>OX402018.1:677000-1329000 GCA_947859395.1 Eupithecia insigniata | reverse complement strand
TTCAAATGAAACTTCAATGATGATTGATGACTGATTTTGAGAAACTACCTACCCTATGTATTGTTTGTGTGCATGTGATTCCCTAAGAAATTTCCACCGAAGATAATTTTTGCCTACATTTTTAACATGGTCTGTCGACAACAAAATTCTTCTTCCCAGGGACCATAGGATGCTTGTAGTCCCCTTATCTGCATAACAAACATTCTAATGAGTGACCTACGAAGTGTAAATTGTTAAAATCGAATGAAATCATTTATTTGACACGGCATATTACAATTACTAAAAATTACCAAAATTGTTGCAGACCTTAAGATGAACAGTATATAGGTACCTAGTAACTTCCGCAAGGTGTATGTGATTGTGCCAATAGAAAGTGACTGTAGGTAGACTTTAATGAAAATAATAACTAATGGGCAGTTTATGAAACATTTACATACATACTATGTAGCTGAGGTAAATTATTGGGTAGTTTGGCAAAATCATTAAATTGTTTGCAGATAGATAAGATAGAATACTAAATTGGTACCTGCATATAAGATTTGATCTAGCCTTGATAACCTAACGATTGATACGACGAGATAAACGAGATTATATAGGTTCATCATCATCGTCAGCCCGTATACGTCCACTGCTGAACATAGGCATCTCCCAAACGAGGCCACGATATAAAGAAATATTGAATAGGTTATCAATCGTTAATCATTCCTACTACTTAATAGGTATTATAAATGTCAAAGTTTGTATATAAGGATGGATGTATGGATGGATATTTGTTACTCTTTCACGCAAAACTACTGAACCGATTAGGCTGATATTTGGTATGGGTATAGTTTGGGACCTGGAATAACATATAGGTTATTTTTTATCCCGATAAAACGCGGGCGAAGGCACGAGCAGCAGCTAGTTATCACATAAAAATGCAATGAAAGTAAAAAATAGTACTACAAGTAACAGTTGAGTTAACTGCAGACTGTTGCAAACAAGGTAGGAGGTAAAATGTATTAGGATGAAAAAATATTTAGTAACAATTCCGCGTTACACAGTCCTAATATTCTGCAATGTATATCCGCAAAGTAACGCCTGTATCTAATTTTAATCCAGCTAGAGGTAGCACAACTGGTCCATATTAACACCAGTCGGAAGCGTCAGCAAGACGCTGCTGGCTGCATTATCCCGCTGTATGGCAATGCTGATGCGCTACGCCAGATTCTCATCAGCACTCGAGTTACGCATCGCTTCGACCAGACGCTCTGATAAATTTGTGAAAACCCGGATTGTCCACGGTAGCCCACGGACCTAGGGTCTCCACTAAGGGAAGCAAATGCGTAAGCTCTGACGAGAACTGCATAGTAGTTGAATATTTAAAGAGGAGCCAGCTGTCAACAATGCGAGGCGGTGACGACTAATGGTGACAAATGGTCGAATAGAATGTCGAATACTTTAGGCTTGAGTACCTATTGTTCATGCGGCGATACTTGGACTAATTTTAGACACTATTTTGTTAATGTTTTGTTTTGGGTTTGTTTTATGACGAAAAATAAAAACTTAAGGTTTTTCCTATTAAAGTGCGTAAGCTTCACACTGGGGATAATTTCTAAGAAATTTAGTAAGATCCCAAAAATTCATAAAAAATGGTTCAAGTCCCGTCGAAGTTGAAATATTTTTGGGATATTATTAAATTTCTTAGAAATAAAAACTTTCAGTTTTCAATAACTTTATTTCTTTAGGCTTACAAAATAAGCACATAGACAAGTTAGAAAGTTTTAATTTATTCTCCACTCTGAAGAGGAAATAGTGTTATCGACAAGTATGTATGCAGTTGGCAAATTATTACTTTCTAATAAAAACAATTAGTCTTAGGAACAACATATAAAATGATAGAGGGTTTGTTGAAAATGCGTTTTTTTAACGGTTAAAAATTATGCTAAACATATAAACAATATTTTCTTCGAGTTAAATCGAATTTCACACCATCTTGACGAATAAGTCGAAAACTCTACCGAAACTTTAGCAATAAAATATTTAAAAACAAATAGTTTCAAACAATCGTCAGCATGCGCACGCGTCGTTACGGCTCCCTTGAACTTGCCTCGTGCGGAAATAGCCCGCGGTAAACACGGCGCGTTATGCCAACTACCCAACGTGACGCTTCGTCGTCGTGTACATTGGCAGGTGTTGGGCCTTTACTAAATCTAATTTATGATTTTACAGACATTTTAGTCTGGGGCAGGACAGCGGTGGATTTCACTAACTTCGAAGGGCTTCATCACAAACTATGTATATCACAATCACAACACAGTACATAACCCAGTACCTAGATGGTAAAATCGGCGGCGGATGATTTTCAATGCTCTGGGGGCGTCACCGTGTTATGTGGAGATTTGCCTCACGATGTCTCGCTATATTTCTATACACTACTCACCTTTTTTTTAATGCCTCTGTAATAGAAGTTTAGGAAGTGATGCGAAGTTGCACTTTTTGGCCACGTAACTCGGTTTTCGCATCTCCTCCTAAGCTATACAATATAAAACTATTGCAGAGGCATTAAAAACAAGCTTATGATAGGTATCACAAACTGGCTAAGGGATTTTTGAAAATTCCTTTGTTTAATGTAATAATACGATGAAATAGGTGGCGGCTGGCGGCTAGTTGGGTCAGGGAACCGCCTTAATGTATTGTAGATCGAATGTCTGATATCGCTACTAGCCTACCTTGGAGCCAATCGCAAATCGCGAAAGATCAAAAATCTTTAAAGCTTTTAGCGTGTGTGAAAATGTTTGTACTTAAAAGAAAATTCTTGACCTTATTTTCTTAGATTTATCCGTCCCGTTTAGCGGGAAAACAGACATAGTAGCATATATAGCCTACTCATACATTATTTATGTGTTCTATATTGCTGGTAAATAAAGCGTAGACTCGTGCCAAAATATTTACATCTCTAAACACTGTGCATGCTTGAATTGTAACTCACTCGTATTACGTGAAGACGAACCTCTCATTCTCGTACTAAAATTATCTTTAGCTGAAGTTAAGTCGGAGATAATGACGCCATTTTGTGAAAAGGATAGGCATAGGATTTCGCGTTCATAGGAGCGCGACAGAGCAGAGCGTTCATAAGCGCAAAAATCATGTTTTTGCTTATTATCTATTAATGTGGACATTTATATACAAAACAAAGCCGAGGGTTCCCTCGGTATTCCATTTTTTAATACGGTGATGGCAATAAAAATATTGTATGATTGATAGTTTAGGAGAAATGCGGTAGTAATTACGAAGATGGTACTTAATTATTTCTGATATTTTAAATAGTTTTTTTTTATTCATTTTTGAAAAGAAAAGTAGGTGTTTTGTAGCGGATAGATTATTATGGTTTTTAAGGTTTTTCGCTAAAGATAACGGAGAAAAAAGGCTTTAACAATTGACGTCAATTCGCCCCGGCCTTAATGCTGAAATTGATGTGAATTCCTAAACAACTATCTTCATGGGTCGCTTTATTAATCGTCGGTTATTATTTAGTTCGCCCCACAGAATTGGGAATAATTTATTATTCCCAATTCTGTGTTCGCAGCTCAGTTGACAAGCCCCGCCTACCACAGCTCACTTTGCTTTGGGTCATTTTCTAGCGCAAGAAATGCTTCCATGTTTTCTGCGTTCACTGACTAATACCAAGAATATTTTGGATACAATTCCCGCTATACTTAATTGAATTAAAAAAAATATTCAAGAACCTTCACAAAAAATATTATTTTATTTATTTAAACCACGTGGGACTCTTATTATTACCTCGGATTAAAGAGCTCCAATATTCATTCTCACTTTTCACGAAATGTCATGTCATGAATGAAATCTTACAATAATTTAATTATTCAATAATTCTTTACTGTTTGCTCTCTGTCAACGCCAAACACATGGAATATTTTTGGACGCTCGATTGAGTAGATTTTTATGTCCTGAAACTAAATTTTAGATCAATTTTAGAATAACACAATTAGAAATAAATAAATAGTTTCAATAGTAGGTAATAATCGAAAAACCTTACATACAGAAACGTATGAGATCAATAATATCTCGTTCTTTAAAAGTCAGACTCACACTTCACCGGATTTTATAATAAAACAAATATTTCCTAGTTAGTAGGTAGGTAACATCGTCACGTCCAAGCCAAGCAACGAGGTTCGTTGCTCAATTTGCTCATCCATGTTTAGGTGTCAGATATTTGATGCTGACCATTTACAGTACAGTAAACAATGACATTTGTCCTCGAAGATGCGTGTGCGCAATTAACACATTAGTGTTTCAGGGAGGTAATTGGCCGGGCAGAGGTTTCAATTGGAAAGGCCTTTGGATATTTTTTACGGGTTTTAATTTCATACCTTCTAATAAATACCTTAATGTTCTGAAAACTATTTAATTAAGCTTTATCCTACTTATATAAAAATTAACCTTTATCCTACTTTATATTATAAATTTGAAAGTAACTCTGTCTATCTGTCTGTCGGTCTGTCTGTCTGTCTGTTACCTTTTCACGCTTAAATGGCTGAACGTACTTAATGTAATTTGGCAGGGAGGTAGATGGTATCCCGGGGACGGACATAGGGAACATGAAAAGCGCGTGCGAATCCGCGGGCAGCAGCTAGTATGTATACATACACTACCTCCATAGTAGTTCGTTTGTAGAACTGTACGTATATGTTTATTTATTTATTTATTTATTAAGGAAACATACAGCTTGCATATTACATAATTGTTTTGGTTACTTATTAAATATAGCCAAAAAAAAAAACAATGATGGGTTATTACAGAGTGAAGGTCGAAAGTACTTAATTTACTAAACAATGAAAATATTCTTAACTAAATGACAATGTTCTAAACAAATGACAAGGTGTACCTAATTTACAAAAATGACAATCTTTAATAATTAAAGAAGCAGGTAATTTAAATTATTATTTATCTATAATACTAAATATATTTACTTTCTTAACATTTGTCAAGAATCTGTTTATTTTACAGTTAAATATATCAATGTGGTGGTAACGATCATTATGTGTTTTGCAAGCTCTGATCAAAAACCTATTCCTTGCGTAGTTAGTACTGCATAAAGGCACTGCGAATAATGCTGTGTTGGAGCGACTATTAACCCTAGGACATTTGAATGAAATACAACTCATAAGAAAAGGAGAATCAACAATGTTATTTATAATCTTAAACAGAAACATTTGATCCCTGTGTTCGCGTCTTGATTCTAATGATTGAAGTTGAAGCGTAGAATGCTTAAATCTATAGCCTAGTCCTCTTAAAAACTTATTCTGAATACTTAATATGTTATGTACTTTAGTTACATACTGCAAACGAGAAAAAAATGGTTAAGAGGGTAGGTACATTTTTGAAATATGCCATTATTGAGTAGATTTTTTTATCGTTATGTAGTGTAATTTTAATTTTCAATTTTTTTTTAGAGGTTTGCATGTACCTATGCCACAGATTAGGTAATGTTCCTACTTCGGACACAGCTAGAATGCTGTACAAACTTGTAATGTTAGGTGATTAAGTTGATTTTGTTTTAGGGTTAGGTTTTGATTTTGTTTTGTTTAACTCACCAGGGCGCCATAATCGCATGCGAGAAAGCCCTTAATTAAGAATAAAAAAAAAATTAGGTAATGTTACTATGCATTGTGGCGAGGTAGGTAGGTACCTACCTAGCTAGCTCCGTATCATTATGTAAACAAGTACTAGGTATCTATTTTAAACAATACCGTTATGAACTTATGAAACAGTAGCATATTATATTTATCAGTTCTACCTATTGTACTGCTGACGTAATTCTTTCATAAAAATAATCCACATAATTCATCATGAATTTTTATAAGCGGGTTAACTATGAACCTTGTGTATGTTGGAAGAAAACCAACGTTGAAACTTCTGCACAGACCCGGTGCTATTCTGGTAGATAGAGCTCTACAGCGCAGCGCACGCGGGCTCTACTTCTAGAACCACACTCATTTACCCTGAAGAAGTTCCTCCAGGGATGAAATGTTGGTGTACTTCCAACTTGACCCGCATACATACATTCATAATGTATATAAGTATGTCAAACTACGATAGTTTACCTATCTGGAGGACTTGTCTGCGGTTATACCATTACTAAGGATGGGAGTTATTGGATATTTTGGCTACCGGTTATTAGTTGGGTATTTTGTTTCAATACCGCTAGTACCAACTGGTACCCAATAACGTTACAATACTCTATACCTGTCCTGATTTCTAACCGATTTGGTTAGAAATACCAAATAAATACTTGTTGCAGCTACATAACTTTACGGGTGAACGGTCCGCTAGTACCTATGCGTATATGATAGTTAGGTAAGTATAGGTATTGAAGCGTTGGGTAGTTAGGCTCACGGTCGGTTAGGCCCGATGCTCGCTTTCTACAGTTATTCCCTAGCGGTAAGCGGATTTTACAATAGCGTTAGATATTTTAGGACCATGCTAACAGGTACTGAGTTAGTTATTGAATACCGGCCTCATCTCTAACCATTACCATCAGCTCGTACTTAGCGGTTTTCCTACACCTTCATCATTAGCACCGCTAAGAAGACAGCACCCATTTCCATTCCTTGCCGATATCATCGGCCATATCATCACTTTCCATCAGCTGAGGTTGTGGTCAAACAAACGTCCACTATAAAAAGTTTTTATCGTAAATCCAGGAATTCGTATACAATTGAAGACGCCCTGCCGCCGCCAGTATTCTTGAGTGTACCCACTCATACTATTTTCATTCATTGTTTCATTTTATTTATTTATTATATTTTTGGGTTGGAACCGTCCAAAAGGATTATGAACACAATGGGTGTAAACCCTGAGCTAACAGAAAAGCGTCCGGAGTGGCTGAAGATGATAATTAAGCGGGCCGACGCCAAGAGAAATGGGACATAAGGCCACGGCAAAGAAGAAGGTTCATTTTATTTTGTTATCTGTTCCATAATAAAATGCAGCCTATAATCGGTGAAAATAGTATGTGTGATACACTCATGCATACATCTCAGCCGTGGTCCGTTTCAATTGCAACCAGCAACGTTTCGATACCGTCTCAATCACAGACGCAAGGTCTGTGAAGGAAAGAAAAGACTTAAAGGAATTGAAAATATTAAGTCGAAACGTCAATGCAAAATTTATGAAGATACAGACAGTATTGGCTACGGAACCTTAGCATCAGACTACCCCTCTCTCCCCTCTGCATGGTAACATCCAATTGAGTCATATTGGAGTCGATTGGATGGCGTCGTCGGGTTAATTGTGCGAACATGATCCTGCAACGTGATTGTTGTCGTATTGTGTACATCCTTGGGGAAAAGTCTGCTTACGACATTATGGCCATTTTCTTTTTTTGTCCTCACTGATGTAGTAGATACATAATATAGTATATTAGGGGTTCTTGTGAGAGGGAAATGGGTACCCATTGGATACCACCGTGTATTTTTCTGAAGCCGAGGAATTTTACTAATGTACTGTTTCCATTAGAATATAGCGAATGCAAGCAGTATTTGTAGAAATTAAACACACATGACAACAACAAAACGTCTTAGTTTTCGTTACGACATGTTTGAAACTACATATATTGGTCGCATGGCATGGCAGTTTTTTTTTTATTTCTTAACTCTCCGGAATGGGCCCGGAGCGATTGGTTCGATTCTAAAAACTATTTAAGCATTATAGGTAAAACTTCATTGTCAGTTTATATATTTAAAAACAATTACATCGTGAATGAATATCCAAATAAATTTTACAGGTATTAAAAACATTGACTAAGAATTCAGAACACAAACTAAATAAAAATAGGCATGCAACTATACAGGATGATTGGTAGCTGCGTGAAAAGCTTCAAGGACAAGCCAGAGTAGACCATTTAGAACCATTTGAGCCATGGTTGTCTAAGACGAAGTCCCACCATTGATTTTCTACGAATTTTTACGATTTTTGGGAAGAAAAGACAAAATTCAATCTAATAATGACCAGTTTAAACAATAAGTGAGCTGTTAGTTATTATTTAATTATATTAAGGGACTACAATACCTTGCCATTTGTCGTCCTAAACTTACCATATGTAGTTATGTACATTTCAAAGTTAAATATACAGTAGTTTGGAAGATATGAACATCCGGCAAAGTTAAAAATAAGCAATTTGAGGTAGTCATCATCATCAGCCTATATACGTCCATTGCTAAACATAGGCCTCCCCCAAACGACGCCACGAATAGCGGTCCTGAGCCGCCTTCATCCAACGACTCCCTGCGACCACTACGATGTCGTCGGTCTATCGAGTGGGAGGTCTGCCCACACTCCGTTTCGCATTGCATTTCAGGTAGCTCTTACCCCCTTATTCATAATGGTCTGCTAACTTAAAACAGCTGTTAAGCAGTATTATCTCTCACTCTGACTTACGTCAGACAGAGTGACAATTAGCAATTGTTTAAGTTAGCAGACTATTATGAATAAGGGGGTTAATGTGTAAGCAATCTTAAAGAAACAAGTCCTAGCTCTCGGTGAAAGACAACAGATTACCCTAAGAACAATGTCTGTTGTCACAGATAGCTGTCACTGGTCAGATGCTGTCTGGTTCTTGAAAGTTGACCTAATGACGGCTTAATAATGCAATCTTTGAAAAAAAAACAATCATGCTTTTTATTTTGACACACTAGCTGGCGTTGTACAAAAGTTAAGTGTTATAAAATAAACAACAAAATAATTTCCTCTTTCCACCGTTTTTGGCAGATTTTTGACACTTGGGTTTCATACAGCGCCATCTATATGTTATATTCGTCTAGTCTATCGCAACCACTTTTTTTTAAGCTTGCATTGAAAATCCCTCGTTGCACTACCTAACATGCTGAAGCCCAGCATGTAACCTACCCTAGCATGTAAGTATTTTGTGTAAGTTTTGTAATAAATCTTACCTCCTACTATTTTAGGATATATGGATGTTTGTTCCTCTTCACGCAATAACTACTGAACTGCTTGGGCTGAAATTTGGTATGGGTATAGTTTGGGACCTGGAATAACACATATGTTTTTCCAGGTCCCATGGTCCAAACTATACTCAAGTATATGTATGTATACTTGGGCTATTTTTTATCCCGATAAAAGGCGGGCGAAGGCGCGGGCAGCAGCTAGTAAAATATATGTATTCTATTCTACCTATGAGGGTTCGAGGATATTCCATTAACTCTTTTTTTTATAGTATATAGACCTTCGTTTGACCACAATCTCACCTGATGGAAAGTGATAATGTAGCCGATGTTGTATCACGAAGGCCTAGAAGACACCGGTTTACTCTTGTCTTGAAGATACCCAGATTGTAATTCTCCGGAAAAACTGAAGCAGGCAGCGAGTTCCATTCCTTGCCGGTGCGAATGATGAAGGTGGACGAAAACCGCTTTGTACGAGTGGATGGTATATCCACATGATAAGGATGGTATTGTGCCGTCCGTCTGCTTGTCCTGGAGTGGAAGGGAGATGGTGGAACCAGGTCATGAAGTTCCTGGGAGCATTCTCCGAATGTATCCTATAAAAGATCGAGAGACAAGCAACCTTGCGGCGGTGATCGAGACTTTGGATCTTAGTCTCTGCAAGGTACTGCTCGTCTATGAGTCTGAAGGCTCTTCGTTCTATCGAGTCTAAGGCTGCAAGCTGGTATTTGGCCGAGCCATCCCAAACATGGCAGCAATACTCCAAACCAGACCGAACTCTCAATGGATTAACTACATCACGTTTTGAAACACGAATTTCTTATCGACGGATGTTTTGTTTAATAGCTTTCATTCATAACTGGCCGACAGCCAGAATAATCTAGGCAATGTTTTTATACACGCCTTCAGTCTGCCATCTTGATTTTGCAAAAATCGTCTGTTTTCTTCGGTGTTTTTGTTTATTTGAACCGTAACATAATACAAAGTGATAGTTTCGACTGATCTATTTTTCCCTGGGCGACTAGGTAGAAGCTCTAGGATAGGATATTTCAGGTGCGGAAGGAGAAAATTGCATTTAACTTTGTTTCACAGTTATTTTCGCGAAGGTCCGCCTGCGACGCAGGAAGTTGCGGGTTCGATTTCCGCCTTGGGAAAAGTGTTTGTACGATTTGCAAATATTTGTTTCGGGTGTTCTGGGTATTTTCTATGTATAATAAAAAATATCTATCTAGTATTATGTATATCAGTCATCTAGAACCCATAACACAAGCTGTGCTTAGCTTGGGCCTAGGCCCAAGCTAAGCACAGCTTAGGCCTAGGCCTAGGCCCAAGACAATACACACAACATCATCTAGATGATTTTGTGTGTATTGTCCAACATTATTTATTTATTTATTTCCTGCAGCACACGCTGAGTGGCAGCTTTTTGGTCTCACATTGTTTTTCTCTATTTAACCCTTTTCATTATTGTATTTTTGTTTTGTGCACCAATAAAATTTGTCGTATATTATTTTCCTGAAAACTTACGAATCATCGTCAGAACTTGTTCAATATAACTTCTGCACCTGGTACCTATTAATGGGCTTAGAAATAGACCTGAATCAGTTCTTACGAGTTTGGGACCTGGAATTACTGAAAAAGATCAACCTTTTAAATTATGTGGAGCTTTTTAGGTACCTCCCTAGAGTCTGGTTAGTATTGTAGTTAGTGACAGGAAATTAAACATACCTAACCTAACCGTCGAAGAGCAAAAATAGATACACATGAAAAAAGGATTCATAGCTACTTTAGGTACCTACTTACTTACTAACTAATATTATTTTAAATCCAAATGTAAATCTCTCTCTGTCTCTGTTTGTTACCTTTTCACACTAAAACGGCTGCACGGATCCTAATAAAATTTGGTAAGCTGATAGATTCAATTCCGGGGAAGAAAATAGGCTAGGAACTTTTCAATTCTGTAAAGCCCTAACGACGCCATGGACCGACGTAAAAATTTATTTACCACACACACAAAAAACTCAGTGAAAGTAAAAATAAAAAACTTCGCTAAAACACAATAATAAAGGTTTTACCTCGCCCAACAAGATAAAACAAGTGTTTTAAAGATAAATGAAAATGAAATAGGTCTTTCCCTAGTGCGCGCCTAAAAAGGTCCAGCTTCAGCTATGTACAGCATCATCAGTTTCAAGAAACACGTAAATCCGGAAACCAGTTGGTTGCAATATTTCCTAAAACAAGAAATTTATTATTCAATCTATAGTGAAAGTTCAAAACATGTTTGCAATGTTTACATTTACTATCAGACATATAGTTCCATCTAGCGGTGTAGTTGGTACGTAGCTGGGTTAGTCAATCGCGAACTTGCCAGCTAGTTTGGTTCTACATAGCTAGATGGCGTTGTTTGTTATACAAATTACTAGGTTATAAGCTTTCTATTATGTACTGAGCTTTCTTGCTAGTATTTGTTAATTCTCATAAGCTTATTTTGAAGTGTGATGAAATAAAATAAATAATTACAAATAACAGCTAAGATCATTGTTCGGTGTGAAAGCCTGTCAGAAAGGCGGAAGGATTTGATTCCAACAAATGCTGGTAAGGTTCCTACATATTTTTTTTTTGCCGTTAAAGTTGTTCCTGGTCTGGGTCTGGCTGGGTGACGTCTATATTTAAATCCACAAATGGTCGCTCTACTTTAAGACTGATCTGATGGTGCGGCGTAAAATGTCCACTATTATTTTGTACTCGCTGTTCCCGCGGCTTTGCCCGCGTGGTTTGATGGGTTTTTTTTGCGGAACACAAAAACTTTTTCAATAAGTCAGTAGTCTAACTAAATAATCCGCTATAACATCAGCTATGTGTCAATGAAAGTGTGATCAAAACCGGTCCAGCTGTTGCGATTGAGATTAGCCGGAACAGAGAGGCAAACATTTAAAAAATCCTTCTGCTTCTTTTTTTCCTACACAAGAAGAGATTTCAGATCTTCAAGATAAGAGTGAATATGTGTCTTCTAGTCCTTCGTGATACATCTTCAGTCACATCGTCACTTTCCACCAGGTGAGACTGTGGTCCAACGTAGGCCTATTGATTTTAAAATATTTTTTTAATATTTTAAAAAGCTTTTAAATACAAGCTTTCATATCATCTAGGACCAAAGCTTGGGAAGACAAATCCAACGAACAGAAACTCGTCGTGGTTAAGTCGTTTCGTTCAGGAGTTCCTATGGCCCTTCGGCTTCCATCATCAGACAAGCTCGATGGTACCATGACATTGCATTGTCACCGAACATAAGTATGTCCAGCTGAATCGGTTGAGGATAACTGGTCTAAAATTGAGTTGCAAGATTCCACGCGAACAAACATACATTGCAAGTTAAATAAAAGCTTGTTTAAAATAGGTTTGTGTTAGGTTACATTCGTTGCCGACTGTACCCATCCGTACTGAATGTATTGCGGGCTACAAATAAATAGACTTATTATTTATTCGTAGATTCGTAGCGGGTTCGTTTTCCGATTTATGTTTTTAAGCACCTTAGATGTTTCTTTATTTCCAATCTGGGTTTTTTTCTGTATTTTGTATTGTAATTGGTAGGTACATATTTAACATAGTGCGTACATTCATAAATAATGTAATGTAGGATCCTGCATAACTAGCTTTTTGCCCGACTACCGGAGGGTTATGATTTTAGCACCCTATGTATGTATGTATGTATGTAGCCGATTTCTTTGTTCCCACGTAGCGCTGAAACTACTACTTCGATTTCAACAAGTGAGGTATTTCAACAAGTGAGGTATTTCAACAAGTGAGGTATCGATTGATTCGTCTCATTACCCCGATGGTTATAGGCTATATGGTGTCCGACAAAACTGAGGGTCTTAAGAGATAGCTGGGTCTAAATTACACCTAGGACACTTCGATAGCGCGATAAAATTTTGCAAGAGACGACATCTAGTTACAGTTCGAGTCTAATTTAGTTTGATGTGATGAGTGAAGGATGACACACCCGTTGCCATGGAGACCTCTTGTTTATTTGTTACCATGGCAACGGGTCATCTAGGGATGGGCAAATGAAAAAATATATCGATATACATATATTGTATCGATATATGTATGGTAAAAAAATATAGTTAAAAACTAAAACCCGACTACATAAAAGTCTTAAACAAGCGTTCACCTATTGTCCATATCATTTTCTTTTGATACTTAGGTAGTCGGAGGCCTTTGTTACTAATTGTACCCTAGGTATATGGGGTGGGTGCCTCCGACTACCTAAGTATCAAAAGAAAATGCTATGGACAATAGGTGAACGCTTGTTTAAGACTTTTATGTAGTCGGGTTTTAGTTTTTAACTATCTGTGACCGTTTTTGCCCTGCAATATAATTGATATAATTCGTGGACAACGGGGCTGATTATACTTAGAGTAAGAACTACATAGGTTTAATTTTGTTCATAAGTACACTTGAGTATAATTGTTTGTTGTCGTGAATAAATAAAATAAGTCCCGAAGACTTGTACCACCGTCCACCACACCGTCCACCACCGGCACCACCATTATTACGTTCAATGATAAATAAATACCCAGAAGGCCGAAGTCAATAACTTTGCTTCTTTATGCTTATAAAATAAGCACGTATTGTTTGTCAAACAAGTCAAATTTTATGTCCCTTATGTAAATGAGTATAACTAAAGCTGTTATCTATTATCAATATTGTTAGAAATAAGGCCCGTTCTAGATCAACCCACACGGTTAAGGACAATACAAGCAGGTCAAGAGTATGGCACCGCCCTTACATACTAATTGACCGGTTCGTGAGTGTGTAACGTGTGGCGTGCCCTTATTACGTAATACACGTACCCGTAGAAAAAAAATCTAGGTCTGTGCTCGTACCTATTTTCATTCACACATTCGTGGCACGACGCTTCAATTTGACGCCCGCCGGGCAGGATCTATCATGGATCTACTGAGAAACAAAGTTATCGATAGATCCACACCTTCCAAACAGGATCTAACGAGAAATACAAAATTCAATAGATCCATTTTTTATCTAAACTATATCTAACTAAATGATTTTGTCCCTTTGCTAATACATCGTCCCGACAAGACAACAATATAAAATTGTTATTCTAAAAGAAACATCAAAATCAGCAAGACATCAAAAAAGCTGCTTGACTATGTGTGTAAAAATTTATAATAAGGAACCTAATGAATTTAAATTACTGAATGATTATTAATTTAAAAGGAAATTGTTTGACTGGCTAAATTAATGTAATTTTTATGATATTAATGATCTTATTAATTATAAGCCATGAGATAGACATATATTAGTTATAAGCTAATTAATTGCATGCTATCCGAATAGTGAAACATGAGCTCATTACTAAATATTAAACACCATGTATACCATGTTTTATGCAATAAATGTGTGATTATTTATAAAAAATAATCGAAAGATATATTTTGACAGAATATTTCGTACGTAGGCACATCACAGCATTAGTATGTACATCAAAGTTAACCGACCAAGATGCTGATGGTCCGATTATAAAATCGGACGATCAGCATCTTCGTCAGATAATTATCTGTTGGACACCACTTTTATGTGGCATTATATTGGAGTGCCAGTTTTATCAAAATTATTTATAGTTCAACCCTCTAATTAATATTTTTTTTTTTTCAGGTGAGTTCCTTTATCTCCATAACACGTGAAGTTTACTCTTTGGTAAGTGACCGTCTTCATTTTAAAGTCCCTTGCATTACGAATATAAAAAAGCAATGTGCGACGAAAATTGTATGAGTAAACTCATGAACACATCTGACTTGACCTACGACCTACCTATGGTGATGACAGCGAAGTTGCCTCCCCAGGACGCCCTATCAGAAGTCCTCGACACGTTCCATTTTTGTATGGGATTTGGCACAGCGCCTCTATCGAGTGGACATGGAACTACGCAAATCCCATACAAAAATATAAAGTCTCTTCTCGATACTATCGAGTTACCGAACTCAGGGCTCAGAGTTTATAGTTAGATTATTAATTTCATCTGCCTAAGTGCCTTCTCATACGTCCCGGTTTCCGGATAACCGGTAGCGAAGTGTATGAGCATCTATCATCTATTATTTATTATATATCTATTTCTTTTTAAGTAGTATTATTAGATGCACACATATTTTACGCCATGTGCATCCAATGATCCTATCCATACCAGGTTGTCTGGCAGGGATCGCTCTTGAGCGATAAGACCGCCCATTGTCACTTACGTTGTTTTTGTCTCATTTGTAAACTGTTTTCTTGTTTTAAGTGTGCAATAAAAGTATTTTCCATTTATCTATCCATCTAAAATAGCTTTCACACGTATCTACCTACATACCAGCATAATTTGTTTACAACCGGTGCCGGGTACCCGGGACCGTCTACCCGGCGCGGCGGCCGGGATGTGTGAAAATACACTTAGACACAGGATTCGCCAAAAACATGGAATTCTTAAAATATTTGCTTTATCTATGAAAACAATCACGTGAGCTCCAGTTTATAGTTTAAACTGGCTGAGCAAAGATATAAATAAAATTGTTTATGTAAGGCGTATTCAACCATGTTATAACGTTGTTTACATTGTAACCAGATTTTTCACTGCACTTTGCAATCAATCGTTTATCAATACAACTCGCCATAAACCTGTCAGATATCTAGTACCCATAACACAAGGTCTGCTTAGCTTGGGGCTAGATGATGCTGTGTGAACTGTCCAGTATTCAAAATTATTACCTAATTAAATTGGGCATAGACCCTGTGCCTATTTTCGACGACCGATGTGGCGCGGTGGGCGAAGGTCCGCCTGCGACGCAGGAGGTTGCGGGTTCGATTCCCGCCTCGGGACAAATATTTGTACGATCTGCAAATATTTGTTCAGGGTGTTCTGGTCGTTTTTCTATCTATAATACAAAATATCTATCTATGTAATATATTGTATTATGTATATCAGTTATCTATTACCCATAAAACAAGCTCTGCTTAGCTTGGGGCTAGATGATGTTGTATGAATTGTCCAGCATTATTTATTTATTTTGACATGACATCCTCGCTCCACAAAAGAACCCCGCCATCTGTTGAGTTATAAGACAAATAGGCTTTCTCTCCCTCCACGAGAGATCCCGCCATCATCGTTCAAAGAAAAATACCTAGATTTTCTTCTGTAGGCCAAAGCCCCAGCCCAGGTAGGGTCCTAAGTGGTGGCCCTTGCGCGTTGCCCCAACCTAACATTACCGGCGAAGCGTCCTCTGCGATCGCTATAGCCCGGAAACTTTGTCATGGCCTGCGGTCAACAGGATTTCTGCACAACGAACAAAGAAATAAAAGACTTCTTAGAACGTACTAGATGAGACGTATAAAAGACACAGATGAACAATATGTAGGTACTAACACAAGTAAGCATTGTGTTGGTATTGGTACTAAGTAGCCCACCCAGCAAGAAGACGAGCGCGTGTGCGTAGGCCTACCAGGTCATCAGGTCCTAACTCGGCTTGGTGCTCTAACACAAAAACCGAGGGTAGTTTGTGAACGAGTGCTGGTTTTCAGTCATAACCGTGTTGAATAGACAGACACGATCCCCGAATATTTTAGAAGATTTTCGTTTTTCTATGACAAAGAAATTGGAAAAGTGCCTTGTAAACGCCACCTTACCCACGCACTTGCAACGTGCCAGGCCTTGTTTTGAACTTGTGAGCGTTATCACCTGTCACAGTAACTGTGATCTTTGATAACTGTTATCAAATAGGCTCTGTGCTGACTGAACTCCGGCAACACTGCGCACATGCTGATTTATTAGTCACTGTCTCCAAGTGGTACTATTAAAATGGTAGTATGGTACATTACATGCACCGCCATCCCATGATATTGCGACGATAAGAGCGGTGCTTCCATCTGCATCACCAAGACTAACTAAGCGACTACTGAACCTGACCAGAACGGACCTGCGCGTCTTAGTGGGGACACTCACAGTACACTGTCCACTGAATAAACACCTCTTCACCATCGGAGCAACAGACATCCCTCTCTTTAAATGGGGTGCCTCAGCGACGAAGAATCAGCTACCCACGTAGTCCTGGAATGTGATAGAGTAACAGAGCAACGTCACGAAATCCTCGACCAACTAATGTCACTCCGTGAAGCCTGTGAAAATCCCAGGAAGATTCTGCGCTTTTGGACGGAGTTAGGCTGGTTACACTACCAAAACAGAACCACGCACAATGGACCAACCGGAGTCTCAGTGCGGACAAGAGTACACACACTATAACGATATTCTCCGTACATCTTGGTTGCCTGCACAGAAATCTAAATAAGTACCTTATTATTTAGAAGAAATCGCTTTAAGCGATAAGGCCGCCAATTTAAATGCCTTAGTAGAAGATAAGTTCAATAATGTACCTACTGAATGTTTTGTAAGGCTATGAAATAAAGGATTATCTATCTATCTAGTATATGTACATACATACATTACATATATCACTGCACATTGCTGTGTGGTGCCGGCTTAGAATTTGCATCACCCCAACTCTTCCCGCGGTTGTCGTAAGAAGTGACTAAGAGTTTTCCACCGGGGGGTGGCAGCAGCGCCACCTGCCGAACGATTCTACCAACGAACTGTGATCCCCAAACAGCATGCTCAGCGTGGGGATTATGGGAATTACCCGCATATGCTGAGGGCCAATTAAAAAGTTTTATCGCATCCGCGGATACATGCCGTAATTATATAAATAACCAGCGGGTATTATACCGGCATGTATTATTTAAATAACTATTTTTAAGACCTAGCTGTAGGAAAACCTAAAGTTTTGAAAAAAAAAATATAATTTTGAGGCCAATGACGCGCTTATCGCTTATAAGGGGAAGGCCTGCGTCCTCGTATAGGCAGATATCGAAGACGACCTCTGTGACGCAGTGGGCGAAGGTCTGCTTGCTACGCAGGAGGTTGCGGGTTCGATTCCCGCCTTGGGACTAATGTTTGTACGATCTGCAAATATTTGTTCAGAGGGTGTTCTGGTCGTTTTCTATGTATAATAAAAAATATCTATTTATGTATTATATTATATTATGTATATCAGTTATCTAGTATCCATAATACAAGCTCTGCTTAGCTTGGGGCATCGAGTACATACTCGATGGCTTGGGGCTAGGTAGTGCTGTGTGAATTGTCCAGTATTATTTATTTTATTTATGTAGGTTTATTTATTGTATAGTTATAAGATTGTGGACATTGCACACTTCATCGCATATTTAATGGGATTACGGGTTAACTTATTCAACTTTCCAACCAATCCTGAATTATTATCATGATAGACAGGGTTGCACTTTTTCTGACATTCTTAGTATGGTAAAGTTGCTATTTCTTATTTCGGAAAACCTAAACGTCACCGGGCAGAGGGAGAACCAAGACACGATGGAAGGATGTAAGGTTCATGGACACAAGAGAGTTTCAAGCTTCCGAAGACGACGTAAAAGAAAACAAGGTACCTATGCTCTTCCGAGATACGATGATCACGTCTCCAGCTTCGTCATCATCGCCATCGGCGAATGAAAAGACAAATCTGTTTCCTGGTGTTGCCAATAGCGTAAAATCGTAACTCCCCGAACTTCTTGTATTACCTGCATAAATCTGATAAAAGTAGGTGGTTTTGTATTTACCAATTATTTATCACATTGACTCGTGCGTGTTTAACTAACGCTGTTTTGACTGATTTTGACTCGAGGCAAAAATTTTACTGTATTGTCTTTTATTTTTAAAACATTGTTAATTGTTTTTGTTGATTGAGTTACAAATACCAAAAACATTCTCATTCATTCACTAGAAACCACATTAGAAATATCGTTAAAAATGTTGGTCTCTTTTTTGTTCCGTTAAAAAGTTAAACTTCTGCAACGAAATTTAACCGCATGACCCCTTGGTGAATTCGATAGTGTTACTCATGGCAATCTATGGTGGAACCCAATTCACTCCATGGAGACCGTAAGCAACGGTCCCAGATCATTAGTTAAAATTACGACATCCACTAAATTATACCACCACCCATTATTTATCCATAACCATTCTCAAGCCAATTCCCATCTTAAGCCGGTTAGTTCCAGAAAATTCCGCAATCTTCCAGAGGCGCCAGTACCATACAATTATTAGTACTAACAATGCGTGCGACCTTATTGTGGTACTTTTCATAGGGATTAATGATTTGGATCTTGTCCTCCACTTCCCATAACAATTAGCCATTAATATTGTGGGGCCGCTTCTCACACGAGAATAAAATAAATAAATAAATAAGAGGTTAGGTTGTGGTTTCTATAAGGGATGTTGCGAAGGTGGTTTAACGGAACCGAAGTCGGAGTCGGAGTTTTAAATTTTGGTATAGGAGTCGGAGGCGGAGGCGGAGGCGGAGTCGAAGGTGGTGGCAGAAGAAAGATTACGAGCAGAGTGTTAAGGGGAGGCTTAATTAAATATTATAGTACAAATACAAACATTATTTAAATATTTTCTCTTTAATTTACTTAAAATAAAAATTATAAACTTAAATAACATACTTATTCGTTAAAAATTAACAGCAGTTAGAAAATTAAATCAAATTAATGGACTCTAAAAGTAGCAAATTATATTTAATAAACAAAAGCTTTGCAGCTTTGTCTCCGTATAATCTATTTCATAGCGGGTCATAGATTAGGCCAGCCCCACTAAAAAGTTGTTCGCTTGCTACTGAGCCTGGTGGACACGACAAATATTGGCGGGCAATCGAATCGAGAAGACGTTGGAATTTTGAATTTCCATTAACTTTCCACCACTATAATGGATCATCATTGATGTGGATGCGTTTTTCTCTAATATACTCATTAAGTAAACTCTTAATTATAAGGAATTGGTCCAAATCTGCATGTTCGTTGGATGTAGTATTATCATCTTCATCATCGCTACTCAACAATCAATCTGATAAAGTGGTTTGGACATTATTATTGCTAGGTCCTGCTGGTGATGCCAATCTTGCCGCTATCTGCTATGCTTCGACCTCCGATTTAAACCTCCGATTGAAAGTTTCGGAACAGAAGTCGGAACCGGAGGTGTAATATCAATCGGAGGTTCCGACATATCGGAGTCGGAGTCGAAGCTTCGTAACATCCCTGGTTTCTATTCCCGCCTTGGGAAAAATATATGCAAATATTTGTTTCGGTTCTAAGTATAATAATAAAATATTGTTTTAAATCTATCAGAAATCTATAATACAATATCTATAAATAATATATAATAATCTATAAATAATATATCCATAATACAAGCTCTGCTTCTGCCGTGTGGATTGTCCAGCATTATTTATTTACCAGTGTTATACCATGCATCATCAATGGAAGCGACCTTGGTGGATGGGACGGCACAAGCTTCGAAGATCTTTACTCAGCAGTGGGTAAAATCAGACTAGGGTTGATGTAGATTCTTTTAACGGGCTTGCATGATCATGAGTTAGTTTGTTAAAATTGTACAATTTATCTACAGGTTTGTATTTTCGGGTCCTACTTACCTACATCGATTGATGTGCCCTTGCTAGAAGAATACAAAAATTGTCTTAAACCTAGGTATACTAGTGTTTTAGTTTTTCTGCTTTTAAAAAGATGTTTCATTTTAATTTATTCTTGACTTGAGATACATACGTCTTTTACTAGGTAATTTGTACTTGAGCACAATGGAGTACTGAAAGATAATTTAAAATTAAAAATACAAAATATAAAATGACGCGTGCGATGCGACTGACAAAATTATTTATAAAAAGTCCCCGTCACAACATCATCTCATAAAACATTAAAATTATCCTATTTCTTTTTTCTGTTTCGTCATACGAATTGTGCGTCATTGGTGTTATGGGTTTGTGCTCTGCATCAGTAAGCTCTCTTCAGCGGATGGCACAAACATAGAGCCTATGCACAGCGGTCGGCAACGGCCATTTCCGATGTCTTTGGTGACTTTACATGTGCTTTTATAGTCGATAGACCTTCGTTTGACCACAATCTCACCTGATGGAAAGTGACGATGTGGCTGACGGTGTATCACGAAGGTCTAGAAGACACCTATTCACTCTTGTCTTGAAGAGACCTAGATTGTAATTGGCCGGAAAAACAGAAGCAGGCTGCGAGTTCCATTCTTTAGCGGTGCGAATGATGAAGGTGGAGGAAAACCGATTAGTACGAGTGGATGGTATTTTTCCGCCAGAAAAAGCTGGTATTGTGCCGTCTATCAGCTTGTCCTGGAATGGGATCAGGGATCAAGTCATGAAGTTCCTGGGAGCATTCTCCAAAATGTATCCTATACAAGCTCAAGTGGATAAAAGAGCGAAATAGAAAAGCTATCTTGCGCCAGTGTTTGAGACTTTGGACTTTTGTCTCTACAAGGTTTGTCTGTTTTGTCTTGGATGCACATCATGTTCCTGAACATCCACCGTCATACGTCAGGGTTGTAGAAAGACTGGATGCCATGTTTGCATATCACCGATTAAATGCTGTAATGAATGATGGGGATGTGATGTGAGTGCGATGCTGTGTGATATGAGTGTGATGAATGTCACAGCAACAGAAACCACTCTCCCTTAAAGCTCTGTTAAAAAAAAGGTTACAGGTATTCAAAGTTGTCAAAAGTAGACTCTCATCTTTTGCTGGTCTCCAGGCTTTTGCTGGTCTTTCTCAACTTTGAGCTTTTTTATACCTGCGAAGCATAATAGGTCTCAATCGGGCACTGCTAGTCACCAGTGACACCGCATCGTATCTAAATCCACAACCATCAAGGCTATGACGCTTCAGCACGTCACCGTCTATATTCGCGCAATACGCAGTGCCAATTGCGTGTTTCTCTGACGTAGATTCTAACGTTTTGGCTGTGCCCTAAGCTTTTGGCTATTTCAATACTGAGCTCTGGTAATAGGACTCTGTCAACATCAACACTGGCGTCTGGCAGATGGCCCACCTGATTGGTCAAAGCTGTAGAGTTACTCCCTTTCATTTCGAAGCTCATAAGTTTCTAGAGGTTTTAGAATTGATTTATTAATTCCTACAAATATATGCGCATGCGCATACGACTACCTAAGTACTAAAGAAAATGATAAGGACAATAGGTGAAGACGTTTATGTAGTCGGGTTTAATTTTTAACTATATTTTTTTCTACACCTTTTTGCTGATGGCTTGAGAATCGTTAACTTCACAAAAGTTTGAAAACCGGTTTCGAAAAGTACAAACAAAGACCTTAGTAATTAGTAGTATAAAAAAAAAGAAAATTGCGCAGAAACTTGAAAATTTAAGAAAACTTAACGACTGCCTTTATTATATTTTTTTTTAATGTAACCAGCATTATTTACTCATTGCTAAGCACGTTTGAAATAAATTTGAATGGAATGATAGGATAACGTCTGTCAGGTCATCTAGTTTATTATAAATCGCATTATAATAGATTATAAACACATACCGTATTATAACTTTTATAACCTTCATTCGCGTGTGATTTGCTCTCGAAGGTCGTTCACGGTGTTGTGATCTTTCTTGATGCACATGTGCATTTGCATTCTCAGTTTTACTACTTGATAGTACTAGGAATAAGCACGTTTGTTGTGTTGTCGTTTTTATGACGCCAATTGTAAATCCAAGGACGAAGACGTAAGTACTGATTACATTTGTAAAATTTTATCCGACTGAAGGAGCGTTATGTAAGGTTCAGTTCGCCTTTACACCTGTCCCTAATTTTGACAAATCTCATTAAATCAATAAGTTTTGTAGGCTAAGACAATAATAGACAAGTACAATTTCAAACTAAATTTCTTTCAAATAAATAGTCGTTTTTTAAATATAATTATTAACAAATAAAAACATGTTATTTGATTCTATTCTCGTAAAACTTTTGTTTAGTACCGGAAGAATTAAAAGAGAAACTGCTTGTTCAGAAAAGTCCTTAGAATTGCTGGCATTCGTTGTCTAAAACCTTATGCTGGTGATATGATTCAATTGGATTTCTTCGACTTAACCGGGTTTTTGGTTACTTTTACTGCTTATAATAAGAAAAACCTAGACTACAACATGTTTCGCACTATCCTTGAAGTTGTATTCAGTTAATCCTGTTTTGCTCTGCTGTTTTGCACTGCAAATTGCATAATAGCTTTATGAGAGCAATAAAGTTTTATCTGTCCGTCCGTACCATTCTAGTACTTGAGTTTCCTTCTACGGTACACGTTTTCTGATCTCTGGTATTGTTTAACTTTTTGTTGTGGCAGCCGCTATGTCTGGGGTAATTTAGTTCAAAATGAGGATTACAGTTATATTCAGATTTTATCTTATTATTGCGTATGTAAGGGAATATCATAAATTAAACACGGATCAACAAGTGAACTTTGTAATGGCCGACAATCAACTGGCGAGGCAACCTACCCTCATACATTTGATGGTGCACATATATCACACTTATCCCATAAAACAAACGCAAAAATCTTGTCATTGCTCTAAAACTTTAATCTGAAAATGTTGACCTCTTATAAATCGCATCATATTTGGAAATTATTATGTTTTCAATGCGTTGACGATGTGGCGCGGAGGGAGAAGGTCCGCCTGCGACGCAGGAGGTTGCGGGTTCGATTCATACCTTGGGACAAATCTTTGTACGATCTGCAAATATTTGTCTCTGGTGTTCTGGGTATTTTATATGTATAATAAAAAATACATATCTATCTATATTATATATTGTATTATGTATATCAGTCATCTAGTACCCACAACACAAGCTCTGCTTAGCATGGGGCTAGATGATGCTGTGTGGATTGTCTAGTATTATTTGTTTATTTATTATTTATTTAATGTTTCGTAATTTCAGATTATTTAGCAGCATTATGTAAGAACATTCAGTTTTTTTCTTTACTGTATCCAATTAAAAAAAAGATTTTGAGTCTGAGTTTGTTTAATCGGTTTTCATCTACCTTTCTCAACTCCACCATTCTTTTTATTCGTACTGATAAGAGCGCGCGCACACGGCGACTTTTTGTAGCAAACGCACGACTGGTAAACGCGCGACATCATCGCTACAAAAAGTCGCCGTGGGCGCGCGGTCTGTTTGGAACTCGCTGCCGGCTTCTCTTTTTCCAGCCAACTATAATCTGGGTCTCTTCAAGACAAGAGTAATTTATGTGAGTATGTATGGGATAAATGGATGGGTAGAGATATCAAATATCAAATATCAAAGTGCTTTATTTCCTTTAGACCTTACAGGACCCTTGGACACGTCACAAAATTAAAATTATATAAGTAAAACAGGGAAATAAAGTGATCACTTTGATTTTTTGTTCACTTCAATCTTTTTAAGGTAAAGTAAAGAAGCGAACAAGAAACCTTTACCTTGTTAGGTTGTTAGTTTTCGAGTTGGAGCAAAAGTCGTCCCATGCTTTTTTATCCTCTAGATAATCTGATATTTTGTAATAAGCCTTTTTACAAAGGATATGTTTGATAGTTTGTTTGAATTTATTTATTGATAATTTTTGCAACTCACTCGGAGTTTTGTTGTAGAAGCGTATACATTGCCCTTTAAAAGATACACTAATCTTGTGCAGCCGAGTTTTGGGCAAAGCGAGTTTGTTCTTATTTCTAGTATTTACATTATGTATGTCGCAATTTTTAGGGAATCGATCGATATTTCTATGAGTGTACAATAAGTTTTCATAAATATATTGACATGGTACAGTCATTATATTTATTTCGTTGAATTTATCACGCAGGGATTCTCTAGGACCCATGTTATAGATAGCACGAACAGCCCTCTTCTGCAGCACAAATACGGTATTAATATCTGCAGCGTTCCCCCACAGTAATATGCCATAAGACATAATACTATGGAAGTAGCTGAAATAGACAAGTCTAGAAGTATCAACGTCTGCAAGATGACGGATTTTTTTGACTGCATATGCTGCAGAACTAAGTCTCTTCGATAGTTTATCTATGTGTGGGCCCCATTGAAGTTTACTGTCTAAAGTTATTCCTAAGAATACGGTACTGTCTACAATGTCTAAAGTTTCTCCTTTTACGTTTATATCAGCCTTTACTTGTTTTACATTTGGTAGAATAAATCTAATACATTTAGTTTTGTTTTCGTTAAGTAAAAGATTATTGACACTAAACCAATGGACTATTTTTGATATTGCATTGTTTACATCGTCATAATTTGTGTTTTGTCTAATAATCTTGAAAATTAAAGAAGTATCATCAGCAAACAATACAATCTCGTGATTATTTTTAACGAGATCAGGTAGGTCGTTAATATAAACCAAAAATAGAAAAGGGCCAAGGATAGATCCCTGCGGTACACCCATTGTAACTACAGATCCCGAAGACCGTTTCCCATTAATGTCAACTCTTTGTATCCTGTCACTCAAGTAAGAAGTAAGAAGATCCAAAGAGGTGTCATTTATTCCATAGTGATGTAGTTTCCTGATTAATGTTCCATGGTGTACACAGTCGAATGCTTTTGACAAGTCGCAAAAAACACCTAAAGCATCTTGCGACTTCTCCCAAGCATCAAAAATATGCGATACCAACTCTACACCGGCATCAGTAGTTGACCTGCCGTGAGTAAACCCGAATTGCTTACGATGTAGCAGGTCATTGCCATTGAAATGCCTAAGCAATTGATGTAAAATAAGTTTTTCAAAAACTTTGCTGAATGTAGGCAGTACTGATATCGGTCTAAAGTTAGTGGGGTCAGACCTACTACCCGATTTAAATAGTGGGATTATCTTACTATGTTTCATCAGATCAGGAAAAACGCCACAATCAATAGATTCATTGAAAATAAAAGCTAGATCTGGTGCAATAGTATCAATCAATGGTTTAATAATTCTAACGGAAATGCCCCAGAGATCTGCAGTTTTCTTTATATTTAAAAGTTTAAATGCTTTTTTAATATCTTTTTCATCGACATGATGGAAGTTAAATTTATTTTCGCATGCAGGTACATTTTCTTTTAGTAAAGACTCAGCGATTACTTGAGAAGAGTTCAGACACTTTGTAGTAGAGATTGGAATGTCAGTAAAAAAGTTATCAAATGCTTGGGCTACTTCAACGTCATTTTTGACGGAGCAATCATTAATCTTTAAATTGTAATCATTAATGTAGGTACTGACCTTTCCAGTCTCACTGTTTATTATTTTCCACGTTGATTTTATTACATTTTCACTGTTTCTAATTTTTGAGCTAATATAATTTGATTTTGCTACTTGACAAACTTTTCTAAATATTTTTGAGTAATTTTTTACTTTGTCTTTGAACTCCAGGCTAAAATTGTATTGTTTTTCACTATACAGTTCATACAATTTTTGTCTACTCTTATGTATACCCACTGTTGCCCACTCACTAAAGTTAAGTAGAGAAAGAAATTGTCAGAACTCTAACTTTGTCTGTTAAAAATATAAGTCTCTTATCAATTACAACTTGTAACCACGTGCTAACACTTAACCTAATGATTAAGAGTTCACCCACGAGATAACATTATCGTCTCCTGCCATAAGATTTCTATATCTAAGAGAGCAGGAAATTCGTTTTCTCTTTCAATAACTAGCTGACCCGCCCGCGGCTTCGCCCGCATGGACTATGTTATGGATGTTAAGGATTCCTGGTGAGTAGCGTAAAATCGTAACTCTCCGAGCTTCTACATGAATCAGATAAAACTATGTGGTTTTCTATTTACCCATTAATTATCACATTGACTTGTATTTAACTAACGGTGTTTTGACTGATCTAAACAAACATTTTTGACGATTCACATTTTTCTATAGATTTTTCAATTGACCCTTATCACATTTGTTTTCCAACTTCTACATTTTGTTGAAATACAGTGGCAACTGGACAGTAACGTCACCTGGCGACACTCCCGGAAGAGCAGACCTGTTTTCTTGGATCATGGTGTTAGCAAATTAGGCATGTTTTGATTATCTTTGATTATTTCAGCCCTTGTGGCTAGTGGCTATAGACCACAAAGTTTCTTTTATCGCTAATGTATCCTTGTTTGACGACAATTTCACCTCATGGTAAGTGACTATGTGACAATGTATCACGAAGGTTTTAGAGACACTATTCACTCTTGTCTTGCGTTAAACTTTAACGAATCATCGTGGAGGAATCAACGAGGAATAGTCTTTGTATAATACACAGGTGAGACTAGTTTCCTACCTAGGACCTTACCTCAGCCTTCAAGGTTCCTGTTGGAATCAGCGCTGTAATTTTAGCATCATCCCTGTCTGGCCACGCTCAACCAATTAGGTCTATTTTAGATCAGAGTGAGTGTGCGCGCGCGACTGTCGACCGCTTACGAAGGCGGTTAAATATGAATAAAGATAAATAGATAGATAATGCTTTATTCAGAAAAACTAGACAGTTCGGTGAAAAGGTAAAAGAATAGGCGTCCTTATCGCATATAGCGATTCCTTCCAGGCATCCAAAGTGCGTTAAGGTAAAAGTGCTATAAAGTGCGGTATAAACGTGAAATTACTATAAATATATGTATCTCTAATAGTCCTAAATCTTTGACCCTTTCGAAGCTACAAGTGAAAAGTGTCTTTAAATGTGTGTGGTTGAGTTAGAAATCGTTTGTTTGTTATGATGCGCCTGCGACGGAGCAGTTGTTTTGGTCTACAGATGTGGAGATACCATCTAGTAACTGATGAAGGTCACTCTCCTAGACGAGTCTGCTTTTTGCTGTCTGTAAGGTCAAGGTTTTGTCCTTACAGAAGGATTAGTCCTCAGAAAAATGTAAAGCGTAGTTATAGACACCGAAAAAAACTCAAAATCACCAGGCTTGGCATATAGAATACTATCTAATATTTATTCTAAAAATGATAAAAAGTAGGTTTTGGTCTGTCTATTAACTATACTCGGATTTTCATACGGTTTTCACAGGAGGGAGTGATTCGGGAGGATGTATAAAATAACTAAGGTTTTGTTTTAATTGGTTTTACTTATTTATCTATTAAACTGCACTGCCACACATACGAAGCCAGGGCGATTCGCTAGTACATTGCTAGTGAAGTGGCGACATTAGTATTTGAAACTTTCCGATTGGTTTCTGATAAGATGCGCGTCGCTGGCGTCACACTATCAATCCTTTATCTAGATTTTGGCTTATATGTGTCATACTGGATCATGATTGATTTGTCCAAATCGGGAATTCCGTAAAAAATTTTACGTTGATATGGCAACTCGGATGGACCGACGACATCGTAGCGGTCGCAGGGAGTCGATGGATGGAGGCGGCTCAGGACCGCTTTTTGTGGCGTCGTACGGGGGAGGTCTATGTCCAGCTGTGGACGTGTATAGGCTGATGATGATGATGATGATGATGATGATGATGATGATGGCAACTCGGAAATCTAAGCTG
Source organism: Eupithecia insigniata (assembly GCA_947859395.1). Classification (NCBI taxonomy): domain Eukaryota; kingdom Metazoa; phylum Arthropoda; class Insecta; order Lepidoptera; family Geometridae; genus Eupithecia; species Eupithecia insigniata. Next base: position 1,300,619 of record OX402018.1, on the reverse strand, counting down.
TAAGAATTTTTTATTTTCCCTCAAATCTCACAAATAGAGTTCACCTAAATGAGAAAAACTGAACTAATTATATGAAAGTATCTATATGACAAATTTCTGTATTAGCACGAGTGTGCTTATTTTCAATCACGACCATGAAAGTGTTAAGTTCGTCTCTAACTTCTCCATGGCTATCATCCACACTGCGACTTCACTCAATGCACACTCCGCACTGTCAGTAGTATGTAAGAAATTCAATGTTCTGTTTAGCTTTATAGAAATACTAGCTGACCCGGCAAACGTTATTTTGCCTTCAACCCTTATCACTTAGGGGTATGGAAAATAGATAGTAGCCGATTCTCAGACCTACTGAATACGCATATAAAATTTGGTAAAAATCGGTAAAGCCGTTTCGGAGGAGTACGGTAACTAACATTGTGACATGGAAATTTTATATATTAGATTGACATGTATCTAAATCGCATTAAATTTAGATTTAGATAGGCAAAATAACCATGTATTAGACACATAAGTGATATTATAAATGTGCTAGTGGTTTCTTTTTCACTTCTTCCACTAGTGGACAAAAAATTTAAGTGAAGAGAATATCAATAACACCTTATTTCTTATTTGATAATAATAACAAGCCGTGGGGTCGCGGCGTACGAATATCGACCCCTCCAACCCAACCCGTGGATGTCGTAAAAGCCGACTAAGGGAACCTACCAGAGGAACGGTAGCAGCTTCCTTCTGAGTATTTTTAAACACCAACACTGCGATCACCAATCCGCCTGCCAAGCGTGGTGATTACGGCAAATCCCCCCTACATGGGAGACCATCCACTCGATGGACCGACGACATCGTAGCGGTCGCAGGGAGTCGATGGATGGAGGCGGCTCAGGACCGCTATTTGTGGCGTCGTACGGGGCCTATGTCCCGTGTGAGTGGACGTGTATGGGCTGATGATGATGATGATGAACTATGTTTATAGTATAAAATTTGACTTGTCTAAGTGTTTATTTTGTAAGCCTAAAGAAATAATGTCATTGATTCTGAATGCTGAATATTAAACGTTTAAGGACAATCTCTTGTGTCCAGCAGTGTAGCTGAGATATAGTGATGATGATGCTGTGTGAAAATGGCATTATTTATTTGTCGCATTGTAACATTTACTATCAATCATAGAACTTACTTATCTCTCACTACCCATAACGCTCAAGGTCCAGCAGACCAGGAAGATATTATACACATGCAATTTCGATTTGCCATCTCATTCGTTGCGCAATGTTGATTCGTTTGATTATATGCCACTTTTTCTACGGACGTCAGATTTACTGTACGATACTAATCATCAGCTTACAACTCGCTGTAGAGTATTGCTGTACTTACGTGATCTGAACACATTATTATAAATCATCATCATATCAGCCCAAACACGTCCACTGCTGGATATAGGCCTCCCCCATACGACGCCACAAATAGCAGTTCTGAGCCGCCTCCATCCATCGACTCCCTGCGATCGCTACGATGTCGTCGGTCCATCGAGTGGATGGTCTCCCATGTTGGGGGGGTTTTGCCATAATCACCACGCTTGGCAGGCGGATTGATGATCGCAGTGTTGGTGGTGAAAAATATTCAGAAGGAAGCTGTTGCCCTTCCTCTGGTAGGTTCCCTTAGTCGGCTCTTACGATATCCACGGGTTGAGTTGGAGGGGTCGATATTCGTACGCCGCGGCCCCACGGCCATTATAAATATTCACGGGTATTTATGGCGTTTATTGGCCTATTTTTCCCAACGTTTCAACAGGTTTACACTCTGTTCGTGGTCACGGGTTGACTGGAGTACTGGAGCTGCCGCCTCTGCGAAGATGGGCAGCATTGTTCGTAACTACCCTCACTTGGTCTTCAAAACTGATAAAACGTTGGGAAAAAATAGGTAAATAAATGGGTTTTTTCACAAAACATTGTTTTTGTTGCAAACCGACTAAATACGTTTTGCATTTTGTTCTTTGAGTCATGAGCTCCCGTTTTCCTAAATATTTAGTAAACAAAGCTCATCTGTTCGGTGTTATACTTCTAGTCAATGAGTTAAATATACAATTCTGTGGTTAAGGCGAAGTGAGCACGGTTTTGCGAGACAAGGACGAGCGAAAACCGCGCGGGGAAGGCGAGAAAGGAAGGCAAGACCCGCGGAACGGCCGGCCCGCGCGCAAATACACCAGTTTTTATTTTTAAATTTGGTTTTGCTCTCAAATAATACTCTTTCGAAATAAATTAAAAGCATAATCCTCTAAAGTATAGTAAGTAAGAGAACACGTAGACGAAAGTTTATTGAAATATGTTAAATAATCAGCAAATGTAATTGATTTTTCCGAAGAAGTATATCTGTAAAAATGAAGATTTAGAGGAAATTTCCCATTAAGTTTATCCATCGTGTTTCGGCTCCCATAAGTCCTAAACTTTTGATACTCATCAAAAAATTATACAAAATTCTATGTTTTCTTGCCTTAAAATTTATTTTTCGTACAGTTAAAACGTGGGTTTTGGGACTCACTTCACCTTAAAACTGTTGGTTAAATTAACACGTTGACTGACGAGTTGGTAGTTTAGGTGATTTTGTACGTATAAATATACTAATTTATGCCACTCTGGTAAAATTTGGAAGTGTTTCAGTTGGGAAAAATAGGTAAATAAATGCGATAAACACATGTGAATATTTATTTATAAATATTTGCTGTACTTGGTTCTTAACATCCAAAATATTTTATATGTCAACAAAGGCAAAATGAAAAAAAACTGATAACAATAACAGAAATCAACAAGGTAATCTAATCATTAAGACAAAAACTTCAACAAGGCATAAAAGCAGCGAAAGCGCGGCAAAAAAATTTCAAATTCAGAAACGGACGAAAGACGAATGAAATAACGAATGAAAGATATCATATCCAAAAATGTATCATTATTTGCGCGAACTGATATTTGCTGCGAAGGAAAGGCTTGACTTTACTTAACCTCTAGGTACTTACATATGCGTCTATGGAAGGAAATCGATAATAGTACCTACCTTCCTATAATTATAAATCACACAGAAATCAAGTATGTACAAAGAAAAATCTACCCTTGCTTTGCTTTGTTGATCTTCTCTTCTCTGTCTTTGTTTAAATAAATATTGTTACATCTTCTCTATACGAGTCTATAGATAGAAGGTTCTAGATTCAGTTTCATTTGATAAGATTTCAAATATTAATGTATATTTAGATATATTTTATCACAACCAAATTTTCTATCTATGTATACCATCTAAACGGATATCTTGCAGCATATTGTGCGGTGACGCGGAATCATCCAGATTAGATTTGACAGTTTTGATAGCGTCAGCACCAAATCTATGAAAATACATCGATCCTGACTCTATATTGTTTATATTATAGGTACACTAGCTGCTGCTCGCGCTTTCGCGCGCGTTTTATCGGAATAGAAAGTAATCTATGTATATGTTATTTCAAGTCCCAAATTATACCCATGCCTCAGCCCAATCAGTTCAGTAAATTTTGCGTGAAAGTTGTAAGATTTATTGACGACCGATGTGGCGCGGCGGGCGAAAGGCACGCGCAGGAGGTGGAACAAACATTCGTACGATTTGCAAATATTTTTTCCGGGTGTTCTGAGTATTTCTATCTATAATAAAAAATATCGCACAGTCATTTGGTACCCATAACACAAACTTTACTTAGCTTGGGGCCTGGGGCCCAATTCTGCGTATCACGTGATACTTTATCGAGTGATACTCATTATCACGGGATAAAAATGTCATGTAATAAATAACGAGTAGCGCCAAAAACTGCATTCTCGTGCGACTTATCGAGCAATTCATCAAAGAAAAACCCTCGATAAATATCGAATTGCAGATTTTGAGAATACGCTTGTTTATCGATATTTTGTCAGTTCTTGCCATACCTAGTTATCGAGTAGATACATATATTTCTAGCATGTCCTCCTGATGTTGCCAAAACGTAAATGACAAAAAGGAAGACGACATCACGGATATAGACAGGAAATAGTGGTTGAGGGTAGTAACGGACAGAATGGCGCAATAGAGAGTTATATATTCAGCAGTGAGTGCATGAGCACTCCATGAGGACTGAGTTGATAGATAAATAAATAAGTATGTAATGTACGTAAATAAAAACATAATGTTGGATAATCTATGATGATATCCACACAGCAACATCATGTTGCTGTGTGGATTATCCAACATAACGTGAAGAACCATGATTGTTTCAATAGCTTCATTGTATAGAATCGTGTCTCAACATTATCAACAGTAGGTAAATTAGACACCTTTGATATTATTTCTCTTGGTTATATTTATACCCATCAAGAAGAAGAAGGGAAAGAATACACTAACTTTGAACTTCAATCTTTGCAGTTACTTGTTTTCGAGTGTGCAATTTCTCGAGAATTCCTAAGATGGACTTTGGACCACCAAAGAGTTCTGAGAAATCATCTCGCAGGTTCGGGTTCAAATCTTGATTATACTTTGGAATGTTACACTGAAAAATTTACCGTGTGAAGGTTAATAAAGATGTTTTATTTAGACTCGTATATTACAATCAGAGACAGTAATTTACCCAGTTAAATATACCAAGTAGGTGAGTAATTTTCCTCGAAAAGTCAAGTAGATATCCGATAAGATCAACGTTTCAGCTTATGATAGTGGGTGATGTAACCCCCAAAATTGTCTTGGTCTATTTCGATAAATCAGAAGTACTGCATTTTTTTATGTTGGATTTATTTACGGTGTGTAATGCCGTATTTTTATCACTGTAAAGCTTATTGAATGATAACAATTTTGGACACATTCCCCTACCGAAATTTGGATGTTTAAGAAGGCTACGAACCTATCCGAACGGAAACGGATTTTCCCGTGCAAATTTGTTGTTGTTTCACGTAGAAAGAAGAAATGGGGCGCGCTATGAGTGAGAAAGCGCGTCTAACCATCTAAATACGAAGCTGTCATGTGTGCGTGTGCTTGGTGTTGGCACCATTTGTTGATATTTTTTTCGTACTTTCGGAATAATTTTGAGTAAACGATTGATTTCAAAAATATTTTTAACTATTTATAATGTTGAATATATATTTAGGATGTTTGCAGCGTGACAGATTTTCGAATAAAGGTGCGTTCCGTTCTTAAGGGCCGGACTCCACCAAAGCGTAGATGAGACGAGAGAAGATGTGTTTGACAACTATACGTCGTAAATCTCGTTTCCGCTCAGCTTCAGTGGACACCACCGAGCTGAGATGTATCATATTTTGTACGGCGCGAGCGAAGCGGAGATGTTAGCTTTCCTTCACCGAGATTGCACTGGGTGGGCGGCGGCGCGGTACAATGTTAGGAGCCTGTGGGTATTTCCCCCTGCACAGCAAATTACTCATCTTTTCCAATACCTTCTTATATGCTTTAATTTGCAGTTTTTAAATAAAAATATTTATATCAACAAACAATAAATTATTAAAATTTAAAAAAACTTTTACATAAGTACAAGCTTTTATATAATCTAGGACCAAAGTACTTGAGAAGACAAATCCAACGTACCCAAACTCGACGTGGTTAAGTCGTTTCGTTTAGGAGATCCTATGGCCACCTTCGGTTTCCATCAAACCAGCTCGATGGTACCATGATATTACATTGTCACCGAACTTACATAAGTATGCCAAATTTCAGCTCTATCGGTTGAGGATAACGGTTCTAAAATTGTGTTGCAAGATTCCACCCCGTGAGACGTTAGGAATAACCCAAACAGGCATTATAGTTACATGGCAATATAAATAAAAGCTTGTAAAAACAGTGTGATCTTATTTATTAAACTAGCTAGAAAAAGCAGTTCGTCAATTTACTACGGACGGGCAACATTTAAAGAAACAATTATTTTTTTGAATGTTTTTAGCTTAAGGAATTCCGTTTACGAATCCGTCTTGATATAATGTTTGTGTGAATACGAATAGATAGATTAACGACATCAAGTTTAACATGTGTACCTACGATGGAAATAAATAAATAAATAAAAAGATTTAATAATGTCCCTGATTGCAGTGTAACGTAATCCCGGGCACTTGTCAATGAACTCTTATTATTGCAATTGCAAGAAATACGATATCATGGAATCAGTGTCAGTATTATTGTGAAGATAAAGTTACGTGCCATACTTTAGGAAAGGTTGGCCAGGTACATGGCTCCTTGTTATGGTCATGTCATTTACCTTAGGCCATGCATCATAAATAAAAACATTGCAATTTACTCTCCATAAAGTGCGAACTGTAGTTTTCCGTTGTTGCATCTTGTACAATAGTACATTGTACACCTAGGCGAGAGTGCCCAATTCCTATCGATTTTGTCATTTTACCTTAAAACACACGAGGTAGGAATCGCACTTTCTGCCGACTGATACATAGTGCTTTATACACCTACCTAGGAAAATAAAAAACAGAATAAATATTTTATTTCTGGCGGTATCATAAAACTTTCACTATCACTCGACGACATTCTGTAGAATTAATAAAATTGCCTACACCAAATTCAAAATTAAAAGAACTTCCCGCGCCAACCTTTATCACTTGGGTTCTTTTTTCAAAATATTGTTCGTAAATCGGAAGAGACAAGCGGACTTGGAGTAAAAACTTTTTGTCGTTTGACCTATTATGAAAATAACCATAGGTATCGGCCGATCTTTTAGGAAATTAAAAAAAAAAGAACACGTTAGAAATGGATTTCCATACAGTTTTCTCCCGCTAAAACGAGTGAGAAATGAAATTCCATAGAGTTTTTCCTCCCGAATTCCAATACGCTTGCAATGTCTCAATTTCTATCTTATATTTGGAAAAGGAATAGGCAACTTTCCGAGCAGATGTAATATAAATGAAATTCCATAGTTTTCTCCCGCTAAAACGAGTGAGAAATGAAATTATAGAGTTTTTCCTCCCGGATTCCTATACGCCTGCAATGACTTAATTTCTATTTTATATTTGGAAAAGGAATAGGCAACTTTCCGAGCAGGTGTAGTGTAAGCTTATTTTTGCCTGTTTTACACAAGTAACAACTTTATCCAACTCATTTTCAATGGAATATGTACGAAAGCTTCCTTTTGGCAATCCTGATAGTGTGAGAGGTCTTCATAATTTCACTTATGACTAGTATCAGGAGCCCTGTTAGGCCGCTATATATCAGAGGGAGCTAAGCCTTCAAGCTACTTAACTGAGTATGTATCACAACTAATTACGTCAGTCATTAATGTCATAAATAGTTAAAGGAAGGAAAATGCGGGTGCTGATGCTAAACCAAAAGGAAACCTTTTATACCCGTTCAATACAATACAAGCCTTTGATCTGTGAAACTATATCTCAACTGTGACAAATCATATAGTGACGCAGGCAACGCAAACTGCTTGAAGACCATGACTTCTTTAGAAACCGGCTGGAACTACATCGTCGTGAAAGTTGCAAGTTTCGGGCTATTCGTTGAATGCTTATTGTAAGTCTAAGTACGTTACATTGTTTGTATATAAAATACATAAACTGTGTGTGTTGGTCTCTGGTTTTGGTTCATTTCTAAATGATGTTCTTATGGTAATAAAGTTTTGATTTGAGGTGGTTGCTTCACTGATGGTGTTGCCATCGATTACAATGTTTTCGGGATTAATTCAGACCAATCCTTTAAATGACTCATAAATGACTAATTAGGATTATGCACAGTAAGAATTCTAATTTCTGTGTATTGAATCAGTTAAAAAAAGCAAAGCAGCGTGTGTTATGGGTAGGCTCTAGCTACCCATAACACACGCTGCTTTGCAGATAATTCTGTGTGAATTAAAAAGCCTTTTATTTCTCGACACATAAATGAAAATTCCTATCTTTTTCTCATTAGCAGCATGCATAAAAAAATCTATTATAATCATTGATGTGATGACAGAATGTAATAGACGAATTAATGACATTATGTATATTTTCTATCATTACTTATGATTAAATCGAAAAAGACCGAAAATCCATGCAATGCATGTACAGCTTATTTTCCTTTTATCAACATAAATATTATTTACAAGAGCAGTTTACCAAAATTCAACACTCGCATAATCCACTGGAACCGTATAAAACCATTCATTTTCGCAATTCGCAACGCATGTACTAAATACTAAATGAGATTTTGCTCGCTCTCTGGCATCAAACAAAACAGTAAACAAAACAAAATTTAAAATTCTACCGGTCTTCTCAGAAGGTGAGCGATGTGGCGATTGCATCACTACTTATACAACTATAGTAGGTGTAAAAGTTTCAGATGCAATTTACCTGCTATGTCTGATAAGCAGGCGCAGGCGCCGCGCCAGATCCGCGCGAAACTGTCAGTCTCCCTGCGACCGTGGCGCCGAGCGCACGCGTGACCCTCGCGCTTTGCCCTTCACACGTGGGTTTGTGAGTAAATAACACCAGTGGACCGGATTGTTTGTGCCGTGATTTGGATTGCCTGAAATCGTGAGGATTTGTCACACGGTCAGTCATGCGAGTCGATTTTGTTTGATTTGACGTTTTCAGAAATTATTTGCAAAACGTTTTTTCCCCAAACACTAATACCGTAGCTAAATATTTGTTTACCATACAAAAGAACCCACATGCAATTCTCAGAGCGATAAAAAGGATGTTGGTTTTATGAGCACGTTTAGATGTTAGGTTCGTCTCGTTTTTGAGCGTCTTATTACTTATTACTACTCCGTCTATCGTACGTAGTACTTAAGGCAATTGCCTTCAATAACAATAATCAGCCGACCATGTGTAGCTTGGAAACATTCAATCAGCGTTAAATGGAGTAAAGTGACTGCGACATTTTTACTTATCACTATGTCAATAGAGTTGCGTATTGTTTGTTTCCTGGGCGTTTCGATATTAATGCTACAGATTTTTCTGTCAATGGCATTTCTGTTAATTGATTATGTTGTCGATACGTTTCGTGTATTGTATGGTTCATTGGCCATGCATCAGCATTATGCATATTAGTCATTAATCTAGGTACCTTCGCTGACTTTTTGTAGTTATACAAACATCCTTTGTACCACACTATATGCCTAACACTCTTGTTTTTTAAATCATTATGATATGAGTAATGGAGTATCAAAATTCCCAGATTGTTGGAATAGGCACCTACTTCATTCAACGTATCGTGAAAATAACAATAATTATCCTTTATGAATGTAGGTACTCCGAGGTTTTTTATTTTGCACACCTTGACGAGGCAGAATGTAGGTAAAGGATAAAGTTTATCCACTAAGACATTATTTTAACTACAGTCCTGCAAACTAAAATAATATTATTATGAAGCGTCGTCGCGACGATATTGAAGAGTGTAGTCACACATAATATATGTATATATTTATAATTTGAATAAAATTGCATAGGATTGCCATCGCTATTCAGCGAGGTAATCCTGCAAGCATTATGGGGACCTTTGCACCGGAAACAATCATGGGTGGGTTATTTCATTACTAATATTTTGTATATTCAATGCATATGTATGTGCTGTATTCATTATTCCTGTGACGAAATTAAATAAATTATTTTTCATTTGAATAAAATTAAGTTACTTTTAAGTTTTGCGGGACAAATACTAATCACTTAGGAATAAAAAAAATATAGGACCACCTCGGGATCATTCTATTTACAATAGCGAAAGAATTTTCCCAATAGGTGCATCTCTGAAGGAGAAATCGACGGATACATTGCATACAGCCGTATATACTCGTAGAAACTCTTCCTTTTTCGAAGGCTAAAAATAAATTGTACGACGCGACACGTCTAGGTACCACCAGCTATATACTCCCCCATAGAGCTGGACCCTTAGACATGACACCATTAATCTGCTACCATAAGAATGCCATGACCATTTATTTGAAAGAACCAACAGATAATTATCTAAACAAGCTAAATTAGCGGACTAATGAACGTTGCCTGTTTCATCCACGCAAATGACATACATATTAGTACGTTTCGAGTGTTGAGAATCAAGCGAGTTTGACAATATAAATACTGACCTTAAAATTTGCTACCTGTCAAGTTGCATGGCGCCCTAACAGGGCTCCTAATACCTAGCCTCTAAGTGAAATATTGAAGACGTCTCACATTGTATGTATTAGGATTGCAAAATAAATACTTGAATACCTTTTTGGTTTTGTTGAGATATACAACGTTAGCAAGTTTCACATGTTTTATATTTTCATTGATCGAGTCAAATTTTACCGCGCATTTTTATAGGAAGTACCTATCCTATAAAAATGCGCTAAATATGATAATTTCAGCAAGTACGCTGACCCGGCAAACTTTGCTCTGCCTTAGAATCACAAACGGCGTTGTATAGGAATAATATATAAAAAACCAATTTTAGCCATATATTTTTCGTGATTTTTATTCATATTTTTAATAAGTTATTCTCTTATTCGGAACAAAGACAAAAATCCAACAAATCAAAGATCTTTAAAATTGGTCCAGCCAGCCGTTCTTGAATGGTGTAACTAACACGATTTATACAAGTAAATATATGTCTTTGTTTTATACATACAGAGATTTTTAGTGTTTGAAAGAGTATTTAACTGCACAGTAGTACAATCGTTGACAAGTAAAATTGTCAGGTTACCAAACTGACATAGTGTTAAAAGAGCTGGGATGGGTACTGTTATAGTCAAGAGTTCACGCAATAAAGAAAATGATTATACACATCAGTTCGGTAGGCTTATGGGTATAAGCAAGGGTATAAGGGTATAAGCAATACAAGCAAACAAACAGATTGCTTTCTCATTACCCAAACTCTCAGGAGTCTGGTGCCTTGGGAAAGCAGTCACACACATATGCACCCCCCCCCCCCCCACACGCACGCACAAATAATGCAGTGAGGTATCTACTTATTTAGTTAAGCCCTGAAGAAATAATTATCATTTATCATAAGTATATAATGCACTTTATCTCTCCCAAACTTTTACATTTACCTAGTAATAAGGTATCAATGTTCTATCATTTATAATTTATTTATTGTGATTTCATGCATACAGGTATTCTTCTTAGATGTAGGTAGTCTTAGTGGGTACCTACACAATGCATAAATATCATCATATAACAAAAATGTCAGGGCGCAACAATCATTTTGAATTAAAATAAGTAAAAAAAATTTATTAAAAACTAAAACCCGACTACATAAAAGTCTTAAACAAGCGTTCACCTTTTGTCCTTATCATTTTCTTTTGATACTTAGCTAGTCGAAGGCCTTTGTTACTAATTGTACCGTAGGTATATGGGGTGGGTGCCTCCGACTACCTAAGTATCAAAAGAAAATGATAAGGACAATAGGTGAACGCTTGTTTAAGACTTTTATGTAGTTGGGTTTTAGTTTTTAACTACTTTTTTTATACCTTTTTGCTAATAGCTTGAGAATCGTTAATCTCACAAAAGTTTGAAACACGGTTTTGGAAAGTACAAACAAAGACCTTTGCAACAATACCACACACGAGCATATTTACTAACATTGAAATTTTCGACCCTTTCTTCGACCCCCGCTATCTCGTTAGACCCCATTTTTATCTGACGTCACATAGCCTATAACCATCGGGCTATTAAGACGAATCATATGACACCTCAGTTGTTGAAATCGGACCTGTAGTTTCAGCGCTACGAGGGAACATAAAAATCGGCTACATACATACATACATAGGGTGTCAAAATCATAACCCTCTCGTAGTCGGGTAAAAATTAGGTGTGCTTGATTATATAAGTTGAAGTAGTAGCATAGATGTAGTTGTTAACAAGTGAAAATAGATACCCTATGCTAATTTGTTAATAATATTCGTACAATATCAAATAATTTCACAGAAAATAAAATACAAAATCCATATTATGATTAGACAGGTACTAACTTAATCTGTTGGTGATGGTACGTCGGCTAGTTCACTTTTGGGTAATGTAAAGCTGTGATTTACCAATAAAGAAAATATAAAGTAATAGGTAGGAGCATCTTAGTATTATCATCATCATCATCATCATCATCATCATCAGCCCATACACGTCCACTGCTGGACATAGGCCTCCCCCGTACGACGTCTCAAATAGCGGTCCCGCCTCCATCCATGGACTCCCTGCGACCGCTACGATGTCATCGGTCCATCGAGTGGATAGTCTACCATGTAGGGGGGGATTTGCCATAATCACCACGCTTGGCAGGCGGATTGGTGATCGCAGTGTTGGTGTTTAAAAATAATCAGATCGAAGCTGCTGCCCTTCCTCTGGTAGGTTCCCTTAGTCGGCTCTTACTTATATGACTGCATAAATCAGGTTCAAATATTTAGGTAGTCTTCTCAAAGAGGAACTCCATTCGCCAAAACTTTTGGCATTAGATAATGTTGTGAAAGTACCATTTTATGTTTCTTCACATCCTAAACCACTTTAAAGACGGATAAATATTGATCGCACCAAATTGATAACGAAATGATGTCATGAAATGCTTCTTACGGTATTCTGTCATAATAGGTGTACACAAAGAAAAATAACGACAATATTGAATTTCCATAAAATGCCACCAATATGGGTCATCTACGAGAAACGAATTAATCAGCACATAAAGTCGTTTATAATGCATTAACAAAAAGCGTACCCATCAGATAGCATTATGCGGCCACTTGTTAAAAAGTATGTCCCAAGTCCCAATAGAACTGAGAATAAAAATAAAACAAAATGTTAAAAAGTTGCCATGTTTATATAACAGAGCGCTCCTAGTAGAATAGAAGCGTCGGTCGGCCAAACAAACGAACATTAAACTTGTATGGACACAGATTGCTTGTCAACGCTAGGCATTGGGGAGCTGGAGACATAAAATTACTACATGGTGCTGTAGTAGGTACTCACTAAAACTGAAAAGATATTGCTATTCAAATATGATAACAATACTGACACCCGCAGAATATTAAACAGAATACCGTACATTTAAAGCATATAGAATTATTATCGGTTAATTATTGCTGATTATTCTGGCAATGTTTTCACCAAAGAGTTGATTTAAAATTTATATATATTTATTTTATTGGTGACGTTTGGGACAAGATGTACGTCAGTACATTTTGTTGTATAAACTTAACATTTTCGCTGGAAGTGTATACATATGATGAGTTGATGACATATACGTATGTATGTTTTACATTCTAGGTTTTAGTTTCTAGAAGCGTTATTTATGTATACATACCTTACTACTATACATACCATACTTAGATGTATAATCTTAATCAATTTATTTTATGTACTAGCTGGTAAGGAAAACTAAAGGGTTTTTATTTTTTAATTTATTTATAGTTGACATTCAGTCACCAGTCCTTGTATGATAAATAAATCAATAACGAAAATTGACTCGACAATCCACACAGAATCATCATCATCATCATCAGCTCGTATACGTCCACTGCTGAACATATGCCTCCCCCAAACGATGCCACGAATAGTGGTCCTGAGCTGCTTCCAGCCGCCAGATTAGGTAATGTTAATTAGCCCAAACTAAGCAGAGCTTTTGTTATGGGTACTTGAATTCATAAGGATCCCATTATCCCGCTGTCTGTTCCGGTTGCAGGAGCGGTAGATATTTCGATGATGAAAAATTCTAATAGTGTGGCTGACACATCCCCGTTTTGGAAAGTTCTGAGTGAGTACAAAGCTACAACCCCTGTTTTTAAACGTATTCCTAGAAGTGCCCGCATCTCTGTCGCTTCTGCTCTCTCAGAGGCCACTAGGAATACTGTATCAAAAAACACCAAACGTGCTTGGGAGCATTTACTAGTTTTCCCTTACAGAGTACTACATGTAAAAAAAGATTTGGCCAACAAAGCTTCTATCACGGTTAGAATCAAACAAAATTGCGTTAGGTACACTGCGTGCGAAGGGCAGCCTATTTCAATTGTTGATCAGGTCACACAACAAAATTCCAAATCAAATAAACCATTGTCTGAGTCTACTATCTATAGACTTGTAGAGAGTAAACTCAGTGATGGTGACATAAAAGGTGCCTCTCGCATACTTTTTTCAAATGACACGATGGCGCCAAATAACGATGATACTCTCATATCTCTTGAGAGTAAGCATCCAGCTGCAAGGGCCAACATCCAACTCCCCGATCCACCGCAAGAGAGTAATGTCGCTGTGGACACGATCAGCCAGGATGTGCTTAAAGCTGTCATGTCTTTCCAGAGTGGCTCCGCCGGCGGCCTGGATGCTGTGACTCCACAGCATCTAAAAGATCTTCTTTCTGGTGGGTCTGGCCATGCAGGAAGTCCTTCTCGAAAACTTGACATATTTAATCAACCTGATGTTGTCAGGTCGAGTCAACAGCGAGATCACAGAACTCTTGTACGGTGCGAATCTTTGCGCACTAAAAAAGAAGGATGGCGGAATAAGACCCATAGCCGTGGGCACCACCTACCGCCGCCTCGCGTCTAAAGTCTGCTGTCGGAAAGAAGCCGACTATCTAGGCGATTATTTTCGACCAATTCAGCTAGGCTTTGGTTCGCGAGGCGGATGTGAGGCCGCAGTACATTCCCTTCGTACATTTTTGGACAAAAATGATGGGGAGGTAATTCTGAAGGTAGACGTCAAAAACGCCTTCAATTCAGTAGACAGGGGCGCCTTGCTAAAAGAAATTAAAGACAAAATTCCAGAAATTTATCCCTATCTCTGGCAATGCTACGGTTCACCGTCAAAATTAATTTACAGAAACAATGTCATTTCGTCCGCGGTTGGTTGTCAGCAGGGCGACCCTCTTGGTCCGGCCATTTTTAGCCTTGCTATCCAACCAGTAATTCAACGTCTTAAATCCAAACTTAATGTTTGGTATTTAGATGACGGAACGATAGGGGGAGACGTGGACACAGTTTTTAATGACCTAAAAATCATCACAGATGAATTTCGGCAAATAGGTTTAGAACTAAATTTTTCAAAGTGCGAGCTTTTTATTTCGGACTCTTGTGTAGACAAAAACAATATCATAATAAAATTCAATAGTTTGGCTCCCAACATTACAGTTGTAGATAAATGTTCACTTCGCCTCCTTGGTTCACCAATTTTTGATGAGTCTTTTCAGTCATTTGTAGATGAGAAAATGCAAAATTTCAACAAAACCTCGAACAGACTTCTCAAAATTAATAGCCATATGGCTTTTACAATTATTCGGTTTTGCTTGTTTGTACCTAAATTTACGTATTCTTTGAGATGTTGTCAACTGTGGAAACACAGCGAGCTCTTGGAAGGCTTAGACAACATAATAAAGAATACTTTATCATCGGTTTTGAATATCTGTTTCGATGACAAGGCATGGTCGCAGGCCTCCCTGCCTGTCAAATTGGGAGGCTTAGGTATCCGCAAAATTTCAAGTGTAGCCCTGCCAGCGTTCTTGTCTTCCGTCTACAGCACTAGTTCTTTAGTGGAAAAAATTTTAAATCCGTCTTTGGTCTCACCTGGAAATTCATTCGAAATTTCGTTCTTAGACGAGGCTCGAATGGCTTGGCATAGTGCTTGCCCTGATGCTGCTCCCCCAAAATCTCTTTTGTCCCAAGCAATAGGACGGGCCTCTGTGTGAGTTGACACGGAATTGTTTGTTACAAACGTGCTCCAGCTCTGCAGATCGTGCCCGTCTCCTGGCCGTTTCTAAATGGGAGTCAGGACATTGGTTGCAAGCACTTCCTTCATATAATACTGGCACTCTAATGGATCCCGTAACTTTCCGTATAGCAACATGTCTTCGGTTGGGTGCAAGGTGTTGCGCGCCTCATCAATGCCAGTGCGGTACTGTTGTCGAACAGCTTGGTCATCACGGATTATCGTGTACTAGGGCTGCCGGTCGGATATCTCGCCATGCCAGCCTTAACGACATCATCCGGCGGGCCTTTGTCACCGCTAACGTACCAGCTATTCTCGAACCGAATGGTCTGTTGCGTGACGATGGTAAGAGGCCCGACGGCATGACTTTAGTCCCTTGGGAACTGGGCAGGCCTATTGTGTGGGACGCTACATGTGTCGACACACTTGCGCCTTCCCATCTTTCAAGGACATCCGTGAGGGCTGGTTCGGCGGCAGATTTGGCCGAGGATCTCAAGAGACGCAAATATGCAGGTCTCGACAGAGCTTACGCATTTGCTCCCCTTGGAGTAGAGACCCTAGGTCCGTGGGGTACCGAGGCTCTCCGGGTTTTCAAAAAATTATCTGAGCGCCTGGTCGAAGCGACGCGTGACCCGAGAGCTGGTGAGTATCTGGCGCAGCGCATTAGCATTGCCATACAGCGGGGCAATGCAGCCAGCGTCTTGGGGACGCTTCCGACTGGTATTGATATGGACCAGTTGAGCTATCTGTAGATTGTTTGCAACAGTCTGCAGTTAGCTCAATTGTTTCAATTGTAAATACTAGTTTAATTTCTTTATATTATTTGATTGTTATTTTCTTTGTCAATAAAGAACCCTTAATAACTGATTCGTTTCACTGTAGAAGTTTTCGCTTGGGTGCCTATATCAGTATGTCCTTTACCAATGGAACAATTTCCCTTAGTTATGAAATTATTTTGTGACTATACATCTCAGCCTTATATATTTTTGTCAGCACCTACCCCTAATTAAATTAAAAAAAAATATTTGGTATAAAATGCACTTGCTCTTGTAAAAAAAATTCTCACATGTGCAATAAAAAGCTAGTGTTCAAGGTGATCAAGTGCACGTGTTTTTTCGGGTCGTAAGGAGCGTGCAATGCACCTTCATACATCTCAAACACTTTTTAAATGCTATTAGCTTGTCAATGTTTGTTTCGCTATGTAAATCTTTATTTCAATATTTAACCCATTCGCTGCCACTAACGCAAAGTTTGAGTTATTTGAAACTTCACTCTTCTGCCTTCAACGCACCGTTTGAGTTGAAGCTGCATAACAAATAAAACAACCGGCATGCAGCAACAGGATGATCTCACACAAGTTGAGGCAGCAGCGAGTGGGTAACACGAATGTATTGGCTATTGAAGGCTTATTGTCTGAAAATTTTAATACACTAAGTGTTAGATGAGTCAATACATTAATTATGAAATTACAACTAAAGAATAGAAAGAAAATAAGAACTAGTTTTTACAACTAATATTTGAAACAGTTGAGCTAACAGACTGTTGTTGAACAATCTACAGGTAGATGAAATGATCCATCCAGTAGTAAGTTAATCTAGATAACTTTGTCACCATAACCATATTCATCACTGCTGGGTACATAGGCAATTAAAGTAAAAATTGTTTTATAGACATATTATAGTTTCACAGACGTTAGCGAGTCCATTTAAGCTCCTGAACTAGTTTATGATTGTGTTTGAGAAGCCAGATATAATTACCCTCTCAGCCTTATTCACATTGGAAGATTCACTATTGTCATCTTCTTTATTATTGCGATCTGATTCATAATTATCATCATCATCAGCTTTTCCGTGTCAACTGCTAACTCTGTCTTTACTTTTACCACTCTCAAACTCCCTATCTTGCCCAATCGTACAATAGCTTGCAATCGCATTGGGACTCACCCTTATTTATCTTGTACGATTCATTATTGTCATCTTCTTCATTATTGTGATCTGATTCGTAATTATCATCATCATGAACTTTTCTGTGTCAACTGCTAGCTCTGTCTTTACTTTTACCACTCTCAAACTCCCAATCTTGCCAAATCTTACAAATAGCTTGTCCATCTTATGCTGGGTACTAAACGGTGTCACGGCGTAATATACCATTCGTAGCGAGCATGAAACATTACGCCATATGCTAAAATCCCTCAGTCTCGTTGCTCGTTGTGAGCGCCTTCTCATTGAGTGCACGAATGCTCGCTGTATAGCACGTTATATTACGCCCCGGTCTTGCCCGGGTCAGTAGTCACTGAAATCTGTAAGTGATGGAAAAAGGAATGGTGTGGGAGTTGTACTGGATACGGAGATGAAAAATATGTGACGGATGATATGAGAGTAAATGATAGAGTGATTACGGTGAAACTGATAATTCAAGATTTAGTGTTGTATGTAATTTGTCATCTAAATCCACTCGGCTTTAGGCGACTTTTAATGTTTTTCCATAAGCACATCAACCGGAGCTGTGAAATGTACTCTTCCATAATGAGAAGGACAGTATAAAACTTTCGCAACTGATAAGGAACAATCTGTCATTTTATGAAATGTCATCAAGATAAGGTGATGAAGGATGGAAAATGTGAGATTTTGACCCAGTTTAAAAGTGATTTTACTGTAATAGATAAGAAGAACCCTTCTTGTTCACGATGAGACTACATACGAATAAAATAGAAAGTAAAATAAAAGTTATAGGTATTTTTTTTATATTATCAAAAAACTTTTAAATTCATGTTTTTATCTAGGACCAAAGTGCTTGCCAAATCCAACGAACCCAAACTCGGCGTGGTTAAGACGTTTCGTTTAGGAGTTCCTATGGCCTCCTTCGGTTTTCATCATTAGACCACCTCAATGATGCCATGACATTGCATTGTCACTGAACTTACATAGGTACTTATGCCAAATTTCAGCTCAATCGGTTAAGGATAGTCTAAAATTGAGTATCAAGATTCCACCCGAACAAACATACATTGCAAGTTAAATAAAAGCTTGTAAAAAGTATTTAATACAGCAAAAGACAGAGGTATTTTTATACTACATATGTATAAGCTAGTAGTAAATAATTTATTTAGTAAAATGAATAGGTAAATCAATAGCTAAAAGCTGACGCGGTCCCCTTTTGTTTTTCGTACACTGTAGGCGTAGATTTGTGACGTCAGAGTGCCGTGTCGTGGCGTTAGCGTGGCGTCAGCGTGGTATGAAAAAACATAAGTCAATCGCGCCGGTACTACACGACCTCTGCGACGCCTTGACCTGTACTTTGAAATCAGATCTCAACCTGTCTGACGTTAGTTGTGTCACAGTTTACCACCCGTGGGGTTTACCGGTTCTGCCCTGCGGCTAATAATTTGCTACTGTACGGTGCATTTTGTTAGTTTGTTGGTTTGTCTGTATGGTCTTTGTAAATAAGGTTGGATTCTAAGTATTCTGAAGTTCTGATTATGACGACGTTGTCTGTCTATAGTGAATCTTACTTTGATTGAATTTGTTACGCTTATAATGTCAAGTACCTTAAATAAGCGTAAAGATTTGCGCGTACTATATTTTGAACAATCTCATGGACATTTTCAAACATATTTACAAAGAGTGCGTAATTTTTCTTGCTTACCTGCGTTTGCATTAGCTGTTTAGGATTAATGTTCGTACTTTAGAGGACATGTAATTTCGAAAAGCTGTACTCAAACGACTAAATTTGTATGTCATGATAGTATAGGACAGTATACGAGATGATTGTCCATATTACGCGCATGCGGCTACTGTCATGATCGCTATTACCCCACATGTGCAAGGTTACCTGTCTATCATGTGTGTTACTATTACTAGTTCATATTTACATCATCAGCAGTCGGTGGACTCCACTGTCAGTGTTACCATCTGCAGTTTTTCCACAGTTGCTATAGGAAATACCACAGGTGCAGTGTCCCTTTTTTAAAGGACAAAGGAATCTCGGGTCCCATTTTAAAATTTTCGCTTTTATTTCCTATAGAAGGTTGTTCATCATTCAATTGCTAATATTGCGTACCGTGCACTATTTTTTTTTTATGGACAGTAGAATTTCGTTGGGCCACCATCTCACCTGATGGAAAATGACGATGTGGTCGACGGTGTATCACGAAGGTCTAGAAGATACCTATTCATTCTTATCTTGAAGAGACCTAGATTGTATTGTAATTGGCAGGAAATACAGAAGCAGGCAGCGAGTTCTAATCCTTAGCTGTGCGAATGATGAAGGTGGTGACTATGATCTGTTTATTTATTTTCATCATCATCCGAATGCCGAATTTGTCCCACTGCCTCCCGAAGTTTGTGCCATCCATCACGGTCTTTTAGTAACCGCCGCTGTTGACGCCCCCTACACGTTTTATGTCATCGACCCACTTTGCAACAGGGTGTCTGATATTTCTTTTGCACATTATTGGCCACCAAACAGTTGCTGTTTCACTCCACATATGATCACCTCGCCTTGCATTTATTTCAATTTCATATTTTGAAGGGCGTTTAATCAAACATTGACAAGGTACTTTTTTTATACCCCAAAGGTCCGCCTGATGAGAAGCCTGACGTTAGCCCTGTTAGTCCATCCAATTAGTTACTGTTATGATGTCCCAGTCGTATAACATCCCATGTAGGTATCGGCACAACCGATAGTAAAACGGGCGTGTGGACGTGAATCATGAGCAGCTGGGAATCATTGTGTGACGTGCCTTATAATAGTGATAATGCGTGTCCTATGCTACTTAGGTAAATATCCCTGTTCTGAGAACGATGCAAACCTATGTATATTAATTACATGTTCGACCAGATAGACATCGTATTGACATACTCTCCTCTCTGCGAAAGATCGCACGTCATCTATTGAGTCCTTAGGTAAATAGGAGTTTTTGTTTTTAAAAACGTCCCCATTCGGGTAATATTCTCAGAATACCTATTGTTATGTTATGTATATCCGATACTAAAGTCAAGCTAATATTCTTAGAAATTTAACGATCTCTTTGTGGCCTAGCGACTGCGTCTTCACCAGAGATGTAGAAAGAGTTTTTTATTTATTTATTTAGTAATATATATTCATTATCATTACAGTAGAGCACCAAAGCGACTAAGAAATATAAATCAAAGTTAATGTCTCGATCCATATATAAATAAATATTTCCAGCCTCTCTCGTTCTCCTGCTGGGCAAAGATCAAATGAATAATGGTGGACTTTTTATGAGTGATTGTATGGGTTTTTTTCAATGTAAAATCATGTAAGAATTTACAAAGAGATTAGTTAAGCAATTCTAAGGGAATTCTGTTTTCTAACGTCATATCATCATATCAGCCCATACACGTCCGCTGGACATATGCCTGCCCCATACGACGCCACAAATAGCGGTCCCGAGCCGCCTCCATACATCGACTCCCTGCGACCGCTGCGATGTCGTCGGTCCATCGAGTGGATGGTCTCCCATGTTGGGGGGTTTTGCCATAAACCCCTCGCTTGGCAGGCGGATTGGTGATCGCAGTCTTGGTGTTGTTAGTGTTACCCATTGCTAATTCCGAAGTTCTATAAAACGACTTTTGATTACGAATTTGTAAGTATGAAATCTTGGGTTTTCCGGTGTACCTACCTACTCTGCTATTTTATACAAAAATCTTGTTTGGGGGAGGCAAAACCTCCAATCGATATTTTGTTTTATTGCCTAAAACTTCAAATTACTCTTATTTTAAAATACTTCATAACTATCCCTACAGTTAGTTCTCTTAATGGTGTTAGCTTAGCTAAAAATGAAGTTACCTACGGTAAAAAGTAATCTATAAGTAAAGTACTTACATACTAATGTTAAGATTTTTCACTTATAGCTTCCGTTTCCTGTTTTGTATGTTTTGACAACTCGACAGTTGTCAGAAATGTCTCTACAAGTTGGTATTATTCTGCAGTAGCGACGAGGATGGGATTACTAAGCTACATTTTATGCAGGAATAACGTAACCGTAAACGAAGCCAAGGGCAGAAGCTAGTCAAAAATGTTATTGTTGTCATCGGTCCAATACCTACCTACAAATAGTTTCCTCCTAATTTCATGAATGTACTTTGACTCAACAAAAACATCCGAATTCAATGAATGGGCATGACTGTTTTCAGGTAAACTACACCAGATAGTTGTTTTTCTCCGTGTTTACAGTATTTTGTTATTTATTTAATTAGTTATTTATATATATGAGCATATTCATTGTTTAAAAGATTTATCTAACACCGTAGAATCAATCAATAAAAATCATACACGCTCGCTAAGCAATTAGATAAGCTTTATCACATTATATTATATTTTGCTTAACATTTTTTTTGCCTGACTTTACTCAACAGCTTCAATAACTCCATGGTGTCAGAATAGACACTAAAAAAATATTAAGTGTCAGTTGGGACACTGTGTCCTAATAAATTTTGTGCGAGTCGTCAGCAACTCTTATTTATTAGGTACTAGCTGCAGCCCGCGCCTTCGCCCGCGTTTTATCGGGATAAAAAATAGCCTATATGTTATTCCAGGTTCCAAACTAGAACCATACCAAATTCCAGCCTAATGAGTTCAGTAGATTTTGCCTGAAAGAGGAACTTAAAAAATATATATTTCATCTATGTTTTTTGTGACACAAATAAATATTTTCTATTTCTATAAAAAACGAGGAGTTTTAATGAAATTCATAATAACAGTACCTTCAAAATGTTCAGAATCATCATCATATCAGCCCATAGCCCCATACACGTCCACTGCTGGACATAGGCCTCCCCCATACGACGCCACAAATAGCTGTCCTGAGCCGCCTCCATCCATCGACTCCGATGTCGTCGGACTCGACCCCTACGATGTCGTCGGTCCATCGAGTGGATGGTTTCCCATGTAGAGGGATTGTTCATAATATCCAGGGTAAAATTATGTCAAAAAGAAATAAAAAACAACAAAGGGTATAAAATTCTACGATACACGAAAATATTAAATAAAATTTCAAAAAATAAGAATCCAAGAGCCATCATCATTCTCTTGCCCTGTTCCCACCCAAGTTGGGTCGGCAAAGCAGTTTTCTCTTCTTCCATTCGCTTCTATCAGTCATCATCCCAGCACTCACTCCTTTCTTACTCATATCACCCTACACACAGTCTATCCATCTTTTCTTAGGTCTATCTCTACTCCTATATCCATCCTCATTCACATCTAAGACTCCTCGTAACATCATGTCAATTTTCCCTCCTCATAACATGCCTGTAACACGCTAACCGAGTCATTCCATGTTCGCTCCACTGGCTTTTCGTTCCAAACTATGTAGTCCAAACACTGAAAATCCAATTTAGTGGTGATTCGTCCCATTTTTCAAAGGCAGGCTTTAGTATTGTCAGCTACAGAATTCGAATATGAGAAGTGACACTCGGTTTTCTATTGCTTCGCATCTCATTCGTCACTCGTAATGTACGACAAATACATTGTTACCTGTGACAAAGGTTAGTTATATCGTACACAATGACAAGGTCAAATTCATTCAAGAAATCTAAAAAAACACATGAACCACTCATTATAAAATCGCGCGAAATCGCTTCCCATAACACTTCCGTTCGCGACGAACCAAATTATCAAATTGTTGTCTATTTATAACAACAGTTTTAGGGTCAGATGATGACCAAACACGCGGTTGTTAAAATCATCCTATGGGCCATTCAGAAATAAATATGACCAACTTTGTGAAGTATTTTTCAACGGAAAAACCTGATACTACAACCATTGCATAGTATTACAAGAGAGATACCTCATAGAAAGAACATACATATGTATGTATGCTAGAAATATGTTCTATCTAGGACCATAATCAAAGACAAAGTGAAGAAAGGCAAAATTTATAGAAACGGAATTGTTTCAACCGATAAACCTGATAAATAAGAATAGAAAAAAATATAATCAATAGATAATGCTGGAGAAATAAAATAAAAATATAATACAATGATATCCTTTTCAAAATTTAATCTGTATCCAAATTACGTCGTCTAGCCTAATTCGTATAGCAGCCTGGCATTACTAATTTAATACTATATCCCGGATACTATACATAAAGCAAAGAAAACCTTGTAATTACCCGATAATTCATAGAAATTTTGACCGCTATGCACTGTCAACAATGAAATGAATGTTCATTCACGTGCGATTAACCACCGTGGCCTTAAAGTAGGTCATTTCCAGTGTTTTCTAACCAGCATGACATCTGTATGAGGATAATGCTGTCATAATCGTGACAACATCTAACAGCACACACGCTAGGTACTACGGAGACCTTGCAGGCCTACAAAATGTCAATACTGATTATTGATTTCATGCATTCAATGATGTTGATCTAGAACGCATTTACGAAGATAAGGAGAGAAGGTTCACAATAGCAGTAATAGCAGTATTGATTGGTGCAGTTATTATCGGCTCCTTCCCATCTCATATGAGTTTAAAACAAACAATGTTTCATACATTTCGTTGCGCTTGGAAATCTTTCTTTAAATTTCGCGAAATAAAATCTATAAGAAGTACGAGTTGCTTCTCTAACTTTGCCAACTTCCGCGCCGTACACTCAAGCAAGATCCTTGCAGAATAATATTTTGATTGATATCCCTCCTATAACTTGTAGCTTGAAATTGTACATTAATTTCCCAGATACCAGTCTATCCGGTTTCAATAAACTCTTTATTATCTTTACAAAATTCGCTTGCAAAATTTCGAACATATCAAGCATATGCTCTCACGCTTACAATGCCCTTGATTTAGCTTTCGCTGTCGTGCCACTTGTTATTTTACTATCATTCAATTTGTAACAAGTTTCGATTTGATATCCGTTTGGTCTTTAGGTGTCAACTATTTATTATTTCTGCTTATTCAATTTATTATATTGGCAACATTGTGCCAAAAACGTAACGATACATAAGTACGTCGTCGTTGGTGTAATAATATGAAATTATGGCTTAACAGGCAGTATTCAAAGAGTTGACAAACTCAAGACTATGTTCTCATTGGACTTTTGGTGATGCGACTAAGCATCATTTGACTGTTCTGAATAAAAAAACACATTGAAAAAATACATGAAAAACACCAGTGTTATGCAAATCCAAATTGGATAAATACATGCCGTCAAACGTAATTTGGATTGGCTTATAATTATAATCTGTCACTTTGACAACCGTTATTAGCTGTCAGTAAAAAATTCGCAGTGACAGACAAACGGTCAATACTAGTTTATGTAATTTGTATAAGTATGTCCTATGTATGTTACAGTTCTTTGAACTCGTTTGTTTAGGCGATTAATGTTGCAGATTTGAATATGTCCAAGGTTCTTGAAAGCTCTTTCGGAGTTTTATTTTGTTTATCTATTTGGGTTGGCAACTTCAACCGGCTCTGTTTTGCATGGGTTTTTGTTAACTTTGATGACTGAGAATTGAGAAACAAACTATTGATACCTAATGTTGTTGAGAGTGTACTAGTCTTTTCCGCTGTCTTTTCTTACCTTATTGGTGCCATACTGTTCTACTGCAGCAAAAAGTTCTCACTTTCTGGCAAATGTTTGGTAACTCTCTGTAACCGCCGACACTAGACAAACCTTCACTTGTTTAGAGTGTCCTATGAAAAAGGATAGTTTTAGATTAATAAAGGAATACAAATACATTATACCTATAATTGCCAGGTCTATACCCCAGCCAAATTCAATTTGAAATACATTTTATTTCACATATTTGTAACCAAAACACATCAAAAGTAATATTCATTATATTTTAGGGAAATTGTTTTGGATATGTTTGCAACACTTTTCTTATCTTGTTATCTTTACATCTAGGTCTACAATCTCGTTCGCTATTGTAACTCTATTATTTATTGTATTAATTTGATTGTAAATTGCTTTGTAAATTTATTATAAAAAAAAAAAAAATTTACGTTCTTGGCATCATGAGTCGGATATAAAGTCCATCTAGAATTGTATAGTCTTAATGTGTTCAAATGTGATTATGCTTGTTTCTTACCCAATAAATTATTATTTATTTATAATTTTTTATCAGAATTTTATGAAAGATAGATCTCAAATCGACAAGAAATTTAAATTGCGTATAAAATACACGGCAAGTATGGGCTGTGTTTGTTTACAATCAAGTCAAATAATTTCATTATAAAATCTGTTCTCATATCAACGTACTCACAAAAACGTACTTATTTTTAATTCTCCGGTTTAACTCCGGTCATTAAACACTGCCATCTTAAACCTTAGTATTCGTCACAGCATTCTCGTATAACATCTCATTAAGTACTCAATTAAGCAAAATTTCCCGGCGTCGGCCAAGGACGCGCTCCAAGCGAGACCGTAGAACAAAACCTGTCTGACTTTAGTTTAACTTTAGTTTTATCAACCGACTTCAAAAGGAGGAGGTTCTCAATTCGTCTGTATATTATTTTGTATGTATGTTACGCGATATCTCCGCCAGTTATGGACCGATTTTGAAAATTCTTTTACTATTGTGTAGAAAATTATATCTTTTTATCCCCAGAGGATTAGTATTTATCCCGCAAAACGTAAAATAAGTGTAAAAGTGAGGACATTTGAAGTCGGGTTATCGTTTTTTAAAACACGCCATATCATTTAAGCAGGTAGGTATATTATTTTTAACTGACCCAAGAAATGGAGGAGTTTCTTGTATTGGAATGTAATTTATAATTCATTTATTTTTTGCTTGCATATACAATTCATTCATAATGTCGAAGAATGGCTAGGTGGTGATTGTAGTACATGCACCCTGTAAGGGCTCTTCATTAATGTATTTATTTTCTTTATAAGTAGTTTTTCTATCTACTATCCTGGGTATCGGCACACACACTTGCGCACTATAATGTTGTCGCACGTGGCTAGTATCCCTTGAGACTCTCAAGGGATACTAGCCTCTCTCAAGTTGAGAGTGACCACGGAGTACGAAATTTTGGCTTGGAGGACATTCTTCATCTATACCTATAGACTTTATCATGTTTGTTGCCAACCGTCATAGAACACGATCATTTTTTTTTTAGTTTATAGACCTTCGTTTGACCACAATCGCACCTGATAGAAAGTGATGAAGTGGCCGATATTGTATCCCGAAGGTCTTGAAGGCACCTGTTCACTCTTATCTTGAAGAGACCCAGATTGTAATTCTCCGGAAAAACTGGTAACAGGCAGCGAGTTCCATACCTTAGCGGTGCGAATAATGAAGGTGGACGAAAACCGCTTTGTACGAGTGGATGGTATACCCAATTCTTCAATTTGAAGGAAATCGAAATGTAAATGCAAGAAGAATACATACTATAGGTATGATGCCTACCTTCTGAAGGCTATTTGTAAAGTTTCCACAAATAGCAATAAAACTTTATTTATAACAGTAAAAAATGAACGACTATAAACCTTAAGTAGTTCTTCATCCTATTAATGTTAGTGGTCTGATAATAATTCTAGTTAATTATGATAATATGGAAGAAACTTCAATAATAGACTAGGCTTAAATAGTATGGTAGGTTATGTTATAAAATGTCAATAAAAACTTCATAATATCAATCAGCCCATACACTTGAACAAGGGCCTCCCCAATACGACGGCACAAATAGCGGTCCTGAGCCGCCTCCATCCATTGACTCCCTGCGACCGCTACGATGTCGTCGGTCCATCGAGTGGATGGTCTCCCATGTAGGGGGGTTTTGCCATAATCACCACGCTTGGCAGGCGGATTGGTGATCGCAGTGTTGGTGTGGAAAAATAAAATAAAGTAAAATTACCCTTGTAGGCTGTTTGTCAGCTACTCTTCCGAGAAATGTAACAGGATATCTGATGCAACATACTATAATATGGCGTGTTTTAAAAAACTTTAAACCGATTTCAAATTCCCTTACTTTTACACTTATTTTAAGTTTTTCGGGATAAATACTAATCCCCTGGGGATAAAATTTTTATCGGACCTCTTCGGGATCATTTTCTATACAATAGTGAAAGAATTTTTTAAATAGTCCATAAGTGGCGGAGATATGTACATACAAAAAAAACATACAGACGAATTGATAACCTCCTCCTTTTGAAGTCGGTTAAAAATATGTACTGCTAGTTTTCACTAGAACAGGTTCATAATGAAAGAGTTTTTGCCCGTAATAATACCTTGCATTGTGAGACGTAACAAATACGAGAAGAATATATCAAATATCAAATATCAAAGTGCTTTATTTCCTTTAGACCTTACAGGACCCTTGGACACGTCACAAAATTAAAATAACATAATTAAAACAGGGAAATAAAGTGATCACTTTGATTTTTTGTTCACTTCAATCTTTTTAAGGTAAAGTAAAGAAGCGAACAAGAAACCTTTACCTTGTTAGGTTGTTAGTTTTCGAGTTGGAGCAAAAGTCGTCCCATGCTTTTTTATCCTCTAGATAATCTGATATTTTGTAATAAGCCTTTTTACAAAGGATATGTTTGATAGTTTGTTTGAATTTATTTATTGATAATTTTTGCAACTCACTCGGAGTTTTGTTGTAGAAGCGTATACATTGCCCTTTAAAAGATACACTAATCTTGTGCAGCCGAGTTTTGGGCAAAGCGAGTTTGTTCTTATTTCTAGTATTTACATTATGTATGTCGCAATTTTTAGGGAATCGATCGATATTTCTATGAGTGTACAATAAGTTTTCATAAATATATTGACATGGTACAGTCATTATATTTATTTCTTTGAATTTATCACGCAGGGATTCTCTAGGACCCATGTTATAAATAGCACGAACAGCCCTCTTCTGCAGCACAAATACGGTATTAATATCTGCAGCGTTCCCCCACAGTAATATGCCATAAGACATAATACTATGGAAGTAGCTGAAATAGACAAGTCTAGAAGTATCAACGTCTGCAAGATGACGGATTTTTTTGACTGCATATGCTGCAGAACTAAGTCTCTTCGATAGTTTATCTATGTGTGGGCCCCATTGAAGTTTACTGTCTAAAGTTATTCCTAAGAATACGGTACTGTCTACAATGTCTAAAGTTTCTCCTTTTACGTTTATATCAGCCTTTACTTGTTTTACATTTGGTAGAATAAATCTAATACATTTAGTTTTGTTTTCGTTAAGTAAAAGATTATTGACACTAAACCAATGGACTATTTTTGATATTGCATTGTTTACATCGTCATAATTTGTGTTTTGTCTAATAATCTTGAAAATTAAAGAAGTATCATCAGCAAACAATACAATCTCGTGATTATTTTTAACGAGATCAGGTAGGTCGTTAATATAAACCAAAAATAGAAAAGGGCCAAGGATAGATCCCTGCGGTACACCCATTGTAACTACAGATCCCGAAGACCGTTTCCCATTAATGTCAACTCTTTGTATCCTGTCACTCAAGTAAGAAGTAAGAAGATCCAAAGAGGTGTCATTTATTCCATAGTGATGTAGTTTCCTGATTAATGTTCCATGGTGTACACAGTCGAATGCTTTTGACAAGTCGCAAAAAACACCTAAAGCATCTTGCGACTTCTCCCAAGCATCAAAAATATGCGATACCAACTCTACACCGGCATCAGTAGTTGACCTGCCGTGAGTAAACCCGAATTGCTTACGATGTAGCAGGTCATTGCCATTGAAATGCCTAAGCAATTGATGTAAAATAAGTTTTTCAAAAACTTTGCTGAATGTAGGCAGTACTGATATCGGTCTAAAGTTAGTGGGGTCAGACCTACTACCCGATTTAAATAGTGGGATTATCTTACTATGTTTCATCAGATCAGGAAAAACGCCACAATCAATAGATTCATTGAAAATAAAAGCTAGATCTGGTGCAATAGTATCAATCAATGGTTTAATAATTCTAACGGAAATACCCCAGAGATCTGCAGTTTTCTTTATATTTAAAAGTTTAAATGCTTTTTTAATATCTTTTTCATCGACATGATGGAAGTTAAATTTATTTTCGCATGCAGGTACATTTTCTTTTAGTAAAGACTCAGCGATTAAGAGTCTTTTAAAGCCACAGATTAGGTTATGTTACTTCGTAAGTAAAGCCCAAATAACTTTTTTGTCTAGACTTTTAGCATAATCGAAAGTAATATATTTTTTATCAGATGACCTCCGAAAGGTATAAATCGTTTGGATTGTGTAATGATAATGAATGATCTCTTGTTTTTTGTAAAACCTTTGGCGGTGATACTTTTGACTCGGTTTTTATGAGTCGTGATTAAGATCTTTGTATGACCTTTGTACGTTGACTAATTTGCAGATATTGAACTGAGGCAAAGCCTGGTCACAAGTTTTTAACTGAAAGACAAATTAATCCGAAATAGACCGAATGTTGGCACAAAAGGTACACTTGGATCAAGTTAAAATGCTTGTAATAAAAAAGGAAACCTGTTATTTATTATGTAAGTATGTTTTCTTATTTTCCTTCTATTAATATTTAGGTCACGGGTAACAAGACGCGAAATTGCAAACGATTTATACTACGCAATTGAGTGAGTGCGCGCATACTAAGTTCAAGATTTGCGCATTGACAAGGCTGATGATAGTGAAATGAGTAACTAGTTCTATTCGTTCTTTTAAATTAAATGCATTTTTAAATAAAATACTTTGAGAATGTGCATGAATCCGTCATATTAACGGCATAACCATTGGTTGTTGATTGGGGTTCCTCAAGGACATAGGCTAGACCTTTCGCATTGATGTTTTACGTAACTAAAGTATTGTTTTCACATCCAGACGTCGTCGTTCCAATAACTTAGCCCATATCCACATGCACTTTAGTAATTATTTCCTTTGACGACTACTGTCAGCCGTTATCTTAGCTTTTTTGAAATATCGTGTAAAATTCCTACCAGAGATATTGAGAAACAAACACTATCTTCGCTCGTACCCGTGTTGTTACGGATGCTAAAAATTGCATTTCGTAAGTGTTTTCATTGAGGTGTTTATAACCACAAACAATTTACCGAGCATCTGGTTAGCATCTTGAAACAAATACAAAATATATATATTTATCAAGCTCAGTTCATGATATAGTGTTTACATACAAATTAATAGTTATTTATTAAGTACCTATACGTACTTGGAGTTCTTATGTTACTTTTTATACACTGAGCTTTTCTGTTCTTAATCTTCTTTTGCTCATTAGTGACAATTTTTGGACGTGTAGGCCTCTCTTAATAGTTTCCACATATACGAGTCCTAACCCCGTCGAGGACTTTGTTCTTTTTGTCGTTCATCCAGCCCTAAAGAGCTCCGCAACAGTCTCAATCTCTTGCGACGACTAGGTCTTTATTTATATTTACAAATTATTTTATTATCTTAACTGTTTCTATCATGTGTGAATGTGTATATAGTTTACGCATTGCAGCTCCTTCGCAACACCCTATCGCCACGTCACTCTTCATACAAACTACGTCACAGATTACATTTTTACTATCAGCTCAAATCTCAATATTATCTCTGCTAATTTATTTAATTACATAATCACTCGTAAACAATTTTAATACCTATTTTAATAATTTCTAGAAAATGTCCTGTCAGTTATTAATAAAATTGGTTTTAAATTAGACATTTCTTTTGAAAATCACTCTCATTTATCAAATATATTGATAATGAAAATTATCGCCAACCTGAGTTAGACAAAAACTACCGATAATAGTAGAAAAGTCAATTACCAAGACATTCACACAATACACACGGACGACAGCTATATAAGTGACTGTAGCAAGTTCATAAGAAAAGTACCAAGTACATGATCTCGTTCTGACGTAAGAGCTTGCAGCGTTATTTATAAGCTCGGGTGGTCCTTCACCTTAAAGTAACCAGGGCAGTTGTCTCCGCTTCTGTATCCATTGTTGAATACGATACGATTTCGTATTAAAGACGTTCTTGCACCTCCATGTCGGGAAAAGTGATTCAGGGTGCAATATCTGGTGAGGTATGTAAACGGGACGGGTTTGTAATTTTTTAATTTGCTAGTCGCGCATCAGGTCAATCGTCAGAAAACTGTCTAAAATAATAATAAATAAATACAATATTATCCTATTCCTGGTCACCCATTAGAGGTCACCGTCCCCAAACGAGTACGCCCATATTTCTAATGTGTCAATTAGCAATTTCATCAAGTTAACGTGTTTTACCGTGATATTTTACTTCATCTTAACCCTATTCAAATATAACGATCAATATTTTGCGGGTAGTAGCATATTTTTTCATAGTGTTTTTTAAAGTTGTGTCACCGAAACGCAGTGGAGATAGTCGATTGATTTTAGTTGTTTTTTAGTAATTACTGATTGTAAGTTGTTTTTTTTTAACAATAGCATAAAATACATGTCAGAGTAACATATAAAATACAATATCCACCCCTGTAATATCATGAAAAATTCTGTTTTGGAATATTTTCTTGTGTTTTGTGTTTTTTAGTTCATATTTCAATAAAAAAATTAACAAATAATAATAATAACATTGGTAGTTTTGGCTTGACCTCTAATGGGTTAACCAAATAAATCGGACTTGTGTGAAAATGCAATGGGTTCATAAAAGCAGTTTCTTTGCATCTTCCTTTTTTGCCGTTTGACGATGCATGCCCTTTGCCATTAAAAGAAAGAAGAAAATAATTTATTGCTTGCAATGTTACAAATATTTTAATTTTTTACCTTGAAAACTTTCCATTGTCCCTAACTAAAGATTTTCACTTTCAATTTCGCTAAATCCCTTCGCATTGGAAACAGTTCCTCCGTTTTCGCATCGCTAAATTATGAGGTGAATGCAATTCGGTAATCGCTGACTATTATTCTGTAAAGAATCGAGACCTTCGTTCTTTTGTTGAACAACTAGCTTATGCTTACGGCTTCGTTCAACTGGATAAATTATAATACTGTTTATATAATGGAAGCTTGTTCAGTCATAAATCTTTGCTTGAGTTTACGCCCTTATGCAAAAGACAAGCGGTACTCAAGCAAAGATCGATGACTCAGCAATCCTACTAATATTATAAATGTCAAAGTTTGTAAGGATGGTTTGTTGTTCCTCTTTCACGCAAAAACTAATGAACCGATTAGGCTGAAATTTGTTATGGGTATAGTTTGGGACCTGGAATAACATATAGGCTAATTATATTTTTCATCCCGATAAACGGCGAGCAAAGACGCGAACAGCAGCTAGTCTTTCTTTCATTGGGCCTGTGAGTACTACTCTTAAACCAAGTAGAGTGAGAGTAGTGCTTACAAACATCACTCCGAAGTCCGAACGGATAGTGTGACTAATTATTGTGGCGCAAGCGCGTTTATCGGATCGGGGACAGTAGCAGTGGCAAGGTCGTCGAAAGCGACGACGGTACTGAAGTCATGAGCGAGTGGGTGCGCGGGCGCATGGGACGATGGTATGGGGACTTAAGCATGTGTTTTTCAAAAAGGTACCTAATCGGAGAATAACGTTTATCCTCGTTCACTGCCAAGCTTCGAGCTGTCTTACATCACCGTGTGTGTCGGTAACCGTCAAGGTGTAAATACATGATTTAGAAAAATCTAAAAAAAGGTTCGGCTGTATGTATGTTTGTTTGTCGATTTCTCCATAAATTATGGACTGATTTTAAAAATTGTTGTATATAGAGAGAGAATTATCCCGAGGTGGTCCCATAAAATTTTTATTCCCCAAGAATTAGTATTTATCCCGCAAAACTTAAAAACAGTGTAAAATTAAGGTATTCGAAGTTGGCTTTTAGTTTTAAACAATCAAGTTATTAGAATTTTTCCTTGTTTCATACATTCATTTAACACAAGCTCTGCTTTCTTTGGGACTAGATGATGCTGTGTGGATTGTTCAGCATTATTTATTTATTCTACGTCATATTTAACCGACGAAGCTGACGAAGTCTTCAAAGAACACTACCTCAGGTCATTTTGACATGTTTATTTGACCGTTTGTAAAGACTTCATGCCTGCCTTATACCTATCCTTCACGTTGCAGGCCGCCAGACTCTGGAACGACCTTCTCCATCCGACAAGCTAAATCCCTTCCTATTTTCAAAAGAATGGTTTATCAACATTATCTGTCCATTCTTGATAAAGATTAATATGTTTATGGTTATTTTGTAAATTATTCGTATTATTTGTGTGTTAAAATTAATCGCAGTTTCTGATATTTAAATAATTAAATGTCAAAATTTATTTGTTTTTATGTCAAAAGTAAGAGGCTGGGAAGAGATCGCTGTTAGCGATAAGGCCGCCGATTGTTCCGCACTAGATATAATTAGTATTAAT
This sequence comes from Eupithecia insigniata, assembly GCA_947859395.1. Taxonomy (NCBI): domain Eukaryota; kingdom Metazoa; phylum Arthropoda; class Insecta; order Lepidoptera; family Geometridae; genus Eupithecia; species Eupithecia insigniata. The sequence goes on along the minus strand of OX402018.1, from coordinate 1,266,670 downwards.
TTCTTGTATAAGTATTACATGTATTAATGGTGCAATAAAGAAATATTCTATTCTATTCTATACCGATCAAGTAATGTTGCTTTCAAGTTGGTCTCATCTTGCTTTTATCTTCATTCTATCATATTTATTTCTACTTAAATTTTCTGGTCTTTACATCGTGCTTATTTCGCTACTGTCAAATAGGCCAAGTGTCAGATTGTTTTTCAAAGAACAGCCTTCAAAGAGCACCATAAGCCTTTTATTTGACATGTTTATTTGACCGCTTGTAAGACTTCATGCCTGCTTTAACGTCGCTTCCTTTTTTGATCTCATCTTGTTTCGATCTTCATTCTGTCAACTTTCTTTCTACTTAAAATTTTATGATCTTTAAAGTAGCTATAGTCAAATACGGATCCTATACCACGGCTTATACTATTCAATTGGTTCAGATTTATAACACTCACGTAATAATTCGCTCTTACACTTGATAGTAAACCAGCTCTGAGCCTGTACTCGTTAAAACGAAATCGATGTTTCCAATTACTATTCGTGCACACGTATATCTTATGCAAGTGAAATAAGAGTTAGTTTACGAATATGAACAAGAAACTTAGATTTTCCTTTTCATGGTAGACCCTCTGGGTGTAAAACATTAAAACCCTCGACATGCTTGATTATTTTAATTTAATCTCTGTCAATAAATTGCGAAAGTGACGACGGGGACCTTATTGGTTCTCTGCGTAGAGTCGCTAGCTAATTGATTTTTAGAACTATATAGGCAATTTTGATTTAGTATATTTCTCAGTTATCTTATTATAGTTGCAAGCTGTACTTATAAACAACTGTACAATTTTCTTTCTTTCTTTCAAAGTCTGCAGATGACATCGTTTTTCAAAACTATTTCTGTTCCCTAACTTGTACCAATAAAAGATTTTACTTTAAAAAAAAACACATTTCTGATAACTGTTCTATATTGCTGTAACCGTTTAGCAGTCTCCCTTTGTCTTCTTCACAGAACTATAGTTCTATGGTCTATTTGTATTCTTTCTTTCTTTCAAAGTCTGCAGATGACATCGTTTTTCAAAATTATTTCTGTTCCCTAACTTGTACCAATAAAAGATTTTACTTTAAAAAAATTCACATTTCTGATAACTGTTCTATATTGCTGTAACCGTTTAGCAGTCTCCCTTTGTCTTCTTCACAGAACTATAGTTCTGTGGTCTATTTGTATGGGGCATAGAGCTACGGAAACTGCGACTTTTTTAAATAATTTATTTTGTAACGAATTCCATGGTTGCAATAACTATTGGAATTCAATGATGAATGCAGTAAACCTACTTTTACTAATATTATAAATGTCAAAGTTTATAAGGATGAATGTATGGATATTTGTTACTCTTTCACGCAAAAACTTCAGAACTGATTAGTCTGAAATTTGGTATGGGTATAGTTTGGGACCTGGAATAACATATAGGCTATTTTTTTATCCCGTTAAAACGCGGGTGAAGGCGCGGGCAGCAACTAGTTTTTAATAAATCTGTGTCGCAGACACTATCGCCCTCCTCACAGACATGGTATTCCATTACATAATAATGTTGTATAAAACTATTTCTAAGATAACAATAAACAACAACAAAAAACTGACTACAACACAAAATCTTATTTCAATAAGGTTCCATCCAGATGATCAGCAAAAGATATACGGAAATCCATAAACAATGTCACTATTGAACCGCAATAGTGGTTTTTACAACTTTTATTGTCTCCTCTGAATCCAGGTCTTGGTCAAATCGTTTTTACAAACAATTTAAAATATCCAATGATGGTAATAACTGAAATTACGTCTTTTTACGTGGGACGTCACAGTTCGATCTATTTAGTGTTGTTCAAGGTCCTGTAGTCAAAGATTAGGTAATGTTATTGCTGCTGAATCAGATTTGGTAATGCTTATCTGTAAATAATTTAAAATTGAGCTTGAGGCGATTAGATAGAACATAGTTATTAATAATAACTATGTTGTATCATAATAGCTGGTTCATTTAATAACTTATTATGAACTAGTAATGATAATTTTATGAATTTATCAGCTGTTTCTTTCGCTTAGAAATGACAATTGGCTTAATTTTTTTTCTCGGAACCCTAATTATATTTCTAAATAACATAAAGTTTCGCGCTATAACATCATCAAACTGCAGTCACAATCGGTTCAGCCGTTTCGGAGATTAGGTACCTCACACGACAGACAGTCAGACATATTTCTAAAGATTTGGTGCTTTGTTATCATTACCATGTATACTTTCATATTATGCATTTCGTAAATAGGTGTTATTTTGTCATTATAAACAGATACCTTAATTTTATTAATTTGCATAGTATTATTATTCTTGCGGCAAATAAAAGCAACATCGGCTCTCCCGCAAAATCAATTTAGCCGTTTTAATATTAAGTTCATTCAAAGTTAAAGACTTAGATTTTTGTATTTGCTTGTATTTTATACCATTGTGTTTACTATGACCAACACTTCGTCAAACCAGCAATTCGCCTCGGAAACGCTTAATTTAGCTAATTGTTATTTTATTCCGCTGAATTTACTATTTAGTCATGATAGCATTGTGACGGTTTGGATATATTAAAGTAGATGAGATTATTGTCTTGCCCGTGGCGACCCGGGGCTTAGGTACCCCTTGTATATTTTCCAGTTGTTTGATAAAAACTGCTGGACATAGGCCTACCCCATACGACGCCTCAAATAACGGTCCTGATCCGCCTCCATCCATCGACTCCCTGATGACTCCCTGCGACCGGTACGATGTCGTCGGTCCATCGAGTGGATGTTCTCCCAACACTTCGTTTCGCGTTGCATCGTGGCCGCTACTCGAGAACGTTTACCTTAAATAATATAGTTACTAAAGAAACTTAACTCATTGTCTAAAACTCAAGAATTCTACTAATTTCTATGCATTGTGAAAATATCTGTACAATGTATTGTATTAAGTATATCAGTCATCTAGTACCCATAACACAAGCTCTGCTTAGCTTGGGGCTAGATGATGCTGTGTGGATTGTCCAGCATTATTTATTTATTAATAAAAATTATGCCTCGAGTTCGTAACTAACCATCTTGTCTCAAGATGATGGTTAACTATGAACTTGAGGCACAATTTACTATGAAGATTCAGTTGCCACGGAAGAGTAATCAATATTACTATTGCTTTACGATGAAGGTCGCTGAACAATACTCAATAAATCATCTGACGGGCACGTGTCCTGTTAATATGAGATGAAAACCTTACTGATAATGTTATCTATACTTAGACTGTTATCTTTATCTACTCGCAATAGACTAGATCTACCTGCGGGGCTATGAAAAAAGGTATCGCGTAAAAAATATTTGAAATTCTTTACTTCAATCCTTCGTTGACAGCGGGTTAGATCGGCTAAGCTTCCATCTGTGTGGCATCGACGACTGATGTCGCACTGCAGGCGAAGGTCCGCCTGCGATGCAGAAGGTTGCGGGTTGGATTCCCGTCTCGGGACAAATTTTTGTACGATCTACAGATGTTTGTTCTGCGTGTATTGTTCTGTATTTTTTTTTCTGATTTTGCCGGTGTCGGGGCATCTAAATGCGGCCGAGGCTGCTGCTCCCGAATAGGCAGTTCCTACCTCAATATAATTTTTTTATGCACTACTCCCTATACGATTTGTCTAATTTTTTACCTGTTATTTTTATTTCAGTGTATCTATTTATTTGTTTTAGACTGTAGTACATATGTATGTAATCAATTCTTTTTATTTTATTTTAAACTTGTCTCGTTTGTCTACCCCCCCTATTTGAAATCTTTGACATGTATATTTTGTTTTACCAATAAATGAATCTGAATCTCGGTCCATTCAGCCAGACCTAAAGTCGAAAGCTTGAATGATTTACGTGGCATCAGTTTGGTTGAGAATCAACTTCTCAACCAAACTGATGCCACGTAAATCATCTTTCTTAGATGTTAACAGACCGATGATGGTTATGTCGTCTATGGTTAATGTTATCTCGTTATTTCTGTCATAGCAACACCAGTAGATAATAAGTAATTGCTATTGACATAAAACTAAGTTACATATTTTAAGGTGGCGTTTCTATGTTCGGCTATATATATTATTTGTATATCAATTATGGACCGATATGGAAAATTCTTATTTATTTTTAATTACTTATTTAATTTTATTAAAAACTATGTAAATACTAAAAAAAATTAAGGCGGCTTTTAGTTTTTTCAAAACAATCAAATGATTATATTTAGATGTGTTATAAATTTATAATACTAAGATCTAAGATACTAAGAATACTGAGATATGCACTGAAAATAAACTTTTCACGCGATAGTGTTACAGTTGTGAAGTGGTACTCAATTATCTTATCGGAGGCTGTGGGATCCGATCCATCCATCATGCAGACGGCACAAGGACTACCGTTGAGAAATATTCGTTATTTTCAAAGTAACCTTGACGACGCCATTTTGTTGTGAGACGCCATCTTGTACTGTACTATAGAATTATGGAGAATCTTAAAAGAAGCACTAGCACAGCACTAGTATGTTTTAATAGCAATGAAAAATTTATTGATGAAACCTAAACTTTATAGAACGAAGATAATGATAACAATAATTTGGCGTATTTTAAGAAACGATAAACCGACTTCAAATTCCCTTACTTTTATACTGTTTATAAGTTTTGCGGAATAAATACTTATGCTCTGGCAATAAAAATTATATTGCCACCTCGAGATTATTTTCTATACAATAATGAAAGAATTTTCAAAATCGGTCAATAATTGGCGGAGATATCGCGTAACGTAACATACTTAAAATATTAATTAATTCTAATTGAGAACCTCCTCCTTTTTTGAAGTCGGTTAAAAAGCACAGCACTAGTATGTTTTAATAGTAATGAAAGATTGATTGATGAAACCTTAACTTCAAAGATCGAAGTTAATGATCAGATAACAGAAGCAATGGGACCTGCAAGGTTAACTTGCAAAATATTCGGCATTGACCAGTGCATCGAACTTGACCAATATTTTCATCTGACCATGGATAGTTCTTGTTAGAAATTATATTAAGTTTGACTTATCAAGTTATCAAAGTACCAAATGATAAAACATTTTATCGTTATCCATAGTCTTAAAATTTAGCCGGCAGATAGTTACTTAAAACTATACTTACTTACTTTATACTACACTAGGAATGGAACTCGCTGCCTGCTTCTGTTTTTCCGGTGAATTACAATCTGGGTCTCTTTTTTTTTGGTTTGTTCCGCCTTTTTTCCTCCGATATGGATCGGAGACATTTTTAGACTAACATTTTGCTAAGTCGGTTATTTAAATGCGATCGTTGCAAATTCGCTTCTGGTCGTGTCATTATTACATACATACATACATACATACGTTATGATCTTTTATTATTTTATTCTTTTCCTTCTTATAAGTATACATATTTTTTTTAATCTTTTTTTTCCTTTTTGTATTCATTTTTTTGTATATTTTTTGTATATTTCTTTTTATAATCTGGGTATCTTCAAGACAAGAGTGAATAGGTATCTTCTAGACCTTCGTGATACCACAGATTAGGTAATGTGATACACCTTCGGCCACATCGTCACTTTCCACCAGGTGAGATTGTGGTCAAAAGAAGGCATATAAAATATTTAAAAAAATACACCAAAGTCGCCGATCGACTCCGCTGACAAGTGGACCAAACACAGCCGGCGGGCTACCTACTGTTAATCATACACTGAACTCCGGCAGGCTGTGTCGGCGGGTTCGGTGTGTACCTACTGCAAAAGTTTTGGCAGATATTCATTATATTGGCTAGGCACGAAAGCAAAAGAATTATTTCCGATTCATCACAATTAGCACAACGGACGTTCCTCTCAGTCAAAGATAAATTTCTCGCCATCTGAAACTAGTGCCAAATGTTGACGACACCTGCCAGCGTTATCAACCATTATCACCTCTTGACACACAAACATAATTGGGTACTCACACACAGTATTCTTATACTTAATACAGCGTTAGGAAAACGGCCTGGGAAGTATTATGAAAAACCTGAAAAATCTCATGATGTCATGCAAGAGTCATACCTAACGGGTTTGGTTGTTAAACATTGGCCTTGCTCTCAGTACTTACGAGATCCCCGTGGTAAAATCCTCGAATTAAATAATACAACACCATTTCTTTGGTATTCTTATGTGAAAACACGATTGAGAGAAAAAAGTACCATAAAATGCAATCATCAAAGTGCACTGTTTCACATATAATCTGGTGGAGATCTCAGTAACCCCGCACTCTATTGAAATGACATACATATGTTTTGATTCGTAGGTTTTTACTTATTATTTGGTTTCTCTTAGCCAGTTTCTTAAATAGTTAATAAATAAATAAAAACTTGATTGATGCGTTTGCGCAGTTCCAAAAGCGTATGCTCTGTCCCTCCCCCACTTATGAACACAAAATCCTATGCCTATCCTTTTCACAAAATGCCTTGCCATCCTCGCCTAAAGACACTATTCATCACCTGCGTTGAACGATATCTGTCAGAATTCGCTACCACTCTCTCCAACTGCCCACCAAAAAAAGTAGTTTATTTATTTAAGGCTGTGTTACCCGGATTTAGGCATTTTTAACTGTCCGTACCTCAATAACTAGATGGCTTATAGTTTTGAAATTCAAACATATCATAGTTGAGGATATTTGCTAATGCATCACTAGACAAAAATACGATTTTACCCGATCAAAAAAATGACAAAGTTACCTCTAAATGAAACTTTAAATGATCACTGTGAATAGAAAAATGAATGAAATGACACAAATTGTATACCAAAACATTGCAAACGTTATTATGCAGTACATCACTAGAAAATATTTTTATATGTCATACAAATATTTTTCAAAGCACCTAAATAACTACAAAATCGTGCTCGGCTGTCTTGCTTCTTGCTTGCGTCTTGCAAGTGCTGGGCTCACCTCGCCTTAAGAAATAACAAATGCATTACACTAATATTAAATCTGTATAAATACTTTAAATGATATTCTTTATGTAGACCACTGCGCTATCCACATATGTATTAAGGCTTATACATAAAAATTAAAAAACATGTAACTAGAAGACAACTAGATATCTAAACATGAAATACATACATAGGTCTATGTAGAGCTCTGCCGTGTAAATCCAATACACTGTAAGTTGAAAAAGTGCGGTTTGAGTAAACGCGTAAATAAATATGTTTTTTTTTGGTTTTTATTCGATTGTTCTTTCATTTCAATACTAAAGAACATCGTGTGCGGTTATCATATTCAAGGATTTATAGTTATCTACCTGGTCATATGAATTTTAATGCAGTCTTATATTTTCTATGTGTATGTCTATTTATTTTTGGTTATGCGATTGACATAATTTAGCTATTTATTCAATTCATTCACATTACGACGTGCATGTGACTTTCTTAATTATGCGTTAAAACGCACCCTCTATGCCAGCTTTAGGTTGTTTGAGCTATTTACAACTTAATATATTCCACATAATATTACACATATATACAGCCACAATAGCATCGTGAGGTGCCGTTTCACATAATCTATGTAACAGAACGTGACTGAATCTAAAACCACTCTCGTATATACCGACGTATATTAAACAAATAGTAAATATATTATGTCATATGTACAGTATTTGCATAAACTGAAATGTCAACATTGTAAATTATGGTGTTTCTCTGAGATAACTGTTAGTGGGACTGTGTTTGAAATCTTGTGGTAATGTTCTCGTTCTACATTTTGTTCAAGGGTGTTTTATGTATGCATCCAGTTATATGTATGTCTCTTTCTACTTAACTATATATTTGTTCCTATTTTGGAACCAAGTATTCGGAGTGCATTGTCCTTACCCTTTGATTCTAAGTAAATCAAAAATAAAAGTTTTATTTTGAACAACATAAAAAACTCAATTTAATCTATTTACTACTCTGCGTGTCTTCACACGGCGATATCATCCTTGTGATACTTTTATTGAGTCGTTCCGAGTTTCTCGCCCGTTTATGTATGTGGCCCTTTTAGCAATTATTAGTCCCCTACATGTTCTATTTGATTTGACTAATCTACATATGTATACGATAGATTATTATGGTTATTTGCCAAATCCATTTAGGTACGTTTGTTATGTCATGTTATCCGGGTTATCAAGCAAAATCCTTAAAATTCCTATATGTTGCACCACATCAACGTTGATGCACAATATGCATAATTTACAATGATGTAGTAATCTACAAGAATTGTATTATTGTCAAGGAAACATTGTTGTACATATGTACGTCAGTATTGCAGGCAAAATAATCTCATCTTTGCGAATCCCTTTCCTTATATGAATACCCGACGTCGAATGTATGTCCGTCATGGGCATTGAAAGTGTAAATCAACGAGTCCTAAATATCCTTAAAAGTAAAGGTTTCACATTCCTTCTGCTGAAAAAAACCTCAACTCAAATCTTTGATATTGCGTCACACACAAATTGTGTACCCACGACAAGCCTGCTAACCGTGCGTGTCACGTTTTTCATGATTTTTACATTTGCTGTCTCTAATACGCCCTGAAATACATACAATTTCACTATTGCAAAATAAGACTGGGAGAGCTTTTGAGATGAAAGTTTTTGCAATATCTGGGTTTTAGGCACGTGTGTCCCATTTCATTTCGCGTAATTTGTGACGACTAACACTTTCTTGAATATTCAGACTTAGGTATGTTTTACTGCCATTTTTGTACAGTTTTTGATCCGCGTTGAACTTTGAAAAAGATTGCACAGTACGGACACATTTTTTATCAAAATATTGATCAGTGCAAAGAAGTAAAACATGCTGCTGTCAGTCTGCCACAGCAGAGGGATAATGTCATTGAACAATTTTCTTGATTTTGAAGCCAAAAACAAATCTATGAGTGAATTCAAAGCAACTTCTGTGCTTTCACGCACGCACCTGTACGTGAAACGAGTCATATTTGTCGCTTTTTTTGGCTTCAGCTCGTTTGTGTCTACTATAATTCTAAGCCCGTCTTCTAAGGAACCGTACGTCACAGTGATAAGTGCAATCAATAGTATGGATTCCAAATAATGCCACTTAAATTCACGCACGTAAGTTAAAAATGGATAAAAAAGTATAAAATATTTATTTGCAGCAAATTCAAAGTTTTACTTATACTTTAATATAACATTTACATTTAAACTAAAAATAAACGAAGCTTAACTTAAGGTGGTTCGTCGCGGGTTGGCGCGAGATTATTTTTTTTGGTATGTTTAATTTATTATGCTTTCTTCAAGGAATAAATCTAGCGGAAAAGTAAGTTGGCGCAATTGTTTAACCATTTTCTATTTACTTATGAAAAAACAAACTTCGGCTCATTGGTAGTTTTGTAGCATTTGAGAAAATACATATGAGTTTTTGGCCTAATAAGCAACATTTTCACAAATGCCGGGAGCATTTGTTGGCATAAAATTATATCGAAGTTGCTTTTATGATGGGTTCATAGAAAATAGTTAACGATTTGTGCCAAATTACTTTTCCGTTAATTATATTCTTTGTAAAACGCAGAAGAAATTAAAAATCACAAAATAATTTGTATCTCGCGCCAACCCGTGACGATCACCCTATAAATACTATCGCAGGTAGGTACATTTTGCAGTTTGCCGAGTAGATTATACAGGTGATTTTCGTCGACTTCCTTACTAGGCTGAGCGTGCATCGAGGAAGCCAGACTGGAGACTGGTAACGAATTGACACTAACTGTTGTGCTTGGATTGGATTTATTAAGTAACTAGTTATACAACATACATAATAATAAAACAGTTTACGGGTATTTATCGCGTTTGATTATAAAATCTAGTTATTATAATCAATTAAACAATCACATTCAACACAGCTGCAAATACTTCAATTATTGAATTTTACCTATTTCCTCAAATTATTGTGTTGTGTAAATTCCCTTTCGCTAAATGGTGCAAAAATCTTTCAGTATTTATATTACAATTTGATTAATATTAAATTTGGATGGATGGATCTATGGATGGTTATTAAGTACTTCTAACGCGATCTGAACACATCATTATAAGTACAATTTAACGGGTATTTTTCGTTATTTACCTATTCTTCCCGACGTTTCAACAGTCAATCCCGTAACCACGACACCTGTTTGAAAGTTTGAAACGCAAACCTGTTGCAACTTCGGGAAATAAATGTAAATAAACGCAATAAATAAATGTTATTTTGTGAAATTATGTATTTCATAACGCCAAAACTACTGAACTACAAAACGGGCTGAAATTTTGCATAAAAGTAGGAATAGACCTGAAATGGCCGACAGGCTAGTTTTTAGTCCATAATTAGTTCACATGGTATATAAATCCTATCCTACTAATATTATAAATATCAACGTTTGTAAGGATGGATGTATGGATGGATATTTGTTACTCTTTCACGCAAAAACTACTGAACCGATTAGACTGAAATTTAGTATGGGTATAGTTTGGGACCTGGAATAACATATAGGCTATTTTTATTATCCCAATAAAACGCGGGCGAAGGAGCGGGCAGCAGCTTGTAATTTATAAATTTATAGAAACAACGCGTGCGAAGCCGCGTTCATAAACTAGTAATAAATAGTGAAGCGACCTAATGCGCCAGTTAAATCTGTTAAAAGCCAACTGGTGGAACAAACACGCGAAGTCCATTGTTGTGCTCATGAAGGATTCATGAAGATTTGTCGTAGATTGGCGTGGCGAGCGCATTACCTCTGAACATGGCCTCATCTTAGTTTGTATAATTAAACGAACTTGTTAGCTGATTTTGTATTTATTTTCAAGCTGCTACCCACCGCCTTCGTTTTATCGGGATAAAAAGTAACCTAGTATATGTTGTTGCAGGTTCCAAACTAAAACCATACCAAAAAGCCCAATCAGTTCAGTAGTTTTTGCGTGAAAGAGGAACAAATATCCATACATCCATTCTCACAACCTTTAACACTTATAATATTAGTAGGATGTAACTAAAACTAAAACTTATTCTAGGTTTTACATTTTAACACTCTGTAAACCCGTCAGGATCGTGCAGATAGTCATCTGTGGCGTTGACTTGGATTTTAAACCTACAAGGCGGTACTCAGTCGTTACTTAAAATGTTCAATTAGATATTTAATTATGTAATGCATGACCACCGCATTATAAAAAAAAAAAAATATTGAACTCAACAAATAAAACACAACATATGTAGATAGTGATATAAATGCAAAAATGCAGTGGGCCGCCTTATGGCTTAGAAGCCGCATTTTACGTAATTTAAAATAAAATTTGTGCTATACATTTTGACACAGATTCATCTAGGCTTAATGAAAGGAAGCTGAGATGGTCTTGTGTTGTATGCCTTAACCTTAACTTTTTAGCCTGTTTGACCCCAATATCACCTTTAGGTATGTATTTTCCTGTAAAAGGAATTCTGACCTGTACTTTTCTAAATATTGTTTTTTTTTATTTATCTACCTTCGCTCAACCTAATTAAACAACCAAAGACCGAAAACTCCAAATCAAAGTCTGGAACCCAAAACTCGTCTGTAAAGATCTTCTCACAACAATAGATATATTATATAATCAAAACCAGCGCCGGCGCCGCACGATTATGTTTAAAGCGGCAGACTATTATCTACTCGTAAGAAATAACATAATCCGCGGCAGTTCATGGAACTATCGCTCGCGTAATTCTGATTCTAACACTTAAGGTTACAAAAGGATACACATAATGTTACAGAAGGTTACACATTTAATTTTACAGAAGGAAATATATCTACTCGGAACGACGATATCGTAGCGGTCGCAGGGAGTCGATGGTTGGAGGCGGCTCAAGACCGCTATTTGTGGCGTCGTATGGGGGAAGCCTATGTCCAGCTGTGGACGTATATGGGCTGATATGATGATATCTGAACTGGCGTTCAGTTCAGATATACGGGGATATAGGCCAGGAGAGCCGAAAGAATAGAATTGAAACAAATTAGTTCTGAGAATTAGTAGCCGTGCCGTCACGGCGTTAAAATCGACCTCTCCAACTGAGCCCGTGGTTTCCTTGGTCTGTCCTATCTTACGACAAGAGCAGACCAAGGAAACCTACCATCAGAAGGGCAGCAGCTTCCTTCTGAGTATTCTTAAAACCTCGACTAGGATCACCAATTCGCCTTCCAAGCGTGGTGATAATGGAGAAAACCCCTTGTTTGGGGGAGGCATGTCAGAGAGAACAAAAGTTCTGAGCTAAAATAAAGATAGAAGAATCTGTCTAGTCCCAGCTTTATTAAAAGTGAATCTTACAATACTATAGTTACTATGTATATAACATAAACCAAGTTTACGCTTCACACGTTAATACGATGTTTGGCGTAATAATTACGTAATCTTACAAATAATAGTATAGAATAGAGTTATTTTTTATTTATAAAACTAACATATTTTAGCTGATATTTTAAAATATGTAATTTATTACAATACATATGCTAAAATATGTAATTTATAAATTACATATTTTAGCTAATATAATAAAAGGATCCGAAGCTAAAGTCAAAATATATACGTAAATTACAGGTAAGTCGATGAGGCTTATCGAATGTGTGTCTCGCATAGATGAAAGCAAGAGAGATAATTTTTTTCAGACATTTTCTTATACCACCACAACGTGAAAGTCATTTGATAGAGTACGGAACGTTTATAGAAACGCTGCCCCGATATCTAATCCAACGAAAATATTAAATTCTCAAAACATATAACCATTTTAAATACATTTCAGTTTAATTTGGAATTTAAGGAAAACTTATACCGGTAGATAATGAATAGATATGTATATATGGCGTGTTTTAAAAAACGATAAACCGACTTCAAATTCCCTTACTTTTACACTTATTTTAGGTTTTGCAGGATAAATACTGATCACCTGGGGATAAAAATTGTATCGGGCCCTCTCGGGATCATTTTCTATACAATAATAAATAAAACATAAATCGGTCCATAATTCGAGGAAATATCGCGTAACATACATACAAAAAAACATACAGACGAATTGAGAACCTCTTCTTTTTGAGGTCGGTTAAAAATTACAAAGCTTTACAATAACTTTAAAATTTAATTGTAAAAAGTATATATAAAACTAATCTATTTTACCTCCGTCTTATCCAATCACAGCTATATCAACTGATAAAGCGTCTGACTTTACGCACAGACAATGCTAGAGTGCTGTTATCACCACGTTAGGTACACGAGTAGGTATTTCTATTTACGATATTAGTTACTAGTCTCGCGTACTCCCTCAACTCGGACTGACGTGTCTGTTATTTATTTCATATAGAAATATATAAAACTATTTTGTGTGTGAAAAATAAGTGGTGGTAAACCGAGTTGATTTTGTTATAACGTCTTTGTAAGTCAAAGTTATATTGATCTTTGTTAACATAAGTTATATGTTTTTATACATGTGTATATTGGTATGAAAGTTAATACCGATGAACCGGCTGGAACGATAATTTTTAAAACAGGTTTATTTGATAAATATAACAGAAAGTATGGAATTAAATTAATTCTATATATTTACGATAACTACGACTAGAATAAAGTAAGTACATACTGTGTAGGAAACCACACATTATAAAGATTAGGTACTTCTTTGGAGGAAAATATATACTTAGTAGATATCAAATTATCACAGCATACAAAATTCTAATCAGGTGCTAATTTAGTTTTTTTATCAGGCTCCAGTTAGAAAATCTATCTCTAACTAGGCAGTCGGACAATTGTTAGTATAAAAGCAAATCTTGCTTTTAATAAAGCAATGAATAGAAACGTACATTTTCTAAAATAATTAATATACTTTTTTGACCACAATCTCACATGAAGGGAAGTGACGATGTGGCCGACGATGTATCACAAAAGTATAGAAGACACCTGACAAGACCTATTCACTCATGTTTAGTTTTCCACAACATATATTATTAAAACGAAACAATTCTCAGTAATAAAATGCTAATTTGATTCGCTTTACTTTAATATTTTCAGTAGCAAGCGCTCTAACTCTGTTAAATAGTTTTTATAAATACATTTGTAGAAGAAAAATAGATAGTTAATTAAAAATTTAAGTACAAAATAATAATATAATTAAAGGTTTAATATATTTGAAGGTAGATCAAGTATCAACTTAGTACTTATATTTGGAAAAAATCACAGTAGCAACCCATATTCAGGAAGGGCGGTGTTACACCCCCGTGCCTCGGAGAGCCGTTGATTCTGCGCCTGCCCTCTTCCCGGTACAGTTGTGCGATTATGACAATGAGGGAATAGAGAGTGCATCTGTGTTTGTGCACAAACTTGTGCACTATTTATAATAATGTCCTGCGCATATGGCTAGTCGTCGTTGAGAATGGCCGCCGCCGTAGCCAAAATTCGGCTCAGAAGACATAAACAAAGAATTATTCTATTATGTTTAACTTAGATGCCGGTTTAACCTTGAAAAGTAACTTGTTGACTCCACCTGAACACTTTTTAAAACTTAAGTCATGCTTGTACAAAGTGGTCACGCAATGCAGTTTACCTATGTACTAAGACTACCTACTTTTTGTGGCTATTACATTTAGTCACAGGATTTAGTGCATATCCGTAAGAAATCTAAAAATCTTACTGGCTACCTATCTTAGATAGAACGGCTAGAGTTACCGACCTTTGAACAATATGTCTCGGGTATTTTCTATGTATGTTAAAAATATCTATCTATGTAATATATTGTATTATGTATATCAGTTATCTAGTACCCATAAAACAAGCTCTGCTTAGCTTGGGACTAGATGATGTTGTGTGCACTGTCCAACATTATTTATTTATTTTTATTTTAATAATTATATATCGAAAATGAAATATATCGATTCTAACATCTAATTCTTTGACTGTTCTATCAATAACCTAACTCAAAACTAGCGTAGACCAAATAATTATAACAATTATACAATAACAGTTAATACGAGCAATTATATGATGATGATGATGATGATGATGATGATGATGATATTGTACATAAATAATATTGCTCATGTGTTGTAATAATTTTATGAATCTCAAGCTAAACTTAACGCCTTACTTGTAAGTTACTATTCCTTTTCTTTTTAATTATCCCTCTTCCTTTTTGATTTACAAGTCTATTGTTTTACAGTCTCATAAAAAATAGATGTTATTCTCCCTTAGAGTAAACTTAATCTGATCCATGTTTGCTGCCCCAACGATTTTCTTTACATTTTAAGGGTTCCTAAAAAGGAAAAACAGAACCCTCATAGGATCACTTTGTTGACCGTCTGTCTGGCTGTCCGTCTGTCCGTCCGTCAACCCTCTTTTCTCAGAAAAACGTGGAGCTATCGAGTTGAAAGTAACATGAAATACTCATGTCCGTAACATCTTGGAGCCGTGATATAAATCAAACTTATAAGTCAACGCCATCAAAAGTTACAGCCGTTATGGCCAATTTT
The DNA here is from genome assembly GCA_947859395.1 of Eupithecia insigniata. NCBI lineage: Eukaryota > Metazoa > Arthropoda > Insecta > Lepidoptera > Geometridae > Eupithecia > Eupithecia insigniata. The sequence goes on along the minus strand of OX402018.1, from coordinate 1,251,123 downwards.
GTTGAAATTTGTGTGGGAATCAAATGCACACAAAACCTATAGGGTACTTCCCGTTGACCTAGAAACATGAAATTTGGCAAGAAGAAAGGTCGTATAGCACAACTAAAGGGAAAAATCCGAAAACCGTGAGTTTGTAGGTTACACATAAAAATTATATTTGATTCTCATCATGGACCGAAAACCTATAGGGAACATCCCGTTGACCTAGAATCATGAAATTTGGCAATAAACAATACGAACCCTCAGTGCGCGAGTCGAACTCGCACTTGACGTTTTTATTCATAACATTGTCGCATTCCAAAGATCTTTTTCTGTATTCATATTTTTAGTTATATACATTTAAGATAAATCTCTTATTGATAAAGAAATTATTTCTCAAAAAAACAGTTACTTATAATACTTACGAAATCAATAACGTTAATTTCTTTAGGCTTACAATATAAGCTCGAAGACCAGTTAAAAGTTATGTTCCTTAACCAAATAATAACATAGCTCTTAAGAACTAAGTTTTAGTTCGTACAATGGCTTGTCAGAATGTTAACAAACCCATTTGGCTGTAAGTGGAACAGCCATCACACATTGTCTATTCGCATCCTTGTGATTTCACAATTCAAACTCAGTTTCTTTTCGTAAACTGCAACCTCGAAGGCATTTTCGTTTTCTATGTACATTACAAAAAACTTTTACAACTAAAATGCTAAAATATACTGTAGCTTAACGAGTTACAGCCTATATTTTGAAATAATACAAATTGGCGCTTAGTTTTGTAAGCCAAGAGAGTAAATAATTTGTCAAAGTGACGTCAAGTTGATAACAATTTTAACTTATAGCAGTATACAATTATTGTAAAACTGTTACAGAAATAAATTTTATTTAATTATTTTTTTATACCTGCGGGACCGAATTCACTAAATTGAACGCCATACCATAACAATGGTATGTGCAACAAAATGTGTCTCGGAATGACACATTTTGGGATTTTACCTTGGATGAAGGAAACTACAGATGGAGGGACGAGTGTCAAAAGTCATGTTCATCATCAACAGCCCATACACGTCCACTGCTGGACATAGGCCTCCCCGTACGACGCCACAAATAGCGGTTCTGAGCCGCCTCCATCCATCGACTCCCTGCGACCGCTACGATGTCGTCGGTCTATAGAGTGGATGGTCTCCCATGTAGGGGGGATTTGCCATAATCACCACGCTTGGCAGGCGGATTGGTGATCGCAGTATTGGTGTTAAAAAATACTCCGAAGGAAGCTGCTGCCCTTCCTCTGGTAGGTTCCCTTAGTCGGCTCTTACGACATCCACGGGTTGAGTTGGAGGGGTCGATATTTGTACGCCGCGGCCCCACGGCTAAAAAGTTGAAATCTAAGTTGAAAACAATAATATCAATCTCTCCGCGCAAATAGCACCGCACGCACTATCTAGAGTTTCTTGCATCTATGGACTATATGTATATATTCTATATCTGGTCATAGAAATCCGATTGGTTAGCAAAATTCGGCCCCGTATAGTTTAGTTTTGGCGACATTTGAATTGATACCATTTTCTCTTCATTACATAATTTATTTGTCAATTTTATTGATAATATTTACTAGTATAATTGGTATCAAGGTTAGTATGAATAATCTATGATCTCGATATCTAAGAACTGTTTTTTATAAATGATTCTAATGTTACTATTATTAGTCTTTAAAAAAAATATGATCCCTCTCATGAGTTTGAATGAGTCACATTTTACTTATATATTTTATATCCACTATGTTCATTCGTGCACTAGCTACATTCATCTTAATTTTTCGTACTAAGCGCTTCTCCTACCTTTATAATTTGTATAGCGGAACTCGCTGCCTGCTTCTGTTTTCCCGCCAACTACAATCTCGGTCTCTTCAAGACACGAGTGAACACGTGTGCTTTAGGCCGTCGTGATACACCGTCGTCCACATCGTTACTTACCATCAGGTGAGATTGTGGACAAACGATTAATAATTAATATTCACGATAACAAAAAAAAATAACACTACCTTGACGTCCCACGACACGACGCATACACAAAAATTTATTAATCAGTAGAAGTAGCGAGAAATCTGAAGTAGGAGACTTCAGAATTTCAACTGTCGACATAAACTCACAGTTTATGATTGATATGATGATAGTGCTGATAAAAACAAAACAGAAAATTCCATACCACCACCTAATCCCACATGAAACTATTAGATAACGTAAAGACAAAAGACTTGCCGTTATCTAATAATTTTCATGTGCCGAAGATAGATTATAAACACATTACATTTAGATAGAAAATAGTAAATGGTTACTGTTAGAAAATGTTTTCGAAAATTAAAAAACAAAGCAATATTTAAATTCAAGCTTCAAAATCAATAGTAACAATAATATCCCTATTTTGAAGAATCATCTAATAAAAACAAACAAACATGACAAAAACTTAAAGATTTTTAGCTGTTACAAATTTAAATGGGAAGTAATTTTGTAGGAAATACCGTACCTTGTTTATTTTCCTCGCATCTTCAACATGCCATGGTTTGAAACTCGCTGCCAGCTTCTGATATCCCTGACATCTTTATGACTAAATAAAGTAGCTATTGGTTCACATCGCCACTTAATAAATGTCTGTTCCTGAAAGCCAACAAGTGATTAATTCAAAACTCTAAGAACACGAATCGTTGCACGCTTGTTCACTTTTTCGACAAATGACAGGGCGAAGGCCTACAAAATGTGGCTAAGAACCATAATAGGAGACGAGACGAGTATTTTGAGAGCTCATTAATCAAAATCTAAAGCGATTTATATTAATGAGGTTTTGATGCTTGGAGGTAAAGTGTCCACCCAGCAAATAAAAACACTTGAAAAACATAAGGCGCGTCTCGCAGGTAAAACAAGAGCTTTTCTATATCAATCATGCTTCGCCCACCAGTGGGACAGGTCGATACGTTATCATCATCACATCGTTACGCGAGGCCGTAACGGCGATTAATCAAAAATAATCGAATCTTATCATGTCAGGAGCCCACTGCAGATTTCTAAGTTATCAGATAGTACTTAGCATTTTGATTTTGGGAATGCAAGATTTTGTTTTATATTCTGTGGCTCATTATGACGTCTTTTTGGAAATATCTCTTGTCATCGTAAATAGACCTTCGTTTGACCATAATCTCACCTAATGGTAAGTGACAATGTGGCCAACGATACATCACGAAGGTCTAAGAAGGAATCTAGAAGGTTCCTATTAATTCTTGCCTTGAAGGGACCCAGGTTGTTGTAGTAATCGAAAACTTACTATTCCAGTAGATACTTTAAGATCCTCCAAACATGACATGAGAAATAATTAGGTAAAACTAAACTAAAGATAAGAAAGAATTGCCTGCATATTCTTTGAGATGTTTTCACCTGAGAATTGATCTGAATTATACCTAACAACAGTAACAACCCAAGCAATAATACGGGCACGTGGCGATTTTACGAGCTCTACACTAATGACTTAGGTATTGTATTAGTCATTCTCTTAAACCAGATAACTAGGCCACTCTTTACAATTACAAATTACATCCTTAACAATTAGCAATCATTTGAAGAGCTAGGTGTATCTGAAGATGAAGTACTAATTCCTGGTGAATCATACACATGTTTACTCTTATAAATATTTCAAATAACGATTTACTACATGATACATTTAATCATCAATTCATCGTCTCCATTATCCCATTCGGAATCTTCTCCTCCTCAGCTAATACGTCTTCTGCTGGCAAACATGCCTCTCATCACATATACTCGTAATAAATAACACATGCCACCACCAATCAAGAAGAGTAATCTTATCCTAGAAGGCACAATTCGGCTTGATGATTTTCTGCCACTCAGACGATATCATCTGACCAGCAGGCCAGTGATCTTCCTTATGAACACCTCGCTCCTACCGGGGACACTGTGAACACCTTGGTCCATCAACCCACAATGGTGTACAGGTCACAGTCGCAGCCGGAGTGAAGAAGTTGGCGATGTTATATAGAAAAGCAGGTTATGCTGTTGGTCCTGCGGTTCAGTTCAGTCCAGTTCAGTTCATTTGTTTATAATGGATTACATTGCAGGTCATAAATTTTAAGAGTTATACATTTGTCATTTAACATAGATATAACTTAAACTATATAATTTTATTGAAATAATGGAAATAACATTATTATTAATATAAATTACAGGTAGGTACATATACGAGTACCTAAAGATTCTCATTCTGTTAGTTTTGTTTTAGGCTTGTGAGCTCATCGAAGGTGTAGAATGTCTGCTCGACAAGCTAGCGTTTTAGCTTGGATTTGAACGTGTTGAGACTAGGAGCCTCCTTGATATTTTTAGGTAACCGGTTGTTTACCGTTGGCCCCCATGTGACATGTGTCAGCTTCTCAGACTTCGCCATGGGGCCGAATTCCACTGAATTTATCGCTTCACCATAACAACCGTCAAGACGACAAGACGACTTATGGTAACAACCATAAGTCGTCTTGGAATTACACATTTTGGCATTTTACCTAAAGAGAATACAATACTATTTTACCTTCGATGAAAGCAACTACAGATGGAGGGACGCGTGTCAAAAGTGTCAAAGTTGAAACCAATCTGTCAATCTCCGCGCAAATAGCACCGCACGCACTATCTAGAGTTACTTTCATCTATGGACGATTCTGTGACGATACCATTATCATAGTAAAGGGATTAGTTAGCCGTATTCGGCCCCTGACTTCACGCCGGTGCTGTTGGTCTGCCATCCCATTATCGGATTAGGAGAGCGAGGGAATAAGTTTGTGTTTGCACACAAACTTGTGCACTATAAAATGCCCTGCGCTCATGGGTAGTCTCCGTGGAGAGTCGCAATAATGGTATCTCTCTCCTACCCGAATTTCGGCCATGGCGGCTAGTCTCGACTTGAGACTAGTGACATTTGGGTGAAATGTGGGTAGGAGGACATCATCGATATTATGCTTCATAAAACAGGCTCAAAAGAAATTAAATGAAAAATCGACTTTTGATTCGATCGAGTTGTCCATGTCCACTATACTTTTTGGAAAAGGAACAACTCAGGCGAGCTTTTTCGCGGGTGAGATAACCTCGAAACCTGAGAAAACTGGAAAATATTCAGTAAAAAAATTCAGTTGGTCGTTAGCAAACTTTACTGTAAGGTTTATTTATCCGAGACCAACTGCATTTTCTATAAATAGTTGAACGTTTTCATTTGAAGGCAAAAATACTTCGGTTTGATTGTTTTACGGTTGGCAATCATGCAAATAACCGTAATATTCCTGAATGTAAATTACATATAAGATTTACACCGTGAATAACGTACCTGTTTTATGTTCTCATTTCAAGTTCTTTTACACTAGTGGGTTGAGTAGATAGTTTTTTTTTTTTTAGTATCGAATAAGTAGTATTGAGTACAAAAGTATCGGTATGGAAAGGAAAAAGTACTCGATACCAAAAAGTATCGATACTTTTATCGTCCTTACGCGCTATCGAAGTGTAAACCCAATTTTTGCACGTGAACATATTATATAAACGTATATTTTTTATTACCTATAAACCTATATACGGAATTTGAAATCACTAAAGTTTTTTAAAACACTTCAAATTATATTTATTTTATAAATAACGTTTGGTAGTAACGTTGGTGTATTATGGTGGGTCACGATGTCTTCAGCATCCAGCTATTTCGATATTCGATCTATTTCGAACGTAAATTATTATATAAGTCGAATTATGTTCTACATTATGTGCCAAATTTCCTTAAATGTGAATACAAATAGGATGCCTGTACGAAACGATAATATAAGATAGAAAGCTAAAAATTTCTCAATAAGGAAAAACTTTCTTACAATTTGTTTGATAAAGTCAGGATCTATGTTCAGTTCATGTTCAGCTATCTTATCATTCAATCAAGTGGGTCTGTTTGTAATTACATTTATCGGGTTACATACATATTTGCTTAGCGCATTTCTCTTGCTTCATTCGTTACATTTTTACATTATCTTTATTACTCAGCAAGGTTTTTCAAACTATAGATGTTGGGGATTCACTGCTCTGTAATTTCCGCTTACAGATTGTAACAGTAATAGATTAATTGAAAACTATAAAAAACCCAACTCGGTCCTCGCTTTTTACTTTATTTTATTAAACGAGAGGGTGGAGACCTATAATATGTATATTAGATATATTATATATATTCTTTATTTTATTTGATTGTTATTTTCTTTGTCAATAAAGCATATATTATATATACTATATACACATATATGTAATGATACTTCGTGGTATCTATAAAAATTATTTCGTTAAGAACAATGAAGGAAATTAAACGAATATTATTATGATACAGTTTAGCCGGTTTGACTTGGAGGTTGCAAGAAAAGGTCGGTCACGGGGCGGCCAATCTCAACCGAGACTAGCCATTACGATCGAAATAAAAAAAAACTTGATATTGGAAATATAAATTTGTATGACCTATTTTCATATGTATTGCATAAAAATTGGCGATAGCATCATAATCCGCTTTACAGTCATATCAATCACTGATGAAGTTTATAATAATTAATCACTTTGATATGGTATAATTACGTATGATATTAATGTAAATATAATAATTAAATTCCTGTCGTACGTGGCTTCTATCATTCGGGTATAGATTAGTCGTGGTATTATTTGGCGATCTCTGGCACAGATCACGAAGGGCCACCGGCCACCGCTAATGGCAACACATGGTTGAAGTAATGGTCATTTATTCGTAATAATCATTTTAAGTAAAACATTGGCAAGTTTACAATTTAACACACTGTTAAAATATATTTTACCTAATTATGAATCACAAAATGTAAGTGGACTAAATAGTTTTAAAATTAATAAAAATACACATTGAAAGCCGTGGGGTCGCGGCGTACGAATATCGACCCCTCCAACTCAACCCGTGGATGTCGTAAGAGCCGAGTAAGGGAACCTACCAGAGGAAGGGCAGCAGCTTCCTTCTGAGTATTTTTAAACACCAACACTGCGATCACCAATCCGCCCGCCAAGCGTGGTGATTATGGCAAACCCCCCAACCCTCGAGACCATCCACTCGATGGACCGACGACATCGTAGCGGTCGCAGGGAGTCGATGGATGGAGGCGGCTCAGGACCGCTATTTGTGGCGTCGTACGGGGGAGGCCTATGTCCAGCAGTGGACGTTTATGGGCTGATGATGATGACACATTGAAAATAAAATAATTAAGATAAGACATCTTCAAATAAAATCAAATCATATTTAAAATAAATTAGTAAAAAATAAACTTATTAATTAATAGTTGGACAATCCACACAGCATCATCTAGCCTCAAGCTAAGCAGAACTTGTGCTATTTATGGGTACTAGATTACTGATATACATAATTAAATACATAGATAGTATTCATCGTAGGTTGAGTAGCTATAAATAATTCGTTCGCTGTGGTTTGGTATTCGCTGCCTGCTTCTGATTTTCCGATTCCGACCTACAAATCATGAATTACAAATCTTCATGACTAAAGTGAATCTGGTCTTCTAGACCTTCGCGATACCTCTTCGGCCACATCGTCACTTACTATCAGGTGAGACTGGTCCAACGAAAAACTATTTACGATAAAAAAAGTACCAATTCCCACCGCGGTCAAGTGTTTACAATATCTGCTAGTATTTTCCTAGGCCCGAGTATTTACTTTGTACAGTAAGTATGTAATAAACAACTTATTCTACAAAATAAACATTCGGACAACACACAGCTGTAGACATTCCATCTAGCTCCCATAATAAATGCTCTGTATATTTTGGAGATATCATAATTTGCCGTATAAAATATACTAAACAGTTATAATATGTATAGACATTTTTTGTTAGTTCAGGTTCAGCGTTGATTTCTTCCTTTTTATTTATTTTTGATTATGATCTAATTTCTCTAACACTATCAGTTTAAGATAAAAAAGAATCAATGGCGTCTATGTCGTCCTTGAAATAAAGTTATAGTTTTCCTTCGGTTGTCCTAACTTCATGTAATACCTCGATTATGATTCATTAAGTGATACACGAGCGGCAAAGTGCCAACGGCAGAGGTAACTGTAGCCGTCGACACGCGCCGACGGCAGCCATCGACGCGTGGACGGCTGCTGTCGATAGTCAACGGTTGCCGTCAACTGTCGACGGCTGCCGTCGACAAGTGACAGCTTCAGTTACCTCTGCCGTTGGCACTCGTGTATATGAGCACTAGCACATCGAGGTATACTAACCTGTGCAGGTATATGTCTATTTACTTATCAGAGTTATATTTCATTCACAAGTCCGAGACGGGTTGCTATGCTACCATCACATAATTTGAAATCACGATTTTAACTTATATTTGGAACAAAACTGCAAGATTTTTTCAACAGCACCAAAAATTATTATATCTATGTATAATATATATTATATATATCGACCGATACATATATATAAATATAACTTATGAAGGCACCTTTGTTTCACCATTGATTTCTATAATAGCACTAACTACTAAATTGTCGTCCACACTACCCAAAGCTTAGCAGGTAGAGAATGTTGTCTAGCATAATGTTCGCCTATGTACAACAGTTTTTGTGCAATAAAGTACATATATTCTATCTATTTCTATATCTAAGTCTATTTACCTTTTCCCTGCAGTGGGACAACGGCGTCTGAATTATAATAAACTAATTATAATCAACTCTAGTTATAACAACATAAACAAACTGAATTGGTTTTATCAGTACTATCTACTAATAATATTACGCAAAAGCAAAAGCATAGCGCCAGAATTTATCAAAGATTATATTCATCGAAGATATAGTTAGATTGTATTCAATGTTATTTAATGTCACACGTGAGAATCACATGATACTTTTTTCCTTTCCATGATCACGGGCCATTTAGTGACCCGGTCCTTTCGGAGGCATGCGTGGAGCCGAAGGCAACAACAGCACAGAGGCCCTTTATGAGAATTCATGTAAAGGCGAGAGCTACACATAGCGGGTATCATCCTTGGTTGCACAATATGATACACCCGAAAATGATATCCACCAGGTGTAGAGACTATTACTTATTTATTATCTTTATTATTTACTAGTTTGTTTGTTTTGGTTTTAGTCATACTCTAAGTATAATCAGCCCCGTTGTCCACGAATTATATCAATTACATAGTAGGGCAAAACGGGGCAAAATGCTAGTTATGCTGGATCCTACATTGCATTATTTATGAATGTACGCACTATATGTACCTACCAATTACAATACATAACTAATACAGAAAAAATATCAGATTGGAAATAAAGAAACATTTATGGAGCTTATAAACATAAATCGGAAAACGCACCCGAAGAATACTAATGAATGATGCATGTAGCTGGTTAACATATTCCCCATGTTACTTACATAATCATCATCATCATAACAGCTCATACACGTCCACTGCTGGACATAGGCCTTCCCCATACGACGCCACAAATAGCGGTCCAAAACCAAAATGTGTAATTTTGAGAGGATATTACTGTTATGGCCGTGGGGCCGCGGCGTACGAATATTGACCCCTCCAACTCAACCTGTGGATGTCGTAAGAGCCGAGTAAGGGAACCTACCAGAGGAAGGGCAGCAGCTTCCTTCTGAGTATTTTTAAACACCAACACTGCGATCACCAACCCGCCTGCCAAGCGTGGTGATTATGGCAAATCCCCCTCTACATGGGAGACCATCCACTCGATGGACCGACGACATCGTAGCGGTCGCAGCGAGTCGATGGATGGAGGCGGCTCAGGACCGCTATTTGTGGCGTCGTACGGGGGAGGCTTATGTCCAGCAGTGGACGTGTATGGGCTGATGATGATGATGATGATGATGATTACTGTTATGATCAAGTGATTTAGTGGAATTCAGCCCTGGTTATAATTAGGTAATCTGACTTTTTACATTTAAGATAATACAGGAATTCGTGTAGTCGTGTCCAATAATAGTGGATTTGTAAATATGTTTCTAACCACATCATTGAATACAATTTATCTTTATTTATTTATTGGTTTTACAAACCTACAATCACAACATCACTCTTTAGAAAAATAGTCATTAGGGAAAGCTCAGAGTAGCCTGTCGATTATTGTCTATTCCGATCTTTTATTGGAATATTTTTCCACGTTCCCAATCCGTATGCGATTTTACATATCAGATAGCGACATATCACAGATTGAAATGGGCTTAAAACCTAAATTTGTCTGAAAGTATTATCTTAAGCCTTTTGATCCGCTAAAAAAACTAGATTAAATATTTTTAATACACATGTTTACTAACGCTAACAGGAGACACGATAAGGATTAGGATTTGATGGACTGATAAAAACTCAAAGAATATAAGTCGGGAACTAAAATATGGTAAACAAAATAAATAATTAATGAAATGGAAACAAAAAACCGTAGGCAAAACGAAACGTCTCCGTGCAAAGGAGCCGAGCTTCTAATACTCGTACTTACCTATCTATATAAAATCAAGTCCATAGAAACTCGTGAGCTACTCGTTTAAACTATGTAACTGGTGTAAATGACGTCACGTAAAAAGTAGAGGACTCGTGTCTTAGGAACAGATTTGAAGGTGTCTCGTGTTCTATTGTTGCTAATCGGCCTTCAAGGCTGGCATTTTTACATAAGAAAAATGACACCGTAACAGACATTGAATACATAGAGCCTAAGTTGTTTTAAGAGGATTTAGATATAATGAAAATTAAAAGTGAGAATGATAATGATACAATGGACGAAGTCGCGGGTCGTAATCAAACAATGATAGTAAACCTCGTAGAAGCTTCGTTGACGAGTATGTCAATTTAACGGAACGAAATGATTAAACCTTGTAGTTTATTGAAACCTTGTAGATTAAATCTTGTAGTTTCGGAATTAACTTTATTATTATTTTTTTCTTTTACGTCATTTTCTAAACACCTACTAAGAGTTCTTTAGGTAAGGCATATTATCACAAGTTTTACAATCTGGGACGTACGCACTATCATCATACATCATCTCAAATCTTGACGGTGCGAAGTGATTCGCCTCGCTTCATGTCATTTTGATAACAGCTGTCAGCGGTATAGGATCTCTACCTATTTCCAGGTTATATAACTATTACATAACTAGCGTCATAGGCTTTTGAAGAAAGGATTTATCGGCTTGCAAGTATATCGCACATTAAGTGCGTTTTTATAAATTTTAATCTCCGCTAATTACGCGATTAATCTGATTTGTATATCATAATATTTATATCTCCAAGTTACGTCACAGGTCATCTAGAATAATAATAATAATTATAACATTGTAAAAATCAACAAAATCGACTCGGTTTCTGACAACGATTCTAATTCCAGTACCAGTGAAACAGAAAGTGATATAAACAGTGATAAAGTGAATGAAAACAGTGACAATGTGGTCAAACCATGGCTTTAGCTAATGGATGAACCCATGAAGAAGCCAGTGAGGTGACGAAGGGCCGCCGTTCGCGGCCTAGTGATTAAAATACAGAAACATTCCCCTATTAAAAATACTGACCCAGGGCCCGGCGGATCAAGGCAAGGAGATTTGCAAAATGACAAAGGGCCCTAGGAAAGTTAAACTAGTCATTGTAGTCAACAACAAGAAAGAGTGAGTATTAGATGTAAGTTTCCTTTTATATTTTCATTTGAAGATAGAATTATTGAAACCTTTATTAATAAATAAAAAAAGCTTGATAATAAAATTATGAATGATAATAATGATAATAAACTAAGATATTATTGTATTTCCAATGAATTTATTGATTTCAAAGATTCTATTTTTGCCACAATTTATTTTAGTTTTATAAATTTTTCTTTATTTTTTTTACATATTTATGCTTCCACATTATGTTCATCTAAAAAAGTATTCCGCAAACTTATTTCGTGTCATGACAAGATTTGCTGTTTAAGATTTCAGTTTACTTATTTGACTGTTAAAACCCTTTAACCGACTTCGAACAAAGGTAGAGGTTCTATGTTCGACTATATATATTTATATTCGTCGATTTCCGTCAATTATGGATTTTAAAAATTCTTTCGCTATCGTTTCGAGAATTATCCCGAGATTGGTCTCAGAGAAAATTTTATTCCCATGAGATATACATATGTATAGTTGTCGGAAAACTTAAAAACAGTGTAAAATTATAGGATTCCAGGTGGGTTTTAGTTTATGAAAACATGCATTTTTATTTAGTTACGTCGTTTTGCAAATAGATTTATACATTCTATATTCGTGACGTCATTATCGATAGAGTTTTCCATGCCATTGATAGATATACCAGTTTGTTCATTAGGATTCCTTATAAGGACCTTGCTTTGCCTAGGCAGCCCATTCATTTTACTGGCACTAATAAGACGTTTTTTTTTACACAATAAATTATCCTCCCCATATTATTAGGACCATTGAAAAAGAGATTCATCAAATTCATCATCAAGATTATCCTAAATGAGAATCGTGTAAAGAAAATACGATGAAAAATTAATAATAATTAAATGATTAAAGTTAATCAGGATTCAAGTCTGCATTTTTTTTTATTGGTAAAGCGTTTGACCGCCATCTGACTCGGGATAGTGAAGATGTGGCCTAAGATGGCTTCTTCATGGGTTCATCCATTAGCTAAAGCCATGGTTTGACTACATTGTCACTGTTTTCATATTGGTAATTTTTAGTCCCTTGGCCACCATTCGGGCGCGGCTTCCGTCGCGTCGTTCTTTCCTTCATCCTACATAAGCCTGTATACGTATGTCCTTAGCTTTCACTGATTAATTCACAGTTTTTTTGTATTAACTTATATGATTTCAACAACATCAGGGTATAGCAGTCCTCTGCTGGATCTAGGCCTCCTCGTATAAGCGCCTTAAACAATTAATAAAATAAATAAAAATAAAAAAGCCTTAATGGCTTTTTCATATTAAACCTACAAAAAAATTGTTTAAAAATTAAATTACTTAATTGCTAAGGCTCTCTGCGGCCTCTTCCAGTTGTAGCCATCTTCTGCTTTTTTTGTCCATGTTTTTCCAACCATTTCTCCTTTCTCGTCTCGTTATTGGCTCTTATAGGGGCAGTAATGCCCACGCAGGACGTGCGGGTTGACGATCCTTACTGATACAACCTCAATGCTAGACAACGGTCTTCACCAATTTTTTCCAGATAGCACGCTTCTTTGTCAAGTCCCACCAAACGACAATCACAAATCAAAGCACTCACTCACAGGTTTTTAAATCACTACATAGTATAAAGGTCGCTTCCCGCTGTCTGTCTGTCCCTTTGTCTAAGCATACAAATATGTCTTTGTATCTTTTATGTCCAGTCCATCCCAAGGTTGCCTGGAAGAGATCGCTTAAAGCGATAAGGCCGCCCTTTGTACTTCTTTGTTTGTTAGCATTTCCTTGTTGTATTGTATTTTGTGTTTCTGTGGTACAATAAAGAGTTATCTATATGCATATCTTTAAAACTATGTAACGGATTTTGATGCGGTGTTTTTTTTAATCGATAGAGTGATTCAAGAGGAAGGTTTATACGTATAATTTAGTATCAGAATTGCAACCGTGCGAAGATGGGGCGGGTCGCTAGTAGAAAATATTTATGGGAAACAATCACGCAAATGTTTAGAAACAATCTTGCAGACTTGAGAATATTATCCATTTTCTCAGACGACCGTATAAAAACAACCTCAGAAGGTCTTGGAAGCCTAGATAGAATCGTATAAAAAAATCAATTATACCAAGCGACTTGTTAGCGACGCCGGATGCAGACGATTTTACACCTATTACAGCACGCAATTAAGTCGATTTTACGTCGCGATAATGGATTTGCATAGAATTGTACAACGTTCATTCATGAGGTCTTCATTGAAGATTTGATTGTAGTATTCCGTTTCATAATCAGCTGCTTTATCTGTTTTTGTATTTTATTATTTATAACTAGAGTCAGCCGAGGCTGAAGTTACGTTTGGCCTCCTCCAGGAGCAAAGGTCGCGGCCTTGGCTCCTGGATTGAACGTAAGACTCAGAGAAAACGTAGTGCTGCTTATATGTATGTAGTAAGTACCTGGATGATCGAGCTTTGCTCGGTATTTATTTTTTGGTATGTGCTTGAGTAACTTTAGTGTTGTTTTGTCGTTATAGCAGTTAGGTACCTAGTTGCTACCAATAAAAAAAATAGTATTATTATTCGAAGACACGAATAAAACGACATTTTCCAAAAATGAATCCTAGCTAGATCGTTTTATCCCTCCGAAACCCCCTGTATACTAAATTTCATGAAAATCGTTGGAGCCGTTTCCGAGATTCAGATTATATTTTATATACAAGAATTGCTCGTTTAAAGATATAAGATATGAAAGAGTTTTCAGAATCGGGTTAATAAAAAATTTTCATGTAGGGGTTTTGCCATAATGACCACGCTTGGCAGGCGGATTGGTGATCGTGAAGATGTGGCCTAAGATGGAGCACGCATTCCTAGAAGGAACCTATGCCCTCCGGATTTGAAGATTCCTAGATTGTACTCTACCGGAAAAACAGACAGTAACATAAAGCTGCTAATCATGATAATGACCTCGATATTACCATCCATAGTTACGATGCTCAGTCTCACCAGGCCAATGTTTTGGTATGTGTACGTAACACTACTGTTCCCACAGATAAGGTTATGTCAAATTGACCTCTTAATGAAGCTGTGGCCCAAACGCAAGCGGAATGCGATCAATTCTACACCGTTGTAATAAGAGTTGTTTTAATCATTGTCAAGGCAGATGATAATATAGAGTAGAGTATAGATGCTGTTGATAAGTCTTATGCCGTAGGGTTAGGGTAGATTTTTGTTATTAGTGAGGATGATGTAGGAACTAAGAACACGCGTAGTGGTAATGAAAGACTGACTGAAGATGATTCAACAGTTGGCGATGTTTAATTTATGTACCTACCTAAATATCTTAGTGTCATTGATGTTATTAATGCGGAAGTTTTGTTGTTTTATCTGGTACATGTACTGTCTAAGATTGTATGGGTACAAAGTCACAAAATCAACAGGTCGATTCAGATGAGTGTATCCCTCATATAATTTTCGACGCTCGTACTTTTGTTTTTATTCATGACTAGCTGCTGCCTGCGGTATCGCGCGCGTTTTATCGGAATAAAAAAATTCACCGTTTTTTATTTCATGTTACTCCAGATCCCAAACTATACCTACCCATACCTTTCAGCCCAATCAGTTCAGTAGTTTTTGCGTGGCGTGAAAGAGGAACAAACATCCATACATCCATTCTTACAAACATTGACATTTATAATATTAGTAGGATTAAAATGTTGACTACTTTTCTGTTAGAAATCTTAAAATGGGACGAATGCGGAATGAAATCACAACTTAATAAATTTTCCGTGTTCGGACTACTTTGGCCCGTAGCCAGTGGGACGAACACGGAATAACTTATGACGCTAATGGCCGGCGAAAATTGTATGAGTGATACACTCACCTCATCTGAATCGATCACCTGGCGTTGGACGAAATGGTCCTCAAATGCTTCACGAAATTCGTTAGAAGCTTGAAGAGTCTATTCTTAGCTAGGGTAATGGCCCGGCTACACGCTCAAACATTTGTACATCCAGATTGCACAAACATAGTTTGCGCAAACAAAATGAGCCGGCCACACGCTCCATCTTGCTTGCGCAAACTGTGTTTGTGCAATCATTCATGCACAAATGTTTGAGCGTGTAGCCGGGCTATTAGGCCCGTATTATGAAAGTTTGTTCAGGTTTGAGAACCGATTTTTATTTTATTTGTTTATTTTAAACTCTAGGAACATAAAAGAGCACCTAGTCACGTCAAACAATTACATAATCTATACTTACTTATATTATAAAGAGGTAAAGTTTGTGAGGTCTGGCGCAACTGAACAGATTTTGAAAAATATTTTACTAATAAAAAGCCACGACTTTCATACTTGTTTCATTTTTACTAGTTAATATATATGTATATAGCCTATGGCACTCGCAAATAACGTGGTATGTGCAGGGATGAGGTAAAATATCGGATGTAATCCTATCAAACCAAAGTGAAGCACAGCAATGGCGGACTGTCACTTAGTGTGAGTGTTTTATAGAGTTGCCAACAGAAGAAAAAAATTACCGATTATTTTCATGTTTTTAAGATCCTTGTCCTAAAAATTATTTATGAATGCAATATGAAATAATAACTTATGATTAGATAAGATTGTTACTGGGAAGATCTATAAAATGTTTCTAATAATGAAAACAAAATGCAAACATACACACTCATCGTTTTATTAACACGACCTCTGTGGCGCATTCTCGCTATAATATAGACTTGCGTAGCATGAGCATCAATAAAAGTTTTATCAAAATGGGTCCAGCCGTTATGTAGATTAGCTCACACAAATAGAAAACGATTCAAATTATTAATATAATAGTATTTTGTTAAAAGTAAAAGCAATATAACAATATTTACATTACTAAGAAACATAAGTCAAATTTTATTTACTTATTAAAAAAAATTGAACACCATTACATAGACAACCAAAATTATTAAGTAATACCTATTTAAGGTACCTACCTACCTCATTGATAATTTAAGGTTAATAAATACGAGGACCCAAATTTTTTCCCAACTTACCGGGAAATTTACATGTGTAAATGTTGGCAGCAAGATTTGTGATTTTATCGTGATTTTTCTGTTGATAATAATTTTGCGTCAAATCGAAGAGATAAGTTGATGAACTATGAAATTGACCTGTGAAATGTGATCCCGTGTTTCTTGTTGACGAGATTTTGGCAACATTTGACGACACAAGAAGGCATTTTTAATTTTTTACAATTGTGTAAATCTGTTGGTGTCTAAAGCTGTAATGGCGGATTATGGACAGACTATTGATGTCAATGTGTGAGTGTGTAGCGTACGTACGGAGGGTGGACTGACTATCGAGTGCTTCATTTTATTTGTTACTGCGACTACGACCGAGAATTTTTCCTCGTCCCTGGGTATGTGTAAAATAATTTTCAAAATCGGTTCAGTAGATCCAAACATACGCCCTACAACCTCACAAACTTTAGCTCTTTATAATATTAGCATAGATATCAAAAAATTACTATCAAATTATGCATCTTAAGTCTTTCCGAAATTAAATAAATTTATTTATTTATTTATGTATGCGACATAAAAATATATGGGTGATAGCTAGTAATACATTTGCATAGGTATGTAAGTTTTGAAGCACTGCCAATTAATTTAGGAGACAAACCACACGTGGCGAGACGTAGCCAACTGCAGATGTTTCTAGTTCCGATCCAGAGGAAAACGAACTCTGTATACTGAAAACTTTGTAAAAATACTAGCCAAAACATTTCATACTGAATCTTCGATTATAAAAGCTAGAATTATTGTTTTCTACAGCAGTAAAGACCATCCTACTAATATTATGAATGTCAAATTTTGTGAGTATGGATGTTTGTTCCTCTTTCACGCAAAAACTACTGAATTGGCTGGGCTGAAATTTGGTATGAGTATAGTTTGGGACCTGGAATAGAATATAGGCTATTTTTGATCCCGATAAAACGCGGGCGAAGGCGCGGGCAGCAGCTAGTATTATATACAAGAGGGACCTATTATGTCTTGTGATTTTCACTTTAACTCTGTACTTCGTTTAAGAATCTAGGCTTTACCAAACTTACTACTTGGTCCAAATAATTCTTTTGACTTATTTTCGATCAGAAAGATATACTAGAAAATTCAAGGAACAAGAGTGGGGGTGGCTCCTTTGACCCTACCTCCATTGGGTAACATAGATTATAGATAATGATAAAGATAAGACAAAATACATTTATTTTACCCAAAACTACAGAACAATAAAAAGTAAACAAGAAAAGAACTATGTAAATAAATATACAAATAATAAAAGATAACAAATGATAATGAATTAACTACATAGGTTCCAAGGTTATAGCGCTGTGATTTCCGATTTGCTTGCTACTCGTAGTAGAGACTTTTGCCGCCTTTAAGAACTGTGCCGTACGTCTAATGTGAGAAATTGGCAATAACTCACTCCTAAACCCTTTTGATATTAACTATGGTCCCATAATGTAGTAAAATTCAAAGATTTGTAAAACTGAAAGTAGAGAAAGAAAGAAGAGAGAAAGAAAGTTGAGACTTCTGCCGCCTTTACAAACTGTGCGGTTTGTCTAACGAAGACGTTGGGAATAACTCACTCCTAAACCCTTATATATATGAACTATGGTCACATAACGTAGTAAAATCCAAAGATTTGTAAAATTGAAAATAGGGAAAGAAAGTAGAGACTTCTGCCGCCTTGACGATCTGTGCGTTACGTCTGACGCGAAACATTAGCAATAACTCACTCCTGTACCCGTTTAGATGGGCTATGCTGAAATCCAAAGATTTGTAAAATTGAAAGTAGAGAGAAAGAAAGTATAGACTTCTGCCGCCTTTACGAACTGTGCGGTTTGTCTAACGAAGACGTTGGGAATAACTCACTCGTAAACCCTTTTGATATGAACTATGGTCCCATAACGTAGTAAAATCCAAAGATTTGTAAAATTGAAAGTAGGGAAAGAGTAAAGAGGGAAAGAATGTAGAGACTTCTGCCGCCTAGCTATTTGTGTGTTAGGTCTTACGTGAGACTATGGAAATAATCACTCCTGATGGTCCCCATAGCTCATGTCAACGGTTACATAATAACGTGGTAAAATTCAATAGACTTTAGAGAAAAAAATAGGGACTTCTGCCGCCTTTACAATCTGTGCTGTACGTCTAATGTGAGAAATTGGGAAAAATTCACTCCTGAACCCGTTTAGAAGAGCTATGGTCCCATAAAGTGGTAAAATCCGAAGATATGTAAAATCCATCAACTTGCGCCAACAGCTGATGACCATGAAAAGCAGTGTAACGTCACCAAGGACGTTGCTAATCGCGTGAGAGTGACTGCCTCTATTACATGCCTGACCGGAGCTTCCGTGGAAATTAAATGTTTGGTTTGACTTGCTGCTAGTTTAAGTATTAGGTCATCAGAATTTGTTTTTATTCGTTCATCAAAATTAGCTTAAATTAGTGTTAGAAAATGTGCGGAGTCGATATAAAAATAAAAAATAAAAATAACATCAGCCTATACCAGTCAAGGTTGGACATAGGCCTCCCCTGATAGCCCCGTCCTAATGGCTGTGAGAAGTTAGATTTGGCTGACAATAACGGCGAATTTATCAGTGATGTCCTGATGACCTACGGATCCGAGACGTGGTCGCTAACTTTAGGCCTCCTAAACTCACGAGTCGCTCAGCGGGTCATGGAAAAGACTATGCTTGGTGTTTCTCTACTTGACAGAATCCGGAATACGGAAATCCGTAGAAGAACCAATGTCACCGACATAGCTCTCAGATTTAGTAAGCTGAAGTGGCAGTGGGCGGGTAATATAGCTCGCAGAACTGATAACTGCTGGGGAGTAGAAGTTCTCGAGTAGCGGCCTCGATGCAACGAGAAACGGAGTGTTGCGACGACATCGTAGCGGTCGCAGGGAGTCGATGGATGGAGGCGGCTCCGAACCGGTATTTGTGGCGTCGTATGCGGAGGCCTATTTCCAGCAGTGAACGTGTATAGGCTGATATGATGATGAACGCCGAATCTCTACGTCATTTCCCTTTTGCTTAAAATCATTATTCAACGTCCTGCTACTTTTCTGTACAAACGACAATAAAAAATTATGAGCCCCCATATAAATGAAAAGCCGACCCTGATCATTGTTCCGCAAGGTAAGATTTGCTCATAGTTCATATCAAGGTCATCAAAATGGATTCAGCCTTATAGCCTGCATCTGCAGTCGCATACAGTGTCGTTTACAATGGATAAGTGGAAACAGTTTTAAGCAGAGTAAGAAAACTGAGGTTAAATATATTGGACAGAGTGGTGAGTTAACTTATCTTTGCAAACATCCTCACCTCAAGTCTAGTGTATAGAGATCTAGGTACCGTAGTGTCTAAATCATAGACCTCGGTCTTTATTTTCACTAACCCAGTGAATCGCGTTTTTTTTATACCTTCGTTCCTTAGGCCTTCGTTTGACCAAAAAAATTCTTCTCTGTTGGTTAATTCCCTATTCAAATCTCAAAACTTAGTGCTTTATTTCCTTTAGAACTAACAGGACTCTTGGACACGTCACTAAATTAAAATGACATACCTAAGTAAAACTGGGAAATAAAGTGATCACTTTGATTATTTGTTCACTTCAATCTTTTAAGGTAAAGTAAAGAAGCGTACAAGACCTTTTTTTTGTTAGGTTAGCTTGTTAGGTTTACCTTGTTAGGTTGTTAGTTTTCGAGTTGGAGCAAATCTCGTGGATATTGCGAATGCGGATGGAGATGGAAGGGATTGATATTAGGTCTTTTAAGCCTCCTGCAAGATCAGCAATTTTTTTTTCGTTTCTGACACGGCACGGTAAAAAAGTTAAAACTTATGAAACTATCATGGATATTTACACCACTAAAGTTAATAACGGGATATTTACCAAAACACAAAGAATGAGGGTAGATCGATATATCTGCCAATAAAAACTAACTCGCAGTGACTTCAGTTGTTCCGTGATCATGGCGCATGTAACTGTGTCGAAATATTGGAGAACTCAAAACTCAAATAATGATAAATATCCCGTTATTAACTTTAGTGTGATAAAAATGTCTCCCATCCATGCTAGGTACTACTTTAACTTATACTAGCTGACCCGCCAAACGTTGTTTTGCCTCCAACCCTTATCACTTAGGGGTATGGAAAATAGATAGTAGCCGATTCTCAGACCTACTGAATACGCATATAAAATTTGGTAAAAATCGGTAAAGCCGTTTCGGAGGAGTACGGTAACTAACATTGTGATATGGAAATTTTATATATAAGATAGATAATCAAGCATACCTACTTTTACTTATTTTAATTCAAAATAATTGTAAAATAATTGTTGCGCCCTGACAGGGTTTTTATGCATTGTGTACCCACTAAGACTACCTACACCTAAGAACAATACTCCTGTATGCATGAAATCACAATAAATAAATAAATAAAAAATAAAAATA
This sequence comes from Eupithecia insigniata, assembly GCA_947859395.1. Taxonomy (NCBI): domain Eukaryota; kingdom Metazoa; phylum Arthropoda; class Insecta; order Lepidoptera; family Geometridae; genus Eupithecia; species Eupithecia insigniata. The sequence continues at coordinate 1,229,955 of OX402018.1, read as the reverse complement.
AGATAATAGTAGAAGTCTGCATGGTTCTGCCATAATGCCAAACACACAAATTCCCTTGTGAGGCGAGTCACAGATATTGTTCACTATTTACTTACTACTTTGCCGTTCTTATTACCAATATAAACCATCCCTTACGATCTAGCACTAAGGTAAATAAAGGTACTGTGTACCTTATTTATGTTATGTGCTGTTAGATAAACACGCACTTATGTGATGTGTGGGAAAGATGGTTGTTATGGGTGTGCGGCATTTTCTGTGTGACAACCTCCAGTGGCTATTGGCATTGGGAGGAAGGATGACCTATTTGTTGGTTGCTGGATCTTGTTTCGTTTTTAGAGTTGACTGAATATATATACTAAAACTACAAAAATGTGCGTTCAATTAGATACACTTTACAGTGACAAAATAGCTTCCCACAAGCTTTAAACAAGTGGCCCGCGAGCTGTCTGTCATCTCATCTGATACCGTAAATAAAAAAGGCATCTAAATATTCCGAGGTAAAGCCCATATTTGAATGCAGATTTTTTTGCTGTGCGGTAACGGTGTGGCCCTGATAATATGACAAGCTATACAAGCTTACATATTACGTAAATTGTCCATACCTTCACACGGTCGTCAACCGAGTGACTGCTAATGGTTGTCATGATAATCAGTCGGAAGACTTGGCTTCCCGTAATTAGCGTAATGGACACGTGTACTATGACGTCACGGCTGCCGGCTGCACGCGATCTCATTGTAATTTGCGTTTAGGTAGTAAATGCACATTGGTTAGTGCGCTGCTAATCTGGTGGGAACTGTTCGGTTCTGGTTTTTGTATTGAAACGTTATTATTGAATGAATAACAATTATGTAGAATATTATTATACTCGAACCGAATGGTCTGTTGCGTGACGATGGTAAGAGGCCCGACGGCATGACATTAGTCCCTTGGGAGCTGGGGGGGAGCCTATTGTATTGGACACTACATGCATGTCTCGACAGAGCCTACGCAATTGGCTCCCCTTGGCGTCGAGACCCTAAGTCCGTAGGGTACTGAGGCTGTTCGGGTTTTCAAAAAAATATCTGATTGCTTGGTCGAAGCGACGCTTGACCCGAGAGCTGGTGAGTATCTGACGCAGAGCATTAGCATTGCCACCATATCAGCCCATACACGACCACTGCTGGACATAGGCCTCCCCCATACGACGCCACAAATAGCGGTCCTGAGCCGCCTCTATCCATCGACTCCCTGCGACCGCTAGCTACGATGTCGTCCGTCCATTGAGTGGATGGTCTCCCATGTAGGATTATTAGCATTGCCATACAGCGGGGCAATGCAGCCAGCGTCTTGGGGACGCTTCCGACTGGTATTGATATCGACCAGTCGAGCTACCTGTAGATTTTTTGCAACAGTCTAAAGTTAGCTCAATTGTTTCAATTGTAAATACTAGTTTAATTTGATTATATTATTTGTAGAATGTAAAATACAGAATGGCCACTCTTTGCTCTCTGCTACTTAGATTGAGCTTCTTCACCACGTTATACTGTAAATGCAGTGATAAAAAAATTTACACACTGACAGAATTATCAAATATTTTATATTTGAGAGCGAATTTTGTTTGCGTATTTATCTTTTCAAAACACCAAATGTGAACAAATTTAAAGAAACTGAGAAGATTTGGTAACATATAACCTATTAGCCTTGCCAATCGCTAAGAGAGCCGTCACGAGAAGAAATGGAAACTGCAAATACTGGGGCAAGTCCATAACGCAATGTGGACACAGATTTTGGTACTGCTTATGTCAAAATCACGATTTTCAGGACACCACTTGTTAGGCAGATGAAAATAAGTCGTTTCACAATTTATTTATCCTTTTAATATTATAAATGTCAAAGCTTGTATGGATGGATGTATGGATATTTGTTACTCTTTCACGCAAAAACTACTGAACCGATTAGGCTGAAATTTGGTATGGGTACAGTTAGGGACCTGGAATAACATGTAGGCTATTTTTTATCCCGATAAAACGCAGGCGAAGGCGCGGGCAGCAGCTAGTCTTCAATAAAGATAGTTTAGGTAACCATGTGGTTTCAGAGTTTATTAAAACAGTATAGAGTTTTCTATAGTCCTCGCTGAAAAAGAATTCGGTTTCTGCAATTCGATCAATTTTATTAGATAGATAGATAGAAAATTCTTTATTGCACACTAATTGAAAGATACAGAAATACAAAAAAAAAAAACAATTTTAAAACTAAGTTACAAGTGGCGGTCTTATCGCTCGAGAGCGATCTCTACCTGACAACCGTATTAGCAGATTAGGAAAAACAAAATTTACCTCCGTCTTTGAGCTGACATTCATGTTTAGTAAGCTGCTAAAGCTTCCTGCGTTTTCCGGTAGATAGAGTATAATCTCGGAGTCTTCAAATCCAGAGTGAATAATTTTCCTCAGGGAAAGCGTGCTCGATATTAGGCTACACATTGCAATCAAAAATATTATATTTCCGACAATGCGCATGTCTGTTTGTCGCGAATGTATCCAATATTCCATTGCTATGCTGGGCTAAAATGGTCCAGCAGTAGGTAACTACAGGTGTCTTAAAATAATAAATGTATAATAGTTTCTTTAATTTATTTATCTGGGGGATTATATCATAGATACAAAATATTATTTTAAATATTCACGGGTATTTATCGCGTTTATTTACCTTTTTATTACATTTTCTCGACTTTAGTCATCCCTCAACCTGGCAGAGTGTTAACCTGTTGAAACATCGGGATAATATGGCGTGTCTTAAAAAAACGATAAACAGACTTCAAATTCCTTACTTTCACAATTATTTTAAGTTTTTCGGGATAAATATTAATCCCCTGGGGATAAAAATTTATAATATACATATATATATATATATATATTATAGGAAGATTGAAATACCTTATATAAATCTTAAATATATATATATATATATTTAAGATTTATATATATATATATATATTATAGGACCCCCTCGGGATCATTTTCTATACAATAGTGAAAGAATTTTCGAAATTGGTCCATAATTGGCGGAGATATCGCGTAACATACATACATATGTACGAAAAATACAGACGAATTGGGAATGTCCTCATTTTGAAGTCGGTAAAAAAATAGGTAAATAAACACGATAAATACCCGTGAATATTTAAAACAATGTGCTTAGATCGGGTATGTTTAAAAAATTGTACAAAAGACATTTCATTACATATGGAGGACATAATCGCTTTGAAGCGATTTATTCCAGCCATCCTTTGGATGGATAGAATCATGCTAACCAATCCAGAGGACATCATCGTAAAGTAACAGGACAAGACAGACGGACAAGCAGGATAAATAAAGCATGCGCCCGCGCCGGCCTCGGTGTCGTCAATTAATATAGTATTTGGGACGCGTACACACGAAATCGCGAATCGTGCGCAGCATGCCAACCAAGGAACTGTATGGAGGACGAAAGTTCATGTTTTTGGCATGAACTTATACTTTTGTATAAAATCTTGTTATTGCCAGGAAATTGATTAATTTCTTTCATCAAAGGTAAAATGCTAAAATGTGTCATTCTGAGACATAGAGTATCTACATAATATGAATAGATACTCTATGTTATAGTCTCTGAACATATTATGTTGAGAGACGATAACCTTATTATGGTGAAGCGGTTAGTGGATTTCGGCCCCAGGTTCATCATACCTACTTCCTACTTATATTATTAATGTCAAAGTTTGTAAAGTGGGTATATATGTGGATGTTTGTGCCTCTTTCACGCAAAAACTTCTGAACTGATTAGGCTGAAATTTGGTATGGATATAGCTTGGAATGAATGAATGAATGAATTAACACTTTATTGTACTAGAAAATAAATACATTAATTAAAGATCTTATATCTAAACAAAAATGAACAGTACAAAAGGCAGCCTTATCGCTGAGAGCGATTTCTTCCAGGCAACCCTGAAATATATATATATATATATATATGTAATATATATATGTTGAATAACATGAATAACATATAGGCTTTTTCGTCCCGATAAAACGCGGGCGAAGGCGCGGGCAGCAGCTAGTATATTATAAATGCGAAAGTTTGGATGGATGTATGAAAGGATCGGTATGAAATTTTGCACAGCACTAAAGATTAGTAATCAATCATAGGCAAATTTTGATTCCTTAAATCAGGGGCCAAATTCTGCTAACTTATCGCCATATGTACAATTGTATCGTCCAGAATCATCCATAGATGAAAGAACCTCTAGAATAGATGCAGTATCTATGTATTTGCTACTTGCACTGAGAGATAGATAGAAACGTTTCAACATTGACACTTTTGACACGCGCCCCTCCATCTCCAATTTCTATCATAAAAGGTAAGATGCCAAAATGTGTCATTCCGAGACGATGCTATTGTTACGCTGAAGCGGTTAATTTTGTGGTATTAAGGTCCAGTTCTCATTTGATAGGAATAAAGCGACCAGACTTCACGAACGTGTTCGTGATGATGGGAGAACCAGCAGTTCACAGTGTCAGTGAATTACCTACAACCAAGGAATTTATATAGTAACGTAAAGTATATAAATTCCTTGCCTACAACCCTGTAGAGTTATCTCCATTACATAACATAATAGGTATGTATATTGTATTACCATAGTGTTACCATGTAACAAGTAAACACGTCTATAAAACTTAAAAGCCTGAACGATCAAGACATTATTTGGGTCATGTGTGATATAAAAGATTTATATAAGGTATTTCAATCTTAAGGCGCTTCACTGACCCAAATCAGCGCTGCCATCTATTTTTTCGTATTATTACGTTAAACAAAGGAATTTTCAAAAATCCCTTGGCCCGTTTGAGATACCTGTCATAAGTTTTTTTATTAAGGCTAGATGATGCTGTCTGGATGGTCCGGCACTATTTATAGATACCAAAAACACGCGTTCGAAGCCGCGGGCAAAACCTTGTATGAAGATCATAGGTGCGCGAGAGGAGCCGTTTGGCGCATGCGTGTTGATATCAAGTTGATTAGCGACCAAGGCCCACTTGTTACCACGGTAGCTGTATTGTATGTAGGTTCATATATGGCTGACTAGTGCCCCTCACTCTGCCCGCGGCGTCACAAGTGTCGTTTCTATGGAAAAGTTACTATTACACTAGCACAGCGTGGACTAAGAAAAATATCCCACCACCCATTGTTTTATTGAATTATTCCGTGTTCGTCCCACTCGCTTCGTACCAAAGTGGACGTAAGCGGAAAATTAAATTCTTAGGTGATTTCATTCCGCATTAGTCCCACTTTTATCTCAGGGATTAGGCAGCGTTTTTGATGAATGCTCCCAGACGGCTTGACTTTTTCCGACACTTCCAATAATTATCGTTATTCATCATCATCATATCAGCCCATACACGTCCACTGCTGAACTTAGGCCTCCCCCATACGACGGCACAAATAGCGGTCCTGAGCCGCCTCCATCCATCGACTCCCTGCGACCGCTACGATGTCGTCGGTCCATCGAGTGGAAGGTCTCCCATGTAGGGGGGGTTTTGCCATAATCACCACGCTTGGCAGGCGGATTGGTGATTCCTCTGGTAGTCCTCTGGTATTATCGTTATTATTTCAACTAATTCACACAAAACCTTCACAAATTATATACCTAAACGTTCCTCATGAATCATGAATCGGATTCGTTATCGAGCAATAGGTAATCTTACGTAAACGACAGTTTACGTGAAGCAGTCAAGAGAAAATACTATAAAATCTGAAAAAAATATTATTTCCCGCGCGGTACCGATCTTCCTTAAAGTGGTTATCTGACCCAAACGAGCGCCAACTATCTTGTCACATTACGTTAAACAACAGAATTTTATCAAATCCCTTGACTCGTTTGTGATACTTACCATAACCTTTTTTTAATGCCTCTGTAATAGTTATATTTAGGTATTTAGTTAGTTTACTTTTGGATCATCATTCAATGATGGACTACAGTTGCGAGACAGGAAAATTCATGTTGATCGTGATCGCAAGCCATCAATTGTCAAACTCACTTAATATGCGCAGACGCATCTATCATTCAGTAGTTACGAGTAAGTAGGTCCTATTGTTAGTAAATACTTACACCTGCTAGTGGAGAGAAGAAAAAAAGTTTTTGGAGTATTTTTTCTAGTCCATGCGACGACCTTCATCATCATCATATCAACCCATACACGTCCACTGCTGGGCATAACCCTCCCCCATAGGACGTCATAAATAGAGGTCCTGAGCCGCCTCCATCTATCGACTCCCTGCGACCGCTACGATGTCGTCGGTCCATCGAGTGGATGGTCTCCCATGTAGGGGGGATTTTGCCATAATTACCCCGCTTGGCAGGCGGATTGGTGATCGCAGTGTTGGTGTTGAAAATTACTAATTAAAAATACGTAAATGGTTTAGGGTTTCCTAAAGGGTGGCAAAGGGACTTTCCATAGGCTATTGATAGAAAAAACTATTAAATTTAAAAGAAACGGTATATTTTGATCAATTTTGGAAATTCTTATTCGTCCGACACTACAGAACCCTTCGTATGCGTTTTCAACTTGCTCTTGGCTTGTTTTATTTATCACTTTTTTGTTCGAATCATAGATGTTATGAATAATTATCTACAGGTATTCTCCATCCCTCACTGATATAGGCCAGTACGCCATCTACCTCAATTAAACATAAGCTAACGTTGTCTGTCGGTTTGTTGCAGCCCGCCTACATTCAAGACGCTCACGCCGACATCTCGCACGCAGCTGAAGCAGCAGTTGATGCGCGAACATGCGCAGGAGCAGCTACGCAGAGAGTCTCTACAAGTGAGTATAGCTTATTTATTCAAAGATTTTGGAGTCCGCCGCAAGTAAAGGTGGAAACACACTATTGAAACGCAACGCGATCCGACGAACCGCGATGCGAGCTAAGGGCTCCCACACAAAACCGCGAATTCGCTTCGCATCGCAAATATCTGCGAACTCGCACTATACAGACTAGTAATTTTACTTTTTTCTGCGTAGTAAAGTTTAGATTAAGTACCGACTTTTTATAAGGCTGCCTGTCAATCCTATTAATATTATAAACTAGCTGCTGCCCGCCCTTCGCCTGCGTTTTATCGGGATAAAAAATAGCCTATATGTTATTCCAGGTCCCAAACTATACCCATACCAAATTTCAGCCTAATCAGTTCAGTAGTTTTTGAGTGAAAGAGTAACAAATATCCATACATCCATCCATACAAACTTTTACTTTTATAATATTAGTTGGAAGTAGGATGTCAAAGTTTGTGAGTATGGATGTTTGTTCCTCTTTCACGCAAAAACTACTTAACTGATTGGGCTGAAATTAAGTATAGGTATAGTTTGGACCTGGAATAACATGTAGGCAATTTTTTTATCCCGATAAAACGCGGGCGAGGGCACGGGCAGCAGCTAGTATTATATATTTATACATATCTCCGCTTCGCTACCTCGCTCCGCATCAATGGACAGTTACCCATACGGCTATGATATAAAGAATTATGTAATATCTAAAGTGTGCCTCTGCCACCTCGTAATCTCATTCTCTGAAACATCTCTGTTCCAGGCCCAGCAGGCAGGCGTGTCGAAGAATGAAGAGAAGAAGAAGTCAGTCGCGGCGGAAGTGCCGCGGATTACTCCACATGTCGAATTACCGCCACAGGTGTTACAGGTAAGACGGATTATTGCCTCATTTATGTATTAAGACTGGTCGTTTTACACAGCATTATCTAGTTCCAAGTTAAGCAAAGCTTGTATGGAAACCAGATGATTGATGAAATTTTTCTATACTAATATTATAAAGAGGTAAAGTTCGTGTGGTTGTAGGGTTTCTCTGAATCTATAATAATATAAATGAATAATAAATAAATAAATAATGCTGGACAATTCACGCAGCATTATCTAGCCCCAAGCTAAGCAGAGCTTGTGTTATGGGTACTAGATAACTGATATACATACATACAATATATTACATATATAGATAATTTTTATTATACATATAAAACGTCCAGAACACCCTGAACAAATATCTGCAGATCGTACAAATTTTTGTCCCGAGGCGGGAATCGATCCCGAGGCGCAACCTCCTGCGTCGCAAGCGGACCTTCGCCCACCGCGCCACAGAGGTCGTCATTGAAGTCTAATCTAATCTATAGAACCAATTTTGAAAAATCTTTTACCAATAGAACGCCACGTTGTTTGTGAGTGTCATAGTCTATTAACAAGTAAAAATGTTTATCGCCCAACGAAGTCTCTACAACAACGAGGAGACGATAGGGCATCAGATTCTTATCGGGCAGCCGCGGTGGGTCCGTGGAAGAAAAAACGTCCCCGCGTTCCCACCACAAGCAGCAGAAGCGGAACCCCCTGAGGGCTTTAGTATTGTTAGAGTCCCGCATAATCGTACTGCCTCCCGGTGGCAGTGCGATATGCGTGCACATTTCCCTCGGGATAAAAAAGGGCAGCAGATTCTACAGACTACAATTCAATAAGAAAACAACACTGATCAATAATTGCCTAGCGCACTGATTAAAGAAGAACTGGTTATGACATAAGTTTTATTTTGAACCATATTACAAATATTTATGGTCTAATTCCAGGTGCGCACAGTTCTGGAGAACCCCACCCGGTATCACGTGATCCAGAAGCAGAAGAGCCAGGTCCGACAGTACCTTAGTGAATCCTTTCAACCGCAAACGCAGGTCAGTACAGTTTATAGAAAGGGTAGAAAGAAAAGAACCTCACCAGGGAAGGGGACCGAGCATTCTGTTAATACCAGGTTACCAGTAGAATAAAACACCGGTCAAACCAAAACAAAGGTCCTCTAGAACACAGCATGAATTTTCTTCTATCACCAATTTATTCTGCCGAGCGTTGTGTTTTGGAATAGCTGTTCAGCACGTAGTTTTACTATGCCTTCGGTTGAAAGATTTTGGGGAGAGCTTCAGCTTCACCAGAACGAAGGAAATGGGCTGGCCAAAAGTAACGTAGTCGTCAATATTCGTGCGTAGTGCGTTGTTATGGTTTTTTTAATCTCCTTCTCGAGTAGTTACAAATTTTTTTTAGAAGAGTAGTTGTAAAGCTTGTACGAGTACCTATCTATCTATCGAATAATTTGAAGGACGTTGCGATTGATGTCTAAAATTATTTCTTTCAAAGCCTCCTTCTTAGCATGTATTATCATTACAGTAATGTTACTCGGTATTATACCTATTAAACAATTATGGTAATTTAATACATACAAAAGTAAAAAACAAAGTTAAAATTCTTTATTTCCGTAGATACAATAAATGTACACTTAGGAAAGGTCAAATTGTTAAAATTAAACACTGACATGGAAATAAAGTGATATTTTGATTTCTGTCGCTTCAAGTAAAGTAAAGAAGCGACGAAGAAACCTTTAGCCTGTTAGGTGTTATTTTTCGACAAACAAGTCAAATATAGTGATATCCTTAAATCTTACGACCACCAATGTGTAAACCTGTTTTTATGCAAATAAATATATCCATTTAATTTTACTAGTAGTTCGATTACGCGAGTAAAACCTCTCACGGTAAAATTCCAGGTGTCTGCAACCCGCAGCGGCGTCGCGTCGGCGCCCGAGCTCGGGGCGTCTTCACCCGACCGAGCGTCCTCCTCCAGCCTGCTCAGCCCAGGGCTGTGCTCAGTCGGGACTAATAACTCAGAGGTAAGGTCTCCTGGCGGTGGCGGTCGCGGCGTAAGTATCAATCCAGGTGTCTGCAATCCGCAGCGGCGCCATATCGACGCCTGAACTCGAGGCGTCCTCCCCCAGCCTGCTCAACCCAGGGCTGTGCTCAGTCGGGACTTATGACTTAGAGGTAAGGTCTCTTGGCGGTGGCATTCGCGGCGGAAGTATCAATTCCAGGTGTCTGCTACCCGCAGTGGCGTCTGGACGCCTGAGTTCGGGGCGTCCTCCTCCAGCCTGCTCAGCCCAGGGCTCTTGGCCGTGGCGGTCGGAGTAACAATCCACCCCTCAAAATCAGCACGTGGATGTCGTCAGAGCCACTAAGGGAACCTACCAGAGGCAGTTACTTCCTTCCATGTATGACAACACCTCCAATGATCACCAGTTCGTCTGCCAAAGCGTGGTGATTATGACAAAACCCTCGCAAAAATATCGTTTTACTATTACAAATAGTTTCAACAACCTGGCAGACGCGCCAGTGGTTAATTTTCTCCTGGTGACTAATTCGTCATGATTTTCTTCTGCGTTATTTTAATTTTTGTCTGTAGATTGTTTTTGCTTGCCAATTAAACAACTTAAGTTAGTATTTTCTTTGATTTAGTATATCAATTATTTATTTTACAATCCGTATACGATGTGAGAGGTCTTAAAATTTCATTTATAGTATTAAGTGGTATTAAAATAGTAAATTGGTATTAAGGAGCCCTGTTAGGGCGCAAAGCATTATAAGCGGTAGCTAAAGTGTACAACCTGTTTCTTCCAGGCTGACGAGTTCCTAGACGACATCCTATCCCTGGACAGCGGCGCGGGGCCCCTGTCCTCCTCGGGGCCTCCGTCCGCGGCCTCCTCCGTGGCCGGAGACTGTGGCATCCACGAGTCGGATATACACGCGCTTGCCAAGGATCGACAGAAGAAGGATAATCACAATATGAGTAAGTCACCAGTCTGGGCCTACACTCGTAAAAACTAAATCGATGTTTCTGATATGTTTCGTGTAAACGCTAATCTTATGCAAGCGACTTAAGAGTTGGTTTTGCACGAAAACGAAACTTCGCTTTTCTTTTTCCGAGTAGGCCCCCAGTATTGTGTGATTGTTTGCAACAGTCTACAGTTAGCAATTGTTTGAATTGTGAATACTTACTAGTTCTAATTTGTTTCTTTTATTTGTTTGTAATATTTCTGAGTGGTGGAGTTGATATTGACAATGATGTTTGAAAAGTGCTCCGACGGTGATATCTAAAGGGTACTGACCAGTGTTACCGACAGGGCGTAATGTAGTGTTCGTGCAGTCAGTACGGGGAAATAAGGTGCCGGCAACAAGCAACGAGGCGGATTTTTGACATTGCATGCTCGGTGCTATGGTAAATTAATTACCCACCGTAACACCGGCCAATATACGGCTTAAGACCTTTTTTAAACATTTGACTGCGTGTTACACTAAATCTAAAAAAATTTAACTTAAAAGAACAAATTGAAGATAATATTACCTAAACTCTGCTTGCACTTTTGTGACACAGAATAAATACCCTTTAGTTTACACATTTACAGATAGTTTTCTACTACTTGACGATCGATATGGCGTGGTGGGCGAAGGTCCGCCTGCGACGCAGGAGGTTGCGTGTTCGATTCCCGCCTCGGGACAAATATTTGTACGATCTGCAAATATTTGTTCAGGGTGTTCTGGTCGTTTTTCTATGTATAATAAAAAATATCTATCTATGTAATATATTGTATTATGTATATCAGTTATCTAGTACCCATAACACAAGCTCTGCATAGCTTGGGGCTAGATAATGCTGTGTGAATTGTCCAGCATTTCACTTCTTTTTTTTTTACACAAGATACCTACTTTTTGTCCAAATTCAGTTTAAAACCGCGGTTGGTCGATACCGAGGGAAATCACCACTCAGGGAATCGAAACCGGGTAACAAATCTTCTATAATAGAGTTTTTTTCTCTTTCCAGTTGAACGTCGCCGGCGCTTCAACATAAACGACCGCATCAAAGAATTAGGGACCTTATTACCCAAGACCAACGATCCATTTTACGAAGTGATCCGTGACGTGAGACCTAACAAAGGAACTATACTAAAAAGCTCAGTCGATTACATAAAGTGTTTGCGAGACGAAGTGAATAGATTGAAACAGAGTGAACAGAGAAGGAAACAGATTGAAATACATAATAGGAAACTAATGCTGAGGATACAGGTGGGTTTTTGCTTTTTACCGCAATGATGTGAGCTCCAAAGCTTTGGCTTCTCTTCCCTTAACGAGCACGGCTATTCTAACTCGTTTGAAAAGTTTCCTTGACTCGAAATCTGATACAAATCCGCGAAATTCAAATATTTTAGCGGTTTTTAATATTTTCAGCATTCTACAAGCAACATCAATACCGGAAAAGTAGCTTACCGTAGATCGTACAACATTTTATATGATACAATCAAATTATAGTTAAAACGTGGGTTATGTTTTAACTATAATTTCGATACGACACGACTTTTGGAGAAATTAATAATTTATGAGATCTAATACTAAACATGAACATTATTACCTAAAGCTTCATTACTTCGTACTTCATCGGAACATGGGTTCATAGAACCGATCAACCGAAGAATCCGAACTTGTTGGGATTTCCTGCATAATCTGCCAGCATCTATACGCAAATTGTGTGTATTTAGAACTAGAAATACAATAATATATTTATGTCTTTATTATGTGTACGACTGTAGGAAAACGAAGAGTGGAGACCGTCTGGTGGTCGCACCGCTCGTTCCCCCGATGTCGTCTGAGACGGTCGCGCGCTTGCATCGCTACAGTCGCGCTACAGTCTCGATGCCGTTGCGCGGTTGCAGCGCGACAAAAAGACGCTCTAATGTCATATTGGAACGGTTAATATATGTTGCCCTATTATTTTCCAGGAACTAGAAAGACTAGCCCGTGTCCACGGTCTCCCCATCAACTCTCAAGAAGCGGGCAGCGGCAGCGGCACCGGCAGCGGATGGGCGTCGCCGCACGACCACGACTCGGGAGTCGAATCTGCGACCGAGCCGCCGCCTACACCTACACCTACGCCGTTACCGGTATGTTAAATTAGGGAAATTCGGGTAATTCGATGTTGGCACCAAAACCTTAACTAACTTGCCTCAGAATTTTGCCATTTTCAGAGAAAACTGTACAGATTTTTTTCAGTAAAATTTTCAAAGTTCCCATTTTGCGCAGGAGTGGCTAAAAATCACAATCATTTGCATTATGAGCCTGCTCATCTCAACAAAAAAAAAATGCAACTTGATAGAAAGTGACGATGTGGCAGACGATGTATCATGAAAGTCTAGGTGTCATCTGATTCTCTTGTTCTGAAGAGACCCAGGACACAGGATATTGGTGGCAAAAGTAAAAAATTACTAATAGGTATAATGTTTTTAATTCCAGGAAGTAATATTACCTAAACAAGAGCCCACAGCCCTTATGGAGCTAGGCGAGCAACAACCGGATCTACTCCGAGACATGCCTTCCACAGAGTGCCTCTCAGCATTAGACGCGTTAGGTAAATATAATACCCACGTCCACTGTTGGACATAGACCTCCCCCATCACCGACGCCACAGATATCGGTCCCGAGCCGCCTTTATCCATCGATTCCTTGTGCCCCTACGGTCCAGGGGATGGTCTACCAAAACTCCGTTTCGTGTGCGGTCGCCATTTGAAAACCTCTAAATAAAATGAAATAAAATGGCCATTATTTACTTCCAGACGGGCTAAAACTCGGTTCCTGTTCCCCCCTAAGCCGCGAGTCGGGCTTATCGCTGGGATGTCTGGAACCTGACCTTTGCCTTGAGCCGGCGCCTGATGCTCTATTCAGCCATAAAGATATCAAGGTACGTTGCTTTGATAACTATCATAGTGTATCATCTGATAGCATGATAGCATGTCTGATAGCTTGGCTATAAAATAATCTATAGCATCTAACTTATAAAAAATTTAAATCATACTAAGTTTGGGTCCAGCCGATGTCCAGTATTATTTATTTATATCTGATACCGTGGCTATACCTATACTCCGATTCAAAAACCTGGATATTTTTTGTATGCAAAGGTGTTGCAAAATCCCAGGACTATTGGTGGAAAATATTTAGTGACATTGGTAGCATCGAAACAAAGCACAGAAGTTCGAAACAATTTATGGTTTTGAGAGCTTTCGTTCATCATTTAATGGATGTGTATTCGGGTTTAAAAAAAATTTCTTGCGATACTTGTGAACAATAATAGAAATGCGTTGTCGAAGTTTGTGTTTTAGTTTTAAGTGATAACTTTGCTGTTACCTCTTTGTTTTTTGTTATTGTTATCAGTTTTAGTTAAGTTTTCATTCATAAATGTCTTTGTTCACATTAAATTATCTTGGATTCTTAATCGGAGGAGGGTTAACTTTGGCATGTAGCTTAAGCATATACATATCTGATAGCCTAGCTATAATATATATAAACTTTGGCATGTAATATCATATAGCATGTAAATCATAACATTAACGGCATGTGTTTGCATGCAGCCCTCGGATTCGCCGCTAAGAGACGAAGGTCTTTCCCTCGGTCTCATAGACCATGATCTTTTGGACCCGCCTGATGACATCTTTGACCATAAGGATATAAAGGTAATGTTCATTTTGCGGTGACGGGGTTAAAAAATAGATAGTACGGGTATTAAAAAAACCTACATATACAGGACCCTAATACCACTAAATAAAATGTTTCACCATAACATATAGTATTATAATAAGCATTTTATCTTTGATGAAAGAAACTGCAGATGGAGGAACGCGCGTCAAAAGTGTCAAGGTTCATACTATTTCTACCAATCTCTCCGTATAAATAGCATCGCACGTACCTACTATCTAGAGTTTCTTTCATCTATGGACGATTCTGTGACAATACCATTGTCGTACTAATGGTACTAATGCGATTGGCTAGCAGAATTCGGCCCCTAGCGGTAGAAACTAGGACATGGAACGAGTAGTGAATCGCCGAGTACGCGGCCTAGATTGGGCCGAATACTCGGCTTTAAAAATAACGCGGTAGCGGGCGGCGCGCGGTTATTTCCCTTACACAGAGTAACAGCGCGATATTGCAGCGCGACGAATCTGTCCACGGGGAATCCCCTTTGTGCGAGGAAAACCCTAATTTCATAGTTTGTCAATTTGTTTGTCACTTTTGTAGGTACTATTCACGTAGAAGAGGTTACTCGTGTGCTTATTAATTATTTTATGTAGACAACGCGTAATTTATTACAAGAAGTAAGTAATGATAAAAACTGACTTTTTGTCTTAAATTTTCCCTGCAATATAATTAAGGCCGAGAACTCGGTACTCGGCCGTTATTACTCGGTGCTTGGTCGGACCCTAAAAAAGGCCGAATCCGCCGAGTACCGAATCCAAACCGAGTACTCGTCCCATGTCTAGTAGAAACGAATGCTACCATAAAAAACTTTTGAATAAACAATTCGTACGTTTGGTCTGAAGTCCGAAGTGGTGTACTCGTATTTCATCATCCGAGCTCATGTGCTTTCTATATTTCGACATACTGTACTTTCTGGATAACATTCACTGATATTTCGAAAACCGATGTTCCGTTATATTACAGTCGCCTAAATCCTGATGCCTTATTCAAAGTCAAAGTCAAAGTCAAAGTTTCTTTATTTCCGTAAATACAATAAATGTACACTTAGAACAGGTCAAATTCTTAAAATTAAACACTGATTTGGAAATAACGTGATATTTTGATTTCGGTCGCTTCGGTATGTAGACTAAAGTAAAGAAGCGACGAAGAAACATTTAGCCTGTTAGGTCTTATTTTTAGAGTTATTTTTTGAGTTGGAGCAAAATCCGTCCCAAGCTTTTTTATCTTCTAGATAGTCTGAAATTTTGTAATAAGCCTATATAAATATTGGTCCTAGTACCCATAACACAAGGTCTACTAAGCTTTGGGCTAGATGATGTGTGGATTGTCCAGCATTATTGGTACCACCATTTTCAGATATCCTAATTTTTTCCCTTTTCCGCTGGATGTTTTTGTGTGACCCTGACTTCCCTTTTCGTGAGTGATTCATCAACTAACCAAACCATTTCTCCTCCAGCGGTTAAAAGGTCCTATAAGCAGAGAGGAAGACCTATCCCGAGGCCTCTCGTTAAGCTGTATGGAACCAGAACTGAGTCTCGAGAATGTTCCTGACGATATCTTCGACCATAAAGATATTAAGGTTAGTTATATCTTTGTGGTTAATAGTTATACTAATGCTGTTGCTCGCGGGTTTACTCAGCAATCAGCTTACAGAGTGAGAATTGGTGTACAACGAGGATCAAGGAAAATGAGGTGTCCGATAGTTTTTCTTTGAATCAAATGATACCTACCTACTCTCTAAAAGTTTAATCATTTTTGATTATTTTCAAAATGAAACTGGTTCTTGCTTGTTTTTGATGCTGATTGGAACCGTGGAACATTCCGCTTGGCTTGATCCTCTAAGTTTAAAACATCCACTACATTCATAAGTTTTTATCTGAAAGAAATGGATAATAATAAGTTTTCAAAAAACCACAGCGGAACCAAACTAAACCCTATTTTAACAAAACGAAACCCTGTATTATTAAGAAAGAATCACAGTGCAACAAAACGAAACCCTGTTTTATTAAGAAAGAATCACAGCGCAACAAAACGAAACCCTGTTTTATTAAGAAAGAATCACAGCGCAACAAAACGGAACCCTGTTTTATTAAGAAAGAATCACAGCGCAACAAAACGAAACCCTGTTTTATTAAGAAAGAATCACAGCGCAACAAAACGGAACCCTGTTTTATTAAGAAAGAATCACAGCGCAACAAAACGAAACCCTATTTTATTAAGAAAGAATCACAGGGCAACTAAACTAAACCCTGTTTTATTAAGAAAGAATCATAGCGCAACTAAACTAAACCCTGTTTTCTAAAGCGTGTATATTTTAAGCCATTTGTGACAATTGTTAGCATGTTTGATATTATGCGTGTACTTGTTGCATGTCTGAAATGTGTATTCTTTTGCATGCAGCGTACCAAAGTGAAGCTAGAGTTAAAGCTAACTAGAGGAATAAACTTGGATAGCTTGGAGCCTGATCCAGATTTCTTCTTGGATAATTCGCATGACAGCTTCGACCATTTAGATAATAAGGTAAAAACTGGTCTTGTGTCTATTGAATTTTATTTGATAGCTGTTTTGTAAATAAAATTCAATATGGAAATTACCTTTATCTGTTGTAAATTTTTAACAAATTGTTGCTTGTTATGTTCTTATAGAGAACAATTCACGCCTTTTTAGTTTAGATTATTTCTGTGGCTTATTTTTTCTTCTTTTTACCATCTTAATTTACTGTAGTACACCTTTATCTGTTTCTTAGTTTTCAGTCGCAGGTTCAATACCTATCAGATCCTTTAATTCTTTCACTTGTGTTATCGTTTTCTACTACGGTAAAATCATCACCCATTACCTCTGGGTTAATTCCTTTTATTTTGTTAGATTATTTTCGCTTTCGTGCCTTTTCTACTGTCTCAGTGTCCACTAATGCCTTATATCTGCGATATTTTCTTCATTTTTGACAATGTGTTTTCTGCATGCAGCGTTTGAAAGAAATGAGCCAGCTATCTTCACCGATCCGGCCCGACGAAGGTCTTTCTCTAGGCCTGATCGAAGACTTATGCATGGACCCCGCTGATGCCTACGATAAAGATCATAAGGTTCATTTTGCAATGACATGTTACTGCGCTTGATTCTTCGTAGTATTTTATGTTGTAGTAAGGTCTATATTGCGTCGTGCGCTTGTTTAGTTTAGAATATTGTGTTGTATGTTCTTCTCTAACATATTTTATTTCTTGTTTTGTGCCTAAACTTTACATAGCAAACTGCAGAAGACTTTCCCCGTTATTTATATTAGTCTGTTAACAAAAAACAGTGCTAAGATGTCTTACTTCTCACTTTTTTTGGAGACTATAATGAATAAGGGGGCTGAAATAGAATTTTGGTATACTGTGGCTTTTAGACAGATTTAGTAATGCTTTCGGAACGTACCCTTAGTACTCACTTTGGTGCTACGTCCGTCCGAGTCCTGAAGGCCATTCTGCGTATCATGTGATATCTTATCGAGAGATACGCAGTATCGCGGGATAACATCTGATAAATATCGAGTCCCGCCAAAAACTATTATCGAGCAACTTATCGAAGAAATGTTCTCTATAAACATCGAATTGCAGATTATGAAAATACGCTTGTTTGCTACGAATCAATCACTCGATATTTGGATCGTTCTTGCCATATTTATCGAGTAGATTAGATATGTTGCCAGAATAGCCCTCTGGACAATAGACCTTCGTTTGGCCACAATCTCACCTGATGGAAAGTGACGATGTGGCCGACGGTGTATCACGAAGGTCGTGAAGAGACCCAGATTGTAATTGGCAGGAAAAACAGAAGCAGGCAACGAGTGGTTAACGGTCCGAATGATGAAGGTGGAGGAAAACTGCTTAGTACGAGTGGATGGTATATCCAAATTGTTTTCTATTTGTTTATTCCTTTGTCAGCAGATGCGCTTGTCTCCGAGCCGGGGTTTGATGGAGGACGGCGCAGCGCTTAACCTCGCACAGATTGAAGACCTCATGGATGATGACTCCCATAACCCTGTCACGCAAGGTAAAATTACATCGCAACTTTTAGTATTATGTCGTGCCAACGTTAGACCAATAGGTTAGGGCCTATCCTACTCGTGCCCTACGTGCATAGATCCGGTGGCAGGGCCGTTCCACAGTGATTTTGCCGCTGAACCTAATAAGTAAAGTAAAAGGTAGTTATTATGTGTCACAAAATTACAAACAAATAGTACAAACGATGTTATACAACCGTGATAACAAACAAAGTAGTCGTTCAGCATACGTAACGATGACTTGACTGCGCGCTGGTGCCGTGCGACACCTAGAAGGCGCGGCAGCAGCTGTGCAACATGTATAAAAAATATACCTACACAAAAACCCTAGTGCTTCTTTTATTAATTGTTTTTTTTTATTAAAAGACTAAGAAATTAAATCATATCCCAAAAAATTACGATTTCGGCGGGGCTCTGAACCGCGTCCGTCCCTCGGTATGTTTTTGGGATATCATTGAATATCTTTGACATTAGTGTGAGGGAGGAATAACATAAACCTTAAGGGACTCTTATTAGTAATCGATGCAACCCGCTGCTTTAATAAATACTGTAAGGGGAGTTTATCTCTTGCAGTAATAGAAGAAAAAGCAACTTCACCTGCAATCATCAAAATTCCTGAATGGAGTCTTTCGTAATTCGTGTCACATCTTGAACCCAACCACCAGAATCAATTGAAGGCCTTTCAAAACGTTCTGTGCCTACTTATACCAAATTGTTCAAAGATTGTTTCCTTCTCTCCAGGTGACCCAATGCTATGTTCCTCGCCAACCTCGCAACTCTGTCTGAGTGACGTGGTAGCGGAAGCCGCTGATAGAAGCATGTCCTCTATGCTGCAAGACGCCAACTACTCGCATAATACTGGTAAATTATTACTATTAGGATATTAATACTCATCATCAGCCCGTACACGTCCACTGCTGAACATAGGCCTCCCCCAAACGACGCCACGAATAGCGGTCCAGAGCCGCCTCCATCCAGCGACTCCTTGCGACCGCTACGATGTTGTTAGTCCATCAAGGGAGGTCTTCCCACAATATAACAAGGATTATGAGAGAGAGAGAGAGAGAATGCACCAATGTCTGCGCACACACTTGGGCACTATTGTAAGTCCGTGCACCTGGCTAGTCTCCGTTTAGACTGTCCGCCGTGGCCGAAGATTCGCCGAAGAGCCGCCGTTGGCTAGGAGGATATCATCGTCAAACCAAAATTAAAGGGTTTCTGATTTGATTTAATTTGACCTCGTAATTTTCCAGGTGGTTCCCTGATCTCCGGAGACAGTGGTATGCTAGGCGGCTGCCTGCCCTCGCTGCTGCTGGGCGGGCCGCATCACCACGCGCCGCACTCCCCGCACACGCATCCCCGCCAGCACTGTTTCGATATGGACCTGGGGGCTTAAGTGGACCTGGAGGCTTAAGTGTAGAGGTAGCTCTTGGAAATATAAATTTGACAGACATATAGGACAAATTTTATGCTGCTTTATACAACACGAAATTAGTCCAACAATTTACTAGCTCTAAAACGCAAAGTTACAGTTGTCATTATGTGATTCGAAGGACAAATTTCATGCTGCTTTTATGAAATCTGACAGAAATTTATAAATTCAACAGATTGTACCTAGACAAATTTCATACGGTACCCAATGCAACATAAATTTACAAATAATACAGTGCTCAAAGCAAAATGTTGGACAAATTTGCCAATTTCAACAGATTTATTGAACGGGAAAAAAATCCAACAGAAATTTGCAAAAAATAACAGCGTTAAAACTAAAATAAACGACGGAGATCAGACAAACATCAAGTATGTTTCTTTTCCAATTAAATTCTTCCTCACTAAATGGTAACAATTAATTTGAGGGACACCCTGTATTTATAAAGCAGCTAAATATTTTTACCAATAACGTTTTTATACTGTTTTATATAAAAACTAATGAATGTCCGATTATTTGTAAACTAAGTATTAAACTTGTGCTATAGATTTAGATACTGGTGCTCTATTTTTGAGACGTTTAAATATAATTATAGCGAATTTTCATTGTGTAGAAATTATTGTAAATATATACGCACAAAAAACTTTATAAATTGTTGATGTTGAAATTATTTTCGTTTAATTAAAAAGATATTGTTGATAAAAGTTGTAAAACAATTTTACGTGAATAAAAAATCGCTTTTTGAGTGTATTTGTTAGATATTATTTGATATTCCAGTATAGCATCATATTTTTATATAAAATTTTATGATATATTTTACAAACTTTTAATATAAAGGACCATAAATGTACAGTAAACCGATGTGATAAAATATATTTTTAGAGTATATTTATTAAGAGTAGTTTTAACAAAATTAAGGGTGTTTTTTTATACCTTTTAGGTAGAAGAAACCTTTTTACTTACCATAAATGTGCCTTGCTGGGGAACAATTCAAATTGTTTATGTTTTCCTTGAATATATTTTTGTTAAAAACGAACACTGGTTAAAAACACCCAATATCGTTAAGTTTGTAATGAATTTATGATTGCCATCATTCTAATTTGAAAAGCAATAAATCTTATTAGATGAAATAAGAATGGCTGGTCCAATTGTTTTATCTTTCACACATGAAAAATACAACTTTATCTTAAATCTAGTATTCAACAAAATTTTAAGAATTGTAATTTTCTTCTTTTACATCGCGTCACGGGATATCTAGTTACATAATTATGATAACTGTTGATATGTGTGTATATTAACTGTTGATATGTGTGCATATTAACTGTTGATATATGTATATTAACTGTTGATGTGTCTGTATATTAACCGTTGATATGTCTGTATATTAACCGTTGATATGTGTGTATATTAACTGTTGATATGTCTGTATATTAACCGTTGATATGTTTGTATATTAACTGTTGATATGTGTGTATATTAACTGTTGATATGTGTGCATATTAACTGTTGATATGTGTTTATATTAACTGTTGTTTAATGTTTGATAGATTTTTAAAACCACACAAGACCAGGGAAAGTTTATTCAGATCTTTTTGTATACTTTATAGGGAGGTAGTAGTTGAACTCTCAAATTACCATGTTTCAACGCTCCGAAATGAAATAATTTTTACGGGTTGCAATAGATACATAGATAGAAAATTCTTTATTGCACACTTAATGGTAAAAAACAAAAATACAAAAAACAACTTTATAACTAAGTTACAAGTGGCGTACTTATCGCTCAATAGCGATCTCTACCAGACAACCGTGGATGGATAGAAGAATAAAATTTATTTATCTATCTATCTAAAATTGCAAGCGTTGTGTAAATTATTCATGATCCAGACTATGACGGGTATCTTTAGTATATTTTTTCAATAGGCGCGCAAGAATTTTTGATTTTTATAACTAAGCCTGCGCTATATTGTTGTGTTTCTCACTTCATTTAAGAACACCCAGATAAGTTTTTGAGACTAACTTAGGTTTGCATATTTCTAATTGGATATATCGTGACAAATCAATAAATTCAAGAGAAATTCTAAGAAACTTTACGCATAAAAAAATAGCACAATGATAAAATAACTTCGAACAAAATATAACATGTTATATATTATATTAATGTAAGAAAATCTGCGAATCAATGAGCGTAGCAATAATTATAAATTAATAGTTATATGAAACGTTTTTGTTATTTATATTTTAATTGAGATGTATGAGTGGTGTGTTATATTCGCTCGATTATATCACAATATATTAATTTTCAAATATATATATAAACTATTTGACTTGCAGGATATTACACACCTGCAATATCAAATGTTCGACAACTTATTTATCTATGATAGGTAAATTTATTTTTTACATTAAAATATACAATACAAATGCATTTAGAATACTTCGTACATATACTGTCTATATTTATATTACGTTCTACTTCATATATTATATGCTCAAAAAATATAAGTATGTATACAAATAATATCATTAAAACGACATTATGAAAATTTTCACTTTTGTACGAAATAGGAACAGTTTTGTATATCGAGCGAAAATAATGAATGCTATTTAAAATTGTATGAGATTAAATGTTGAAGTACAAAGAATTGAATACAAGTGATTTTATGAAAAAAACATTCGTCTTTTATTGTCCCCTCCGTGTTGAATAGTCCCCTTTTTCTTGGGTCACTTCTTAGGGTGTTTTTGTTTAGGTTTGGGTCAGTTTGCAATACTTCCGTAATATGAGACTTTTATACAAAGAAAAAACTAATTATTTCTTGTTTTAGGTAACCAATACTATAAAGAGGTATTGTATAATATAATAAGCTTCTACTAAGTATGGTCGGTCGCAGGGAGTCGATGGTTGGAGGCGGCTCAGGACCGCTATTTGTGGCGTCGTACGGGGGAGGCTTATGTCCAGCAGTGGACGTGTATGGACTGATGATGATGATGATGATGAAGTATGGTCGGACTCAAGTCATTATATCACTCATTTTCACAAGCTTTTATTTAACTTGTAATGTATATTTGTTCGGGTGGAATCTTGCAACTCAATTTTAGACCAGTTATCCTCAACCGATTGAGCTGTTTGGCATACTTATGTAAGTTCAGTGACAATGCAATGTCATGGTACCATCTAGCTGGTCTGATGATGGAAACCGAAGGTCGCCATAGGAACTCCTAAACGAAACGACTTAACCACGTCGAGTTTGAATTTTTCGTTGGATTTGTCATCCCAAGCACTTTGGTCCTAGATGATATAAAAGCTTGTTTATTTAAAAAAATTAGATATTAAAAAAATATGTTTTATAAATAAATAAATATGTTGGATAATCCATACTTAAAATAAATACATTAACATAGATATATATTTTTTACTATACATAGAAAATACCCCGAACACCCGGAACAAACATTTATTCAAGACGGGAATCGAACCCGCAACCTCTGCGTTGCAGCCGGACCCTCGTCCGCCGTGCCACATCAGGCGTCATAGTAGCTGCATTACCTATTCTTATCTGCATTTCGGAGAATGCTCACAGGAACTTCAAGACTTCATCCCATCATTTCCCTTCCAATCCACTCGTACTTACTAAGCGGTTTTCCTCCACCTTCATTCATCGTTCGCACCGCTAAGGAATGGAACTCGCTGCCCTGTTTTTGCAGCCAATTACAATCTGGGTCTCTTCAAGACAAGTAGAACAGGTGTCTTCTAGACCTTCGAGATACACAGTCGGCCACATCGTCACTTTCCATCAGGGGAGATTGTGGTCAAACAAACGTCTATTATATTCACGACATAAAAGGCTATTTAGGTTTGGTTTGATTGGTCAGACGACGCTGATGGAAGACGCCTGTTCGTCGTAACTTATGTTTAGTAATTACTAATTAGCAATCGTAGTAACAGCTTACAGGACGTCGCTTACGGTTGTCTGGTAGAGATCGTTCCTGAGCGATAGACCGCTACTTGTCACTAATTTTTTTAAGTTGTTTTTTAGTATTGTTTCTATCGATTTAACAGTGCACTAAAGTATTTTCTATCATCTTAGAGCAAATCACCATCCATCTGCCCTAGTTTCTCCCCATAAAATATAAATGGCTGACCATACATCAATGCATAGCAAAAATTATTAATTCAATACCATGCATAAAAATTGTCGTTAATTTTATTCGGCACACTCCGAAATAAAACTTTTTTCCCCCAAAAGTAAAGTTGCTGCCATTATTTTTATTCATTCTTTGGGAATACAATGGAGCGTTTCAAATTTCGACAAAATTTGCGTTTTTGCATAAAATGCAGCGGCAGCGGCGCGTGCGCCATTAGAACGTAGGGGGACCACATGACAAGTTAGACTATAAAATTCTTAGTTCATCTGGTTTTATAATTAATTACTCGGATATTATTCTACATTATTCGGTTAAGTAGATAATCGTCCAGAAGTATATCGTCCAGAAAAACATAACTCAAAACTCAAAGTGTTTTATTTCCATTATACTCTTGGACACGTCACAAAATAAAACTTACGTAAATCGCCCAGATTTATGTAAAGAGTAAAGAGATTTTTCACTTTGATTTTTTGTTCACTTCAATATTTTTAATGTAAAGTAAAGAAGCGAAATAACTAGTCATAGTTGGAGGGCAAAAAATAAATTAAAACCGGCTCTTTTATTTACGGGCATTTAGCTGTAGCCGAGATGATCATAATGGTTCAACGGTTAATGCATCTAATAGAAGGTACCTACGTATGTTGTTTCAAAAAAATATACCTTTATTTGACGAAATAAGTAGGTAACAAATTATACAGCTCAAAAACCAAAACCAAAACTTACAGATAGAAGAGGAAGGATTAACATTATGTGCAACTTAACAATAAGTTTTCCACAGTCACAAATAAACTCAAAAAAACTTCAAACTCAAAGTGCTTTAGGTCCCCTAAAGTCCTTTTGATCTTACGTATACCTTTTGGACACGTCAGAAACAAATTACATCAGTACTACTAGGAAATGAAATGGTCACTTTAATTTATTTGTTCACTTAGATAATTTTTTATTAGGTAAAGGAAATAAGTGAACAAGAAACCTTTACCTTCTTGTGTTGTTAGTTTTAAAGTTGGAGTAAAACCCCATTCCAAGCAAACTCATGGTCACCCTACAATCATTGTGTCCAAGGATATTGTTGCATTCAATTGATAAAAGCGCTACAGTTTTTGCATTTTTTCCACAAATTTAAATGAAGTCCCCTTCGTAATAATAATTCGGATAGATTTGCATCCGATCCCGTTAACTGAATACGATATGGACCGAAATAAATATGACCCTCCTTCTTTAAAGTCGGGTAAAAAAATTAGCTAGGGTAAGTTGCTTAACGTTGCAGCTTTGTGCCGGCGCAGTGACCGAGATGCGATGATTTGGTTGCGGGTTCGATTCAGGTTCCTACTTCAGATAAATATAAGATTTTTTATGACATAAATGGTTTTTTAAATGCGAGATCTTAGTTACTTAATCCTACTAATATTATATATGTCAAAGTTTGTATGGATGGATGTATGGATATATGTTACTCTTTCACGCAAAAACTACTGAACCGATTAGGCTGAAATTAGGTATGGGTATAGTTTGGGACCTGGAATAACATATATGCTATTTTTTATCCTGATAAAACGCGGGCGAAGGCGCGGGCAGCAAGACATAAATTGCAGTGTTTAGAGTTATACCACCTTTATACCATGTTTGACGCAATAAATATATTTGAATCTAGTAGAGTGTAGGTATATCGTATCGACCTGGGTGGGTCTTATCAAAACAAGAGTGAATAGGTGTCATCTAGATCTTCGTGATGCATCGTCGGCCACATCGTCACTTTCCATCAAGGGATTGGGTCAAACGAAGGTATGTTGATTATAAAACAAACTCAAGAAATTATGACTAAGGTTTCAGTTAGGCAAATTGTACTAAGGTTTCAGTTAGGCAAATTATGACTAAGGTTTCAGTTAGGCAAATTATGACTAAGGTTTCAGTTAGACAAATTATGACTAAGGTTTCAGTTAGACAAATTATGACTAAGGTTTCAGTTAGGCAAATTATGACTAAGGTTTCAGTTAGGCAAATTATGACTGAGGATTCAGTGTAACAAATCTTTATGGACAAAGAATATAACAATCAAATAATATAAACAAATTAAACTAGTATTTACAGTTGAAATAATTGAGCTAACTGCAGACTGTTGCAAACAATCTACAGGTAGCTCAACTGATCCATATCAATACCAGTCGGGATGGTCCCCAAGACGCTGGCTGCATTCAAGGTTTCAGTTAGTTCAGGTAGTTAATTTTTATTGTTGTATTTTTTTTGTCTTTGTGTCTAAAGATTGTTTAGTTATTCATTATACTAGGCATAACGATTGGGAGGCATCTGTAATGTTATGGTCTTGAATAAATAATTCAGGTCACTTCTACGGGGGCGGAATTTTAAGATGAGCAACTGCTTGCACTCTTTTGCGGGTCGTCCACCTGGCTACGGGGTGTCCTACACTACGTTTGTCGAGTCGCGGTTCCTTCCTGACAGGTAGGTAATCTCATGTATCGAAATATTCACTAGGTACATAATATAAATCAAAGTCTTCCGCCGCGTCTGTCTGTATGTCTGTTCGCGGTAAACTCAAAAACTACTAAACGGATTTTCAGGCGGTTTTCAACAATCGGTAAAGTGATTCATGAGGAAGTTTATAATTTGTGAAGGTTTTGTGTAAATTGGTTGAAATATAACGATAACTGTTGGAAGGGTCGGAAAAAGTGAAGACGCCTGGGAGCTTTCATCGAAAACGCTGCCTAATTATCAAAACAATTCAAGGTCGGATATTATATAAATATAAAGATTTAATTTAAATCTAATCCACATATTCGATGCATCAACCTTATACGATCCTAGGACAGACCAAACATGTTCTGCTAAGCGAGCGAAGCCGGGGCGGGTTGTTAGTAAGCGAACACAGCTCACTAGGCTGAAAAAATGTCAAGTCAAACTCAACTTCTTTTTTTATGGCGCCGCTTGCTTTTCGCTACGACTCTGCCAGTGTCTGTGTCCGTATCATAAACTTCGAAAACAGAATATGATCGGTAACCGTAGACTGAGCAAAGCATAGACCGAGAATTTTTTGTACGGAGCAAAGGGCTCCGTACAAAAAATTCTCGGCCTAGCCTAGCGTAAATAGCGTAAATCCTCCGTCTACGTCGGTAACGAATTATAATCGAAAAACTTCAATGCAAATACACGAACTGGACGTTGACGTTATTGTAGGTATGTGAGTTACGTAATCTGTTACGTAAAATATACAAAATAATATACTGAAGAGATACATTAATGAGATAGAGAAACTCGTTTTCTGCTGACCCTGCAACATTCGAGATGTTGCTCGACACTGTCAGAGTGGTTTTATTCTCATTGGACACATTGTATTCTCTTGTATTCTCTTTGTTGGACCACAGTATTGTATTCTCTTTGTTGGACACTGTCAACATCTACCATCGACATCATCGAATTTTGCTCTTTGATTTAGTATCTTTTCTTCGCTAACTTCGCCAATAATATCAAAGATTTATCTTTGGTTTTTGTATTGTATTCTCTTTGTGGTTTTTATTGGTCTCTCTTTACTCGTAGATGAAAACAAGAAATCAGTCCTATTTCTGAAGAATGAATATTTAATAATAGCAATGGAAACAATGCACGCTTCCCCGATCCCTGCGATTCCATTCGCCCCTCAGCCTTTCCAAGATGAGCTGAAGGTAGTCCTTGATGAGGTGATCACCGTACAGCCGAAGGTATAGAGTAATGGACAGAGGACCTTAGTTAATTCACATACTGATCCTAAGCCAATTTTTTCCAAGGTCTTGCTTTCAGCGTTTTAGTGGCTATGCTTCTCGAACTTCTAGAATGTAGAACTAGATTACCTACAACTTGGAGATTGAAAAACTAGAATAAAATCTAAAAAATCTTACTCGTATGGATTGTATTATGTTTATCAGTTATCTAGTACCCATAACACAAGCTGTGCTTAGCTTGGGGCTAGGTTTGTCCAGCATTATTTTTTAACCGACTTCAAAAAGAGGAGGTTATTAATTCGTCTCAATTTTTTTTGTATGTATGTTACGCGATATATCTCCGAATCAGAATCAGAATCAGAATTCTTTCACTATTGTATAGAAAATGATCCCGAAGGGGTCCCATAAAATTTCTCCAGGGGATTAGTATTTATCCCGCAATTAAAATAAGTGCAAAGGTAAGGTAATTTGAAGTGGGTTTATCGTTTTTTAAAACACGCCATATTATTTATTTTATGCAAGTATTCATTTATTTTCATGTACATTCCGATTACATATAAAAAACTACTGCAAATTTTATGAAATTAGTGTTTGCAACAGTAGCACTCAATGTGTCAACTATCCGAGATCATGAACAAATCTAAATACAAAAACTCCAAATACCTTGTTATAAAATCATGTAGGTAATTAAGAAACACAATAATAATAACGTTAGACATTCCACACTTCATCGTTTGCAAACAGAGCTTAGCATACCAAACTGACGAAGACTAGTTTAGCCTTTCTATTTCTAGAATTCATTTTTCATCCTTTACGACCTGAACTCTTCCTCAGCCATCTACCCCGCCCCCGGTCCTAGTCCCGGTCACAGTCCCGGTCTCAGTCCCAGCCTCGGTCTCCGTTTTACGAGACCTGTTCTCCATAGAGCGATTGAACATCACCAAAAAGCTGAGAATGAAGAGCGTCCTGTGTCTCCGGGGAAAGAAGAACCGGTTCTATGTGCGATCGCATGATCAGAGCCTGGTGTATACTATTGATGAGGAGAATCGGTGAGTCGTTGCAGGATTGGCAGTAAATACATAGACCTTATACTGCTGGTAATAAAAGCAATACCGAAGGAAATAGGAATAATTAGCTACAAAGTTTTTTCTCGCGAATAGGCATAACGACTGATTTTGAGAAACTACACCGTGATATTTTTAGACATCTACTGA
The DNA here is from genome assembly GCA_947859395.1 of Eupithecia insigniata. Lineage (NCBI taxonomy): Eukaryota > Metazoa > Arthropoda > Insecta > Lepidoptera > Geometridae > Eupithecia > Eupithecia insigniata. The sequence goes on along the minus strand of OX402018.1, from coordinate 1,201,018 downwards.
ATACAAAATAAATCATATTTCTGCAAAATAAATAAACTTCGAAGGGAAAATACAGCTTTTAAAAATGCATTTTAAATTTCGCTCAAAAACGCTACAATACTCATGGCGGCTATCTATGATGTCATAGATGCACGAACATCTGATGATAGATAATGTTCATAATATTTTTAAGAGAAGCTTTACCAGCTATTCTGTACCTTTACATTACCTACATATTGTGACGCATGACGTCACAGTTATGTATTCTCTGATTGGTGTTCAACGTGTCATGGCGGATTGCTGTATTTTGTAGTTTTATTTTATCAAAATAATAATTAATCTCGATCAAAACATAAAATAAAATTATAATTGTAAATGTGTTTTATAATCTATGGCTCATTGTAAATTTTAGTTACTGTCGTCATCCCGATTGAATCTGCTATGTTCTAAATTCTACACATTGATTTGAGAGAGGAAATGGATATTTTTTTGTTACTAATGGACTCAAAAAAACTCTAGTTGAAGATGTAGGATTCCGAAGCTAAAGTGGAGATGGGCAGGGCACCTGGCAAGGAGAGATGATCTCCGATGGACCAAAGCAGTCACCGAATGGTGGCCTAGAGATATGCAGTGACCTCGAGTAAGACCTCGGCTCGACGGTCAGACGACATTGTGGGGGCTGTAGGGATGGCAGTGCATCCCACTAGCACACGACCGCCAGGGGGGCCTATCCTCAGCAGCGTGTATTACCGGCTGGATAAACAATGTGTACAAACAATTAACGTAAAAAAACGAAACGAAACGTAATTCTCCGGAACTCTATAAATGAAATTATAATAAGTGAGTGAAAATATATTTATTATTCCATACGGTTTGTTAATAAAACCTTTCACATAGAAGTAAGTGAAAGATCTATACTATTATCCCTGGACGATAATAGTATAGACTTATCCTGTCTTTCATCTATGGTACAGGCAAAGGAAATTAATTTTATGAATCCTACTATAGTGTCAAATTGATCTTTTTCCACCAGATGGTGGGTCGGGTATTTCTTCTATGGCCTCCGTCCCCTGGAGTTAAAGGTCTGCAACAACGAGGGCGAGGAGGTGATGAGGGTAGTGCGGCCTTACGCCTGCACTATGAGGATCTTACCCTGCTCGCTGCAGAGGTAAGCAGTGCCAGTCTCTTCTTTCTCTCTACTTCTGTGTTTCAGGGTTTTTTTCTTCAAACATGAGGTATGATTCACATACAACACAAGTAAGTAAATGTATTTGTTTGTGAATAAACTGAAACTGAATTGGACACTCCTGTGGCTCAGCAAACCAAATTGGCTCTTGGCATCTCACCCGTAAGACTTCAGCGGGCTGTTTGTTTAAATCTATATCTCGCTTGTTAGTATAGCGTCGAGTACGCAGAGATCGATTCTATTTTGCCGATCCAGCGGTACTTAGGGCGACTGATTAGTCTACTTGAATTTATATGTTTTTTAATAGGGAAAACCATCGAAGCGTTAATTTCTTGCAGAGGACACTATCACCAAATAAATATAAATCAGAAATCGTTAAAGTATATTTCTTTAAGCTTACAAAATAAGCTCATAGACCGACAGTAGTAAGTACCATATCATGATAATAGTACCATGGCATCACCATAGACAATTTAGAATGATGGTATACCTACATTACCTACTCATTTGCCGATTTAGATGCTTAACAATATTCTTGAAAATAAACAGTAACTGCCAATCTAGACCCTTCGTAACCTTCATATTCATTGCATTCATAGAGTTAAAGAGAGCCAAAGAAAATATCTAAAACTAAAATTGACTCTACACTTTCTTACCAATTTAGACCTTTACTCACTACTCTACAAAGTCTCATTGCTCCTGTGACTACTCCTCCTAAGACAGACTTCTATTGTCACAGATGCTCAGTATTCTCTCCTCCCGGTACGTTGCTGGGCTCCGTGGAACAACAGTGGACGCCGGTGAAGCCTCTCTACGTAGTCAGAAACACGGACAGAGACATCGTGTTTTGGGTGTATGGTAAGTTGATTGCCTTTACGTTATATATATTCTCTCATAGTCTGTGGATTAACCCCAAATACTCACACGCAACTTAAGACTCGAGTCAACTCTCGATTTTCTTATAATTTCAATGAAAATGTGTCAAAATTCGTCACTTGAAATATGCTGAAACTTAAGTTGCATTAGTTAGTGTATTTGGGCTTAGCAAAACGATCAACACTTATTCGTAAGCGTGGCTTTAACTCAGCCTAAGACAGCTTTCCCATCACAGCTAAGCACCTGAGATATGTCAAACAAGCAGAGCTATTGGTTAGGTTTGAAATATTCTACCGCTCATCAACTTCTAAATATACCTCTTTTAGGGACGCAGTTCTGGAGCGCAAACTCTTCTACTTTTAAAAGAACAATGACAGACATAAGTTTTAAATACTTTTAATCTATCTTACTACACTAGCTTTCGCTTGTATTTAGCTTTATTTCTTGCGTTTTAAACAAAAAGGTACATACATTTACTGCCCTCAGGTCCAGCAGTAACGATCAGCTGTTATAACGACATTGAGTTCCGCATCACGAAAGCCGACGGTACTCCCGTAGGGTCCACTTGCAAGCGATGGCAGGGACTGGTCCACGCTCTGTTCTTCGCACCGGTCTCTGACAGGTAGCTGATATCATCAATGACATGTCAAAATTCACAGTAGCACTCTGAAGTCAGGAAGTTGGCGGTATTACACCTCCGACATAGGCCTCCCCATACGACGCCACATATAGCGGTCCTGAGCCGCCTCCATCCATCGACTCGGTCCATCGAGTAGATGGTCTCCTAACACTCCGTTTCGGATTGCATCGTGGTCGCCACTCGAGAACCTTTACTTACCAGCGGTAATGTTACATCCAACTTATAGGTTAATGTTCCCTCAAGTATAGATGTTATATAGATTATCATACTGTGCGAAGACCTCCCACTCGATGGCCGACGACATTGTAGCGGTCGCAGGGAGTCGTTAGATGGAAGCGGCTCAGGACCGCTATTCTTGGCGTCGTTTGGGGAAAGTTCTATGTTCAGCAGTGGAGTGGTTCGTATACGGGCTAATGATGAAAGACTATCAAAAATGTAGATAAAAACCTGGAGAATATACGAATGCAGTTAGGTCAGGTTAGGTGCAAGTACTCCTCTGTCCGCATTTGGACTCGATTTGTTTCATTATGCGGTGATTCTGCTAGCATAGCCAGCCTAACTCCGTCCAGAAGCGCAGAATATTCCTGGGATCTTCATAGGCTTCGCGGAGTTACCTCTGCAAGTTGAGGATTTCTGTTCGTTGTGCTGTTACTCCCTCGCATTCTAGGACTACGTGGGCGGGTCTTTCGTCATGCAAATGCAGCTAACATATATTCATGTCAAGTCACGGGCTGAAGCTAGTAACGATTGTTGCAGGTTCGGCATCGCATTCGACATAGATCTGACAGTTGAAGAGAAGGGCCTGTTGCTAGCAACCACACTTCTTATAGATTACATGTACTTCGATGCTTGAATATGATTATACATTAATTTTATTCTAAAGTTTGTCGTTTTGTTTATAACCGCCGCGCCGCCGCCGACAAAAAGGAAAGTTTCGTCTGATGTGTGTATAGGTAAATTATTATGAAATTATAATTATTATTGTGTAGTGTAAATTTAATAATAGCTGGCTCAATTGTCATGATTTTTCATACAATTATCCACGCTGAGGTCATGTTTCCTAAAAGTACTTTGTTATAAATTGTTTTAATTTATTTTCATATGTTCCGGAACTTCATATTTTATGGTTTCATATTTACAAAAAATACCTATGGTGAAGTGTGAGTATGAACTGAGTACCACTTCTGGATACCATTGTAAGTCTTATCGATATCAAGTCAATCTGATAATAGGTCGTATGCATATATAGCCATGGGCCGGAGGGCCGCGGCGTACGAATATCGACCCCTCCAACTCAACCCGTGGATGTCGTAAGAGCCGACTAAGGGAACCTACCAGAGGAAGGGCAGCAGCTTTCGTCTGAGTTTTTAAACACCAACACTGCGATCACCAATCCGCCTGCCAAGCTTGGTGATTATGGCAAATCCCCCCCTACATGGGAGACCATCCACTCGATGGACCGACGACATCGTAGCGGTCGCAGGTAGTCGATGGATGAAGGCGGCTCAGGACTGCTATTTGTGGCGTCGTACGGGGGAGGCCTATGTCCAGCAGTGGACGTGTATGGGCTGATGATGATATATAGCCATTTAGTCCTAATGCTATGTATCTAGTCAAATCAAGATGTAGACTTAAAGCTTCAAACCCAATGTCTGTCTTTCTTCTTCTTTTTCCATGCATCGACCTATAGGACGGTCATTAGCTCTTGCTTGATACAAAAATATTTGGTAGGTCCATCGTTCCAAAAGCGCGCGCGTTGAAATCTTTTGTATGAAAATCAACAAAAAATGGTTTATGAATATAAATACTGAAGCAAATATCGGACCGTAAATCTCACCATAAACCCATTAAAACACACGCGATTCTCACTTTAATTACAAAAGCATTTGTGAATAAAGTCGAAAATCCATTCGGACATTAAATATTGAAATGAGGGGACATTACGTTATACTTTAAATGCATTTTTGTGTAAAAATATCGTTTTCCCCTAAAAATTAATGTCGTGCTTCCCCTATTTTATTTACATTGTGCAAGTTTTTTGGCAGTATGCAACAAGCAGATGTCCGAGGTAAATGGCGCGAAATTTTGACAGAACGTATAATTTTGGCGCGCGGAATGAAATTGACAGCTAGAAAAAAAACAGTATTCAATTTTATTGAACCCCTTTTCCAAAGGATTGAATCGAATTAACGAAAAAAATTAATGAAGGGGTGGTTTTTACACATTTCGGGTAAAAGTCGGGGTAGTGTAATGTAGGTCACTGGGTGTACTTAGTGAATTAAAGTTTTTTTCGTATTTTCCTAATAAAAAGCGTGGCGAACGCGTGTCGAGCTTTTTATAAGGAAGGGTTTAAAAACAACAATGGATGTTATAAAATGATTTAGAGACTTTTTTAGGGATTTGTGAAATTCTCCTTTTTTCGCAAAATAAAATGTATTTTTAACAAAAATCAGGGAATGTGTGTCAAGATGGCAATTTTTTTAAGTGATTGATTAGCCATTGTTGTATGATACGGGGATCGTTATGGTGTTTTTTGTGATTTTTATTACATTAAAAATTAAATTGGTAAGAGATCATTTGGTGTCTACAGACATGAAGTTGAACTGTGCGCAGGCACAAGTATCACTGAACATACAATACTTATTATTTTGAGAATATATCTATAGGTACATCTTGAGAATGTTGTAACATAAAAATATATTAGTGGTATCAGGGAGGGTACACCGTCCTTAAAATTTCTGAAAGAACATCAAACAGGAAAGGTTCATAGCAACAAATTTCTCAAGACGAGAAGCAAGACCTCAGTGATCGGATTTCCCATGCCATCCCATGATATTTTCCGTACACCTTGGATACCTGGAAGAAATCGCTTTAAGCGATAAGGCCGCTAATTTCAATGTCTTAGTATAATAATGATAAGTTTAATAATGTACAGTCAGCAACGAAATTCCATGAACAGATCCAACATTACAAAACATCTTAACACTAAACCGTTCCACAATTGATTGACAAAATTTTCTTGTGTTGTACGGTTACAAAAAACGATGAACAACAATTTTCCAAAAGTGAATGTTTTGTACGGCTATGAAATAAAGCTTTAATCTATTTATCTACTTCTCCGAGTAATTTTCCACCAAACATTTGCAAGTATTGCTGCTTTCCATCTTCATCATCATTATCATGAGTTGTTCAGATTCATTTATTCATACAAGAAAATATACATTTCAAACATTTCAAAAAGAGAACCACTCTCTAGAAGGTAAAATTAAAAAAAAAAATAAGATTTAATACAATTCAATTCAATGCGTTTATTTCAGCTCAAGTACAATATATATTTCAGCCAAATATGTGCCTAATCAAAATATTATGTAATGTTCATAGGATTCGAATATTACCCAGTGCTGGGCAAATACCTCCATGTTTTGCATTCGCTGCGGAAATGGGCCTATAGATATCTTTATCCAATAACTAAGAAAAAAGAAACTAAATAAGAAACTAGAAAAAAAAGGCAAAGTAGTAAACTTGAATTTTAATAATGTTTGTCCGTTCAATAGGACATTTTACCAAAATAATAAATATAATAAAGCTTATATGTAGTAGTACACTTATTAGGTTTTTTTATCAAATTTATACATTATGTATGTTACTTTACCTTACTTTACCTCATACTTTAACCTCATAGAAAATCAATAACACCTTATTTCTTATTGGTTATAAGATTTGATTTGTCTAAATGCATATAGAGAAATAAAGTTATTAAAATCTGAAATGGAATCTGAAATCTAGCTGCAACATTTTAAAAGCAATTTCTAAAAGTTCATATGACAACTCACCATGACGACTCCTGCGCAGGGTTAAACCGTGTAATGTTGTCACAAACTTAACCCCTGTCTCGCCATTTTTTGTAAAACTAACCCATTTTCAACAATTTCACAAAATTTCCCCCTAAATGTGTTTGACAGATGCGACGAATCTAAAGAACCCTTCCTATTTTTAATGGTAGTCGTTTTTTTTTGTTAAAAACACTTTTTTGTAAGGTTTTTTTTAATCTGACAGTTGACGCGAATATAATCTTTAATTAAGAGTATTTGGCGGGATTTTGTGATTCCTTTGTTGATGTGTTTACTGATTAAATTGTTTTTTTACAAACGGGGTCTGTTAGTGCTGTAGTGGTGTTCGTTTTTGAAGAAGGCGGCCAACACTGGCCGGCCAATATTAGACCAGTCCTAGGAATAAATAATATTTTTTATTTTTTACTATACCTAGAAAATACCTAGACCTAAAACAAATATTTACAGATTGTGCAAACATGGGGACAAATGTTGGCGGGAATCGAAACCGCAACCTCTTGCGTCGCAGGCGGACCTTCGCCCACCGCGCCACATCGATCGTCATTATAACTTATTATTTATTCGTAGCTCCAGTCATTTGGTTCGAATAAACGGGCTATTCTAACTCGATCGAAAAGTTTTCGTGACACAGAATCTGACAAAAATCCGAATTTCTCCAAAAGTCGAGTCGAATCGAAATTAGTTAAAACATAGGTGCATGTGTGGTAATTGGATTTCGCCCGGATATGTGTCAGATTTTGAGTCACGGAAATTTTTCGATCGAGTTATAATAGCCGTGCTGGAAAGTTTCCGGGAGTTTTGTAAACGTAATTTTAGAGATTTCGATATGCTGTTTGAATTTCAACTTTGCCACTGTCGTACATATGTACGTATCCTTGCCGCACGCAGACACGTTTGGTCTGGAAACAATTTTATCAACTCATTTCAATATACTTCAAAAGTTATGACCCTCAGAAACATTTCAAAATCTGTTTTATATATAAATAAATAACTTTCATTCAATAAATATATAACACTTAATTTTTTTTCTATTCAGTCGCTCGTTTCTTTTAGAACTTGGCTGATGCTCTATAGCGCGTCTCGATATAGCTAGAGAAAATGAGGAAAAGGGGGCTAAAAGGAAAACATCAAGTTATTTGTATATTTAATTTATTGAATACGGTAGAAATGTTTCGTTAATTTAATGGAAAACAAATATAAACAACGCACGGAGATAGGAACATATACCGACTGCCAATACAACACTTATTGCTTAGATATTCATATTTTATTTATTATTTATTTATTTTTACTAACTCTTGCACGCTTTCTCTCTATCTCGATTCGTTCAAGTGGTTTCATGCAACCCAACATATCATAGATATTTTTCTTCCTAATCAAATTGATTTTTTTATTCTTTTTGCACTAAAACAGTAGAAAAGTTGGGCTTAATGCCAATAAATACATTTTCTACCCGCCATGCGCCAACCAAAACACTATCTATGGTTTGAAACTTTTTCTTTGAATTTTGCATTAAGATATTTAAAGTTTTTAAGTAGGCTTCTAGGCCATCTACTTTGTGAATTTGATATCAAGCTTTAGACCAAAAAATCTATTAATAATTAGTTTACTGAAGAAAATCAAATGTTATACGGTACTTAGAATTATGTCTACCATCCCATGACAACGTGACACCTTTGTGACGACGACGGAGTCAAAACGTCGGAAAATTATAACAAAAACCTTCATAAAATATGTCATGTACTTTATCTTTGGTACCGTTAGAACAGTCAATATAATTATGTGTTGATTTGACACAAAACACACACTTACAAAAGTTCTTGTATTTTCAAAACAGAGGAACAAATCAGCTTCTTTTGTAAACCAGGAAACAACTTCTATAAAGGTACGTATACTACGAAAGACAATATTTGTTCGTGCATCCCACTTAATTTTGTTTTACCAGAATACGTTAAAAATACTATACATGTGTTCCTCTCAAGAGTTGTAATCAATTTAATGACACCTTCTGTGATATTGATATTTTTAATACTTCATTGTATAAATTCCGTAAAGGAGTTATGTTAAGCGTTGCCAATCGATGATGTTACTCTTTATTTGTTTAGCCTTTTATCATTCTTATGTATTTTTTGTTGCCCTTCATAGTTATTGTTAGGTTTAATTGTTGTGATAGATAATTGTTTTTTGTTGCATAATAGACCTCTGAACTCTCTGTTCTCTTTTAATGTTCCATATAAAAATATATTTATTTAAATAACACTGAAACCAGCAACTTTGCTGGTTTCAGTGTTACTTAGTTAGTTTTTTTTTTAAATGTATTTTATAACAACTGTATGTTTCCCTAATAAATAATAATAAAATATAATATAATATAAATAAATCGGATACTTTTTGAGAAACTGGTGGGCGCCCAAATATAATGTTGTATTAAAATAATATTTTTAGATTTCCGCAATAAGTTCTGCATTGGCAGCATCATATTTGGCTTTCTCCTAAAGCCATTTTATAATTCTTTATAATTAATTTATAACGTTTTACCAATGTGGATGTTGTTTAAGTATTAACAGGATTATTTTCGTAACTTAATTTTTTTACTGTAAAATAAAAAAAAACATTGGTAGGTGTCGTCGTCTCTTTTAGTTGGAAAGCTTTTTCTACACTGTAGAGGAAGATAATCGTAAAAACTAACACTTTAATAATTATTCCACATTGATAAAATATAAAATAATTTGACTAGAAACAACACATATAAATACAACTTGATAAATTTACCATCGATTATACTACAGTCGCACATATTAATATAAAAATAGGACAATAACAAGACTAGTTCTTGGAATGAAAAGGAACTTTGTTGAGATCAAACTATTAATATTTTTTGTATTTTCTACGTGGCTAATTTCACTTAAAACTAAAACTTTTTTGATAAAACGTAAATTTATTATTGTAGACGATATAAATCATGTCCGATTTATCTGATCGAATTTATCGACAAAAGTGCACATTGGGTCCTACGCTATAATGCTACGCAGACATGCTACTTTTAAACCAAACGAAATTTGACTAAAAATAACATATTATATTTTGTTTAAAATTATAAAAATGGCGTGCGACTGTACTGCCGGATTAAAGCAGTGTACCCGAGTGAACCACACTTACACATTTATAAATATTGTTGTTTATATATCCACTTCTGTAAACATTCCAAGCTAGACTTAATATTAATTTGTACTGTTTAATTGTTTGACCAATCAGCGATACCTTACAATCTTTGGTATAAACATATTTGTACTATTGAGGAAATTATTGGTCTATCCATCCCAGGTACAAAGCTAGCGAAATCAATTCTGAACACAATTCTCTTAATACATTTTCACTACATTTTGATGAAACGACCGAATTGATGTCCAAATTCCGATATAGTAAAAATTTAACAGCATTTTCTCCTAACTACGGTGCAATATGCCCCTCCTTAAATAAGAATTTGGACAAGAACGCGTCGTTAACACGTACATTTTTATTATTTTTGTTTATTATTTTAAAACATTATTAATATAATTTGTTGTATCGCGCGCTAGGAGCTCGGCTCTGGACGGGAGCTGGGGATTTGGCTGCGATTGGAGGAAGACGACAACTGGGAAGTTTATTATATTTCCTTTTCAGCTTCAAATCAATTAATTAAGGAAGTAGTCATAGGAACTTTCAATTAAATAATTAAACTAAAAAACTAACATTTTTAAAATTCAGTAACAATTAGGCTTTTTTTAGTCAAGACCCTAAATGTAATGTAGTAACAAGGAGTACCCTGATTCACAATCACAATTTTATTATAAAAATCAGGTTCGCCTCGTAATTATCCCGTTCAGAGCCGCACAGCTAGCGACCTCTAATATTTTTAAATTTAAATTACAACTTACGTACATACATAGGAACTTTCTTTAGAAGCTGCATGGTTTGTACAAGCTAACCTCCACACTGATCTACCGAATAATGAATAAGTTAAACAAAGTTACCAATTACCCATCAAATAAGTCTTGATTAACAAGATAATAATATTTGACGTGTGCACCTACCGCCTTATTCAACTCAAGCCCGGTTTGACAGAACGGAATTCAATAAATTCAGTCTATCGAAAATACAAGCGAATTCATGCGAGGATTATAAACAACGTTTAAAAAATAGTAAATGTTAAGGTCTTCGTGAGGTAGTTGGTTCAGAAAGAGTTGAATAAGGCGATAGCCGTCTGCAGTAACACATTGTAATAGATTACGATACAAATAATAGTTGGACGGGGGCGGGCGCGAGGCCCCGGACTGCGCCCGAGGCCTCCAACAAGGACCCGTATGCTTGTGTAACACAACTCAACACCGCCGCCCCCGCGAACAATACAATCAAATTTAATACTAAAATTACGTTTAATGTTGATCACTGCCCAATAGTACGTATCTTTGTGCTTTAAGTCACTCGCTGACAACAATAATAGACCGAGTGGCTAGCGCGCCGCGCCGGGCTCCGTCCGGCGCCTCTAACGGCTATACCTTTGTACTAATTGTAACTCCAAAATATAATTTATACAATAACAGCTAATATAAAACCTATATTAGTGAGGTAGAGCGGTCGGGTCTGGTGCGGCCGTGATCAACAGGCCTGACTACGACGCTACCGTGAGCGCTAACCCACAGAATACACATATACTTTAAATAATAACTTATTCTAGGGTGTATTTCTTCTCCCGATCGAAATCGACGTTTCAAAAACTCGTCTCGGACCGACCCGACGGAACATCGCGGAGATAATAACGAATAAACTGTTTCATAAGCGGCAACGTTTCACATATCACCCGAATATAATTCTCAATACATGAAGTCAGACTAGCGGGTCTCTCGGGCCGCCGGCGGTGTGGCTCTCGGGCCGGCGGGTCCTTAATAATACGACGACATAATATTAGCAATCGCTTGAAGGCACACAGCGTTAAATGTAGTCAGTGGAGTCCTGGGGCGCCCGCGCGGTGTAGTCTCGGGCGCGGGCGCGGCGCGGCGCGGCTAGCTAGGCCGGCGTCAGCGTGAGCGTGACGGTGGCGCGGCGCGTGGCGCGACGCCGCACCGGCAGGAACACCAGCGCCGGCACCAAGCTCAGTGCGCCGCCCGCCTCCTCAACCACGAAGGGCTGCATAGTGAGCGGGGCCTGCGGCGCGCGCGGCACGGCGAGCAGCGCGCCGCCGCCGCCGTGCGCCGCGCGCAGGTGCGCCTCCAGCGCAGCAAACCCGTCCGCGCGGAACGCGCAACGCGAACAAGAGTACACCGCCTCACCGTCCGTCGAGCCTGTGTCGTCCGGCTCGGCGCCGTTGGTCCCCTCGTACTCGCGGGGCTCCTCCGGTGGCTCCGCGGGCTCCGGCGGGGGCTCCTCGGGCTCGCGCTCCTCCGCCAGTGCCGCGTGCTGACGCTGCGCGTGCGCGCGCTCGTGCGCGAACAGGAAAGCCAGCACGTCCGTGGTGAAAGGGCAGTAGGAGCAGGCGTAGGGCTTGTCGCGCGCCAGCAGGTCGAGGCGCGGCGGCGGTGGTGGTGGGCGCGCGGGTGGCGCGTGCTCCTGCAGCAGGTGCGCGCGCAGGGCGCGGGGCCCTCGGAAGCGCCGCGCGCATAGCGGACAGGGCTCCGAGGGAGCGGGCGGCGCAGGTGCGGGGGGCGCTGGCACGCCGTGCGTATTATGCTTGTGCACGCGCAGGAAGTACTTGCTGCAAAGCTCTTTGTGGCAGATGTCACAGGTGACGCCGCCGAGCGCCGCGCCCGACTCCAGTGAGATGCCGTGCATGCGCTGCATGTGCGTGCGCATGAAGTACTTGTTGCACAGCTCCTTGTTGCAGATCTCGCAGAAGGAGGAGCCGGAGGAGGATGAGGAGGCGCGGCGCTCGTCGGGCGCGGGCGGGGAGGCGGAGGGCGCGCGTGGTGCGGGCTCTTCTTCCGAGAGTCGCTCGGCCGCCAGCTCGTTTAGCTGCGAGATCATGGTCTGCAGCTTGCGCAGCTCCTCGGAAGCGGAGGCGGGCGAGGCGCCGCGCTCCTCCACGATCAGGTTCAGCGGGCTGGTCTGTCCGTCGCGCGCCGCCATCGCCTCCAGCTCGTCGGGCGCCTCGCGTTTCACCTCGGGCAGCTCCTCGGGCTCGTAGGGCGGCAACGACAGCGGCGTGTCGGGCGGCGGCGCGGGCGGCGTGCACAGCGGCGCGCACAGAGGGGCGGACAGTGACAGCGGCGGTAGCAGAGGACTGAGCCGCTCCGCCTTGGGCGAGCGCTGTGGAAGCGCGCCGTGCCGCCGCTCGCGGTGTGTACGGAGGAAGTACTTGTTGCAGTACTCCTTGCAGCAGATCTCGCAGAAGGCCTCAGGGTTAACCACCCCGAGGCGGCGCAGCGCGTCCGGCTGGAAGCCCGCCTCCCGCGCGCGCCGCGCCGAGTCCGGTGACAGCCGGCGCGGGGTGCCGCCGGACTCCTCGTCGGAGGCGCGCCGCGGGGGGGACATGCAGGGGGGCGGAGCCGCCGGCTGGGGCTCACCACCGTCGTAGATGCCGTGCTTGTTAGCGCGATGGGTCTTGAGGAAGTATTTATTGCAGAACTCCTTGCAGCAGAGGTCGCAGTAGGCCTCGGGGTTGAATATGCGCGGTGGGTCGTGGCGCGGCAGCAGACGGAAGGCGGCGAGGGGGTCGAAGGGCGGGAGGGAGAGCTCCCCGAAGGCCAGGGCGCTCTTGTAGATGTCGGCCATCTTTGCCTGCAGGTCCAGCGGCGGCGGCGGCGGCGGCGCGCGCGACGGTGCGGCCTGCTTGCGGCGCTTGCGGCCGCTCGGGGAGGTGCTGCCCTCCAGCTCCAGCTCGCGCTTCACCGCCGGCGCGACTGACATCGCGTCACCGCCGCATCTGGAACATAGAAAATACATATTAGTATTGCATTACAACTTGTATGTGTAACGTAGGACAAGGAGTGTTACCGTCTAAATGTCTGCTTACGTACTTACTTACTACAAGTCTACAGGATGGCTTATGAGATGGGAGTGTATGGCCAAATCAGAAACAAAGTCAGAAAAAATTATGGACACAATTTATGAGCAAACAATAACTGCAAACATATATATCATCGTTTTCGATTTGGCCATACACTCCATCTCAAAATGCCGCCCAAAGGTATATTGGCATTATCCAGCGGGGGAGAGCTTCGTATTTTGACAAGCTAGTTATGTTTTAAAGCAAAGACAGCTTGCAGAGAAAGAAATGAAATTGTGGTCAAACGAAGTTCCATTCCAACATTCTATAGTATTTCTTCAAGTGTATCGGTGAAAAGGAATAGCGGATTTTGACAAAGTAAATACCGCGCGCTAGGGCAAGAATGTAGGTATTTTTTTTAACGTGCGGCCCACATGTTATTTACAAAACAAAATTTTAAAGGGTACTATCATTTAAAAGATCAGCAGATTAAAGAGGTTTTGGTCAGCCGTTAAATAGATTTTGCCAAAAGACAAAGTGAATTGAGGTGCATATAGTGGTCGGCCAAAATGATTAAATTGGTCAGCAAGTAATGTGATATTGAGCAGCCTAATTAATATTATATTTCTGCACCAATATGTCAGTAAAGCAGCAGCAAATTGTGATACAAATTTTATAAAAATGCTATAAAATTAATTTTGGTTTGCTAGTTTTAATAAAGTTACATTTAATAATAAAAATATTTTTGCTTAACGAAAGTAAAATCCTGCTGAACAAATAATTAATTCTGCTGACCAAAACATTAATTTTGCAGATCAAACAGTTATATATTTACTGTTCAAAAATAATTTTATTGCCAACGAAGTACTTACTGATGGTTTATATTTTATAGCTGACCAAAACATATATATAATATGGCTGTCCAAATAGTTTTTAGCTGATTTTTTCGGCTGACCAAATATTTAAAATTAATACCAATATTTTACTTCCATTTTGAAACATTGTTGATGCTCTACTTAATTAGTTATAAGTAGAAAGTATAAATTATGACTCAATTGTTTACAACTACATAAAACATAAACCTACTTGTTATTTTCGAGATTATTAAATAGTCGACCTATTTGTTGAAACCTTTTACAATATTAACAAGGAGGATTGATTTTATTAGTGGAATCAGTCTCCTTAAACGTAAACAGGAAAATTACAATTAATTAGTAATTTAAGTTTTTAGAAATTATTTATTGTTTACATGTAAGAGGTGATATTGAAATAATTTACGCTGGACAAACAGAAAACACTAGGTACATCATCATCTAGCCCCGAGCTAAGCAGAGCTTGTGTTATAGACAATAAATAAATACAGAAATATTACGTAGAAAATAAATACACCATCCCTAATTTTGCTAGTGTTTTATTTATGCAACGTTAATACAGTCTCAGATATGTAATGTATATTGTGTTTGTTTTTGTACCGAGAAGATAGTCAAAAATCTACATTTTGTCTTATAAACGTTATATTATGGCTGAAACAATATAAAAGAATGTGTAACTTTGAATGTCTTTAAAAATAAACTTAAATTACCTGTACATACTTGTAACAACACACGAATAAAAATGCTTACGTATCTACTAGAGATGAGTCCGGTATTCAAAAACTTACTCAGTACCTGTTAGCATGGTCCTAAAATATCTAACGGTATTGTAAAATCCGCATACCGCTAGGGAATATCTGTGCAAAGCGAGCATCGCGCCTAACCGACCGTGAGCCATAACTACCCAACGCTTCAATACCTATACTTACCTAACTATCATCTACGCATAGGTACTAGCGGACCGTTCACCCGTAAAGTTATGTAGCTGCAACAAGTATTTGGTATTTCTAACCAAATCGGTTAGAAATATCTTGGGTAGAAATCAGGACAGTTATCGAGTATTGTAACGTTATTGGGTACCAGTTGGTACTAGCGGTATTGATACAAAATACCCAACAAATAAATAACCGGTAACCAAAATATCCAAGAACTCTCATCCTTACTATCTACTATTCATAATTAGTTAAGTACTAGTTATAATTATTATCACATTATTCAGTTAAAATATATTTAATCATAATTAATATTTAGGTATAATTTAATTTTAGGTCCAGAAGTTAGTTTGAATATTGTATAACCTAGATAATTTTTTTCTCATAAGTGAACCATATTTCGAAATGATTTTATACGCCTCTCACAAAACTCTCCTAACATAATTATTTACACCTATTTTCTCATAGGTGGTGGTACAAAAAACTGGGTTGAGTAGGTACACGACGGAAAAAATCTAGAAAATCGATGAATCCAGCATCAGAAAATGTAAACTATTTATTTTATATTGGCTCATTTTTTTAAATTGTTTAGGTCATTTGTCCACTACACTAGCACACTAGCCTAATTGTAAATTTAGTTTTACAGAAAAATTACAGATTAGTTGATTAAATCGTAACAGATTCTAATAAGTTAAACATTACATACCTATTAACACTTAAATCCAATGTCCCTTCACTCATTTCTTAGATATTTATTAGTAGTCCTTGTCATAATTATTTACTTTAAATTACTATTTATTAGTCATTTAAGTACTCGCTAAACTTTTGTTATGTCACTGTTAATTTTCTTTTTATTAGTTTATAATAATAACTTTCAATAATTTCACTGACTCATTGTTATTTCTAAAATATATATTTATGGTCCACATTCTAATACAAAAATCTCAAAAAAAAATTACAATGCGTGTTAAAGTTCATCTATTGACTTCTTTACGTCACTTCTTAAACTTTCTGTTCGAAATTCAAAGTATTAACCCTCGGCGCGTGCTCGCGGGTGCGCGTGCGATCAAAACTGGTGTTTTTAAGTAAAACGCGTGTCGTTTGATTTTTTTGTAGAAAACAGCAAAAATCGCTTCTTACGCGATCACCCTCGTGAAATAATTGACAGGGGGCCGGTGCACTATTAGTAAGGGTGGGCTTACATGGCGTGCGATCTATAGTTTTTTTCTTGCTTGTTTCATTTTATTTTGTAGCCTGTGGATTTGCCTTACTAAAATATATATAATAAATAAAATGAAACATAAACAATGGCAAGCTAGGCTTTCTGAAAAAAAAATGAAGGAAGGAGAAAATCATTAACACCTTATTTCTTATTTGATAATAATAACTATGTTTATAGTATAACATTTGAATTGTCTAAGTGCTTATTTTGTAAGCCGAAAGAAATAAAGGTAAAGAAACTGGCTGCAGACCGCAAGCTATAATTTACCCATTTGTCTTAGCTCGCATAGCTGATGCAGTTTTTCATACCTTAAAGTTTAGTTTGCAGTCTGTACACAAAAAATAATAATAATATGTAGCTATTGAAGAAGGTTGAAATAATTACCTAGATAATTATTACAATTTAGGTTGAAATCCATCTATTTAATGGACAATATTTTTTTTTAAATAAGACCTTATTGAACAAACAATTGTTCTTTTGAATTAAGATTATTTGTTAAGTAAAGTAAAAAGTTACGCCAAAACCGCCAAATTAAAAATCACTGAACTAAACTAACTCCATGTAACCCAGCCACTAAACATGCTTTCCCAAAATTTGGAAACACTATCACAAGGGCGTCTCATTGTAAACACCACCGTCTCTGTCCCTCCTCAACTACCCCTATATTCTCTCTCACTCTACATTTGACATCTCTTTCTGACGTGTTCAATAATCATTTTTATAAATTATGGTGATAGTACTGAAATATTGTCATAAGTTGAAATGAAACAATGGCTTGTTTTTCATTTACACATTTTAATTGTCAACCGTGAGTACATAATATGTCGTGTTTTAAAAAACGATAAACTGACTTCAAATTCCCTTACTTTTACACTGATTTTACGTTTTGCAGGATAAATACTGATCACCTGGGTATAAAAATTTTATGGGACCCCTTCGGGATAATTTTCTATATATATATATATGTATAATAGTTAAATAATTTTCAAAATCGGCACATAATTGGCGGAGATATCGCGTAACATACATACAAAAAAAAACAACATACAGACGAATTGAGAACATCCTCCTTTTGAAGTCGGTTAAAATTGCTGGTGATGAAGATGATGATTTTGATAAACGTTTTAGCTGTTTTACAAGAAATTTTAATATATCAAAATTTTCAAAGGAATTAAAATTCTAATTGCTATTGTTTCCTTTAGACTTTACAGGACTCTTGGATACCTAACAAAATTCTAATTATTTAAAAGCTAGGAAATAAAATGATCACTTTGATTTGACGACCGATTTGGCGCTGCGGGCGAAGGTCCGCCTGCGACGCAGGAGGTTGCGGGTTCCATTCCCACCTTGGGACAAATGTTTGTACGATCTGCAAATATTTGTCTCGGTGTACTGGGTATTTTCTATGCATAATAAAAAGTATATATGTAATATATTGTATTATGTATATCAGTCATCATCTAGTACCTATAACACAAGCTCTGCTTAGCTGATGTTGTGTGGATTGTCCAACATTATTTATTTATTTTTTGTTCATTTCATCTTTTTAAGGTAAAGTGTAGTATTTCTAAAGTAAAGTACCTACAGGACGAGGTAAAATATTAATTTTCCCTCGTCCCTGTACCTACATATAATTCTCTGTTATTAGTAGATAGGTACCTTATCTACCTGACTTGTTTAGTTTAAGCAATGACATAAGGTTGATTTTATCGGGAAACGAATGGAATAATTAATCTGTGAAAACGTCCCTGAAAAATTACAAAATTTATTATGTTCTAATTATTTTTAATTAAGTTATGTATCTAATTATTATTGCGAAAAACATCATTCTGTATTTTAAGTACCTACCTATCATAAAAACTGATAGGTACCTAGGTATTTTACAGAATAACTATTATAGTACTAGGTAAGGTATATATGTACTTCTAGCAAATGTTTTTGCAAATCGGCATGCGTCGACGACTGCCGTCCACGCGTCGACGCAACGACGGCTACAGTTACCTCTGCCGTTGGCACTTTGCCGCTGTTGCATATGAGCACTAGGTAAACTTTTTTTTAATAGTAACTTTTCATAGCTGTGTAGCACTATTTTGTTGTAATAATGATGATGATAATAAAAAATCTACGGAACCCTAAAACATCTCAAGCAAGGCACTAACCCCAACAACCTTTTCGACGGTATCATAAAACAAAATCACCCCCCAACCCCGCTGTTATTTTAAAAAACTCCGGAAACTTGAAGCAAGTATTATTTGATAAACAACTGTGATGTTCTAGAGAGGGGTTGATTTTAAATGACCGGATTAAAATTTCGAACATCATTGGCGAAACTATGATCCAAAAAAACAAGGTCCTCCGGAAGTGTCTCTTGCTTACGTCACCGTCCACTTACCACTTTATTTCAACAAAACGCAGAAGCTGGGGAACAAATGTGATAAGGGTCAATTGAAAAATTCATAAAAAAATGTCAATCGTCAATTATGTTTGTTAGATCAGTCAAAACAGCGTTAGTTAAACACCAATCAAAGTGATAAATATTAATATAATAATGTTATTTATTTCTGACAACTTTAGATACACCCCTGCCTTTCTTAAATTCGTATAATTCTTTCCATCCAAAGGTTGCCTGGAAGAGATCGCTTCTAAGCGATAAGGCCGCCCATTGTACATGTTTTATGTAATGTCTATTTTTAATGTTTTCTTCGTGGTGTACAATAAAGAATTTTGTAATTGTAATTGTAATTGTAAATAATATGGTAAATACAAAACCACATAGTTTTATCAGATTTATATATAATACAAAGAGTTCGGGGAGTTTCGATTTTACGCCACTGGTAACACCAGGAAACAGATTCATTTTCTCATTCGCCGATGGCAATGATGCCGTAAGCAAGAGATCCACGTGTTCATCGTGTCTCGGAAGACCATACCCTGTTTTCTTATACCATTTTCCCATGGAAGCTGGGGAGGCACATTGTATGGGCCGCTACATGCGTCGACACACTTGCGTCTTCCCATCTTCCGAGAACATCCGTGTGGGCTGGTGCGTTGGCAGAAGTAAAAAGCCGACAATACTTTCCCAACCCTAATAAAGGCCTTTCCTGTATTTTTTGCGGGCCAAGTAAAAAGTTTTATATTAAAAACTGGAAAAACAACTTTAATTACAGGGGCGCAGACATCAATTTGCCTTATTAAAACTGTTATTTTAAATTTGAAACTCGCAGGGCTATATAATTTTTTCAAGTTTTAATGAGATTCATTCGCAAAATCTGAAATAAGATGCGTTAAGAGGACAGTAACCATTATTATTATTTGTTTGTTAAATTAATTTTAATTCGACGACCGATGTGGCACGGCGGGCGAAGGTCCGCCTGCGACGCAGGAGGTTTCGGGTTCAGTTCCCGCTTAAAGACAAATGTTTGTACGATCTGCAAATATTTGTTTCGGGTGTTCTGGGTATTTTCTATGTGCATATAATAAAAGCTTTCACAGATTCTGAGATAAATAACGATTTCTAACACTAAATTGCTTATGGCACACTCTTAAAACACTCCTATGGTCATTATACCCGACAAGTATCTTGGCCTCCAAAAAGATATACCATTATAGTCTGTCCTCCGTCTGCAAAAAGCATATTTTGGAGTTTTGTTTTAGCAGTTCATTACAAATAGTGTACGTTGAGAATAGCTTGAGTATCACAAATTTGTTTTAAATCACGCTGCAAATACTTTGGACCAATGAATGAAGCTCACTGGTGCAAAGTTCATACTTTGCAGAGGGCTTTATTAATTATCTAGCTGCTGCCCGCGCCTTCGCCCGCGTTTTATTGGGATAAAAATAGCCTATACGTATTTCCAGGTCCCAAAATATACCCATACGAAATTTCAGCCTAATCGGTTCAGTAATTTTTGCGCTGATTATTTTCATAAATTGATTAAAATTAATTTTAACGTATACGCGACCATCATATACAATCAGTTGAGTCAAATCCGAACTAGCTTAGATAACCTTTCAAAACTGTAGAGAAGACAATACCTACATTAAAAAAAACACTTGTCAACTTGAGGAACTACTATTTTGTTTAATTACTGGTATAAGAATTAGTTGAGCTACTAAGGATGGGAGTTATTGGATATTTTGGCTACCGGTTATTAGTTGGGTATTTTGTTTCAATACCGCTAGTACCAACTGGTACCCAATAACGTTACAATACTCTATACCTGTTCTGATTTCTAACCGATTTGGTTAGAAATACCATCTAACCGATTTAGTTAGAAATACCATCTAACCGATTTGGTTAGAAATACCAAATACTTGTTGCAGCTACATAACTTTACGGGTGAACGGTCCGCTAGTACCTATGCGTAGATGATAGTTAGGTAAGTATAGGTATTGAAGCGTTGGGTAGTTATGGCTCCCGGTCGGTTAGGCGCGATGCTCGCTTTGCACAGTTATTCCCTAGCGGTATGCGGATTTTACAATAGCGTTAGATATTTTAGGACCATGCTAACAGGTACTGAGTTAGTTATTGAATACCGGACTCATCTCTATGAGCTACCTGTAGATATTTTAACAATGACCAGTTAACTCAATTGTTTCAATTGTTAATATTAAAGGTAGTTCTAATGTGTTTCTATTATTTGACTGTATTTTTTGCTATAATAAGGAAAAATAACAAGTGATTGTTTTCTAAACTCAGTTTTGTTCTTGATATAATAAATTATAAAGAAACTAACAATTTTAAAATGATTTCATTGTTGTGTGTGGGCGGAATTCAACAAATACCACATTATTGATTTGGTGCTAACCCAATGGCTTTAAAATGTACTCCATCGGTCATCGGCGTCGATTATGAGCTGTCACCTGGCGGGCGGGTGTGGGTTCGACTCCCGTGTCACACTCACACGTCACGGACGAAGGAGGAGTGGAGACGCGTTCGTTGTAAATATTTTTGGAAATTACAAACTTGAGTTCAAACGAGAAAACTAAAATAACCCCAATAATCTCTTTGGAAATATTATTTGCTTTGTTTCAAAATCAACGTTTGGAGTACCTAGGTAATATTTGTAAAAGTAAAGGGAGGAAAAATTTGTGCCTGGATAAATAAATAAATCCAGGGCTAGATAAAGGTCGAGGACTATGCCTCTAGTTAATAGGTATGTATGTATGTATGTTTCTTTATTAATAAAAAGGTACATTTTTAAAAAAGTTGTTTAGAGTCATTGATACCTGAAATAGCTTAGCGTCAGCGATCATATCTCCCACAATACTGAAGCATTTACTGTGAGATTAATATACGTTATAGTTCAGGATTGTGGCTAGACGATGACTGTTTCGAAAACACGATTACATAAAATGTTCTTGATAGAAAAAAAAACAAAGTTCGCTCTAAACTGTAGAGTAAATCGTCGCTATTCAATAAATACTTCAAAATGAGCCGTGATACTTTTTATAGTAAACAAGCAGAATATAAAGCAGGCGAAGACTGTTTTAGATTTTCAAAATTACTATTATTTTTAAACAATAACATGATTATTGCTGGTACGGTGCTCTGCTCTGTCACGCTCCTATGAACGCGAAATCCTATGCCTATCCTTTCACAAAATGCTGGGGTAGTGTAGGCTCAAGTCTGAGAGCTTAAAAAATCTATAGTAGACCTAAATAGAACGACCGTACGACTGTTTGACCAACTGTCAAGCTGATATTGACTCATGTACAAGTATATCTCAAGGACCATGCCAACACATCCGTAACACATTACCCTACTTCCCTAGTTGGGTACGGCCTTCATATTCCCAAAAATTCGTTGACATTTCGACTCCTCGCCACGCCGGCGCCCGCATGTCATTTCGACGTCCATTATAAAATGTCGGCGGTAATCTGCCCTTATTTTTATTTTATTTGCCAACCCCCTACCCCCCAAAGGGGGTGGGGGCCGATATTTCAAAGTTAACGACTACGCAGTGAAATTATAGCACTCGAAAAAACTGAATGAATATTGAGTTCTGTTGGTTGTTTTGTAAGATTAATTTTGTGGACCGGGATATCATATGGTTGAAATGTTTGGAAAATTGACGGAAACTGGGTCACATTAATGATGGTTGAATAGTCATCATCATCAGCTTATAAATAAATAGTGTTGGACAATTCACACAGCATCATCTAACCCTGAGCTAAGCAGAGCTTGTGTTGTTAATAGGTACTAGGTAACTGATATACATAATACAATATATTACATAGAAATATATTTTTTACTCATCGAGATTATCTCGATGTTTTTACTATACATAGACAATACCCAAAACACCTGGAACAAATATCTGCAGAATCAGAATCAGAATCAATAACTTTATTTCTTTAGGCTTACAAAATAAGCATTAAGACAAGTCAAATTTTATACCATAAACATAGTTATTATTATATTCCACACTCCGTTTCGCATTGCATCGCGGTCGCCACTCGAGAACCTTTACTCCCCAACGGTTATCGGTTCTACGAGCTATATGGCCTGCCCATCGCCAATTCAGCCTGCTTTTAAAATTCAATAATTTTTTTTTTTTTTTTTAATTTCTTTATAGATTTTCCAATTGCCTTTTTACATATTTGTTTCCCAACCTCTATGTTTAGTTGAAATAAAGTGGCAACTGGACAATGACGTGAGCAAGTGACACTCCCGGAGGAGCAGACCTTATTTTCTTGGGTCATGAGTTTCCCTATGTCCAAACGTTTCTACTCTACTTCTTTATAAGTTACCGGTAAGGACTGGAACGAACTTCCTGTGTCTGTTTTTCCGGTAGAGTACAATCTAGGAGTCTTCAAATCTCGAGTGAATAAGTTCCTTCGTGGAAAGCGTGCTCCATCTTAGGCCACATCTTCACTTTCTCAAGGGTGATGGTGATCAAACGCTTTACCAATATTAATTTTAAAAAAAAGACAAAACGTAAATAGTTACTAAGAACTTTCAGAAACCGTATCGTGACCAAAGCTCGCTAAAACTAAATTAATATTACTGAAATTAATTCAATACGAAGTATCAACGATTTAATTTGCTAAAAAGCTTTCAATATGATAATTTTTTTTTTTATATCGCAGAAATTTCTAATAATATGGTTATTTGAATATTTTAGTTTTTCTGAAATATCAGCGGATAACAATGGCTATTTTCTTTTAAGGTCAAAAGTTTTTACTCCATGTTTGCCGTCTAGGTTGTCTGGAAGAAATCGCTCTCAGCGATAAGGCCGCCTTTTGTAGGGTTTATTTTTTTCATTTAGATATAAGATCTTGTATTAATGTTAATTTAAGTACAATAAAGTGTTCATTCATTCATTAAATGCACAGATCAATGATATCCGCCTCAACAACAATTAAAAAAAACCGGGGCAATGCAGTCAGCGTCTTGGGGACGCTTTGGATGGACCAGTTGAGCTACCTGTAGATTGTTTGCAACAGTCTGCAGTTAGCACAATTATTTCAATTTTATATACTTGTTTATATTATTTGATTGTTATTTTCTTTGTCAATGAAGTGGTTATTAAAAAAACATAAATGAAAATCGCACGTGTGCGATTGCCACATTTGAGTTTCCAATTTGAATTTACTTATACAGGGATGACGATTTGCTAGAGATTGCTGACCATTGCTGTAAGCGGCTGGAGACAGGGTCCTATGGCACACTCTAGCGCCACGGGGGGACAAGCCATGTCCAATTGTGGACTAACGTGGACTATTGATGATGGTAATGAAATCGGGGAGGCGTCAGATTTGGATAACTAACGTTTTATACTCTGTTCTAACAGCCAAGATTTTTTATGTAAACAAAAACTTCAGTAGCGCAAAATTTCGCAGCGAAAGAGGTGCAAATTCAAGTAGAAAACTGACAAGAGACGAGTTAAATGATAGAAGCAGTGAAAATTGAAAATTGATTTGCACTTCTGCGATTTGCTGCGATGATACCAATATGTTGACTTGTAAAACAATTTCTACCAATCTGATTGACGACCGATGTGGCGCGGTGGGCGGAGGTCCGCCCGCGACGCAGAAGGTTGCGGGTTCGATTCCCGCCTCGGGACAAATATTTGTACGATCTGTAAATATTTGTTCAGGGTGTTCTGGTCGTCTTTCTACGTATAATAAAAAAAATCTATCTATGTAATATATTGTATGTATGTATACGACTCTTTGAGAGAATTATTTAAAGAAATAAATATTTTGACAGTAATATCGCAGTACATCTATGAAAATCTTATGTATACGCACAAAAATAGAGATAGCTTTTTGAAAAAGTGTGATGTTCACAATAGAAATACAAGAAACAAGAACAAATTACACATCCCAGCATATAGATTACGAAAGGTAGGGAAATCATTTATGGGCAATTGCGTGCGCTTCTATAATAAGCTTCCATCTGAAGCAACTGAACTCCCTATTCGTAAATTTAAACAATACATTAAACAAAATCTTATCAGGAAGGCCTTTTACTCCATAGATGATTACATCAATGATGTTAATGCTTGGCCAGATGTCGCTTCGTTCCGCACTGTCAGTAGTATGTAAGAAATTCAATGTTCTGTTTAGCTTTATGGAAATTTTTGACATGTAACTAAATCGTATTAAATTTAGATTTAGAAAACATGTATTAGACACTTAAGTGATATTATAATGTGCTAGTGGTTTCTTTTTCACTTCTTCCACTAGTGGACAAAAAATTGAAGTGAAGAGAATATCAATAACACCTTATTTCTTATTTGATAATAATAACTATTTTTATAGTATACAATTTGACTTGTCTAAGTGCTTATTTTGTAAGCCTAAAGAAATAAAGTTATTGATTCTGATTCTATATCAGTTATCTAGTACCCATAACACAAGCTCTGCTTAGCTTGGGACTAGATAATGCTGTGTCAATTGTCCAACATTATTTATTTATTTATTTATCAATCTTTCTTTGATTTTGTAACACCTGTGTATACCAAAAATATCAATAATTTTAGTACTGCGTATAGAAAAGGTATTTTTTTTTAATAACTTTGAACTAATATTCTGGTGTTTACGTACTGCACACTAGTGCTAAAGAATCAGTGGTGGGCTTTTCTCCCACGTTCCTAAACGTAAATTTATTTCACGTATACGTTCCGTAGATATACATACATAAGTTACACGTAAATATACGTTGTACGCTGAATTGAAACGGCCTTGTACAAAAGATTGTACCATGACTTGATATGTGATCCGACGCGACGTATGGGAGGCTTCTCGGTATAATGCCGTATCTGCTTTTTTCGTATTTTTCAGAAACCAGGAAATCAATAGCGTTATTTCTATATGACATTGATATTTTATATCTATTCTCATAGACAAGTCAAATTTTAAACTAATTTTTTTATTGATTTGTTTCACTACAATTTTTATCTGCTTGTCGCAGAAGCTTTTTAGCAATGATCGAAAAATTTGTAGATGAAATTGCGGCTAGATCTTAAACCTTTCCCGGGATGCGAGAAGATTGGTAGTCAAACGCTCTTGAAGAATTGTAAGTTCTAAACTTATGGCAGCCTTGTCAATTTAATCTTTTGCAGATATCATAGATCCAATTTCTGAACAATTTCGTGCACTAGTTCCAGCATGTCGACATATTCCACGACAAGCTAAGTGTTATAGAATGAACAAAGTCTTATAATATATTTAAGTTATAATATAACATAGATTTATACTTAATAGCATAAAATAGTGAGCTGTTTGGTTCTAACACCGTAAACTTCTATTTTCTTTAATAAACAAATAAATGGTGGCAAAATCAAAATGGTTCTATTTAAAATGACATACATATATAACAACAACTAGCATAGTCTCTGTTTTTGTTACAAAAATTATAGATGTTAAGTATCAAAAAGCTAAATAACTTAGTTCTACTCTACAGTTAACTTAGATCGCCAAGTTCCTACAAATTACTGTTTTATTTACTAGCAAGGTACATTATTTAAATTAATAATTCGTTTAAAATAAACCTAACAGTAACATTACAGACAACATTCCAGATATACGTTACAAGATTTTATTAGTAAATAATAAAATACACGTTAAATAGTTTCACTTATGTATGTACTTATGGTTACTTTCTACTTTATGTGTACAAACAATACTTAGCAATCTTAACATCTAACAACTGATATGGATTAGTTGAGTCACCCATAGACTGACGCAACAGTCTGCAGCTGGCTCAATTGTTTACAATTGAGCCAGCTGCAAACTGTTGTTGTTACGTCTAGGACCTATTCCTTCCAAGCTTATTTATTACTAGTACACTACGAACCTGCGTAGTGTGACCTAAAAGCCCACAAAATTCGCTTTTATCACTTACACCCCTCAGGCTCAGCCCGTCGATAACACACAAGTAAGTTACCTACGTACCTATACCTCCGCCATCAAATGTATTGATTTTACGTCGAAAAAATATTTTTATCGTCCGCCTGAGTTTAAAGATAAAATATAGTTGATAAGGGAAATTAAAAATGTAGTAAATCATTATATCGATCGTGTTATCTACGTTTTTGGGGAAATGATGGCTGCTTGGTCAGTTTATGTTGTGGTAAAGCATGGCTTTAGTGATGAAGTACCAAAAAAAAACTGTTTTTGAAAAAACTAAAAACCGACTAAGAATCCCTTAGTTTTACACATTGTTTTTTTTAAGTTATGCAGGATCTTTTTTGCCTAGTTATGTTTTTATTTCAAACTAGTTCCAGAATGAAATATAGTAATTGATTTTAAGATTTATATCCAACAAAAGGTACATACTTAAAATAATTACAAACTAATGAGTTACATTAAATTACAATAATTTTCTAATTACAAGCATAAACAGATAATCAGCAGGTAATCATTTGAAGGCTAATTAGTTAATTTTAAATTGAATCAAATTAAAGTTATACTTGAAAGTAACTAGGTACACAACTTACTTATTACAATAACATGAAAACTTTAGCAGCCGTGCTAGGTCGAGCCTGTGTTCGTGTCTAAGTCCGGAGGCCGATGGTAAATTGTAACCTGAATTCTTTATACATCAATATTTTATTTTTATTTCATGTATTTACTGCATTTTATGGAACATTTCCTAGGGAATAAAATTCAAAATCGGTCCATTATTGACGGAGAAATCGACGAACGTACATACATAAAAAAAAAACACAGCCGTACATCAGCCGTAAAAAAACAGCCGTCTTCCTATTTTTGAAGTCGGTTTAATATCTATTATAATAGCTTCATCAACATCATCATCATCCTATGTTACTCCACTGCTGGACATAGGCCTCCCCGTTGACAAGATTTTCTTCTTTAGCGTATTTATAATTGCTGAAGGTCGTGCCCGTCCTGGAAAGCTTTCACGAGACGCTGATGAACCGCTTCCACACTACTCTGTTTTCGGCCTGTCTCAGAGCTGCAGGCAAAATGAATCCCATTATTGCCATGATTTGGTCAGACCAGTGGGTTGGTGAGCGCCTTCTTGGTCTTTTCGTGACAAGATAACTGGTTAGAGTGTCTAAGGCCTCCCTTCACGAGCGCCTTAGCGCCCTGTCATCAGCTTGCAGCATACACCATCTCCCTGCTGTCTTTCGCAGGTCCTCATCCCATCTGCTGGTCACTTCAGATGTTTATTATTATATAATTCATAATATTTGCAAGGTTGAGAAATCGCTCTCAGCGATAAGGCCGCCTTTGTAGTGTATTAATTTTTTATTTAGATTAGTAGAGGCTTTCTTAGTTGTTATAATGTTATTAATTGTGTTCTATAAGCGGAAGGTGTCCTAGCTTTGAAATTTATGTTATTTAAGTAAGCTTTTTGTTTCCCAAGTAAATAAATAAATAATCTGCATACACTTCGGATACCCGCACTGGCTACTTGGTAACCGGGACGTATGAAATGGCACTATAGCTCCGCGACACTAGCACACAATTGCGTATTTAAAAAATTAAAATAGGTCTTGTCGTGGCTCATATCAATACCAATTGGAAGCATCCCCAAGACGCTTGCTGCATAAATATTATAAATACAGTACCTATTAAGGATGGGAGTTATTGGATATTTTGGCTACCGGTCATTAGTTGGGTATTTTGTTTCATTACCGCTAGTACCAACTGGTACCCAATAACGTTACAATACTCTATACCTGCCCTGATTTCTACCCAATATATTTCTAACCGATTTGGTTAGAAATACCAAATACTTGTTGCAGCTAAATAACTTTACGGGTGAACGGTCCGCTAGTACCTATGCGTAGATGATAGTTAGGTAAGTATAGGTATTGAAACGTTTGGTAGTTATGGCTCACGGTCGGTTAGGCGCGATACTCGCTTTGCACTGTTATTCCCTAGCGGTATGCGGATTTTACAATAGCGTTAGATATTTTAGGATCATGCTAACAGGTATTGAGTTAGTTATTGAATACCGAACTCATCTCTAGTACTTATGTCATGATCTACTCTTTGCGGGTAAAAATCCACTTATATCTACCGCGTTGCCACCCTACACGATATAACAGATTACTTTCAATACTGTTACAGTTCACAGACCTTTAGCTATTTATTAAATTTCATATTGCTCCAAAAAGACCACATTTTCTTGTGATATTGTAAAAATATTTCACAAGAATATTTCTTCTACGCGCACATTTTCTCTTTGCGCGAGTAGGAATTGGTTTCCTAAGCAAATAGTACACATAACTTAATTAGCTTAATGTGACAAAGAAATTATTGTGTCAAAAGCAAGGATTAATCATGAGAGAAAAACTCCAATCATTGGTTCCTTGTTTGGCGATTGTACTAATTAGCAACAACACAACGTAAGAAATTGTATATTTACCATAAAAACCTGAAATAGCTTCAGTTTTTGAAAAATCCTCTTCAACGATTTTAAAGCGATAAAATAAAAACATTATACGTAGGTATAATGATTTATTATTTAAATGTATATGAGTATACCTTATGTGTTATGGATTAATATGATCTGAAATAAATGAATAATGATGATGATGATGAATAATAAATCTGCATATTTTTTGCTTTGACTACATATAATTGCTGAATAAAACGATCTCCGTAAAATCATCTTGTATAAAATCGTTCTAAGTTTTTACTACAAAATGTACAGTAAAACCTTCATTCTAAAACTAGGCCAGTTCACGTCGTCACAAAAGTCACTGAATTTGATTGATGGGCGTGTACAATTTTTCATCCAACTTAAAAACAAAGTAGGTCAATGAAATTCATGTGCAAAAACATGATTTTTTCCCTTACGAATTTGGCAAAAACAACAGAACAAAATCTTTTGGCATCCCCTCAATCAGAAATAAAATTGATCAGGCCACAACGATATTTCTTTATCTATTGTATTGTTATCCACATGTCCTAAAACAGACCTACAAACACGCAGTACCGCTAGATATATTAATCTAATCACACTCGTTTCCTAAGAATGTGTGAGTATACGTCTTTAATAATATCTGGGGGGTGAAGACAGCCCCGGGGGGAACCTCACCCCACTAGTGAAAAAATATATCCCAAGGAAAACAATATTATAAATTGGAGTGCGCCGCTCTGTCGAAATGGGGACGTACTCGCGTATTTTGCTCGCATGCCTTTTTATTTCATTTTACGTTATTTTATTCCTTATGTGACGTACTATAGAAACGTACTATTTTTTTCAGTTTTATTATATTTTCGCTGAAGGCGGCATTATTATGTTCGGGCTTTTGTGACGCAACTTCGTTAGATTAGTTTTGGTGGATGTTTTTACTTTTGATTTTTCTGAGTTGTTATCCAGATTTGAGATGTTGCTTCAGGCTTCTTGATAATGAGACCTTAGAAATGGTTTGTCCTTCTGCTGAGGTAAAGGGTCTTTTAGACCTTCTTAAAAGGATAAAGTGGTACCTTATCTTCCTAATAATTACAGTATATGGATGTAAATAAATATTTATACCAAAAAAACAACAGTAGACTAATTTTGTTTGTTTTTCTAGTTCAGGTATAAAAGCTATTCTGCTGAAGGTAGGTATTATTTTACTTTGTATTACTCTTTGTGTTATATATACTCACATGTATTATTTTACTTTGTATTACTATTTGTGTTATATACCTCTTTGTATTATGTGATTCAACTAAAGCACGCACTAAACGAACGTTCTCCGCTTGCTCCACAAAATTATATATAACATTATATAGATATGTATATAAATACATCATAAGATACCTTTATAAAAGTATTCAAAAGACACAGTTAACCTCTATCAAGATTTTATCGCAAAACACAGGAAAACTAAAACAAATCGCTTGTACAAAAGGGTTAATAACATACAGGTTGTTTTACAAATGGTTTAGAGTTAGGTACATATGTCCGATCATAGACAGTTGTAAACATCCTGTAGTTGTCCATAAGGGTGACCATCGGTCCAAGTTTCATAGAATATTTAATTTTGACAGTTCAGTTTATGAAACAGCGATTATAGCATAGAAAAGTCAATAACTTTATTTCTTTAGGCTTACAAAATAAGCACTTAGACAACATAATTTCATATAAATACATTCGATTCAAATAAAGATTGTATTATTGTTATTTTAATTAGATATGGGTTAAAGAGCCTAGGTACGTTACTTGTATTCCATAATGTATTGCAAAGGTTTGCAAAACATTTTGGATTTGGATTTTCAGCTCGATGATAATTTGACGTGAAGGATAAAAATCCAAACAAAGATTTACGCTCTTGCCTTTTTAATATTAGTAAGACCTTTTTTAGCTACATCATAGTCCCTACCAAAGTATTTTTTACCTGTGATCCTTTCTACCACTACAATTCACCAAATCAAAAACAATAAAAGGTTACAGTAACAACAAACCCCGTGTTTTACAAACTGAAACGTGGTAACGAATAAAAAGGCAATGTCCGATCATAGAAAGTTGTAAACATCCTTGTACTATTGTCCTCGAGAGCGTACGGGTGGGTAGGGTGACCAAGGGTCAAGATTTTCCAGATAAAATATCGTTATTGTAAGTATGTATTTACTCTAATAAAGTAGTTCGTAAGTAGTTCTTACTCTAATAAAAAGATGTAAACGAAATCTCACATGGTCATATTTAAAGTCTTGTTAGTGTTTACTAAATTTACCTTTGTAAAACGTCAGTCAAGTCTGAAACTACGAGAGTTAGAGAAGTCAACCTGTATTATTTAATTTATTGCACCAATGGATTATGTTGCTGATAAGGATCAATCTATGATTTCCATCAAAAGGAAAAGTTTTCAAAAAAAATATCCATTTATTTTTTTCTTTTTAATCAAGGGCATGACTCGACCATCGACTAGACCATCACCACCCTTCTCAAAAAACCAGCCTGTATATTATCAATGATTAAAATTTCCGTTGAGTTAGAACAGTTGAGGTAACGTAACAAATTATCTAGAGTTAGCTCCTATACAAATTAAAAGCATCCCCAAGACAATTATAATGTTTTAAATAATATATTAAGCTGATAAAATAATTCTGATTTTATTTATTAACGATTTATAAACACGGTTTTGCGCAAGTGGTTTTACAAAACAAGCTTTTATAATCTGCGTATTCGCCCCATTAAGTAATTTCATGTATCGCAATTTTTCAGCCTGGCTACCATTTTCGATTAGATACAGAAAGGCACATTGTTAAATAAGCAATAGAATAAAGTCAAGAAACTTTGAGATTTATAATATTAGCAGGATAGGATAGGAAGGATATTGGTTCTCTTGAGAATTTACTGGTGAAAGATTTATTTTAAAAAATCAAACAATTGCCTACGTATTATAAATCGAACACATCTAAATGCATCTAAAATACCATAAGATAAAACGATAAAGACTTCTTAATAAATAAACAACGCTCACCGTGACCCAATTTTTAATAATTCGTGAAAGTCTCGTGAAACTCGATACCGTGGCCACCCCAGCGGTCCTCCCTCGCACATCCGTCGTGGTCACATTTATTTGACCAGCTAGACAACTGACAGAGCAGCCAACAGTTATATATCCTTTTAGAATTTATTAATCGTGGTTTATTTTAAGTAATAATTTTTACGCATTTGTTCCCCTTGGAGTCGAGACCCTAGGTCCGTGGGCTACCAAGGCTCATCGGGTTTTCAAAAAATTATCTGAGCGCCTGGTCGAAGCGACGCGTGACCCGAGAGCTGGTGAGTATCTGGCGCAGCGCATTAGCATTGTCATACAGCGAGGCAATGCATCCAGCGTCTTGGGGACGCTTCCGACTGGTATTGATATAGACCAGTTCAGCTATCTGTAGATTGTTTCCAACAGTCTGCAGTTAGCTCAATTGTAAATACTATAGTTGTCTGTTTAATTTGTTTATATTATTTGATTGTTATTTTATTTTTCAATAAACATTTTAAAATAAAAAAAAAAAACCATTTACGAAATTGCTATGTTGAAGATCTAATTGTAAGTCTATACCTTGATTCATTCAATAATTTTTTTTGGTAACCTACTAGTTTCTGCCCGCAGCTTCACACGCGTCGTTTTTATGGAAACATTTTAAGATTATTTTAATCCATGTTTGATTCCAGGGATAGAACTACCGTTTTGCAAAATTTCAGCTCGATCCGTTCAGTAGTTTTGGCGTGAAGAGGTATCAAACATCCATTCTGGGTATTTTATATAAATAATAAAATATATATATATATATATATATTCTATTACTAGCTGACCCGACAGACGTTGTCCTGTCATTCAATTCAAACTTCAAACAACTGACAGTTAGGTATTTCAAACGTGCTTGAGAAAAAGAGTATATAACGCTCGGGCTAAGGTAACAATAAAAAAATTATAATAAAGATAGTCGTTAAGTTTTTGCACAATTATCTTTTTTTAAATGTAAGAACCTTCTACAAAGTATTAGAACACATTTAAAAAAATATGACTGATATCGGTAAAGCCGTTCTCAAGTTATAGCGTGACCAGGAGAAATAGGGGTCAATTTTTATATTATTGTATCTAGGTGTATATATCAGTCATCTAGTACCCATAACACAAGCTCTGCTAACAAGCAACATTGCCCAAAATTCTTCGTACATCCATACTTACAAACTTTGACATTTATAATATAAGCAGGATATTTTAAGGTCGTGGTGAGGTATGTAGTGTCCGGGTGTTGCCCGACTCCATCTCAAGACACGAGTTCTCTAAAGTCAATCGGAGGAATAAATTGTGATTGACGTTTTTGCCAGAACGTTTCATTTATTAAAGATAGATAGATAGATAGATAATGCTTTATTCAGAAAAACTTAAAAACTAAACAGTTTGACAAAAAGGTAAAAGAATAGGCGGCCTTATCGCTTAAAGCGATTTCTTCCAGGCAACCAAAAAATTAAAAGTCAAAGTTACTATATTGCACATAACTTTAACACTGCCCCTTGCCCGGTTTGTTAGCCGGTAAGAACCGAACCTACGACCTTTGGAACAAAACCTGGGGCCCACATGCCACAATACAAATATAGTTTTTCACCAAAAATCAATATGAGAAAATAACATTATTTGCGATAAGACATGAGGGTAAGGAGACATTGATTGAAACGTGGGGTCGTTACGAGCCCCTTGCTCAAACAGACGCCAAGACCCCGATATGGTCATTAAAATACTGTATGAATTTATAGAAAAATATTTATGACAAAATTAACCTGTTGGAGTCTATGGGGTCATGTTTTGAAAAATGGGGTCGATGTGAAGCATTGAAATTTATGGCGACGAAGATTTCAAAAGTAGGGCATCTTCGTGTCATTGCTTTATTTATATTCTTATTGGATTTGAAGCTTTTCTTGTAAGAACTTTGACCTTTCCGCGTCCCTTTTTACAGTAAAGTCAGTATATGTTTTACGACGATATGGATGTATAATCTGATATATGTTAAAGCAGCAAGAACAAAAGCTGCAATCTAAAATGCTAAGCGCCACCTAGCAAGAAACAATAAAAGTTCATAAGAAAATATATTAATTAAGAGTTCTCGAAACCGACACATTGTAGGGCTATATCGATTTTTCGCCCCATGCCCCCTCGGTCGCCATCGCTAAATTATAGAAATCTAACAAAAGCATCCCGGACTCGCAAGAAAACTAATAACTGGACTTACACCACCCCGCACGCACACGCCGAGCGTCCACACACGCGCTTCACGCACACACGCATAAAACTCTAATTATATACGTCTACGCAGAAAATAAAGATTGGGGAAAAATTTTAGAAGAAACAAGTGCGCCGGACGCGATGGAAGGGGGCGCTGACCGCTCCCCGTCATTAAGCCCCCCACC
This sequence comes from Eupithecia insigniata, assembly GCA_947859395.1. Taxonomy (NCBI): domain Eukaryota; kingdom Metazoa; phylum Arthropoda; class Insecta; order Lepidoptera; family Geometridae; genus Eupithecia; species Eupithecia insigniata. The sequence goes on along the minus strand of OX402018.1, from coordinate 1,166,171 downwards.
ACCCCCCGGGTGGCTAGTTCCCCCCTGGATGTTTAATAATATGAAGAATTGGAGATAATTTGCGAGAAACTAAATAAGAAACGGACGAAAATTGAAAGGTCGAGAGATATATCCCTGTCTCTGTCTGGCTCGAGATAGTTTCCGTGGAGGGAGCGTTGATGAAAAATGTCTTTCCTTGTGGAAAAATTGGATTATGTAATTTATGGAATGAATTAAGATTGTAACATTTGCTACAGACAAAAATATACAACACGAACCATATAACAACCCGAATGTACGAATATGATACTGATATGAAAGTGAGTAAGATTTAGATCGTTTTAGGTTTTGACCTACATATAAGTAAGATTTAATATGTTGAAATCCTGTGGGTCATATTACTTCCACTATTTCTTTAAAAATTTGGTAATAGGGCAAAATATAAGAATCTAAGTCTTGATAATTAATTTCGGGATGTTTTCTACTACTTATATATCCAAAAAATAGTTCGTAGACCTGATATTTTAAATCCAGTTTCAGGCACTTATTTTACTCCATTGATACGAAAAGAAGGGCCTTGTACCGATAGTGACAATACGTATATTGCTATAACATAAAGAGTGCTTGTCAAATTGACGTTAGCTGTCAAGTATCAGTGTCACCTTCAAGTCGGAACAGTATCAGTATAATGAGAGACAAAAGCTACTTGATCCTTTTGTATTTTAATATCAACTACCTGAATAGTCTATTATTAGTTCCGGGAGTAAATGAGAATTATTTGGCAGGAGTATCTAGAAAATATTGGAGGCTAGCAGTAATTAGAAACCTATCAGGTACCATCATGATGACTTAATATGTGTGATGGATGATGATGATGATCTGGAGAGTATGTACTGTCACTCTTCACTCGACGTTTGAAGGCCTTTGTCCAGTAGTGAACTTCAATCTATTATATGATTACGAAAACTTACGTCTCAACTTATTTTATTTTATTTATTTACTGAACCAACAGATAATGCAAAACAAAGAATCCGCAAAAATCTTCTTCATCTCGAAAGTCAGTTTGTAAATAAATCGCGCCGGTCATTTAGCGAGTCGGGTTCCGTACCAAAAACTACATATTTATGAGCGCGAGGGGACCCTAAAACGAAGATCAATCGATACCGCCTGTTAGCTTGTTAATTTGTACGTATAAACATTCTACGTGTCTTTTGATTTTTTATTTTGTTTATTCAGTATTCATTAGAAGAAATATAATACGTGTACTTTTATAATGTTTTGCCAGCCAGACCGAACAAGGACATTTAAAATACTGAACTAATGGTATTTAAAGGAATATACGCAAAACAAAACTATTTTCAAATGAATATTTCTCTTTTCGCCAAAAGAAAAAACACATTGCCATGGGGTTTTAAATGACCCCACTTTCGTCCAGAGTGTTTGGTTCATGCGTTACAAAGGTTAACATTTTATGAATGGAACTGGTTGATCCTTTCTCTACTACTTCCTTCTTTCTTACTCTTTATGAAGGGGTTTCCAACTTGAGTATAACATGTGTTTTTATAGAAGTATAGTCAAATTAGTTTTCATTTCAAACATAAAATAAGTTTAAATAACTATTTTGAAATAACCGCAAAAAATCGCGATGATGAATTAATATGAGGGAGTATTTGACCTGTGAGGAAGTAGGCCAATTAAAAAAACGTCGTAGGTAGAATTTGAACTTCATTGCAAACTTTGTACATTTGACGAACAAATTGATAGATGCGAGTAGCATCATCTACATATCTGTTATACGTTATACTATAAACTCAGCGGATTAGATTGTCTAAGGTTATACTGTTCGACAATGGTAGATTGTATATAAAATATGGGTAGTCCAAAAATAGACTTAAATTAGTAACTTAAAAAATTAGTTCTAAAATTAGAATTAGATGTAGACATTAAAGGTGAGCTGAGGTGGGGCCTATTGGTTCCACTGTGCAGGCGCTTGTTTTTTTAAGGAAGAGTTTAAATTATTTCTTAAAACCTTTGTATTTATTTAAGTGTTTTCCTTTATGTATCAATAAATACATTTTCTGTCTTCTTTCTTTCTAACATTTTGGTTACAAAATGACCAAAAAATACCGTAATAATAGTGTAACTACGAATTCTTTAGTATTTATTAAATCTTCGTAAAATAAACTAGGAGATCCTAAAGAATATTTTCACTTTAGTAAGTGACTGAGTAAAAATCATATTTTTTGTAAAAACCAATTCAAACCAATAAAAGAACACGCTACCAGGTACAGTGTAATGAGTGTTAAAAAGCTTGGGACGAATTTTGCTCCAACTCGAAAACCAAGAACCTAACAAGATAATGGTTTTTTGTTCGCTTCTTTACTTTACTTTAAAAAAAAGATTGAAGTGAACAAAAAATCTGAGTGATCACTTTATTTCCTCGTTTCGTTATTTCAATTTTGTGTCGTGTCCAAGAGCCCTGCAAGGTCTGAAGGAAAGCAGTTTGATATTTGGTGAAGTCTAGGTGAAAGTATTTGCTCACACAGTTGTAAGTAGCCTGTAGCAATATTATCTACATAGTAACAACAAAAGTGGCTCACTGGTTTTTACAACTTTTACCTTATATTGCGGAAGGATAAAACATTGGAAAAACCATTGCGTCTCACGTAAAAATTATAAGGATCAACGCAAACGGTCCACGAACCTTACCACAGTTTCAATGCAGCCTGAGGCACAGACTCCACTAAACTGGAGATTTAGTGATTTAGAATTACGGCAATTGCCAATTACACTAATTAATTAATTATAATTTATATACAATCAATAAAAAACATACAAAAGCAACATAAAATCGAATTATAAATTATATCGTTTAACTAATAAAAATTAAAATTTATTTTATTTCACATTGGTAATAATTAAGTATTTTAATTTATGAAACATCATCATTGATCTCCCTCACAATAAAGCAGACAAACTGACATTAGGTCCATCAATTCGTCCGCAAATATGTCGCAGTCTGGAAAAGCCTTCAGCAACCCGTCGGCAACGGCGTCGGCGACTGTGTCTGAGATGTGCGGAGATGTTCGAAGCGGAGACGAGAAAAGACGTTTTTCAGGTAATGTCTCTCCACCGAAGCCGTGCGGAGATTCGTACTGGCTAGACTGGAGCGGAGATGTGTGCTGGCTAAAGCGGAGATGTGTGCTGGCTAAAGCGGAGATGTGTGCTGGCTAAAGCGGAGATGTGTGCTGGCTAGATTGGAACTGAGCTGCGTGCTGCGGCGAACGTTAGAGAATTAAGATGAATGCACTAACGAGGCACAGCTCTCGTCCCCGCTCATCTTTCCTCGTCTCCGCATTCTGCGGTTTAGCACGCACAGTTAAAAACAAGACACACTTACGAAATAGGTTCATATATAGAGTTGTTATAGAAGGGTCCTTACTCAGCTCCCGTAGGAGGCCAAGCCAGCGCTGGTCATAAGAGTAACCTGTTTTATTCCAGGCCTAGAACTATGTGCAAAATTTCAGCCCGATCCGTTCAGGAGTTCTGTCGTGAAGAGGTCCTCAACACTAAACATCAAAATATCCAAACTTAAGCATTTATATAAGTGAAGACATCACTAAGAACCGTTACGTACTGTCGGGCGACCAAAGCATAGGCCGAGCCGCCCGAACGATTAACGACTGGCGACCAAGTACGTAAACACCTTTTAAAATTACGGTAAGTCGCCGTCGACCGAGTAGTTGCCGGCGCGGGGCGACCAGTCGTCAGTGCGCAATGGAACTTAAAGTTCACATAAGAGCCTTACCTTCGAATAGGTACTCAAACGCTACTAAGATTTAAGCACGTCTCAAGTTGTGGCGATTTCCGAGCGATTTCGTAGCGATGCGTTTGCGCAGCGAGCTCGACTGCGCAGCGGTCAGCGTATAATTAATTTCAGTTTTGCTTTAGGCATTTGAGTGTAAAGTACTTTCTCCATGGAAGTAGATATCACTACATATTATAAAATAAAGCCCTCTGCCGCGTCTGTCTGTCTGTCTGTTTGCGATAAACTCAAAGATTAGATACTTAACGGATTTTCATGCGGTTTCGTGCGGAGTAAGGTTTAAGTATATAATTTATCAAGGTTTTGTATAAATTGGTTGAAATATAACGATAATTGTTGGGAGTGTCGGAAAAAGTCAATCGGCCTGGGAGCTTTCATCGAAAACGCTGCCTAATCCTTTTGAGATAATAATATAATAATTTATGACGGGATATTCCACTTTTATAGATCTACAAAAAAAACACCTGATGGCATAATTATATTATCTTAGGATACCCATTCTATCTTAGGTTATAGGTAAAACATTCAGACATAACTATGCTCTACTACCCGTGTGAAGACGGGGCGGGTTGCTAGTTACATATTAATCATAACTGGAACGTAGGCTGCTTGATCTTAGATCATATCAGATTATCTGATCGGGGCTGGAACGGAACTGGAACGTCAGACTTTCACATATCTATCTCTATCACTCTTTTATGAATTATATAAATCATCATCAGTGCTCTTCAACATTTCGACTATGCGAAATGCGGGTATGAATCGAGCTTAGGTTCTTTCTTCGGCTTCAACGTCGAGCTAGACGTTCGACCCTGGTGTTTTCGCTTCGGGAGTCCGTTTATATTCTAAGCTGTCATAAATAATGAAAAATATCTATGTTTGTATGTACCATAGAGCAACGTCCGCGGATGGCCCGTGTTGCTCTATGGTATGTACAGTGGCGGTCAGTAGTGACCTAAATTCACAAGATATTGTCTTGCAGCCATTCGTGTTGCTTACGATATTTTTAAATAGATAAAAGATAAGAAAACTTAAATCAATATTCCATTCTACTAATTCGGGAACCATCGATACAACTTCACTACATAAACTTAGCTGTCGGGCTGAAATTTACAATTAATAAATAATGCTGGAGAAATTTACACAGCATTATCTAGCCCCAAGCTAAGCAGAGCTTGTGTTATGGGTACTAGATAACTGATATACGATTTAATACGATATATAGATAGATTTTTTATTATACGTAGAAAACATCCAGAACACCCTGAACAAATATTTGCAGATCGTACAAACATTCGTTCCGAGGCGGGAATCGAACCCGCAAACTCCTGCGTCGCAGGCGGGCCTTCACCCGCCGCGCCACAGAGGTCGTTAAACAACAATTAAACGAAATTTACTATCTTAAATCGTAGTAACCTTCAAGCGAGTATGATCTTTAAGGTCCCGGGTAATGATTCCTCCAAACACGACCGCAACCGTACCTAACGCATAATGTATATATTTGTATTTTGTTTTTAAACTAATTCTGATTTTACATTTTAACACTCTCAAAACCCGTCAGCATTTGTGAGGAATAATGAAGAATATTAATGTATATATTCCTTCTATCACAACTCATTTACTGCCCGTGCTGTACAGCTGTGAAACACATTGCCAGTCTCAGGTTGAAACACATTGCCGTAAGGCGTGCAAAGTCACTACCATTATTCAAGGGCATGGTAAAGGAACACTATTTGTCCTGCTGTCACTGACCATACCCTAGTTTCCCTTAGTTAAATGTATGTATAAATAGGTTTATGTATTTAGGTATTTTTGGTTATTTATGTAGGTATTCGTATGTAAGATTTGTAAATGATTAGAGTTCTGTAATTTGTATTAGCTTCAATAATGCACACAGATCCCCGTATTCAATCCAACGATCCTATCCGTCCAAGGTTGTCTGGTAGAGATCGCTCGTGAGCGATAAGGCCGCCAATTGTCACATTTTTTTTTGTATGAAATTGTTTGTAAACTGTTTTGTTAAGTGTGCAATAAAGCATTTTCTATCTATCTATCTATATACGTACAATGTACCTATCAGTTATCTAGAGCCTACTAACTTTGACATAAGCTTTACAAACTTTGTGCTAGATGACGATGTGCGGATTGTCCAGCACATCGAGTTTTTACTCTATGGTTCAGCATTATTTAATGAAATCGTTCGATAACTAATAATGATAACTACTGTTTTACAATTCTTCAAGTAAAAATTAAACAAACTAAAACGCCCCGAGCCATTCCTCAAATTAATAGCAATAAACATAACAAGAATTATTATTAGGGACCGCGCGATAAAACAATAAAACCGCCATAGACAAGCCCTCGGAAATTGACACTGCGTCAAGTGCGTCATTCGAAGACAGTGTGTCAGTAGTGTCAGAAAGGAGCGTCATTAATTTATTAATCGGAAGATTGGAAGTCAAACTTGAGAGAGTCGTAGCGAAAAGCAAGCGGCGCGGCGCCATCTTCTTTTATAGCGTTGAAGTTGAGTCCATTAAAACTGGATAAGATATTATCAAGGAATTTATAAACTAACGTAACTTAGTATATAAATTCCTTGGATATTATCAAGGAATTTATATACTAACGTAACGATATTATAAACATTTCCTCAGTCTTTACCTATCAATGGATACTAGCTCGTGCCCGCGCGCGGGCAGGCGGCGTGACACTTGCATCTTTATGATCATCCGGGATAAAGAGTGAGATTGATGAGTTATGTACTCATATGATTGTTTTGCACGTCAGTATACTCTTCATTTCTTACATGCTCTAAGCATAATAATATATATATCCCTACATACAAAACAAAGTCCTCCGCCGCGTCTGTCTATCTGTCTGTGCGCGATAAACATAAAAACTACTGAACGGCTTTTCTTGCGGTTTTCACTAATCGATAGAGTGATTCATGAGAAAGGTTGTGATATAATTTGTCAGGGTTTTATTTAAATTGGTTCTAAGATAACGATAATTGTTGAGGTTCGGAAAAAGTCAACCTGCGTGGGATCTATCATCGAAAACGCTGGACGCATCAACCTCATGCAATCCTACGATAGACAAAACATGCAGGCATAATATGCTTTACTAAGCGTGCGAAGCCGGGGCGGAAAGCATAGTAAGCATAATATTTGCTTTTGTATTTTGGTAACAACTGTGTGGGTTTACGCATTGAATTTTATTGATATTTAATATAAATAATTTATAGTTTCACGAAATATTTTTTTCTGTTATTGTAAACTGGTAAATCTTTTAAAAAAAATGTTTTAAATTAGTAACTAATTTGTTAGTAATAGCATAGACTAACAAAACACAAGGTAATTAGTCTATGGTAATAGGTACCTACTCTATAGGTATTATAATATTCTGTAATAATATAGCTGCATGTGTTTTAAATAAATACAAAAATATCACTTATTTGCTATTTTCTAATTTGTTATTTAATAGGCAGCCAGGCATTCTGCGAAATACCTCCACCTACCAAAATATTAATCGATTCTCACAATACCAATAGCATAGCTGTATAAAGCATAGCCATAGCCACCCACACTCTGACATATCTTAGTCGTAGAAAAATCTTGCGATCCCCCTTAGGCCAGCTCACAATAATTAGTTTAACAGTTCCCCCTACCACCCCCTGGAAAGGGGGAGGCACCACCTTTTCAACAAACACATGCGATTCCAAAGTTATATGGATTTTTCCGCGTGTGTGTGTATTGGGAAAGAAAACGGGAATTGGTACGTCATTTGTATTTAGTTTGCGGTTTTATATTTTTTTTTGTTGTGACCTTTTGAGGTGTTGAAGGGTTGGTCAGTTGTATGGTTTGTTAAATTGCTGGATGACATTGGTAACCTTTTCCTTTTGACCAGAATCTCACAATCAGATCCGCAAGGATTTCTGCGGTTTAAGTTTTGGGCATAACTACCCATTTAATGAAAACTCAGGAGAGTTTTAATTGAAGTAAGAACTTACGTCTCGACGACGTAAGTGGCGTAGCGCGCGAAAGTTCGCCTGCGGCGCAGGAGATTGCGGTTTCGATTCCCGCCACATGGCAAATGTTTTTACGACAACAAGTCATACAAAACATTTGTTTTCTGAATAGAATAAAAAGTATGTATGTACCTTATGTATTAAGTCAGAATCAGAATCAATAACTTTATTCTGATTATGTAAAGTATGTCTGTGTAGTATATAAGTTACCTATCTAATATCCATAACACAAGCTCTGCTTAGCTTGAGGCCACGATAATGCTGTGTGGATTATCCAGCATTATTTATTACATATTTATATCACAGTGTAAATTAACAAAAGCAATAGTGACACATGAGACTAATGACCTAGTTTTTCAATATAAAATAATTATATATCGAAAATGTTTACCACAATTTATAAATAACCTACGCACAAAACTACGTACACACAGCGTCCCTACGCCATAAACTAACACAAATACTTAACATTTATCAAAAATGATTCACATTATGTATAAATCAATTATATTATAACCCATAACGTGACTCAAACGCAAATGACCACCCGTATTATATATAACAGACGCCAGACTTATAGACCCCATTCAGAAAGTCACCGTCAGACAATCAACATGTCTAAATTCCTCATTCTATTTTTCCTCGCTTTGGCCAGCAAAGTAAAAACCCAAAGCAACGACCTATGTCCTTGCGAAAAAGCTAACAACGAAGTTGACAAGAAGTTATTAATCTCACTCTTGGAAACACTGTCGGTAGACGTCGATGAGGAGCTTAGAAAAGACTACTCTGTATACCCTGGTCTTCTAAACCAGTTCAGCTGCAACTGTGAAGAAAAGGAAAGGAAGAAGAGGAAAATCTTTCCCGAACAGCAACCAACTAAGGTGGTCAGTGAACAGATCAACCCTGAGCCTCAACTGGAAAATATGGATAAGCGCTCCATCCATCCCTTAGCCGGGAAATGGTGCCCTGAAGGATACATCAGGTTCGGATTCTCCTGTATTGATGCCCAGCATTTTAATGACTATTAGTTTTCAAGTGAATAAAGTGGAAAGAGTTTTTGCTCTGTTAAATGTGTGCATTTATTAACCGACTTAGATGTGTGCATTTATTAAAACGTAGGCCTCCTCCTGGTCGGCTGCGTGTTTTTTTAATGTGTTATTTCTTATGGACGGATTTAGAAAATTCTAGAGAATGATCCCGAGGTGGTCTCATGGAAGTTTATTCCCGAGGTATTTGTTTTCCCGGAAAAACAGTGTAAAATTAAGGGATTCAAAGTCAGTTTTTAGTTTTTCAAAACCACCAATATATTTTTAACTTGAGTTAGTGAAGGCACTTTGTCTTGTTTGCGATCGACTTCAAAAAAGGAGAAGGTTCTATGCTAAGCTGCTAAGTATGTATATATGTCTTTTTTTTACGAAGCGAGCTAAAAGTCTAGGCTCATAGTAATGTTATTAACCGACTTCGAAAACAGTTTCGACTGTTCTATGTTCTGTTGTATATTTTAAATTTTAAATGAAGGTATATTCACCATTTTTCTCCTTCAATTGTTGTTGTCAATTGATTTTCATGATTCTTTTAATTTGTATACAGAATGATCCAATTTTAATTTAATTCCTGCGGGATACCATTGTCCCGGAAAACTTAAGAAATAGGGAAAAATTAAGGGATTTTAAGTAGGTTTTTAGATTTTTTCAAAATAAATAAATAATGTTGGACAATCCACACAGCATTAAAACAATCAAATTATGTGTGTTATTAAAACGTCTTGTTGTTAAGTGTTTGTGTTCTACTGCACAAAAGCTTACAAAACTTGAAAGCATGGCCTTACTAAAAATTGTTAGTACAAATAATTTAAACACAAAAATATATTTACTAATATTAATTAATAATTGTTGCACCCTGTCTATTAATGTTATTCCGATCTCCAGTGCATCGAATTTATTTCTTTTAGGTAAAAAAATAGTTACCTGCCTCTATATTTTTCTTTTATATGACATTGAATTTACCAAATAATTTAAGCTGTAAGGAACTTAAATTTAAGTTAGAAACAACAAATTACTTAAATGAAGATTGAAAAAATAGACAATAAATAAATTTGTATAATTTTTTTGTTTTAATAAAGCAATATATTAAACTCTACAATTTTATACAAAATTGTCTTGGTAAGTTAGTAAATAATGCTGGACAATCCACACATCATCATCTAGCCCCAAGCTAAGCAGAGCTAACTTATTTAACTTAACTTTAAGATTAACCCCGGCCAACACTAGCCGGCCAACCAAATATTAGACCAGTCCTAGGAATAAATAATAATAAATAAATTTTGGACAAGAGGAAGGTTGCTCGTATGGGGGAGGCCTATGTCCAGCAGTGGACGTGTATGGGCTGATATGATGATGATGATGATGATGATGAATGTTGGACAATCCACACAGCATCATCTAGCCCCAAGCTAAGCAGAGCTTGTGTTATAGGTACTAGATGACCGATATACATAATACAATATATACATAGATCTTGTTTACTATACATAGAAAATACCTAGAACACCCGGAACGAATATTTGCAGATTTTACAATCATTTTTCCCAAGGAGGGAAGCGAACCCGCAACCTCCTGCGTCGTAGGCAGACCCTCGGCCGCTGTGGTACTGAGGTAGTCAATTTAATTTACAATAAACAAAAAATACATTTTCAAAATCCAAAAACCCAGCATTTCGGAATATCCATCTATTTCATGTCCATAATACATACAACTGGTTTTTAAAATGGTTTTCCTTAGTATTTACATAATGCGCACGCGTCCATTTGTTGTTACTTATTCTGTGACGCGACTTTGTTTTACGGAAGGTTTCCTGCGAAAAATGAATATTTGATTTATTTACAACCCACCCCGGCTTCGCACGGTTGCAATGCTGATAAAATATACTTATAAACCTTCCTCTTGAAACACTCTATCTATTTAAAAAAAACACATCAAAATCCGTTGCGTAGTTTTAAAGATATAAACATACATAGGGACAGACAGCGGGAAGCTACTTTGTTTTATACTGTGTAGTGAAAGGTGATAGTACCTAATTTAACAATAAATTCTGACTAAAATAGAACAGTTACATAATGTTTTAAACCGACTTCAAAAGGAGGAGGTTCTCAATTCGTTTGCTTGTATGTTTTTTTTTTGTATGTATGTTACGCGATATCTCCGCTAATCATGAACCGATTTTGAAAATTATTTTTCCGACGGACTAGTTAAATTGTATACTATATACAACTACAAAATATACAAATAAGAAATAATGTGTTATTTATTTTCTCTTATACGCAGAAAATACCCAGAACACCCGAAACAAATATTTGCAGATCGTACAAACATTTGTCCTAAGGTGGGAATCGAACCCGCAACTTCTGGCGGCCTGCCGCGCCACATCGGTCGTGAAGTGGTCGTCAGAGACCTCAAAATGCTTGACATAAAACTCTTGAGCTTGAAGATTATTTGAGAATTTACCAAATATCCGAAGTTTTGGTATTTTTCTAGCTACTTTAGTTTTCCTTTAGTAGTTATATAATGCGCACGCGTCTTTTTATTATTACTTAATCTGTGACGCAACTGATATAAGACCGGTTTCCCGCTCAAAATTAACGTGCATTGACACATAATGAATTGGTTTGCGTTGGCAACTCCACTCACAAAGATGATTAAGAGTCAAAAAGCCTTGACTACAAAACAAGATTCTCTACCTAGGTTTTTACATAATCTCAGGTCAAAATCTCGCACTGATAGTACACAGTTTATAAATAACTAGCAACCCGCCCCGGCGTCTCTGTAGATATGTATATAAAAGAGGAATATCACACTTCGAATTGTTTTGTTATACATACCTATATCAAATGGATTAGGCAGCGTTTTCAATGAAATCTTCCATGCGGCTTGACTTTTTCCGAAACTTCCAACAATCATCGTTTTATTTTACACAAAACCTTGACAAATTATATAGTTAAACCTTCCTCATGAACCATTCTAGAGATTTGTGAAAACCGTATGAAAATCCGCTCAGTAGTTTTTGAGTTTATCGCGAACTAATAGATAGACAGACTTGATAGAGGACTTTGTTTTATAATAATGTGATACTTCACTCGATGGACCGACGACATCGTACCGGTCGCAGGGAGTCGTTGGATGGAGGCGGCTCAGGACCGCTATTCGTGGCGTCGTTTGGGGGAGGCCTATGTCAAGCAGTGGACGTGTACGGACTGCCCATACACGTCCACTGCTGGGCATGTATGGGCAGTCCAAACGACGCCACGAATAGCGGTCCTGAGCCGCCTCGATCCATCGACTCCCTGCGACCGGTCCATGAGGTCCCGGGCAAAGATTTTTGGTGGATGGTCTCCCATGTAGGGGGGGGGATTTGCCATAATCACCATGCTTGGCAGGCGGATTGGTGATCGCAGTGTTGGTGTTGAAAAATACACAGAAGGAAGCTGCTGCCCTTCCTCTGGTAGGTTCCTTTTATCGGCTCTTACGACATCCACGGGTTGAGTTGGAGGGATCGATATTCGTGCGCCGCGGCCCCACGGTCAAATATTATGTGATTCATATTATTAGAAGTAAGTATTAGTCATTTATATAAAAATTCAAGTTTATAAATATTCGTTCCCAGTATAAAAACACCGCTGGTTCCATTCTTAGAAATGCAACGAATGTACAAGATGCTCGTGCGCATGATTTGCAGACAATAGACATTTTCTTGATTCGTTCATGCTTTACCTTATAATGAGCAGATTTTGATCTTAGTTGTTTTGAACCGGGTTTAAAACAGCTGGAAACTTGCTTTTTAGAAGCGGACTTCAACTTCAAAGCCGGAGTAGCCGTTCAGATTCAATAACTTTAAAAACTTAGACTGTTATGACTTTGACAAAATAAGCACTTAGACTAGTTAAATTTTAAACTATAAACAACTATAAATATAGTTACACATATTATTATCAAATAATAAATAAGGTGTTATTTATAATCTAACCTTACCCTACCTATACGCAAATAAACGATTTGATTTAAAACTTAAAACTCAAAGTGCATTATTTCCTTTAGACCTAAGAGGACTCATGGACACGTCGCAAATAGATAGTTAAAGAAAAATTACATACATAAGTCAAACTAGGAAATAAAGTTTAAGATTGATTGATCCTCACGCATGATCGAAATGAGAAAGAACCTTGTCAAAGTAAATGTTCTGGACAGAGCATTATGTTCGAACCAACACATGACCCGAGAGCTGGTTAGTATCTGGCGCAGCCCAACAGCATTGCCATACAGCGGGGCAATGCAGCCAGCGTCTTGGGGACTCCGACTGGTATTTATATGGATCATTCGGCTACATTTATATTGTATGCAACAGTCTGCAGATACCTCAACTGTTTCAATTGTAAACTAGTTGTAATTTGCTTGTGTTATTTGTGAATTGCTATATTTATAAAGAGTTATTTGAAGTATTAGGCCAGAAGTTTAATATTGCAAATGGTAGCGTGACTCATACAGAAATCTAGTGACTCATAAGGTGGCACATTTTTTTTTTGTCTTACCAACTGAGTCGAACTGAGATTGCGTTCGTGATTGGTTATTTTGATGAATAGTTTTTTGGTTTTTCTATTTCATTTCAATTTCAATCGAGACGACGACGACGGCAGTGGCGCACATCCTTGCAACTAAGGAACCCTACTGCGCGTAGCCCGATACGCACTTGACCGCTTTTAACCTATTGACTAACTGACTGAATAGGTACTTTATACGTGTCCTTAGTCCTTAAGATTATTGTGAAAGTCAATTTCTGATGTTTTGTAGTTGTATTCATTTCATTGAAGGCTAGATGATAGTGTGTGGATAGTGATCAATGTACACATATCCCCATATTGGATAATAGAATCTCGTAATTGTCATTCAATGTATTTGTGTTAATTATTAATGAATAGACTCAATCAGTGTACAAACTCTTTTATTACCAACCGCACACCCACAGTAATAAATATATTTATAGACCAAAATAACAAAAGTGGTAAAAAAACAAAACCGGTTTTATTTATTTATTCATTCATTCATTTGATTAATTTTAGTTTTTATTTTTATTTTAGATCACAGAGAGGAACTAGTGACCACTTGACCAGTAATACGTTGTGAATCTAAAACAGGCAGCAGTCTCACAATTTTAGCTATAATATGTGTAACTATATTACTTGCAATATATACTAGCAATAAGCTCCTTTCTGAGAGAAAATAAACGTATATTAAATTTGACATTAATGTCGTGTCAGAAGGCGGGCGAAGTGACTACGCCGCATACCAGTTTTAACACTAAAGTAGGTAACGACAAAAGTACTAATAAAAAAAATATACCTGTGTAGACAAATAAACGATTTGTGTATTGTATTCCTGCTGTGGCCCGAAGCGATGTATTGGCACAAGTGACCATGAATAAGTGAAGTATAATTGTATAAGTGACAATACCATATGTTACACTCGCTTGTCTCCTAATCCGGGCAGGCATCGGATAAGCCAAATATATTCGCCTTGACAGCTCGTACGATGTAGCCGGTTATTTATAATTCGTTAAACCTGGTTTTTTTCTATAGTATATAGACCTTCGTTTGACCACAATCTCACCTGATGGAAAGTGATGATGTGGCCGACTGTGTATCACGAAGGTCTAGAAGACACCTGTTCACTCTTGTCTTGAAGAGACCCAGATTGTAATTCACCGGAAAAACTGAAGCAGGCAACGAGTTCCATTCCTTAGCGGTGCGAATGATGAAGGTGGACGAAAATCACTTTGTACGAGTGGATGGTATATCCACCGATGATGGTTTAAGGAGATGCTGGGCCGCACCGTTACAGCACAGCACAATAATTATCCTCTCCTACTATCCTACTAATATCCAGTAGGATCCATTGTTGGATACTTTGACATTTATAATATTAGTAGTATAGTATTAGTTATCAAAGTTTGTAAGGATGGATGTACGGATGTATGGATGGATATTTGTTACTCTTTCCCGCAAAAACTACTGAACCGATTAGTCTGAAATTTGGTATGGGTATATTTTGTGCTTTGCGGCAGTTTGGTCCAGATCTGCGACAACATTTATTGTATTTTACTATATATATTTATTTTCAGATAATAAAATCCATAACAAAAAGTTAAAATGTGAATAATTAAAATTAATTTAATTAAAATTCAATAACACAACTAATATAATTAAATAGAATTAAATAAGAACAAAATCGGAATGCAATGAAATAATAATTAGAGTATACGATGGTCAGTACCTTCCTAGAATAAAGATTAGATCATGAATAAGTGAACACTTTATTATATCATCATCATCATCAGCCCATACACGTCCATTGCTGGACATCCGTACGACGCCACAAATAGCGGTCCTGAGCCGCCTCCATCCATCGACTCCCTGCGACCGGTACGATGTCGTCGGTCCATCGAGTGGATGGTCTCCCATGTAGGGGGGGATTTGCCATAATCACCACGCTTGGCAGGCGGATTAGTGATCGCAGTGTTGGTGTTTAAAAATACTCAGAAGGAAGCTGCTGCCCTTCCTCTGGTAGGTTCCCTTAGTCGGCTTTTACGACATCC
This sequence comes from Eupithecia insigniata, assembly GCA_947859395.1. Classification (NCBI taxonomy): domain Eukaryota; kingdom Metazoa; phylum Arthropoda; class Insecta; order Lepidoptera; family Geometridae; genus Eupithecia; species Eupithecia insigniata. The sequence continues at coordinate 1,150,698 of OX402018.1, read as the reverse complement.
ACGGGTTGAGTTGGAGGGGTCGATATTCGTACGCCGCGACCCCACGGCTTTATTATATACTAGAAATTAAACTTAATAAAAAAACTTATATCTAAATACAGAAGCCGGTATGTTTTACTAAAGAAAAACAAAGCAATAAGTCACTACTAACGAAAAATAAATTATACCTAATAACAAGTATGTACCTAATAATAAAGACAAAAACATTACGAAATTCATCATTTATTTGTCTTTATTATTACATACTTTTTATTATCATTTGTTTTACTTTGTAGAAGACATTATATATTGGCCTGCCGACATTTGGGACACAAAATTCTCGGACACTGTCCCAATTGTCACATTTGAATTTTAACATTTTCTTCACGGACATTTCGGATAGAAATAATAAACGCTGTTTTGTACAGTCAGATAAAAAACTTACTAACTTTTGACGCGCGTTTTGGAATCGTTCTTGTAGTCATCCTAGATACCTAATACAGACCATTTATATAATTACTTTGCTATTATTTAACCGACCTGGCAATTAAAACTAATTTAATATTGTATATAATTTTAATTTTGAAAATATGATTTTGACTTTTGAACAGAATACTTGAATACTTGAATGGAGAATCAGATTATTTTTGTATTGTAAAACTGTTCAATTCGGTTTTGACATACTTATACAAATAATTATCATAGTTTTATATACCTGGACTTACAACAAACCAAATAAAATTAACACAGTAAAATAAAATTAAGTAAGCAACCAGGTTGAATTCCAAGTTAGTCCTAATAATTTAGGAACCTAGACACAGGGACGAGTAAAATTCTATACAATTCGATTTAGGAATCTGTAAATGAAAATGAATGTGACTCTATTGTTACCTAATCTTATAACAAAAAACTTCGACCATCATACAACACATTGCATTTCATTTTGCCATCAGTCAGCGAGCGGTCACCGCTCCCCCGATAAATGAAATTTAACGGAATGAAGGAAAAAAATCAATACCCACTACGAATAGTTGGTATCGCCAGCTATCGCGGTCCCTAATTTAGTGGCGATAAAAACAATATACGTCGGTGTGCGTGACACGCACATTCTGACATTCATGAGGCTTCACGAAACCACATGTCATTTCTACATCTATCGTGATTGGTTGAACTTTAAATTCAGAATTCCACCAATAATTGAATCATATTGGACCTACCTAATTCCCGGTAAAAGCAATTTGAAAATGGAATAGAAGCGTTTTTAAATAGCCATGTGAAAATTTAAATTTAAATTGACAGTGACATTTTAAATTCATTATAAATCCGGTTTATAACGTTCGAATGTAGCGGTTATATTTTGAAGTGTGAGACAGTGAGAGACAGCTGTTAGAAGGCTTCATATTGGATTATGAATTACATAGTTAGCTAATTAAAGTTTATTATAAAGCCACTTACGGATAGATTAGACGTCAAATGTCTGGAACGTTGAGCATCCTACTCGAGGTCGTCGAACCCGGCAAAACATACGAACACACAAACCGCCATGTTGAATTTCAAACGTCAATTTTAAAATCCAGTCCGCGAACTGTCAAACTCGCAACTGTCAAACTTAACTTTTTAAATTTATAAGTTTACTATCTAAAACACTGGTTGTATAAAAACGTTATAAAAATATTAAAATTATGAATTGTGGAAAACTTGTAAATTAAAACGAAATATAAATATATATTAATAATAAAAGCGTGGCAGCGCTTCTGAGTCACAGCGCCTACTGAGTTAAAATTTTTGGGTATAAAAACATGCTACAATGGCCTCCCGTAGGATTCGCCAATCTTGATATTTGCCGGGAAACTCTAACCCGGAAAAGTTCTATTGATTTATGCGTGCCTTAATATGTGCTCTATGACGATAGACTTATGTGTTAATATCAAATGGTCGAAATGAATAAGAAATTAAAATAACGACAACGCTCGTCAGAAAAAAGCCAATTAAATTAATATGTAATGAACATTTTAACCCAGTTCCATTGTAATGTATTTGTACAATTTTACTTTCAGACTAGCTGTCTTGCAAGTTTTCTTAATAAAACTAAAGTTACTGTATAGCTGTAAGCTACAAAACCAACTCAACAAGCACCACTTACAATGCAATCAATATGTTTTCTCTATAAAATATTAAAATAAAAAATTACTACGATCACCAAAATAAAAGTGAAAGTATCAAGGACCAAGACAGTTCGGTCCCTCCCCCTGCGTGTGTGCGTGTAGGGCGAGGTAGGGGGAAAGCGAGGGAGGGGGCGAAATTTTTCGTTTTTCGCCCACTTTTCCGTCCCGCTCTAGTTTTTCGTTTCTCCCTCATTTTTTCTTCGGCTTTCTTCCTAGTACCCACCACATGTGAACGGGGGCAGTATAGCTTCAGTTTTCAGATGCTGCAGAAACGTTTCCGGTTTGAATCTGTAACATGAAACAGAAATTTCAAAAAAATATGTTACGTATTTGATAAGTATGTCACAAGTAATGCCAAGTATAAAATAATATATCACAAGTAATGCTAAGTATAAAATAAACGAACGGCCGATTGGATTTTTAGGTCTTTTTGATATTAATTGCTTCTGCTTAGTTTTACCTCAGGAATTCGCTCTAAAACACTATTAACAATTTTTAGTATGTAAACTAACTTAATTATAATCCTGTTCTGTGTATGTTTTATACACAGAAATACTTTTGTTTGACGCACACAAACCACAATAAATTTTATGAACTGCGACAATTCAAGGAAATGATAACCTTATTAAATCTTAAGTACCTGTTTGCAGCAGCGCACAGTGTAAAATAAACCCCAGTTTTGTTTCATCTCAGTATTATAACGAAACCCAATAGTTTTTATCATCATAAGCACTGGAGTAAAACTCTGGTCTCATCGATAGACCTTATAGTTTTTTTTATAAAAAATTGACAAAGTTCCCCTTTATCCGCATCATAAAATATACCAAATAAATGAAATAAAAAAACGGGGCTATTTATTTAAGTTTTATGTATATACATTTTTTTTTTCATCACTTTAATTCCGTATTAGATCATAATTTCTAAACTAAACGATTGATTAAACCAACCTTTATCTATAGTATTAAAACCATAATCTAACTCCGCGTTATTTAGAAGTTAACAGCAATTTTCTGTTTTCGTTAAGGTTGTCACTCCCATATCCGGATATTTTTATCCGGATCAAACGAGTTAAAAAAAATGGATTTATTTCTAAGTATTTTCGTCTTCATTCCAAAGGACTAAATTAAGATCGTCGTGGTCATCTGACGTATCGCCAACCATTAGAATGTTATTTTCACCAATAGGTTTCAACAGATACATATAGTGGCTGCTATTGGTAATGGGGCTATTTTTGTTTTATGTTTACGTTTTAATCTGAAATTACCAAGTCGGATGAAACTTATGCTCAGGATGATATGCTGTGGAACAGGTCAAACATTGCAGCCTCACTGACAGATTTTTCTTGAATCATTTTTTCCCTATCATTTCGTCAGTACATCTAGTGTTTTCTACAATTTAATGAAAAATTATACGAAATCAACAAAATTAAAAATAAATACGTACTTTTTTCGCAATTCAGCCGCTTGTTCAGACAGCATTTCAACCGGTAAAGTCAATGATTCTATTATTTATAGCGTGACAGTCATTGGATGTCACTCATACTTTTCCACATGTATGTACGTATACTTGTATGTTAGATTTTTGCTAGTGTAGCAAACAATTCTGGATGAGTTACTGGAAAATACAATTGAAATAATGTATAAATCATCTAAAAGCCATTCATCAATATTCAAAATGCCGGCAAATGTTTCACGATATCGATCTGTTAGAGCCGTGTTCCAATACTTGATATTCAGTATTATTGTCAACCTGCCCGTAGAACCTGCGTTTTTGTGTAAAAGAATGAATAAATCATTACAACACTTACAATTTTTATTAATATTGTAAATGCGAAAGTATGGATAGATATTTTTATTACTTAGTTAATGCGTAAACTGTTGATTAGATTTTCATTAATATTTGCAAACATGTAGAAAATAATCTGGAATAATATTCATAGGCCACCTTTTATATGGGTTACACGCGTGCAAAATCACAGGCAGAAGCTAGTATACATTAAAAAGCATATTTTGCTTCATATTTTCTGTGACCAACAATAATTCAAAGTATCAAAAGAATTTTTCAGGGTAGGTGGCAGCCCTAGGCCCGAAAAATCCGGATTTATCATAAAATGATAATAACTTCTAAATAACGCGGAGTTAGATTATGGTTTTAATATTATAGATAAAGGTTGGTTTAATTAATCGTTTAGTTTAGAAATTACGATCTAATACGGCAATAAGTGGAGAAAAATAAATAAAAAGAAAAATGATAAGAGTATTATTAATTAATAATCTATTCACAATAGAAAGTCAAAAATTTGTTTGATGGTCCATTATTATGTGTATAACAATTGTATATACATAAAACTTAAATAAATAGCCCCGTTTTTTTATTTCATTTATTTTGTATATTTTATGATCTGGATAAAGGGGAACTTTGTCAATTTTTTATAAAAAAAACCACAAGGTCTATCGATGAGACCAGAGTTTTACTCCAGTGCTTATGATGATAAAAACTATTGGTTTTCGTTATAATACTGAGATAAAACAAAATTGGGGTTACACTGCAGCGTGAGACAAATCAGTAACGAACCCTAGTTCTAAGAATTTAATTTGCAGAAACTTTTGTTGCATTTATACACAGAAAAAGACATACCTACCTAGACAAATTATTTATTCGCCACTACACTTTTTTTGTTTAAACACTGTCACACTCATAGACCTAGAATTTTTTTCTACGTCACACTATTATAACGGTGTATAAATGCTCGGATGGATGATTTTTACCTCTTGATGGCCTAACTTCCGGCCCAATCTGACGACCTCTGTGGCGCGGCGGGCGAAGGTCCGCCTGCAACGCAGGAGTTTGCGGGTTCGATTCCCGCCTCGGGACAAATGTTTGTATGATCTGCAAATATTTGTTCCGGGAGTTCTGGATGTTTTCTATGTATAATAAAAAATATCTATCCATGTAGTCTATTATAATAAGTATATCAGTTATCTAGTACCCATAATACGAGCTCTGCTTAGCTTGGGGCTAGATGATGCTGAGTGGATTGTCCAGCATTGTTTATTTTATTTTATTTAAGATTCAAACAGAAAACAAATACACAATGTGTTACATTATGGGAACAAAAAGGTCCCTGTCTCAGCATTATGCCGCTACAAGCCGGAGCTAGTAGCGGCGTTGGTTTTCTGACAGGTCCTGGGTGTGGTGGTACAAAGATTGTATTAAGTACATTTGTGTAAGTGATTTGGAGTTTTCAAAGCACATATTGTTGCTTTTTAAATTGCTTAAAATTGTCGGACGTGGTTTTAGTTCTTTTTAAATTGTTTAAATTCGATAATTTTAAGCGTGTAATTAAAACAAGTGTTAATTTTTTTTTCATGTAGTTTTGTTTTATCTGCCCGCTCAGAGTTATACTGTGTAAGGCGCGCCACCCGCCCTCGCTCCTCCACGGCGCCTTACGGTTATACAGCGTGTTCTGAAATGGATGTGAACTTTCACTTTCTTGGCAAAAATTTTTTCAGTCCAGTACATTATAATTGGTATGAGATTTTTTTGGTTATAATTTATTTGTAATAACTAGTTCCCTAGGTCAGATTTTGCTAAAAACTATAGATATCAATTTTTAATTTATGGATGGTATTGTATCTTACCCAACCCGTGGATGTCGTAAGAGCCGACTAAGGGAACCTGAGGAAGGGTAGTAGCTTCCTTTTGAGTATTTTTCAATACCAACACTGCGATCACCAATCCACCTGCCAAGCGTGGTGATTATGGCAAAACCCCCCCTACTACATGGGAGAACATCCACTTGATGGACCGACGACATCGTAGCGGTCGCAGGAAGTCGATGGATGGAGGCGGCTCAGGACCGCTATTTGTGCCGTCGTATGGGGGGAGGCCTATGTTCAACAGTGGACGTGTATGGGCTGATATGATGATGATGATGATTGTATCTTACACTCGAATATCCCTACTTTACATCATTTTGCATACGATCAATATAAGTACACAATATTATATTGATCTCTTCTCTAATATTAGGTATGTTGGTTTGGTTACCTGGCTAGTTTTCATACCCTACAAGTTAAACAGTTTGCGTTTAAAATCTTTAGTTAGATAAAAAAAAACGAAAAGTTTTTATCTAAAAATAATTTTCTTCATTTATGCCACGTATCCAAAATTAATTACCTCAAAATTAAACTTTCATGCAATACAACCCACAATCGGAAAATATCTAATAATACTCCACAATACAATACATCCCTCAAGGCCACATCCAAAGTGCCCACCCTGTATGTCCCAGAACTAGGAACCGGGGGGGTAAGTACACACGCCCACCCCCGGGGGGAGTACATGGCAAATACGCGAAAGCAATAGGACTTTTAAAAATTCTCCAGAAATATGATTTATGTGTTGACGGCAGAGCTCCCAAGGACGGGGGCTGATTCGATTTTTAAACCACCCTGTAGGAGGCTTTCGCAGAATACAGTTTTTTTGTTTTAAAAAGATGAAGATTAATGTTTGAAAATGGCAGGTTTTTTAAGAAATTGCGTTGTTTTAAATAAGTATATTCATATCTGGAGCTGAAATTTTAATAATTCATTTAATATGAAATTTCATTTTAGAAATTTTTTGAATATGAATACATAACTTTTTGGTCAAAAACCAAGTCTGGCTCGGGCACCATAGCTATAACCAACTAACTATACCAAGCTTCTGTCCGCGGTTTTGCTCGCGTTCTTTATAAGGAAATGTTTAAAATCTCATTTCAAGTCTTATTGCAGGCTATATCCAAGTGTTGCTAGTGCTCCTACGGCGAATAAATGAGTGTCACTTGCTCACGTCAATGTCCATTTGCCACTTCATTTCAACAAAACGTAGAAGCTGGGAAACATGTGATAAGGGTCAATTGAAAAAACAATTAAAAAAGTTCATTTATGTATGTATGTTAAATCAGTCAAAACAGCGTTACTTAAACACAATGTGATAAATAATTGGTAAATACAAAACCACATAGTTTTATCAGATTCATACAGGTAATACAAAGAGTTGGGGAGTTACGATTTTACGCTACGTAACACCAGAAAACAGATTCGTCTACTCATTCGCCGATGGCGATAAGCAAGTGTCACCCACGTGACCATCGTGTCTCGGAAGACCGTACCTTATATTATTATACTTTATATTATTATACCTTATATTATTTATTTGTATGAGAAGCTTTAGACATACTTATGTATATCTACACGTTTTGCTACTTTTACTGTATATATCACACTAATATTATAAATGCGAAAGTTTGGATGTTTTGGATGTATGGATGGATGTTGGATACCTCTTCACGACAAAAGTACTGAACAGATCGGGCTAAAATATTGCATTTTTTTTAATAGTATATAGACCTTCGTTTGACCACAATCTCACCTGATGGAATGTGATGATGTGGCCGATGTTGTATCACGAAGGTCTAGAAGACACCTGTTCACTCTTGTCTTGAAGAGATGGTAATTCTCCGGAAAAACTGAAGCAGGCAGCGAGTTCCATTCCTGGTAATTATAGACTTGCAATCAAACATATGCTATTTGTATCCCATAAATCAAATCCCATAGATATTTGTAGAGATAGAAATCACCTTTCCGTTAACGTTTCCATAAGACAACACGTGCGAAGACGGGAGCAGAAACTTGTTAGTTTATAGTATTTACGTGGTGATTTTAGCCATTAGAGCTTTAGAACTTAGCGTTAGAGCAGAGGCAAGGATGGCAAGAATAAATGAACCTTTAATATAATCATCATCATCATCAGCCCATACACGTCCGCTGCTGGACATAGGCCTCCCCCGTACGACGCCACAAATTGAGCCGCCTCCATCCATCGACTCCCTGCGACCGCTACGATGTCGTCGGTCCATCGAGTGGATGGTATCCCATGTAGGGGGGGGATTTGCCATAATCACCACGCTTGGCAGGCGTATTGGTGATCGCAGTGTTGGTGTTGAATAATACTCAGAAGGAAGCTGCTGCCCTTCCTCTGGTAGGTTCCCTCAGTCGGCTCTTACGACATCCACGGGTTGAGTTGGAGGGGTCGATATTCTATGCCGCGACCCCACGGCCTATAATATAATTAAAGGTATTATTTTAATACAATACTGACAAAAATGTATGACCACTCTGGAAGTACATTTTATTTAAGACTAGCTGCTGCCCGCGCCTTCACCCGCGTTTTATCATGATTAAACATAACCCATATGTTATTTCTGGTCCCAAACTATACGCATACCATATTCCAGCCCAATCAGTTCCGTAGTTTTTGCGTGAAAGAGAAACAAATATTCATACTCAAAAATTTTGACATTTAATATTAGTAGGATATAAGAGCTTTTACAGTCATTGTTAAACATAATAAAATCAAGAACATTATTTATCACATTGACTTGTATTTAACTGCCACAGTGCCTCGGCCATGTTCGCCCAGGCACGCACCGACACTTTCGATGCCATCTGGCGAAAGAAGTCAGCCTCACTACTCAGCAGAACCCGCAGGAGCAGCAATAGCGTCCTAACCGCGATAGCCGAAAAATTTGACTGTCCTGTAATGTTGTATAGTTTGGTTAAAAGGACAAAATCCATTATTCGTTTTAAGTACTAACCTCTAGTTATAAGTCAACTAACAAAATGGATTTTATAATTATCTGAATAAATAAATTGAATTAAAATTAACTTACTCTGTTTTGAGTGATCTAACAAACATAACTGACAATTGTCTTTTTTTATTGATTTTTCAATTGACCCTTATCACATTTGTTTCCCTACTTCTACATTTCGTTGAAATAACAATGCAACTGGACAGTGACGTCATTTTTTATTCCGGTCGCTTCGGTATGTAGATCAGGGCCCGTACTCTTAAAAACGAAATCGTAGTTTCTGATTCTTTTTCGTGCAAACGCTAATCTTATGCAATGGACATAAGAGTTGGTTTTGCACGAACACGAAAAAGAAACTTCGGTTTTCCTTTTCCGAGTAGGCCCCCAGAATCAGAATCAAGTCGATTGGTTGCTTAGTTAGGGTGTGAAGGAGGAACAAACAAACAAACACACTTTCGCATACGTAATATCAGTTATCCTATCAGTTTATTAACTATTATTCACTATTTTAACTATTGTCCAAATAGTTTATTTCCTGTGTGTTCAAACAAGTAGGTGGGCATAATCTAAACGTAACCTTTATGTAGGGTAACCTTTTCCGCTGATTCGAATTGTCCCACAGCTGCCCTCGAGTCAAGGTTACGTACACCCGGTCTTTTTAAAAGGTACACTAATATATATATATATATAAATACAAACGTTTTATTTTAGAATGAATAACTGCGGAACGGGTTATGTTTTTCACATGTGTACCTGGTCTCAAAAACTCAGTGCATAATTGCCTTTATAACTTACAAAGTTCAAAGTTGCCTGGGAGAAATCGCTCTCAGCAATAAGGCCAACTTTTTATTTTGGATATAAGATTTATGATGTAATTTTTAGTAGGTACGATAAAGTGTTCATTCATTCAAGTTTTGTGCAAAACAACGTCTACATAGTTTTAAAGATGGCTAGTATATTTTCTTAAGGGAGTTATTCGTATTTATTTCAAATATTTTGTCAGCCGGAAGAATCAGCTTAGAAGCTATTTGGACATTGGAATTATGAACCAATAATTTTTCGAAAGAATCGCAATTTCTGATGGAATTTTGAAATCTGAAATTTTTTCGCCAGTTCCACCCAGATCTCAGAGTATCATTTTTCAAAAGTGACTAACGCTTTTACCTATTAACTGTTATCTATTTATACTTAGAAATTATTTGAAAAAACATTTTACACAAAAACCGCTCTTTTAATAGCTTCCAGCAATCAATTTCCTTGCTCTCCCGTTCCGTGGCCCCACACGTTGCCCTATAAAATGCACCCCTTTTTATCCCGGGAGTTTTATTTGAATTCGAAAATTTCCCTTAAAGGAATATTAAAATGAAAATAAGAATAAATGATGTTTGCTCTTTTACTAAAGTAGGTTATGCATTCTTTATACATATTCAAGTATATATTTTGCAATCCTAATACATACAATGTGAGAGGTCTTAAATATTTCACTTAGAGGCTAGGTATTAAGAGCCATATTCAAGTATGCTGAGTATATATGTATACTATAGATGACTCTAGATGAGTTGAGGACTTACTGTCATCGACTTATAAAGAACTAGCTGCTGCCCGCACCTTCGCTCGCGTTTTATCGAGATAAAAATAGCCTATATGTTATTCCAGGTCCCAAACTATACCCATACCCAATTTCAGCCCAATCAGTTCTGTAGTTTGCGCGTGAAAGAGGAAAATATATCCATACATCCATCCTTACGAACTTTGACATTTATAATATTAGTAGGTTTGCTGTCAAAAATTGTCTCGAAGGAACGCAGTTTACGAATTTTTTTTTTTCCATAAATGTTTAGTAATTGTAATGTCATGTAATGTCACCTTTCTCTATTGTATAGAAAATGACCCCGAGGTGGTCTATTTTTTATAACCAGAGCATTACTTAAAATAAGTGCCGCAAAACTTAAAATAAGTGTAAAAGTAAGGGAACTTGAAGTCGGTTTATCGTTTTTTAAAATACGCCAAATTATTTGTTAATAATAACGTTTTGTGTGTAATTAACAAACAATATACGAGTATATATACCTACTGTATATAGTATAACATTTGACTTGTCTAAGTGCTTATTTTGTAAGCCTAAAGAAATAAAGTTACTGATTCTGATTCTGGATGGACCAAAACATCCTTTTGCAGAGGTCAGATCCACTGTCACAGGAGGTGAACAGTCACGGAGTAAGGATACTTCCACGTCAAGTCAGGTAATGTCTTGCTCCAGTATTTTGTCCATTTCTATTCACCCTGGAGTCTCTATTCACCCCGTTTTACCTGGTATACACTTTTTCATGAAAAAAGCCACTAGAATATCTAAGCTTCGTTACAATAATCTGCAGCTCGATAAATAGCGAAGCACTCTTAAATCCCCATATTTTTCGAGACGATGGATTCACTTCAACAATTTTCAAAAATAAACTGTGTATGAAATATATCACTATTTCGTTCAGTCTTTATTCAATCCTTAATAATAAAAATGCGCAAGTAACTGTGTCTCTCTCTCACGTTTTCACGCCAAAACTACTGAACCGATTTAAATGAAATTTGGTACACAGAAACTCTAGCTAGAGCCTGAGGACATAAGCTACTTTTTAATGCGAAAAAAGGGTTGTAAGTGGTTGATAGAGGGCTTGAAAGGTTGTATAGAAGTGTCGTCATTTTTAAAGAGAGCTTGGAATTTATTTTTAGGATGTTAATTATCTAAGTAAAAATGTTTTTACTTCTATAAAGTTTCTACAAATTTTACCCTCAAGGAGTAATATATCAATCGATTAAAGTTTGTATAAAAATCACACTGTCACTATTCCACGCGGACGAAGTTGCGGGCACAGCTAGTTACCTATAAACTATTAGTGAACTTCATAGAGTGAGTTTCAGTGCATGTGTCAAAATTAAAACAAAAGAGTGGGCAGAGCGTAATCAGCGTTTGAAAACCGGGGAATTACGTCCATATTTACCTATCTAGTTTCTACATACATTATGTTATATGTACATTGTGTATGCACTACGTAGAAGTACGGAAAGACAACACGCTTTTATATTAGAATGTTATATATGGGATCACTTAAGGCTCCACAAAGTCTCGACAATTTTTTTCATTGCTACAACAAGGAGGTTTAACAGAACTGTTGTAATTTGACCCCTAAGTCTTCAGCTGTAAGGTTGGATATAGATAGAGGTTTACGTTGTACAATTACTTATAGGGAAAGTACGCATAAGCAAGCGTTTTTAGAATATAATATTGGAATGAAATAACAAAACGTACCGTAAATAAGAAACAATTAGGCTAGGCTGGCCTAATGGACGCTGTGCAGACATCTGACCTAAGGGTTGTAGGTTTGAAACATTTTTTTGTATTTTTTGAAGCTTGTGGAACCTGTAAAACATGTCAAGAAATGTGCATTCAAAAACTTATAACATCAAGATGCGGGACCTGAATATTTAACAGGCAACACAGTCATACAAAAATACGCAGAGGCTCACGAACATAGGCATCATCATCATGTGAACGTCCTCGAGGTGATCCAGCTCCTCGACAACAAGGATTTAGTAGAATAGAATAGAATATTTTCTTTATTGCACCATCAATACACGTAATACAAGAACTTAATACTAATTATATCTAGTGTGGTACAATCGGCGGCCTTATCGCTAACGATCTCTTCCAGGCAACCTTTGGATGGATAGGATTTGTACGCATTAAAGCTGACGGTGGCGTAATTAATAGTGTGAAGGATCAAAAGAACTTTTGCGTTAGTGAAGTGATAATTGTACCTAAATTTGTGCTTAATTAATTGCTATCCTAAAGAACACATGAACCAAGTGTCTAGATAAATAAGATTTAGATTATTTTTTTTCAATTAACACGATTTAAATAAACAAATTATACTAGTTACTTAAGATAAAAAATTATATAAAATAAAATTAATATTATGAAGGTTACTGACACGTAAATCGATCAAAGAGTAAATTAAATGTATACGGTTACTCAATTAAATATACTCAATAAAATATTATAAACAAAAAAAAACAGGTAACCTTTCATACATCACTTCGCAAAACCTCAGGCATACCAACATTGTATTCTTCCATTCATCTGCGAAGATATCACAGTCTGGGTTCTGGTCAAGAAGTCTGTTGAGAGCGGCGAGGGTGCGAGGCAGTGGAGAATTGGCACGAGCAACGGTTCTGCTGAAAATGACAGAGAAAAGTCTATGACTTCTATTGCGAAAGAAATTATCCGGAACGTAAGACGAAAGAGAAGATTGTGGAAATCAGGGTCGTCGATTATACCACGAAGCACCTTGCCTCAAGGTTGCCTGGGAGAAATCGCTCTAAGCGATAAGGCCGCCTTTTGTAAGAATTAAGATGCATTTATGGCATCAGATGATAGAGAATCTGCAGTCCGTTTGAAAATTGTGGAAAACCATTTTGAAGTAAAATGTATCTAAAGATAACATGAGCCTGTACGGTAGCGGTGTTGGATTAATGTGCACAGATCTTAACTATTGATACCTCGTGTGGGAAGACCTTCCACTTGATGGAACAGCGACATTGTAGCGGTCGCAGGGAGTCGTTGGATGGAGGCAGCTCAGGACCACTATTGGTGACGTCGTTTGGGGACCTATGTTCAGCGGTGGACGTAAACGGGCTGATGATGATCCTCTACATACTATTGATCTGACTGCTCAGTTACAAGGTGAAGTATGTACTTAATCAAGTTTGCACAGATGATGATGAAAAGGTGAAAAATTCAGTGTTTCAGCCAGCACACTTAGATAATACTTAGGTAGTACAGATTGCCGGAAGCCTATGTCCAGCAGTGGACGTCGATATGCTGATATGGTGATGATGATCATGACTACAGATTGGTTGTAAGTGAGCAATAGCTGAAAACAAAATAGTTTTGTAACTTTGTTACACTACTTACGCGAGTCTAGGACTCTAAGCTAGCTTGTGAAACATACTTCCTAAAGATTTCTTATTAAAAGCTTGAAATAATTCTTAAGACGCCTTCTGTGGCGTAACGTGCAAAGGTCGGCTTACAGCGCAGCTTGTGGGTTCGACTCCCGCCTCGAGAAAATGTTTGAAAGATCTACAGATATTTGTTCAGAGTATTTTGTACAAATACAATGACTATTGAGGTTTCTGGCCACGTGGTTCGACCGCATGCTCGGATTACGTCAACTTTTTTTCTAGTTAGTTCGATTTTAGAATCTTACCAGGCGAACTAATAAGCCTTAGGACCGCGTAGTTCGACTCCAAAGTCGAACCACGATGACCAGTTCACGTGGTTTGATTCATCAAAACACAAGTATCTACTAGATATCTAGTACCCATAACACAAGCTCTGTTTACTTTCGGGTAAGAAATCTTAAAAGTGGCAATACATCGAACGAATTGTAATTCTGTTTGTTTTTATCTCCACCAAAGAAGGAAGCATAAAAACTCCATCCTCGACATCGAGTAAAAACAAAGCAATTTCTAACATGTTATCAGAAAATTCAATTAAAAATCACTGCACTAAGCTCGCTCGTCTCGGATTTATACGAACAACATCATATTTCTTCCTCTAAAACTATCTATCCACCCTCACTTACGCGTGTGTGGGTAACCCCCATGTGTGAGTGTGTACGTACACAACCCCCCCGCCAAAACCCCCTCCCCCCTTCACGGTTCTAATTTTTGGGGAATTTGGGGCATATTCGTAAATATGAAATGGAAAAAATATTCCGCGGCTGAGGTAATTTAGTGTCGTATGGCGATGTAGTAAGGTCGATGTTGGATTGGGGGAGAGTTGGAAAAAAATTACTTCATATGTCGTCCTTAAGACGAAGCGTGGCTTCGTATGTGTGTTCTGGACATAGAGGGGTGTGGAGACGCGCTGAGGCTAAAAAAGTTTTAGCAGAAATAATTTGGACGATTCTACTAGGTTGAAAGTGTGCGAAGACGTTTGTTAGATATCTGATTATTAAAGAGATCAAGATGTAATTGGTACTAGTAGTAACCACAGCACTTTCATTCTGGAATACCGCGTGTACCTTATTATACCTTACTGTACCTTATTGTACCTATCTTATTATAAGTATTACCATTTATGTTTTTATTTCGAATTTATTTGATTTTATGTTTCCTACTTATTTTTTTTTTCATTTGCTATTTAAAAACAATGCTGTACTCTCAAGACATGAAAATTGATTGTATCAATAAATTCTATATCTATAAAGCCGCGTGCAAAAGCAAGCACAGTTTATATAAACAGTTCGAGAACAAAAGACTGTGGGCCCCAAACACATTAGAGTCATTCCTACTTATGTATTTTTGTCAATCATACCTAATTACCTACAAATTAAACAACAGAAAAAAGTGCGTGCGCTTTGATATCTTTTGTATAAAATGTCTTGTCTCCTCGTAGCAAGCGTCTACGCCGCGTAGCAAACGTCTACGCTGCCGCGTAGCACAGTGTAGCAAGTCCCGCATAGCAATCACAGAAGTGTCTACGCCGCGTAGCAAGCGTCTACAACGCGTAGCAAACTTATTTAGTTTTTACTCTCTCTGTGTGTGTACCTAATACCTATTGTGTTTGTTTTTATGTACTTACAGGTCGCGCCTTGGTTTAATAGCTCTGACCATGATGCGCGAAGTCGATTTTTAGATTTTTCCGCCACTTTCGTCGAGCACTATTAAATCGTGACGAGAGGTGTACTAGAAAAGGTCTAAAATAAACGATACTTATTTGATTTTTTTTATAGCTTCGCGTAGCATTGGTCCCACATTTTTAAACAACATTTTTTTTATTTATTATTTAGTGTACAGCGTTGATGCGTTACCCTAATTATATTACAATCTAGCCAAGTAGGCTAATGAGTAATTTTGCCTTGTCTTAGTTTTATAGTAATTTTTAAAATAAGAATGTGTCCATTGGCACTTTTCTTAGAGTCTCTAGTTAAGGGGAGGACACTTTGTTTATGTGTTCATTAAAATTAGCACTAATTATTCACTATTTATGTTTAACACTACACTAACTCAAAAGGTTTAGTTCTCTTGACCCTTCTCACTATGTCTGTGTTGTCGAGGAGCTGGATGGCCTCGACGTTCACGTGGTGATGAAGTCTTCGTTCGTGAGCTTCTGCGTATCTCTGGACTACTTTATTGACGAATTCGATCTGGTGGTTTTAA
Organism: Eupithecia insigniata; assembly: GCA_947859395.1. NCBI lineage: Eukaryota > Metazoa > Arthropoda > Insecta > Lepidoptera > Geometridae > Eupithecia > Eupithecia insigniata. The sequence continues at coordinate 1,134,705 of OX402018.1, read as the reverse complement.
ACAACATGGTTGAAATAAATAATTCACAAAAGATCACAGTCCTTTTTTTTTTAAGTGTTTTTGTGGAATAATTTGAATATTCTCAGAAATCTATGTACTTTATTTTGCAAGATTTATTTTGTTTCTAGTATAAAACCATAACAAAATGGCTACTCCACGGCTCTAATAATCCATCAACTCGTAATACATATAGTTCAACTCGCCTGTGCGAACAAATATATAATATTTTCCTATATGTTACTTCCATCATTTATACTTTATTACTATATACACTACTTATATACGTATCTTCCACTGTTCTTGTGTGGGGAGACTCAATTAAAGATTTTTTCCTTAATAAGAAAGAATATCATTTTCTGACTAATTCCTTATTATTTCCTAAGTTTGTTCTCGTTTGTTCTTGTACGCGAAATATATGTTTAATATTGCTAATCACTAATTATCTATTCAGTCGTGAAGTCACTAAGTAGGTACTTATAAAGATTCTTCATATGGTAGCTCTCCACGACTGGAGGTAAGCAATTTTTTATTACATTTCCCATCATTAAAAGTTGAAGCAGCTAGCATCTAAGCACATGTCCAATATGCCCAACTAGTTTCATTTATCAATAACTAGCTGCTGCCCGCGGCTTCGCACGCGCTTTTCATATACCCTATGTCCGTCCCCGGAATACCATTGTCCCTGCCAAATTTAATTACGATCGGTTCAGCCGTTTAGGCGTGAAAAGGTAACAGGCAGACAGACACAGTTACTTTCAAATTTATAATTTTAGTAGGATTTTAAAATCGTATAATCAATCGTTGAGTAAGTAATCTTAAATTATCTAATTTACCCGTCTGTTCTGGCTTCGGAGATAAAATCAAGTAAGACGACATCTACCAATTTAGTACGACAGCAAACATTCAGTCACTTTACGCGTGGTAGGTACCTAGTTCCTCAAAAACCTACAGCAGACGTTACGGTTTTCACTTCACTTCTCGAACAGCTATGTAGTTAGTTCATTGTGTAATCAACAGAGGGCGGTACCATAACTTTCTGAAACGAGTTTCTTTATGTGCTGATTTTCAGGCGGTTCCCAGACGTTTTCTTGAATATCAAAAACAAAACTTAAAACCTAATATCAAGCCAAGGAATTTACATACTAACGTTAGTATATAAATTCCTTGGATCAAGCAGCCTACGCTACATTCCGTACTACCTCTATGCATAAAACAGGCTTTAAACTATCATACGGAAATCCTCCGTCTACGCTGTCATAGTTATTACAAAAATGCACAGAAAAAAGACATTTACAACGGGATTGTATGTTTCTGTCCGAAGCATATTAAAAATAGGTCTTTATTGACGCGTTTTCAAAGAAAAACACAATTTACCATAAGAACTGAATATTTTCTAGCTATAGAGCCAGAAAATTATCTTGGATTTTTCTTTTTGGGAATACGCCTCTTTAAGGACTTCTTATTGCTCTTTCATTTTTTTTCTTCTTTTGGACTTGCTAGTTAGCATTTGCCAATAGTTCGGTTTAATAATTTCCTTTTAAGTTAATTAAAAAAATTGGGAAACAATTACAACTTATATAAAAACCTACTACGTGACGATACAGGTTCAGGAGAGTATTGCTCCTTTTTTAGAAGTTCGATTAGGCGTTCTAACCTACCTACTTGTCAAAGGATAATAAAACCTCTTTGTTCTTTCAGTTAATTGGGTACACAGATAAGTATGATTAGCACTGACAACAAGGACTTCTTTCAAACTGAAGTCCACTAGTCCACTGTCACAACAGAACCAAAGAGAATGCAACGCTATCAGAACAATAGCTTTCTTCTGAGACACGTTATTATCATGTCGATTTAGCAGAAAAAATATTGTAAATCATAATAATTATAGATATTATGAGAAAAAAGTGAAAAAACCAGAAGAAACTTTAAGATTTTCATAAACACAATGGATATTTGACTTGTCCATAGTCCATACCAGATATATTTAGAAATAGATGATGCAGTAATATCACATGATTCCCTCATGTTTACTCTACGACGGATTGCAGCCAATGCGTTACCATGGATGACAATTTCTATGTTGGGGACCGAAAATTTACTACGTGAAGCTAAAAATTTATTGCCCGGGACCGAAAATTTACCTGCACGGACGTTACCTAAGAAGCAGTCATGGATGCAATGTCCCAAAGTAGACGCGGAATTCCCTGGCTTAGCCTACGTATACCCTCTAAGTGAGTTTGTAGTCGTAAAAGTAAGAGACAGTTTACACGACATCATAGGGTCTAAGGGAATCGCATACACCATCTTCAACAGCGAGGGAGAAAAAGTCTTCCTAGCCGTACAAGACAAAAGATGCATGAAATTCCACGTGAAGATCTTCAATTACTATGGAAACGAAGTAATACACGTCAAAAAACCATGGAATCTTTGTCTGAACAAAGCACAGGTGTGGGCACCTCCAGGCAACTACGTAGGGTCAATAAAAGAAGTGCGATGCTGCATCAATACTTACAAAGTCAAGAATAAACAAGGGAAAACGGTACTAAATATAATAGCGCAAGGGTTCAACCATTTTGTGTATAGAATCCTATCTGGTGAAGAGGAGATTGGAATGGTGAAGAAGAATTGGGGTTTTGCAGCAGTTCTTAGTGTTACTAACTTTGGTATGTCTTTTCCGGAAGGCGCTGCCGTGGGTGATAAGGCAGTGCTGCTGGGAGCCTTGTTTTTAATCGGCAGTTTGAAATATTAGACGTGATCAAAGAATTGTTTATTACATAACGTATACTACCATAACTAACCTGTTTCATTCTAATTATTACCATTGAGAAGTTTCAATTTGAGTTCAAGCGCATACAAAATTATAATAGCAAAACGTCTAAACGGCTTGCTTACATTACAGCACAGGTGACTGCCCCGGCGTAACTAATAAAATAATAAAATCAATTGTTTTAAGTTCGTAGGAAGACTGGGGAGAGTATTCTGAGAAATCGATTATCATAAATTGTTATTGTAATTAATACAAATTCTTTACAATAAGAATTATGATTTATAGAAATTAAGTAGGTACTTTTTTCATTCCCATCACATGGTCATATAATGAGACCATATGATATGAATGATGTAGTAAAAGCTTTAGTGTTGTAAACAACCATGAAAGTTTCAGAAGTTTTATAGTAAAAGCTTGTAAATGTGACTCACATTATACTATACAAGCTTTTACTACACCAGAACTTCTATAATTGCTACGAGAACCTGCATAATCCTATTTCTATCTGTTGAATAGACGGAAATAGGTATTTGCTCGTTTTTTACTGTGTAGTAAGTACACTAAAGTCTAAGGCTCCGCGCAAACGAGCCACCGACCACAGCCACTGGTGGCCAGCGACAGCCACTTAACATACGTTTTCATATATTTTGTATAGACGCGCCGCATACGTGTAGCCGGTGGCGGCCACTCGCTACAGCAGTGTCCGTAGTGCGCGACAGCCACCGGTAGCTGTGGTCGGTGGCCCATTTGCGCGGAGCCTAAAGCATCCGAGGCCTGCAGATATTTCCGACGGAAATTAATATCCCTGCCTCTGTACTAGTTACAGAAAACTAAAAGACAAATATGTAGATAAAATATTAATTAATACGGAATGCAATCAGTCTTACAAAATATTCAGTCAAAGTTGTACATACATAATATACTTTACAATCTAACTTAAAAACTAAAACAAACTAGCATTTTAAGCCTTCCTTCTTTTCTTATTTTCTTCAAGCTCCTCATCTTGAGCCTTCCTCCTGACTGGTCCAGTATGCGTAATGGGTATTGCTCTTTCATCATTACCACTCACTCTCGGTGCCGTGATCGTCAGGACACCATCGGAAGACAATCTAGATTCCACGGTCTCAGGATTGCAATCTTCCGGAAGGTTGTACCTACGTTTGAACTGGCGAGAAACGTAGCCATGTTCGTCTCGTCTTTCCTCATGTTTTCCTTCAATAACGACGTAGCCATCAGAAGTCTTGACTGAAATCTCTTCAGGGCCGAAGTGTTGGACGTCAAGGTTGACTTGGAACTTGTCTTTGTCGGTCTTGATAGTAGCTCCGACGTCTTTCACTGCCGCGGCGAGATTTCGCCAAGGGCGCAGATATTGACGGATCTGGAGGGTTGGTCGGTCGAAGTCATCGAGAAAGTCTGAAGAGGCTATGTCTTGGCCGAAAAGTTGGTCACGGAGACGGCGGCGAGGGCGAGCTGGACGAAAGTCGTCAAATATGTACGGTAGTAGGGCCATTTTAGTTTTGCAATTCAGTACTTCAACAAACAACAATAGAAAGCGTTTAATAGAAACTCTGGAGCTCTGGAGTAGGTACAAGTCAATCTAGAATTCGCTTGATCGCTTGTTTGTCTGAATTCAATCTGCCGCTGCAGAACATGGCGAAGCGCTTTTGTATTTCCCTCTCAGTACGGTACAACGCGTTCTCGTAGAGTCGCGAATTCTCTCGAGTGTTTGAAACGCATGGCCGCGCCATCTGGCGTTGAGTAGCGGAACTAGTTGAAATATGAGAAAGTTGCTGGGCTTTAGCCAGAAAAGAAGAGCCAGCAAAGGACGAATAAATATTTTACGCGTCCCTGGCTGGCTCTTTGTGTAAAAAGAGCTACCTATCTAAAAAGGTCTAGTTTACGTTTAGACCCAAAGATTTATATAGTATGGTATATATATAGTACGATTTAAATCTTTGCTTAGACCCCGTTCGCACGAGCGATTTTTTTACAGCAGCCAGCGCCCCCGCCCCCGCTGCGGCCCTTAGCTCGTGTGAATAATAATAAGTTTGATAAGGTATATTCGACTTAACGCCATAAAATAGAACAGTGCGCGATAAAAAAGCGTTACGTTTTAAAATCGCCACCGTGTGAACATGTACTTGGGAACTTGGGAATACGCGAACTAGCCCTTATAGTTTTCCTATTCGTCCCTAGATGCCGCAAATGATATTGCATCAACTTCGAAGTTCAAATTCAAAGCTTCCATTAACGACACGACAAATAAAAAACGTGTCCGTTCTTTAATCAACTTCACCTCTTTTTTTTAATGGCGACACTTGCTTTTCGCTTCGACTCTGCCAGTGTCAGTATGGGTTTTTTATTCATTATTAGATTAGACAGTACATGAGAAGGCCTGGAGACGGCAAAGTTATTCTATTATTCAAAAATATTGCGATGCCGCCGCCGCCGCCGCCCCGCCGTCGTCGTCCGTTAATCCCAGTTTGGCAGTGTGACCAGATTTAGCAGAATTCTGCGATTTTAGCAGATCTCTTATTTAAGCCCATCACAGACGTAGCTATATCTACTAAATATGTAGTAATAAGGTAGGTAGATAGTAATATGAATCATAGCAAGGCATAGTGCGATATATTTTCTATAGGTACAAATTTTGGAGTGACCACACACACGCAACTTTAATTTACACAGTCGTGACATAAGTTCTATCTCCCTCCCCTCCACTTAAAATCTCATGACGCATCCTGGTTTACTGACGTGAATAAGATGAAATATTTCCCGCTTTGTTAAAAAAATACCGTTTCGTCATTGGATTTCAAACGAGCAACATGGAGTGGGGCATTAAAGAGAACAGTATCGCCATTATTGCACTGTTTAAGTGCAACAAGTCAGCAAAGGAGATATTTGAACTTCTGCTGCCACTACAAATTACAATGAAATTTGTACAGCTTACTATCAAACGATACCGTGAGACTTCCTCTGTCAATGACAGGTCTAGGAGCGGCAGGCCTCGTACTTCTCGAACACCAGCAGCAGTTGAAGCGTTGCGTCACCGCATACTGAGAAATCCGCTCCGGAAACAAAAGGTGATGGCACGGGAGATGAATATACCCAAAAGAACGATGTCTCGTATAATCAAGGAAGACCTTAAGGCTGGGTTACCCGGATTTAGGGATTTTTAACTGTCCGTACCTCAATAACTAGAAGGCCTATAGTTTTGAAATTCAAACATTATAGTTGAGGACATTTTCTAATGCATCACTAGACAAAAACACGATTGGTGACATTTCACCCGATCAAAAAAAAATTCAAAGTTACCTCTAAATGAAATTTTTAATGATCACTGTGAATAGAAAAATGACACAAATTGTATAACAAGACATTGAAAACGTTATTACGCAGTACATCACTAGAAAATATTTTTATATTTCATACAAATATTTTTCAAAGCACCTAAATAACTACAAAATCGGTAATAATAAATACTCGGCTTTCTGCGCACCGTCTTGCTTCTTGCTTGCGTCTTGCAAGTGCTGGGCTCACCTCGCCTTAAGCTTGGTGCTTATCGACGGTCAACAGGGCAGCGGCTTTCGGGCAAGCTTCGTGTGATACGAGAGGTGCGATCTAAACGTCTCCTGAAGAAGTACGCTGGAAAAAAGTACCAACAGATACTTTTTTCAGACGAAAAATTTTTTACAATTGAAGAGAAGTTTAATCGACAGAATGATAGAGTGTACGCACATAGCTATAAGGAAGCGGCTGAGAAGATACCCAAGGTGGAACGTTGCTATCATCTCGCATGAGTCATTGTTTGGTGGGGAGTTGGGTATTACGGTGCTACGGAGCTGCATTTCTGTGAGCAAGGCGTCAAAACAAAGGCAAAGAACTATCAAAGTGACATCCTGGAGAAGGTGGTGAAGCCGCCCAATACAACGATGTATCATAGCATATCATAGCATAGTCAGCAGTGGGTGTACCAGCAAGATTCAGCGCCAGCTCATAAAGCCGAGACATTGCAAACCTGGTTAAAATCGAATGTTCCTGACTTCATTGCTGCTGAAGAGTGGCCTTCTGGGAGACCTTAATCCTTTGGACCACAGCTTATGGAATATTTTAGAGAAAGCCTGTTCTACTCAACATCGAAACACAGTCTTTGAAAGCAAGTTTGACGAAAGCAGCGAAGGAAATGTCACTATATGTCCTGTGTACCAAACTGCGTACGGCGATTGATGAGTGGCCGGAACGTTTGAAAAAGTATGTAGCTGCAAAGGGTGGGCATTTTGAATAATTATTTGCATGATTGTAAAGTAGAATAAGTATATTGTTAAACATAGTTAATAAAATTTCACATTTTATTCTTATATGCGTTTTTTTTATTTGTCCTATGGGACAGAACTTATGGCACGACTGTGTATATTTCTATAATGTCATCAAGCTATACAGTAGATTACCGTGCTGCAGGTAATTTATGCATAATTAATTATGCATCAAATCAATAGCGGAATCGCCTAGAACCAGTGATAAATCGCAACGTAAAGATGAAACTTTAAACCGTCCCTGTTTAGAACTTACAAAAAAAAGGTAGTACTTTCTAGCTTGGCAACATTATTTGTTTGGACAAAAATAATAATAAAAAGGACCGGATATCAACAGCGCGGTAGCGGCTGGTAGCAGTACTAAAAACCGGATATGGGTTGAATGTTCTAGGCCCGATATTATTTCAATTTATTTTAACAACTTTTTACAATAAAACTTGTCCATTTTGTGATGCATTTAATAATAACTTTGCTTAGTGCACGTAACTGCGTGTTAGTTTCAAACAAATTAATTCAGAAATCCGTAGTTTGAGAGACGTTTCTCGAAGAATCTCGAAGTTTCTAGAACAATTCGGTCATAATCTGAACGTTGATTGCTGCGCCATCTTGTAGCGAGTAACAGAACTTTCAACGATGATGGGGTATTGTCAACATTTTCGGCAATGTGCAGCGAATTTATATTTCGATTTAATTTTCTTTCTTGTTGTTTTCAAATGCTTTTACTGGGTCGTAGATCTGTTGCAATCAGGATACCTACTCACCTAACCATCTAAACATTCCGATTATAGATTAAAGGTAAGTATGGATGGAAAATATGGATCTAAAAATATATGGATAGTCTCATAAGATCATTTGCATTAGGTACAAGTTTATGTAATACAAATGTTTATACAATCGAATTAATAAAACAAAAATTAAACCTGAAATAATTTGTTATTAAATTTGAATGTAACTCCCTACGTAATAATAATAAAATACCTTATTAAACTAGGTTTTATTAATTAATTTATAATAAATAACTGTATTCAATATGAAAAATGAATTTAGCTATTAATTATTCGTTGGTAGATGTTATGAGGTAACAAGTGATAAGTCTCAGTGTGAATTATATAATTTTTTTTATAATAATATATGAGGAAAACCATTATAATCATATTTATAACGAACTCAAAGAATCTATAGAAAGCACGTGTAAGCACATACCTACATAAATAACCATTCTCAAGGTTGAGTAAATCAGAGCACTGCTTACTAACTCGATCCAACGGCGCGTACCTCTGGCGAGTAGCACTGCGTATCTAGAAATTTCTATCCAACCAGAGATGGCGCTCTGAACCGCCTCTATAAAAGCGATTTGACAGCCCGTCGCAGCGTTATTTCAAGAGAAAAATTGCGCTAAACTGCTACTCGATAGCGAATTAAAGCACGTGTTCGCGCTAACAGAAATAATTATAGAAGTTTAGGTAATTTCGAAGTAGTTTTTGTGAAACAAGTGAACAAAATGCCGGAAGGTATGGAGACAACGCAATCGGGCGAGGTGGAGACCTTCGCGTTCCAGGCGGAGATCGCCCAGCTCATGTCCCTTATCATCAACACATTCTACTCTAACAAAGAGATCTTCCTGCGAGAGTTGATCTCTAACTCCTCGGACGCCCTGGACAAGATCCGCTATGAATCTCTCACGGACCCGTCAAAGCTCGACAGCGGTAAGGAGTTGTACATCAAGATCATCCCTAACAAGAGCGAGGGAACTCTCACCATCATTGACACCGGTATCGGCATGACCAAGGCTGACCTCGTCAACAACCTAGGAACCATCGCAAAGTCAGGTACGAAGGCCTTCATGGAGGCTCTGAATGCCGGCGCCGATATCAGCATGATCGGACAGTTCGGCGTGGGTTTCTACTCTTGCTACTTGGTCGCCGACCGTGTGACCGTGCACTCTAAGCACAATGACGACGAGCAGTACGTGTGGGAGTCCGCTGCCGGAGGTTCCTTCACGGTCCGTCCTGACCCGGGCGAGCCCCTCGGCCGTGGGACCAAGATTGTTCTACACGTGAAGGAGGATCTAGCAGACTTCATGGAAGAGTCCAAAATCAAGGAGGTCGTCAAGAAGCACTCTCAGTTCATCGGTTACCCCATCAAACTGGTCGTCGAAAAAGAACGCGAAAAGGAACTTTCCGACGACGAGGCCGAAGAAGAAAAGAAGGATGAGGATGAAAAGCCGAAGATCGAGGACGTAGGGGAGGACGAGGATGAGGACAAGAACAAGGACAAGAAGAAAAAGAAAACCATCAAGGAAAAGTACACTGAAGACGAAGAACTGAACAAGACCAAGCCGATCTGGACCAGAAACGCCGACGATATCACCCAGGAAGAATACGGTGACTTCTACAAATCTCTCACCAACGACTGGGAGGATCATCTAGCCGTCAAACACTTCTCTGTTGAAGGTCAGCTGGAATTCCGTGCTCTGTTGTTCGTGCCCCGTCGCGCACCTTTCGACCTCTTTGAAAACAAGAAGCGCAAGAACAACATCAAGCTCTACGTCCGTCGTGTCTTCATCATGGACAACTGCGAGGATCTGATCCCAGAGTACCTCAACTTCGTCCGCGGCGTGGTCGATTCCGAAGACCTTCCCCTCAACATCTCCCGAGAGATGCTGCAACAGAACAAGATCCTCAAAGTCATCCGCAAGAATCTAGTCAAGAAGTGTCTGGAGCTTTTCGAGGAGCTCGCTGAAGACAAGGAGAATTACAAGAAGTATTACGAACAGTTCTGCAAGAACTTGAAGCTGGGAATCCATGAGGATTCGCAGAACAGAAACAAATTAGCTGATCTACTTCGTTATCACACATCAGCCTCTGGTGATGATGCTTGCTCCCTCAAAGAATATGTTTCCCGAATGAAGGAGAACCAGAAGCATATCTACTACATCACTGGAGAGAACAGAGACCAAGTTTCCAACTCTTCCTTTGTAGAGCGTGTCAAGAAACGGGGCTTTGAGGTTGTCTACATGACTGAGCCCATTGATGAATATGTAGTACAACAGCTGAGGGAGTATGATGGCAAGACACTTGTGTCTGTCACAAAGGAGGGTCTTGAGCTCCCCGAGGATGAGGAAGAAAAGAAGAAGCGTGAGGAAGACAAAGTCAAATTCGAAGGACTCTGCAAAGTCATGAAGAACATTCTAGACAACAAAGTGGAGAAGGTTGTAGTCTCCAACAGACTGGTAGAGTCACCTTGCTGCATTGTCACAGCTCAGTATGGCTGGTCAGCCAACATGGAGCGCATCATGAAGGCCCAGGCCCTCAGAGACACCTCTACCATGGGCTACATGGCTGCCAAGAAACACCTCGAGATCAACCCCGACCATTCCATCGTTGAGACTCTCCGCTCCAAGGCTGATGCTGACAAGAACGACAAAGCTGTGAAGGATCTGGTTGTCCTTCTGTATGAGACTGCTCTACTATCCTCTGGATTTGCTCTTGATGAGCCTCAGGTCCATGCGTCTCGAATCTACCGCATGATTAAGCTTGGTCTTGGAATTGATGAAGATGAGCCTGTGCAGATTGAGGAGTCTTCGGCTGGAGATGTGCCCCCACTTGAGGGCGCTGATGATGATGCGTCGCACATGGAAGAAGTAGATTAATCTCTTAGTTGCAAGTGTCCGCCTAGGCTATAGCCATGTTATAATGGTATGATGCAAAGTATGTTTGTTTGTTGGTGTACAGCCAAAGACTGATTAAGTTCAAAAATTCCATGAATAAACAATTCTAATCCTAATAAATTACTTGGTTGTTTTCTTTTCCCTGGCAGATAGGATTCGTGTAGGCAGAAGGTTCCAATCAATTTAGGCAGGATCATTTTAATTAGCTCGAAGCGCTCTATAAAAACTTAAAATGGTCATGTTTACAAGCCAAGTAGGTTTTATAGTTTGGCCTGGTGTTTCACACTAGCGCCGCCGCCACACCAAATTGTTTTACATGGGGATGGCTTAGCATACGGCATCGCGTTTGCTATCTGTGCTATCATTTTCTACTAATAATAATTCTCTACACATGTCATTCTTAGCTTTTTGTGTCGAGCTGGGCAGTGAATGTGTTAAATGGTGCTCATATATATATACATACGTGGTTGATAAAACGTCGCGTCGCGTCGTCGCGTAGGTACCTACTCTAGCCAAATTAGATGTGAAATGTTTGTAAACAAACTGCCCAAGGGTGTCGATTATTACACTGCACTGAACACCGGCTCCTTCAATCTCTGTGAACAGTCTGAAGTCTGAATTAGATTTTTTTAATACACTACACTATAATACTTACTACAATACAATACATAATTTGATTTTTTTATTACACTACTCGATTGTAAGGGCGATTGGGGAGCAAGGCTTGCCGGGACCGTCCGGTCGCCCTAGTTAGGGACCCTTACGCTCTCACATTATATCTGAAACTCGACGTCAAACTTAAGAAATGTATTTTTTAATTGTGGATTGTTTACAAACATTTCACATCAAAGTTGGTACAGTGAAGGTAAGTAATGTACGTATTTAATTCGATTCGAGCGCTTTCGATTGCACGATCAGGCAAAACATTTTGGCTGAGTCTTTCCTTTGTTTACCGAAGACGAACGGCAGCGTGCGTAGTATTGAAGTAGGCATCTTTTGACTCATTCATAATTTTATTACTGACTATCACAAAAGATCTACATCTCTATGTAGCTCTATAGCTAGACCTCTGCGGTAAGAATCATATAATTGCAACAACATGGTGTGAGGCAGTGTGAGCGTGCAATTATGTTAAAATTTAAATTAATTATGACCAGTAGGTAGTGGCAAAACATCATGTAGTTATGCCACTACTGGCGGCGTGCAAATAGGAGAGGGTACACTGCAGACTTGTCAATAATGTGATATGTATTTTCTAAATAAAGTATAATAATCAAACATTTTAAAATATTCTAAGTTCTCTGTGATATTAATTTAAATTGGTAAAAAAATATAGTTAGTCCATGGCTAGTCCCTTGATCATTATTATTTACCTGTTATTAGGTACACCCGGTACATCAGCCGTAAAGTATGCTTAGAACAAATTTTTAATTCAGTTACACTGAGTTATTATTAAACTAATAGGTATTAGTTGAATGGTGTGAAACCATGCAGAATCATGAAGTTGACTATGAATAGTAGCTAATATTTTTTAGGAATGATGAATATTTATGTTAAGATTTATTAATTGTGTCTTTTGCTTTTTGTTATTACGTATTTTCATAATCGATTGACAGATATATTTAGCAAAAATGTCTTCTATGACATATTAGTATTATGTATGAGTTTTGAATTTTGAATGGAATAATGATAAATATTAATATTATAAGGTATTGCTGTGGGTGCCCCTGTAAAAATATTTGTACGTTTTATGAATAAATTAATAAATAGGTAATGGTTTAATTTAAACTTACAAAATTTGCCCTCGTCCCTGTTACTTACATTACCTAGTAGGTACACAATAATCGCCATACATTGCGTACGTTAATGAATAAAAAGGAAAAATTGCAAATAGGTAATTTCAACTAATAAATTCAAATTTCAGATAATAAAATAATACTAACGCAGGTACGTACCTACATACCTGCGTTATTATTATTTATTTATCTATATTCTCTGACCTAAAGGATACCCGTGTGATTCACAAATAATTTATGATCAGTTATTTGATTTTATGTACTGAGTATTCTAGTCTAGCTATAGGAACTTAGCTAGACCACCTAACCTACTCTAGCCACCATAATTTTTTTCTCGGTTAATCTATTACACCCGCCCGAATGCCTATAATTATGATGATATAGCATGTTGAGTGGGCGGCCAATGGCCATTCAACCCTGGAAAATTGCAATCAATAAAGAGACTGTATTCTGTGTCTAAAATGCTCCTAAAATGTTTCAAAAGGCGCCATCTAGTATCGACTAGAATTACTATTCAAAGCTTGACTGACACTGTAGATGGCGCTCCAGAAAATTCTAGAGCCAATACGGTATATACTATGTACGACGGCATTATCAGCCATTCTGCCCTTTCTAGAAAGATCTACCTTCAGTGGGGTACGGAAGTACCCAGGGCCTTTACCTTCCGCAGAGCGTGGAACGACAGATTATCTGTCGTGTAAAAACTACCTTTACAACTCCATCCGAATTCGATGAGAAATGTTTGTAAACAAACCACAGTAGGTACAAAGTACAATACATAAACTAACATTCAAAGATGCATTCAAATTAAAACTTTTGAAAATATCATGGTTAATTCACAATTGTTCACAACAAAATAGAAGAAAGAATTTTCAAAATAGGGCCCAGATAGGGCCATAATAGGCGAAAATATCGTGTAACATAGCTACATACAAAAAACATATGTATAGTCCAATTGATAACCTCATCCTTTTTTTAAGTCGGTTAAAAGTTTTTCCCGAGGGATTAGTAGGTAGAAGGTACATACTTCAAATGGGACAAAGGACAAATAATCCCGCAAAACTTAAAAAGAGTGTAAAATTTAAGGGATTCGAAGTCGGTTTCAAAATAATCAAATCTGAATCAATATTAATTAATTAACGTCATTTGTCAACCTCAATAAAAAAAAGTTTCTTTATTCAGACTTGTTGTCCATATTTTCTTACAATCAATGTAAAAAAAGTACTGCCCGAACCAAAGCCCGAACGGGAATCTCCTAATCATCTCCTAATAGTTTTCAAACAATTTGTAATTCACTATTTTTTAACCTATTTATCCTGTTTAACCTCTCTAAGGTTTAACCTGTTTATCCTGTTTTTCTTTTTTAGGAAGCAAAATTCTTAGTCTTAGGTCTTAGTTTTACTTGTAGAAAATTTTAGGCTTAGCATACATAGCACAGCTGGTCTTAGAATTACCTACCTAATCTAAAATACCTAGTCTAAATCAAAACAACCATGGTTTCTAATGAAATTGGCCCATCAGGTACTAGGTACATGCTAAGTACAATAACAACAATAGAGTAGGTACCTAGGTACCTACTACTTGTAGTTAACAGAATGGATGATGTAAGTTTTGAGAAAAATGGAGAACCAAAGGGTAGAACATTCTTTATTGTCTAGGGTAGTTATTATTTTCAATCGTGTTCTCAACCCCTCGACCTTGGTCGATCGAACAGCTGACGCAAAAGAATCTCCTATCTCTGTCACATGTATTGAAGCTCCGTACCACCCTTACTCTCTCTCTCCCACTCGTGAGCTTCGAGAACTTTTCCGTGCGTTCTCGGCTCACGGATGTGTTGCCATGTCTTTGAAAGATATTCCCTAGAAAAATATGCTCAATGTACCTTCAAAATATAAGTACCTATCTTTTTAAGTTTATTTCACTTTCACTTATTAAGAAATACAAAACTTAACAATAATACCTAATTATTTTATTCAACAGGTAGTTCATAGTTTTTATGACGAATCTTTAAATGAAATATAGAAAAAATCATAATTTAATGCCATAAAAATAGCATATTTGATATTCCCAATGTCACACAAAATATTATTTATCAAGTTCATTAAAATAGCTATTTAATCTTAATATGTATTTTTTGTGTTATTTAATTGTAACATTAACTGTCTAAAGGTAGATTTCATGATGTGGTTGTGAATTTATACCTACACAAATCTTCATTTGTATTGTAAACTTATAATAAACTAAATAAGCGACTGACCAAATACTTGCTGCATATTATTATTACTATTATCACAAAGAAAATAACAATCAAATAATATAAAGAAATTAAACTAGTATTTACAATTGAAACAATTGAGCTAACTGCAGACTGTTGCAAACAATCTACAGTTAGCTCAACTGGTCCATATCAATACCAGTCGGAAGCGTCCCCAAGACGCTGGCTGCATTGCCCCTCTGTATGGCAATGCTAATGCACTGCGCCAGATACTCACCAGCTCTCGGGTCACGCGTCGCTTCGACCAGGCGCTCAGATAATTTTTTGAAAACCCGGAGAGCCTCGGTACCCCACGGACCTAGGGTCTCGACTCCAAGGGGAGCAAATGCGTAGGCTCTCATATTTGCGCCTCTTGAGATCCTCGGCCAAAACTGGCAACACAGTTTTCTACTCGAAACGCCTTATCGGAAGGAAATTATCACTAATTATCACCTACGCCTGAACGTTCATGATTTATTTCCCTAAAAGAAGGTTAAAATCCTACGTGGTCGCTCAAAGTGCGCGAGCGAGATAAGAAAAACTTTCTTTCTCCCTTACTCCGTCTGGTCTCCCATTGGCTGACCTAGAATAATATCCGAGAATCTTCGATGACCCGTGCGTTCTGATTGGCCAAGCCTAGTACAGTCTAGAAAATTCTCGAATCGTATTCGTTTCATATAAAAGCGCGCCCTGGTCGGCGGGAAACCAGAATAATTTGAAACACGAAAGCGACAACAAGTGAGTTCTCTGCGAACTAAATAAATAAACCTATCTACAAGCAATTCTACAAAAGTTTATAACAAGTTTTGAGTCAGTGAATTCTAAACTAGTGAACACAAGAAAAGAAAAACAATGCCTGCTATCGGAATTGATCTTGGAACCACTTACTCCTGCGTTGGAGTATGGCAGCACGGAAATGTGGAGATCATCGCCAACGACCAGGGAAACCGGACGACACCTTCCTACGTCGCCTTCACCGACACCGAACGTCTCATCGGAGATGCTGCTAAGAATCAAGTCGCCCTCAACCCCAGCAACACAGTCTTCGACGCGAAACGCCTTATCGGAAGAAAATTCGATGACCCGAAGATCCAAGCGGACATGAAACACTGGCCCTTCAAAGTCATCAGCGATGGCGGAAAACCAAAAATCCAGGTAGAGTTCAAAGGAGAAACCAAACGATTCGCACCTGAGGAGATCAGCAGCATGGTGCTGACGAAGATGAAGGAAATCGCCGAAGCTTACCTTGGAACATCAGTGAGGGATGCAGTCATCACAGTGCCAGCTTACTTCAACGACTCTCAGCGTCAAGCCACTAAGGACGCTGGAGCTATTGCTGGCTTGAACGTTCTCCGCATCATCAACGAGCCCACGGCAGCCGCGCTCGCTTACGGCCTCGACAAGAACCTGAAAGGAGAAAGAAATGTGCTGATTTTTGATCTGGGTGGTGGAACCTTCGACGTTTCCATCCTCTCGATCGATGAAGGTTCGCTATTCGAGGTGAAAGCGACGGCAGGAGATACGCATCTGGGAGGTGAAGACTTTGATAATAGAATGGTGAACCACTTGGCTGATGAGTTCAAGAGGAAATACAAGAAAGACCTTCGTTCCAACCCTCGTGCTCTGCGACGTTTGAGAACCGCTGCTGAGCGCGCTAAACGCACCCTATCGTCCAGCACTGAAGCCACCATCGAGATCGACGCACTCTACGAAGGTGTGGACTTCTACACTAGAGTATCCCGCGCCCGATTCGAAGAACTTTGCTCAGACCTCTTCAGAGGAACCCTGGATCCAGTGGAAAAAGCCCTGAAGGACGCTAAGATGGACAAGAGCCAGATTCACGACGTCGTTCTAGTTGGAGGCTCCACCCGCATCCCGAAAGTTCAGAATCTGCTGCAGAACTTCTTCTGTGGCAAGCAGCTGAACCTATCCATCAACCCTGACGAAGCTGTGGCATACGGAGCTGCAGTCCAAGCGGCTATTCTCAGCGGTGACACGCACTCCAAGATCCAGGATGTCCTACTAGTCGACGTGGCGCCTCTATCTCTCGGTATTGAAACCGCCGGCGGCGTAATGACAAAGATCGTCGAGCGCAACTCCAAAATCCCCTGCAAGCAGTCCCAGACCTTCACCACCTACTCCGATAACCAACCGGCCGTCACTATCCAAGTGTACGAAGGCGAGAGAGCGATGACCAAAGACAACAACCTACTCGGTACCTTTGATCTGACGGGCATCCCACCAGCCCCCAGAGGAGTACCGAAAATCGACGTTACCTTCGACATGGACGCCAACGGAATCCTCAACGTCTCGGCTAAAGAAAACAGCACCGGTCGCAGTAAGAACATCGTCATCAAGAACGACCGCGGCCGTCTCTCGCAAGCTGAGATCGACAGGATGTTGGCTGAAGCAGAACGGTACAAGGAAGAGGATGACAAGCAACGCGAACGCGTATCATCTCGCAACGCTCTCGAATCTTACATCTTCAGCGTAAAGCAGGCTTTGGATGAAGCTGGCGATAAATTAACGGAAGACGACAAGTCTACGGCAAGAAACGCCTGCGATGAAGCTCTGAAGTGGCTGGACAATAATTCCTTGGCCGATAAGGAGGAGTATGAACACAGGATGAAGGAGGTCCAGAGAGTTTGTTCCCCGGTCATGAGCAAAATGCACGGAGGCGGTGCGCCTAACCCCAACATGCCTGGTGGCGGTTACCAGAGTAACCAGGGACCTACAGTAGAAGAAGTTGATTAAATTAGGATTTTTATTAATTTATATTACCATTGTGATAACTTGCACTGTATTAATTGTAAGACTGATTTAATTTACTTGTGTTTGTGAGCATTGATCATTGTAGGAAACACTGAAATAAAAATCATTTAATTTAAAATTTTTGGTTTTTTATTTTAACTTTGCGAGCATGCACACAGTATTGCTAGGTTTAGGTAGGTCTTTATTTTCAATAGGTACAGTCATCTTATAAAGAAAAAAAATCTTGTTCAAAACACATCTAGGTACTTAGCGGGATAAAAAATGGCCTATACCTAGTTAATTCAGGTCCCAAACTATGCCCGTAAGCAAACAGCCTAATCAGGGGAAGGAAAATCGAAGTTTCTTTTTTGTGTTTGTGCAAAACCAACTCTTATTTCTATGGCATAAGATTAGCGTTTGCACGAAAAAGAATCAGAAACTTCGATTTCGTTTTTAAGAGTACGGTACGGGCCCAGTTCAGTAGTATTTGCGTGAAAATTTTGACATTTATAATATTAGTAGGATAGTTTATACTTAATCAAATGAAATTAGCGTGAATCATCAATACAGAAAACGTATCAAGCCTATACTACGCTATATTATATAGTTTATTTATAACTGCGAAAATATGCGTCATTACGCCACCTACATATTATCGGACGACTCTAGATTTATCCTCTGTTACCATTTATGGCTTCCACAGTCAATAATTTTATTTTCCAGAAAATGAGTCAAGCCACCTATCAAATCAACTGGATTGGAGCTCAACTTGGTCGATGCCAAAACCGTAACTATTTTAGAAGGTCCTAGACTGGATAATAATGCCGCAAATACCTTGGGTATTCGCCGCTTCTCGTAATGCACAGAAAACAGCGCCATCTCTACATCTTACAGGAAACTGATGACTTTGGCATGCAAACGTCCGCTGAAAACTCAAATTTCCCGAGGCACAAGCTATCGTATTTAGTTTGTTAGTTTGTATCAGACTAAACAGACGGCGCTAGTAAGCCGCAAATAATTCTGTGGGTCGAAAATAAATAAAATGGCTAAATTGTACTGTCCAAACGCAAGTTAAAAGCAAAGTCAAGTTAAAAGCCACGGCCACGACTTACCCATAGAAAGATTTCTATTCTGCTAGTTAAGTCTGTAAAAATTTTTTTCTTGCCACTAAATTGACGGTTTACACGCATTAAGTCGCTTAAATTCAAGTTAAAATTTAGTTAAATACTTAACAACTTGATACATGTAAACCAGTCATACATACTCACACGCTTCGTCTTGTTGTATGCTCAAAAAACATTCTTTCATGGGATCTTTCTATCATGGGATAGAAATAACCTTTAATGTGTCTATAGAAGCCGCGGGCATGCATTAGTTGTTTGTTTATTTGACAGTCCAATTTCCAAGAGCTTGTTTGGAAAGCTCAAGGAAGCCATTGCACGTGCGGCCGCATAATTTTATACCATTCTTTAATTTCTCTAGCAGACATACATATGTACTTAGTAGAGGAAATACAAAAACGTAATGTTCACCAGTGAACGTAAACGGGCTGATGATAATGATGATGTAGAGCAAATGCGTCATACAATGTATGACGATATTTACCAATGTTAAATTTTTATGTCATAAAAATATAACATTTGTAAAAATCGTGTTAGTTACATAATAAACAAATACAAATACATAATGCAGAAGAGTGCCAAGTCGAAAT
The DNA here is from genome assembly GCA_947859395.1 of Eupithecia insigniata. Taxonomy (NCBI): domain Eukaryota; kingdom Metazoa; phylum Arthropoda; class Insecta; order Lepidoptera; family Geometridae; genus Eupithecia; species Eupithecia insigniata. The sequence goes on along the minus strand of OX402018.1, from coordinate 1,115,443 downwards.
TTTAGCAATCATTGATAAGCATGGCAATCAGGGGATTTGGCAGCAATCACCTTTATATTGATAATAAGTGGCTAGATATCCACTCTACTTCCTACTGGCACTGATTCTCATTCTGCTAATAGTGTAAATTGGGATAAGTTTGCATTTGCACTATATAGTTAGTCCCAGATTTAACCAACTCAGTTTTTTAAAGCCTTTGAAAATTCAGACAGTTTTACAACGGTGATCTGGACATAGTGAAATCTGGTGGATTCGAAGAGTGAGAACGAATGGGATTTTGTATGTGAAAAACCGTGCGCATTACTATTTTCTTTGGCATTTCATACGTGTATTGCGTCTCTTTCAAACTCAACAGATATGTAAGTATATCAAAAGGTTGAACTTGGAAACTCGCGTTCAGTACACTTTTCGTCAGTCTCCCGCAGCTTCTCCTTTAAAGATCTTTAATCTAAAGATAGTCCCAATAAAAACTTATATTTTATTAATCTGTAGTGCCTTTTAACGTCATTGTTTAATCTAATCATTCTATTTTATCAGTTGATTAAGTGCCTAGGTTCTTTGAAATTGTAGTCTCGGATGGCTTGGACGTGAATAATGGACTGTTTTTGATGTGATTTTCGCAAAATGGCTGAAAAGAAGGAGGGGAAATATTCCCCTTTATTGAGACAAGTGAGTATTTTTTGTAATTTTTTGAGTGAGTGCTTTTTTGTTTTGATGAAAATAGCATGATTTTGAGATATAAGAGCTAAATATACTTAAAAGCTATACCTACGAGAGCTGTGAAAAATGGATGAAATATTTAATAACACTCAAATAATATAAACAAATTAAACTAGTATTTACAATTGAAACAATTGAGCGAACTGCAGACTGTTGCAAACAATCTACAGGCAGCTCAACTGGTCCATATCAATACCAAACTTTAATAGTTTTTAATAGGAATATGAAATAACTTTTTGCTGTTCATCAAAAAGTTTTTAATAATATTCTGTCTGTTTAGTTGAAATCAAATTTATTGGACGAAGACTACGCTTTAGTCAAACTGTATACATATAATAGAGGTATATACCTAGGTATATATATATATATATATATATAAACAAAATATATAGGCGAAGTAGAAACCTACATTAAATACCTAAAATAAGCAAAACCAAAGATATATTTCCCAAATCCCTTGTTCCTTTGTCTGGATCTTTGCCCTTCAATGAGATGATTTGGCAGTATTTCAAACACTGTTGGTACCTACGACTGTAAGTTCTTTGTTTACGTGTTGTTTCTCTACTAAATATTTTACTAAATATTATTTTCCAAACTCCATAATTTGTAACTAACTAGCAACCCGCCCCGGCTTCGCACGAGCTTATTAGCCTGCGTGTTTATAAAATAACCTAAGATAGAATGGGTAGGGATAGCAAAACAGATGTATGTCATCGTGGACTTTTTTATAGATCTATAAAATAGGAATAACCCACCTTGAATAGTTTTTTTCTATGTCAAAGGGATTAGGCAACGTTTTTGACTTTTTCCGACACTTCCGACAACTATTTTTTTTTTTATTGATAATGGTACAGCGTTTGACCACCATCTCACTCGGGAAAGTGAAGATGTGGCCTAAGATGGAGCACGCTTTCCAAGAAGGAACTTAATAACTCGGGATTTGAAGACTCCTAGATTGGACTATTGTTATACATATTTCAACAACTTTACATAAAACCTTGAGAAATTATATTATATTAAACCTTCCTAATGAATCACTCTATTGATTAGAGAAAACCGCATGAAAATCCGTATAGACAACTATACGAATTCTGTGACTACACAGATGATAGTAGTTTTTGAGTTTATCGCAAACAGACATACAGACGCGGCGGAGGGCTGTGTTTTACAATATAATTATCATAATTCATATTTCATTTATTTTGTATACATGTTTATTATTTTATACACCTTAGATCTAGGTAATATAGCTTATGTCAATAGGTATATGTACCCTGTAAGGGCACTACAAAAGAGTTCTTATCTAATTACATTATTAAAAAATAGTCAATAAACAAAGAAAATAACAATCAAATAATATAAAGAAATTAAACTAGTATTTACAATTGAAACAATTGAGCTAACTGCAGACTGTTGCAAACAATCTACATATGTCAATAAACATATGTAGTGATGTTTTTATTATTATAGTGCATATTGGGGTAATCTTAAAGAATTTAACAATATCCCAAAAATTTACGACTCCGGTGGTTACTTGCCTCCGGCGCAGTTGGATAGCGCATCCCCGTATTCAGGGGAAGGTCGCAGGTTCAAGTCCCACCGGAGTCGTAAATTTTTGGGATATTATTAAATTCTGATTTTACAAAGTGCTCACGTGTGTGCTGATGATGAAAATAAGTATCATTTAATACTTATTTTCATCATCAGCACACACACAATCACACAGCATGGATACAGCAATCTTGGAGTCTTCAAATCTCGAGTGAATAAGTTCCTTTTGGGAAAGCGTGCTCCATCTTAGGCCACATCTTCACTTTCTCAAGTGTGACCCATGGTCTTCCGTGGAGACCGTGATGTTTAGAGGCGTTGATCGTGTTTATTAAAATACACACGGCATTGTTTTATGTCAGACTAGCTGCTGCCCGCGCCTTCGCCCGCGTTTGATCGGGATAAAAAATAGCCTATAATGTATGTTGTTCCAGGTCCCAAACTATACCCATACCTTTCAGCCTAATCGGTTCAGTAGTTTTTGCGTGAAAGAGTAACAAATATCCATCCATACATTCATCCTTACAAACTTTTACATTTATTATATTAGTAGAAGAGGAGTAGGAATAAGTAAGACGAAGGCCGGCATTGTTTTATGTCAGATTATCAGATTAACAGACCCATCGGGTAATTCCATAGCAAAGCTATTATTGACCTATTTTGTTTGACTTTCTTTTCAAGAGCACTCTATGAACAATGGTACATAATAACACCTACTACACAATGGGTACACTTATGTACTGAGATAATGTTTCTTCGCAACTATTGAAAAACGTGCAAACGTGCACATACCTAATTCTGTAAATTCAATAATTTCTGATGATATCCGCCTAGCTAGCCGAATTTCGACCACGACAGCAACGGAGACGAACCATGTGCACAGGATATTATTTTAGTGCACAGGTGTGTGCACAAACAACTCTCTATTCCCTCACTCTCATAATCCTTGACGCCGGCGGAAGGTACGATGCGGGGGGGGAGAGTGTAACAAACAACGCCAACTTTCCGATTCCGGTTATGGAAAATTTTCTTGCTACAAAAATGTAATAATATAATTAGACATAGACACTCATTTATTTGCTGCTGCAGTACAAAACAGACATGAAAATACATTTAAAAAATAACATAGTAACAAGAAAAACAATTCCACAATATTTTTGCGTTATGGGCAATTATGGGGTGGTAATTTGTGCAATATTGCTAAGTGTAGGGTGTACTTGGAGAAACTATGACTACCATGTTTAACTATCTTCACATGCGAATATCTCGCGATTCATTAGAAAATGAAACTATCGCCACTTGAGTTGTTTAGAATTTACTATGAGAACTACCTATCGTAATTCGACGAATTCATTATGAGAATGAATGAATGTTAGTTGCTACGAACTCCTATATTTCTAAAACAATTTAAAATAAAAGTGAGCGGGGTGAAGTACGAACCTAGTATTGTTGGAAGAATCATACCTACTGTATTGTTTGACAATTGTCCAGACAACTTCGACGTAGTTATTGACCGACTTCAAAACAAGGAGTTTTTATTTGTATGTATGTTACGCGATATCTCCGCCAATTATGGACGGATTTTGAAAATTCTTTCACTATTATATAGAGAATGATCCCGAAGGGGTTTTTTATTCTCACGGGATGAGTATTAATTCTGCAAAACTTAAAATAATTGTAAAAGTAAGGGAATTTGAAGTCTTAGGTTTATCGTTTTTTAAAACACGCCATATTATCAAACTGCCTTTCGATTACCTAATCGACTATGCCTATCAATCTTAACACATGTTATTGAAATTATCTTATCTATTTCAAAGTCAGATTTTACTGCATAGATACAGGTTGTGGTTATATAGAGCAAAAATCCCAGTTGGTATGTGGTAATATTATATTATATGTTTTGTCGATAAATACAGCGTTAACACCCAGATTTAAATTTTAAAATTGTTAAAAAGTTTTGTTGTCTTCAACCTTAGTAAAAGAAATTGTATTTTTTTTTGTAGGTATAAAAGGAACTGAAATTTTTCTATAGTTTACAATCTATCCGGATTTATATACTCTTAGAGCTAGAAAATGTTAGCCCCAGAAATGTAATTCTTACTTCCGAGATTATACATTAAACATATCAGAAAACCATTAGAAAACAACGATCCTTACATTCACATTCTGTATGCATCACCGGGGTGTTGGTGGTGCAGTTTTCTTATATCTTGGCTAGGTTGGTTGGAAGAAATCGCTCTCAACGATACGGCCGCATTTTGTACTGTTTATTTTTTAAATTTAGATATAAGATTTTTTAATTTAAGTACCTACAATAAAGTGTTCATTCATGCACAATGCATTTCCTGATAGTTACTAGGTACGTGAAATATGTAGACATGGGAATCTGTAGGTAGAGATGGGAATTATGTAGAAATGGGAATCTGTAGTATTGACAGTCCAGGAAATCTGAAATATTAGAAATCTGTATTATGTATTTGGATTCTGTAGACGTAGGAATAATCCCGTGATATTACAATCTATATACATAGGTATATTCTATAGCGGTCGCAGGGAATCAATGAGTCGATGGGTGAGGAGGCGCAGGCGGGTCAGGACCGCTATTTGTGGCGTCGTATGGGGGAGGCCTATGTGTGTATGGGCTGATATGATGATGATGATAGGTATTTTCGAGCTAGCTTTCAATATTATAAATGTCAAAGTTTTTATGGATGGATATACATATTTGACTTGTCTAAGTGCTTATTTTGTAAGCCTAAAGAAATAAAGTTATTGATTCTGATTCTGATATGGATATTTGTTACTCTTTAACGCAAAAGCTACTGACCCGATTAGGCTGACATTTGGTATGGGTAGACCTGGAATGCGCGGGCAGCAGCTAGTTGATTCATAAATTATTCAGAAGACAGAGTGAACAAGTTCGCTGCCTGTTGATTTTGATACGAGTTGGTAGCTAACACGTGTTCTGCTCACGTGTTCCTATTCCGAGACAATTAAACCTCGTGTTCAGCCTCAAGTGAATGATTGGTAGGTTACTTGTGTTAATTAATACCTATTTAATACCTATGTACATATGTGTGGTGTCGGTGGACTACTGAAATTGTCGCTGTGTGTGTAAACTCCTTATGTACATTTTTATACATATTTTTCCTATTTTTGCGATCGCATTTTAGGAGACTCTTCTAGAGTAGACATTTTGCGAGGCAAGACGACAAGTCTATCACGGTCGACAAAATCGCTGATGAATATCACATTATTATAATAAACTAGCTGCTGCCCGCGCCTTCGCCCGCGCTTTATCGAGACAAAGCCTATATGTTATTCCAGGTCCCAAACTATACCCATACCAAATTTCAGCCTAATCGGTTCAGTTGTTTTTGCGTGAAACAGTAAAAAATATCCATACATCCATCCATACAACCTTTGACATTTATAATATTAGTGGGAGTAGGATGTTCTGTATGGGGGGAGGCCTATGTCCAGCTGTGGCACGACCACAGCTGGATATGGGCTGATATGATGACAATGATGATGATGATTTATAAATGCGAAAGTTTGGATGTTTAGATGGATGTTTGTTACCTTTTCACGCCAAAACTACATAACGGATCGGGCTGAAATGTCTCAAACGAGTCTAGGTCTGGAAAAAAACATAGGCTTCATTTTATTTCATAATACAACGCTTTCTCTTCCAGTGTTTCCTGACCGCCAGCGCGTCTCTGAACATTGTGGGCCACGGAGCCTCTATCGGCTTCTCCGCTGTGCTGATCCCCAGTCTGCGCGAGCCAGGGTCCAACATCCACGCCACCCCTTCTGAGGAGTCATGGATCGGTAAGCTTATAATCATTTCATAACGCTTCGGTAACCAAAGACTTGGCAAGCCGTGACAGGAATTGACTCCACCTATGTATTCCAACCAAATTCGATGCACAATGTTTGTAAACAAAACGCCCCCTACTTTTTGTTTTTTTTGAAACATAATAACTTTGGTGTTGAAACATACTCAGGAGGAAGCTGCTGGCCTTCCTCTGGTAGGTTCCCTTAGTCGGCTCTTACAGCATCCACGGGTTGAGTTGGAGGGGTCGATATTCGTACGCCGCGGCCCCACGGCCAAGAGTCGATGGATGGAGGCGGCTCAGGATCGCTATTTGTGGCGTCGTATGGGTGAGGCCTATGTCCATGTATGGGCTGATATGATGATGATACAAAGATAACCTCCCCCCCAAACAAATTGTGATGACTTGACTTCATTTAGAGGTGAACGGAAATAAACTGATTGTTATGGTCTTTCTTCTTTATCCGTCCTGTTTTGGGTGTTCTCGATAATAACCTCATTGTTATAAATACAATAAAAATAAAAGTAAAGTAAAAGGGGCTATGTGTATCGCAACTATCTTTTAAAAAAAATCTTTTTTATTTTTGAAAATTCCTTTGTTTTGCGTAATAATACGATGAAGTGGGTGGCAGCGCTGGTTGGGTCAGGACGGAGTTTGGGCGCTGCAGCGCTGGGAGGTGCGAGGTGTACAGTTATAAATTGATGCGCTTTCCAGTGTTCCATTGTATCTTATTTTTAGCTATGTTATGTTTTTTGTTCATTTCAAATAAATAAATTGCAAATTAAATCTGATCTTTAAGTGGTACATATATCAATCGAACTAATCAACGTTTTCTCCGGAGATTAGGTGCATTCGAATCTGCATATCAGACCCAGAATCAATCCTCTACCTACACTCTACACAAACAAATAAAATAGATGTCTTTTAAATTAAAGTTTCCATCAAATGAATCCATTTTATATAAATCTATTTTTTTTTCTATTCCAGCTTCAATCGTGGGATTTGCACTGATATGCGGGAACTTCATCATCACCGGAATACTGGACGTTCTCGGCAGGAAGAAGTGCCACCTACTGACCATCGCTCCAGCCCTGGTCGGTTGGTTCATGATCATCCTCGTTAACAGCGTGGCTGGCCTCATCATCGCCAGGTTCCTGCAAGGAGTCTCCATGGGCATGATGGGAGTCCTTGGCTCTATAATCATAGGAGAGATGACTGATCCAACAAACAGAGGAATGTTCTTAACCTGTGTCTCGTTATCGCTGACGATTGGAGTCCTGTTCGCGCATGCTCTGGGGTCTTTCTTCTCCTGGCGAATATCTGCTTTGATCTGTGCGTTTATTCCGTTCTTTAGCTTTCTTCTGATCACATATACTCCTGAGTCACCAGCGTGGCTGTTGCATAAAGGTAGGTTTGCAGAAGCGACGGAAGTCTGGACCTGGTTGAGGGGATCCAGCGAGGAGCAAAGAACGGAGCTAGAGAGGATGATCACAGCGCAAAAGATGGTGCGAAAGTCAAGCGTGGCTGGAATGGACATACCCCTATCTTTGAGGCTCAAACGCGCGTTCAGGTACTTCATCGAAACCAGCCAAAAGCCGGAATTCTTCAAACCTATCATCATCATGGTGTTCTTATACACTATGTTCCAGTTTGCAGGAATAAACGTATTCAGTTCATACGCAACAGATATCATCCAACAAGTCGTAGGACCAGAAGCGAACGCCAAGTTCCTGATGGTGGTGATGGATATTGAGAGACTGATCTGCAATCTTCTGGCTGTGTACTTAATGAAGATCTTGAAAAGGAGAACGTTGCTCTTTAGCACTGGATTCGTTTGTTTGCTGGCTTATTTCGGAAAGGCGACATACGTGTATCTGAAAGAGGTTGGTAAGCTTCCGTACGACAGTCAGTGGATACCTTTAGCTCTGATAGGCTTATACATGTTTACACTTACTGTTGGAATGTCTTCAATTCCATTCGCGTTGTCAGGAGAGATATTCCCTTTCGAATACAGAGGTCTAGGATCCGGCATCAGTATTCTCGCATTGTCTTTGAACTTTTTCGTGGCTGTCAAATGTTTCCCGATGCTGAACGGACTTATAGGACTACCACTCACGTATATTTTGTATGCCAGTATTGTGGCCATCTGCCTGACTGTTGTTTGGTTCATGCTGCCGGAAACAAAAGACAGGACTCTTCAGGATATTGAAGATATTTTCAGAGGAAGAACTCTTGAGGATGTGAGGAGTGCGCAGCCATTGAATGAGGCTAATGGTACCGAGATGAGACGGTGCAGTTCCGTAATCATGTACTAGTTTAAGGGATAAAATTTATTTTATACTTTGTATAAAAGTGGTAAGCCGTGACCCATACTGTGGTCTTTGATAGGTATTTAGTTTAATAACGTCTACTTCAAAATTAAGAAATGTTGGATTTGGTCAAAAATAAAAAACTCAAATAATGTGTTCAAATTTAATGAATCTGCATTATCTTTTACATTCGTTTCATTTCTCATCTACGTACGGGGCCAGCTCTAGGGAGCTGACAAAGCGTTTCCTATCTCTTTCTGTCTCCTGTCATCCCCCTTCCACTCGCTGCAGTTCCAACATTCTTTCATCTTCGGAGACACCTAGATCATCCTTTACTCCTCTGAAGTGGCACTCTATCTCATACAGCGTCTTGCCTCTAGTCTCCGGTAAGAGAAAGTATAAGAAAACCCCGCAGACAGCTATACAAACAGCATAAACAGTGAATGTACCCTCAACCCCCATTTTATCAAACGAATTTGGGGCAGTTTTGACTACGATAAAGAACATGATGGATAGAAACATTCCCGAAATTCCACTACCTATACTCCTGTAAGCCAATGGAAAGATCTCACCGGCTATCGCCCACGGTATAGGTAGTATTCCTAGCGTCTTTCCAAAGATGTAAACCAAAGCCGGTATGACAGGAGCCCATTCGTATTCCTTTGTTATATGCCCTGAGTTTCTCAGGTACATCATCAATGCTGTCACCAGCAACGCAAGACTGCTGACGATGATCCCGAGGAAGAGAACTGTTCTTCTATTAAACTTGTTGACAACCACGCAAGCTAGGACAGCTGTTGCAAACCTCACGACATCTACCATAAGCATGCTGATGCTGGAGTCGATGCTTTCATTAGTTACAGCGTTCATGATAGTGACAGTGTAAGATGGTATGACGGTCATCCCAGATATTTGAAAGAGGACAAACATGAACATCATGATTAGCGTAGGCTTGTAGAATTCAGGTTTCTTTAACAATGCAACTAATTTAGTTGTAAGAGGCTCTTTTGGTGCTAAAGTGTTTTCTATCTGCGCTTTCCGTTGGCTATTGATCATGATTTCTAACTCCTTTTCCGATTCATCATTCCTGCCTCTGAACCATCGGAAGGACTTCCTGCATTGCGTTTGCAGTCCTCGAGAGGCGAGATAAGGTGGTGTTTCGGGTGATATGGAGAGGAGGATAAGGGATATGGCATAGAAGCTTCCGCAAGCGATGCCGGCTGGGCGCCAGTACATAAGGGTCCCGAAGACATGGGCCAGCAGCATCCCAGTGGCGAAGGAAAAGGCGATGGTGGCGAGGAAGGCGCCTCGGTGCTTGGGCGAGGAGTATTCTGCAATGGTGATGGGTGCTGCGGCTGCTTGCAGGCCCATACCGAAGCCCTGGAACGATAAATAAAACATATTAGTTTATAGGAGTCAATCTTTGATATTTAGAATAAACTTAACAAATACCACACCTTCTCGGTTTTCTTCTTTTAAAACGCAGCATTATTTATTATTTTTAAAAAGGTTTGAGATAAGTCCTCTTTCATTTCTTTCAATTAAAATTTCTTAGATTTCAGTTAAAATGTTCTCTTGTTCACATCATTTTATAATCAAAATGACCTTGGCGGGCATTATCCATTTATAAATCAATTATGTAACTTGTTTGATCAATAAACTTGTTTGAAAATGTTTGAACATTATCAATAATCTCAAACTGGCGTATGGCGGAGACATAACCCGGAATTACGATTGAGGGTCTAATTGGGGCCATGAATTTATGTGATACTGCTTAACTGGACCATTAGTTGGGCCAATTTTTTTAATAGATTTATTAACAAAGAAAATTACAATCAAATAATAAAAACAAATTAGAACTAATATTTACAATTTACTCAGTTTTTGAGTTAACTGCATACTGTTACACACAATGTACAGCTATCTCAACTGGTCCATAATCAATCGGAAGCAACCAGTGAAGCGTCCCCAAGACGCTGACTGCATTGCTCAGCATGGCAATGCTGAAACGCTGCGCCAGATACTCACCAGCTCTCGGGTTTCACGCTTCGCTTCGACCAGACGCTCAGATATTTTTTTAACCCCGGATACGTGTGGTACCCCGGACCCAGGGTCTCGACTCCAAGGTGAGCAAATGCGTAAGTTCTGTTTATTTAATATATTATTTAGTTTTGTAAATATTCGATAAATCTAAAAAGACTTAAATTTCCTATTTTACGCTTTTTTAATGTTTGCTGGACAAATAATAATTCCGTAGGGCATAAAATGTATGATGAATGATATTGTTTGTATTGTGGGACCAACCCGGTATCATTCTCCATAAAAAAATTTAAGAATCATTAAAATCGGCCAAACCCGCGAACATACATAAAAATATAGGTACATAGGTACAGAAGAACATAGACTTTCTCCTTTTTTCGAAGTCGGTATAAAATTTCAAGTGCAAGTAGGTAATTATTGTAATTTAGATGACGATATTTTATCACCATCAGCTATTTTACAAGCTTATCTTGAAATGTAATACATGGATACATATGTATACATATGTTTGTTTGGGTCAAATTTTGCGAGTCAATTTAAAGCAGTATAATCAACCGATTTAGCTGATTTTTGGCATACTTATGTCGGTTCGGTGACAATGCAATGTCATGGTACCATCGAGCTGGACTGATGATGGAAACTGAAGGTGGTCATAGAAACTCCTGAACAAAACGACTTAACCACGTCGAGTTTGTTTTCGTTGGAATTGTCTTCCCAAGCACTTTCATTCTATATGATATAAAAGCTTGTATTTAAAAGTTTTTTATATAAGAAAAGCATATTTAAAAAAGTGCTCTGAGGCCAAGAAAACCAGAGTGAATCAATTCATTGCATGAATTAACGAATGGCGGGTTCTTTATTATGTACATAAAATTGCAATTATCTAAATAATGTATGCCAACATTGCTGCGACATTGATAGTAAATTGACCTCGTTTATTTTGTTCACTTGCTTTATTCAAAGCAATTTCTATAGGTAGATCAATGAATGTAAATTTTTGAGTTTCATGCGACGGTATGGTACACACCTGGAGTGCTCTGCTCGCCAGCAAGGCAGCAGGTCCTCTCGCCGTCACTAGCAGCGCCCAACCTGCTAGCGAGGGCAGGGTGCTGAGCTGGTTGGTCATGCGACGGCCGAGTCGCTGCAGGCAAAACGGAGCTGATACGATGCCCAGGATGAGAGCCAGGCCGAGGAGAGATGCTGGAAAAACAGATAATAGGAGATCAGTAACAATTTTTTTATAAAATTGCCTGGGAAAGTTGGAAAAGTCGTAGGTCGTCTGAACACCCAGGATAGATTAGATTTCTCCTTCATTTAGTATGTAGGCCCTAATTTCAATTACTTGCAAAGCAAAAAGCAGACCTATTTACAAAAGGATTGATAAAAAAAACATCCATTTCTTTTAAAAGAGCGTCACCAAATGGTTTCGTTATATTTTTGCAAATTTTCGTGAACTTTCAATTACTGTAAAAAATATCTGTCTGTAGTCACAGATACTAGGATGTGTTGATATGTTCTGTTTGATTGTTTAAACATTTAAGTAATGTTTAAACAATCAAACAGAATTTTTATTTTATCTGATTTAAGTAATCAGATAAAATAAAAATAACATTCACATATTGCTTATTGGCATTTAAAACCAAACTGATTCGTAAAAAATTAATAGTAAGACTTCGTCTTTCACAAACATGGCTCAAATGGTTGTAAATGTTCAATTCTAGCTTCTTGAAGCTTTGCACCCAGCTACCAATCACCGTGTACTACCTATAGGTATAGAGGTACAAAACACGTGACGCAAACCACATACAATCATGGTAATTCTACTCAGGCATAAATTACCGGCAAATTACAGCAATTTCTGTGGTCCTCGCCACATAACATTACGTTGTTTCGAATTGACTGACTGATGCTGGATGGAGCGAAAGGTCGTTATGACGTGACCTTCAGGGTCGGGGTTTGTCTTCAGGGGCTGTTTATGTAGGTAGGTGTGTCAAATGAGAACCTGAATAGCTGAAATAAATGAATAAATAAAAAATTTGCATAAGGCTCGATTTACACAGTCAAGCAGAGATTTCGGCCAAAAGCTTCGTAGCCTAATATCGCGTTAGGTTTTCATTCACTACCTCGAAACGAAACTATTTTCTAAGGTCGAAGTTCAAAATGAATGTCTCAGAGTATGGTATATCCGTAATACATGGAGAAGTTGACAGACAACCGTGGTTAGGTGCAGGACCAACGACTACGTTTTTCAGAGGCACGGCCAGGGGTATCACCGCCAGCATCCTGACTCTGGGCTATTACTGTGAATTTTTCTTGGTATAATTAATATATTGTACCAACGTACCAATCCAAGATTCATGCTCCGCAGTAAGCTGTACAGCAGAATCTGGCTCCCGAAGCTGCTGGAGCAGTACCCCAGGGTATGCGATATTGGCTCCGGTCCCGATCATATACATCACCACGCCACTCACTGCCACCAGCTGAGGATGGAGAGGAAACGGTCAACAACGGTGGAAGACGTAAGAGAACCCTCGGTAGATTCTGGCAAAAAGAGACTGCCCGAATTGAGGTAGCTTCCATCGAGACCGATTTGAATTTAGTTTTCTTTTATTATTTATTATACTATTGCTGTTTCTCACGGCTTAACCCGCGTTAAATTCGAATTTCACTATTCTATGAGGATAAAAAGGTATTTTCCCGTAAATCTCCCATGGGAATTTGATGTTTTACCAGTACAAAAAGAAGTTACTCTCCATCCTTTCAACTAAATCTATACAAAAAATCAAGTTGATTGGTTGCTTAGTTAGGGCGTTAAGGAAGGACAAACAAACAAACACACTTTTGCATTTATAATATTAGTTGGGACTATTACCGAATATATTCGAATTTTTATAATAATAATAGTGTATAAAATAGACCATATTTTATGAATTTTCCTATCCTCGGCTACGTACGACACAATTAAAAAATTTACGCTCTCAATTATGCGGTTCCTGTCACTATAGCCTTGACAGTGTGATGAAAAAATACGGAAACGGAAACAGCGAAGATTAATTAATTATTATTGTAAGCGTAAAAACCTCTTGGCGCTGTAATTACAATTTTTTTAACGTATTTGTCAAAACTACAGGTACTAAATGAATAGGATATGATGGTACTTATACTGCCTAGTTGGTCTAGCGATAGCGTGTTCAATAGCAGGTCCTGGATTCAAATCCCAGGTTGGGGCAAGATTTGTATTACCTATCTAATGGGATTTACCTAGCAAAAAAAACGCGGTATCATGAAATTGGCGGTGTTACACCTCCGTGCCTCGGAAAGCCAAGCCGATAGACCACAGGCGTTGGTACTGCGCCCAGGCGGCTTGACTTTTTTCGACACTTCCAAGAATGATCTTTATATTTCAAGCAATTTACGCAAAACCTTGACACATTATACTTAAACCTTCTTCATGAAACACTCCATTTATTGGTGAAAACTGCTTAAAAATCCGTTCAGTAGTGCACGCGGCGCGGCGCGGCGCGGCGGCGGCGCGCGGCGGCGGCGGGGCGGCGGACTTTGTATTATAATATGTATAGTGATTTAGGTACCTACCTGTCTGAGAAAAGGCGAGACCCGTTTTGTCATGGTGGAGTTTGTTCTTCACTACGTCTTCAACAATCTGAAAGATAAGAAAAAATATTCAATAACTGAGTTTTAGAATAGACATGATGGTTATCCTAACTAATATTATAAATGCGAAAGTGTGTTTGTTTGTCCTTCCTTCACGCCTTAACTAAGCAACCAATCGACTTGATTTTTGTCATAGAGTTAGTTGAAATGGAAAAGGATGGAGAGTAACATAGGCTACTTTATGTCCTGGTAAATTATCAAATTCTCATGAAAGATTTACGGGAAAAAAAGACCTTTTTATCCCCCTAGAAATGTGAAACCGCGGATAACAGCAAGTATTATAATTATAATCTGAAGGCTGTGATTAATTTTCAGCCTCCTTTGACTGATTAAGACTGCCCAAAGCCAAACCAAGGGACTTCCTCCCTTGGTTTGGCTTTGGGCAGTCTTGTTAAAGCAGTTATGAGCTTTCTTATGTACCTATAGTTCCTATCCTACTAATATTATAAATGTCAAAGCTTGTATGGATGGATGTATGTATATTTGTTACTCTTTCACGCAAAAACTACTGAACCGATTGGGCTGAAATTTGGTATGGGTATATTTTGGGACCTGGAATAACACATAGGCTAATTTTTATCCCTATAAAAGGCGGGCGAAGGCGCGGGCAGCAGCTAGTAGTTTATAAATGTGGCATAAAACATAACCTCATAACATTTTTGTGTTGTGCAGTGTGGTTGGACGTGGGGGCGACAACCTTATCTCCTAATTTATGTTTAAATCAGGCTCCAAAAAATTATGTACTTTGATGACGTTCTTGGAGTAGAGTACGAACTTTTAAATGGGAACAAAAGGCTTTGTATCAAAAGTATTAGGCATATATTTCACTACAAACTGATTAAAATGCTGAACAGGAAAATGCTGCCAGTTGGCAATCCGGTACCTACCTACTTATAAATGAAATGTGGCAAAAATCAAACAAACAACCGTTGGTATTGGTGTTTAAAAAGCTGCTTATTTTTCAAAAGCTTTTAAAAATCGTGTTGGTCAATGTACTAAATGTATGCATGTTCTTTTGGCAGTAGTCCCACATTAAGAATATCTCTAACCCCTCTAACTAATAAGTAATATTAATATTATAAATGTCAAAGTTTGTATGGATGGATGTATGGATATTTGTTACTCTTTCACGCAAAAGCTACTGAACCGATAAGGCTGAAATTTGGTATGGGTATAGTTTGGGACCTGGAATAACATATAGGCTATCCCGATAAAACGCGGGCGAAGGCGCGGTTAGCAGCTAGTATTATAATAATCTGTGGTGCAGGTAATTTTGTGTGTTGCAGCGTGATAAAAGGGTCATGATGGCTCAGTGAAATTTTTGCTGAAAAGCAGAAACACTGATTTCAGCCAAGACCTGATCGAGAGCGAGCAAAATGAGCATCCTGACGTGTCATGTGATCTGTGGTTGTGCAAGTCAACTCGAAATAAGGCTACCTAGCTTAGGTTAAAATAGAAAGTAAAAAATAAATAATCACGTGATATACCTACCATGCAGCAAATACAGTGGTTTAGTACTAGCTGACAAGATTGCGCCCGTGGACTAAGAAGAATATCTCACGATGCATTGTTTTTTTATATCTCAAATGTATAAGGCAGCGTTTACGATGAAAACTCCCGGGCAGCTTAACCTTTTCTGACACTTTCAACAGTCATCCTTATATTTCAACCAATTTACACAAAACCTTGACAAATTATATACCTAAACCTTCCTCATGAATCACTCTACCTTTTGGTAAACTGCATAAAAATCTATTCAGTAGATTTTGAGTTTATCGCGAAGAGACGCGACTGAGGACTTTGTTTTATAATACGAGTATTTGCTCATAATACACGAGCAGCAAAGTGCCAACGGCAGAGGTAACTGTAGCCGTCGATACGCGCCGACGACGGCAGCGGTCGACGCCCCGCGCGCCGTCGGCAGCCGTCGACTATCGACAGCAACCGTCTGCGTTGGCGGGTCGACGGCTGCTATCGGCGTGTCGACGGCTACAGTTACCTCTGTCGTTAGCACTTTGCCGCTCGTGTATTATGAGCACTATGTAGTGATTAGATTCTGCAGTAACTTCGGACGCGTTGTTTCGATAAAAAATTTAAGAAAAATTTTAACAATTTATTTCTTTCCCATGGAAACATTGGATAAAACACAGCCTATGTTTATTCCAGGCCTAGAACTAAATCTATGTAAAATTTCAACCCGAACCGTTCAGTAGTTTTGTCGTGATGAAGTAACAAACATCCACGCAAACTTTCGTGCTGCCGGCGCGTTCGCTCGCGTTTTATCGGGGTAAAAAATAAACTATACGTTATTTCAGGTCCCAAACTATACCCTAAATTTCAGCCCATTTAGTTCAGTAGTTTTTGCGTGAAAGAGGAACAAACATCCATACATCGATCCTCACAAACTTTGACATATATAATATTATACTAATAGAAGGAAAATGTGAAGTGATTACTGATTATCTAACTACTTACTATGGTTAGATAATCAGTAGTAAATACCTAACAAACTGCCTAACTACTTACTATGGTTAGGCAGTTTGTTAGGTATTTACTATAAGTTTACTCAGATAAAGTTCTGAAATTAGTAATTTTATGTAGTAATTAGGGACAGTCAACCTCGTAAAGTTCTAAACTTACTTACGTACTTTATTGAAAACCAAAACATGGAACATTATGCTGGTACAAAAGCATTTTTGATATAACGAACAGATTGACGACCGATATGGCGCAGCGGATGCAGATACGCGCGCGACTCGGGAGGTTGCGGGTTCGATTCCGCCTTAGAACAAATGTTTGTACGATCTGCAAATATCAGTTCCAGGTGTTCTAGGTATTTTCTATGTATAATAAAAAAAAATGTATGTAATATATTAAGCATATATAGGGTGTTAGTAAAATTAGTGCACAATATTGCGGGGGGATATTCTGTTGGTGCCACAGTATAATATAAAATTAACAAACGGGGTTCAAGGTCAATATTATACCTACCCAAAACTATGCAAACCCATATTAGTCATCTAGTAGAGTACACGCAAATCTTTATGAGCGCTGTGAAGTTGGCTTCAACGGCTGCGCACTGAACTGTAAATAAGGCGTTGAGGGGAAAAAGCGGGGTGAGAGGGGATCTGACTGTCAAACTAGGGTTGCCAGCAAGAATTTTGGCGTATTTTTATTGTGTCTAGCACATTTTGTTATGCTTTACTATATTATTCAATTCAATATTTATAGAATATGTAAAAACATCTTATACTCAATGACAGATTATTTAAAACCTACAATGTTAGAAGAAATTAAACTTTTTATGTAACAAAATTAACCCAAGTTTGAAAATGAAATATTTACTATGTAGCAAATTTATTTATAATCTTGTTGGCAATACTGTCGATTGAATGCTTTTGAGTACAATGACGCAGCAAAGTCTTTGACGGTTGTTCGGTGTTCGTTTCGTTGACTTGATAGTTTATTCTTGGGATTTTGTGGAGTATTCCTTGTTATTAGCTGTTTCTCTTAAAAGTTAAATATGCCTCGCGGGTGGAATAACCTACTGCGTCATCAAACATGGAAAATGGTGTTCGATGTCATAAGTTTTATGAGAAAAGAAGCCGATGAATTCAACCTCAAAATGGTACTTCAGTGGACTGCAGCTGCAACAGGTGTGTCTATTAGCACCATAAAAAGGATTTCTAGACGAAGCCCGGGTGGGTCGCTAGTTGGTTAATATCACTTTTCTATTTGATTGTACTTGCGCAGTATTACTTCCGTGCCTAGGTTCACAGAGCTCATTAAGTTTTGCGATTACTCTACCTACCCATAACACAAGGTCTGCTTTACTTGGGCTAGATGATACTATGTAGGTACCTATGTATGTACAGTGGACTGTTCAGCCTGTGTTCAGCATTATACCTATGTATATTTTGTAAGTAAAAAAAATATAATAAGAATTAAATAACATATCAAAGTTTTATCTATAAATGAAAATAGAATTACGTCATCATCATCATATTAGTCCATACACTTCCACTGCTGGACATAGGCCTCCCCCATACGACACGCCACAAATAGCAGTCCTGAGACGCCTCCATCCATCGACTCCCTGCGAACGCTACGATGTCGTCGTCGGTCCATCGAGAGGACGGTCTCCCATTATAGAATTACGTACCTACCACAAATTAAATTGTGCATTTTGGACCCTCTATGTACCTACCAACACACAGGTTTAATGTAAAACCATTGTGCTTTGCATTCAGTTATGTAAATAACTCAGTAGGTAGAACTTAACCTAATCATACCTCCCTATCAAAATAATGAGTCGATGGATGGAGGCGGCTCGGGACCGCTATTTGTGGCGTCGTACGGGCCTCCCCCGTACGACGCCACAGTGTCCATCAGTGGACGTGTATGGGCTGATGATGATGATGATGATGATCAAAATAATTCTTACAAAAAACCAGGAATCTAACACTACTCTACATAATATGTAAAGTACAGCAAAATTACATACAAACAAATAAAATTCACACCATTAAAAATATTCGGTTAGAAAAAAAACATTACCATATTTTTGTATAAGTTATTATATTACCTATAAAATATTTTAAAGGTTATTTTACTTCAATCAGTCGACAAAAGATCCGAAAGCTAGATGTCAAGCTTTGTGTATTAATAGAAAAGAATAAAAAAACTCAACAGACTGCCAAAAACATCTGCCAAATCCTGATAACACTACAAAACATTATCAAATGTCAAACTTACCAAACACCTTACTTTTTATCACATCACTCACTTCATCACATGTCAAATTGTTTAAATATTTAAAATCGTAAGCATTTTTGCAAATTATATGAATTTGTATGACGTGTACATGAGCAGAGTTCGCGCCATGCAATGAAACCCGTTCGTATCATTTCGTATTGTTACGTGTATGTTCAAAAGCCAAGCGGGAGGTTATCTTTTAACGATGGGTTCTGTACACTGAGATTATTTTTCAGGGTTAAGGCGTTTTAGTAACAAATTTTTAATGAACCATAATTTTTATATACGAGTATGTATATATATTTTTAATTTTAATGTTTGTCTTTATAATTACGTGTTAATTCATACTTTTTTAGCAGTTGCTAAAAATTATAATATGTACCTTACCTACTTATCTATCTTAGCTGATAAACTCACTGATATGTTTAAATAACATAATAAATGTTATCCATCTGTGACTTTGTACTAAACTTTAATCAATGTTTTGTAAAAAAATATATACAAAAATGGAATAATTTTATTAAGACAAAGAGATAGCAGGTAGGTAAGTACCTACCTAAATGAAATAAATTGTTCTTAGAGACTTGGTGAGAATGTATTTATTTATTTTTATTTTTTATTATAATAAATAGTAATTGTATGTAGATATTCTAAAATATTAGTTTTTCTTTAAATAACATTTGTATCCCATTCCAACTGTTTTTATACGTAACCGTATTTACCATGTTTTTTTTAAATCAAGCACTATAAGCTTTACTTCTAAACAGTATTTGGAAGAACCTAAATAGATAACTGTTTTGTTCGATTCACCAAGGAACCAAAAAATCAAGTTCCTTTGAAAGCGGACGCGGATTCTCACACGAGTGAAATCTGACCGCGAAAAATACATAATAATATGTACCTATATTCCCGTGATTTTACGTATTTTTTTTAAAATATGGTACATAACCTATTCTGTCGACGCCTGGTCAATTCAGTTCAGATAATATTATTCATGAGTAGGTATGTACTTAAAATCAATAAATATTTATTTTGTTTACAGCAACACCAATTACTTACACAACTCAGAGAGTTTTGCAATTTTCAAACTCGTTCTAATTTAGGTATTTTTAGGATCTGTCTATAGAATACCATAATTTTAAGGTCTAACTTAGAAATCGTAAAATAGAATAGAATAGAATAGAAATACTCTTTATTGCACACCAAGATAGAATAACAAGACAGGAAAACACAAACACAGAAATAGTTGTACAATGGGCGGCCTTATCGCTAATAGCGATTTCTTCCAGGCAACCTTTAAAATGTAAGTTACAAATCCTAAAACAACAGAATCGACACAAAAAGCCTTCTACTATCGCTTTATTATGATTGTTTTTTTTTTTTCATAATATATACTTATAATAAAACTGTAACAGGTACAATTCTGTACATTGAAGATATTAAGAATAATTTTTTGGAGATACTGATGCCAATAATGATTATTTTTTTCATCTTGACTGTCTGTATCTTGGCCGCGCATAAATCCGAAACTACTGAATGTATTGAAATGAAAATTGGCAGGATTTGAGTTCATAATACGAGGAAGGACATAGGATACTTTTTATCCCCGATTTTAATAGGGTTCCCTTGGGCGAGGTGATGAAAGTAAAATTTCTTGGCTGCGCATAGCGCCGGAACTACTGAATGTATTCAAATAAAACTTGGTAGGATTTGAGTACACTACATTCTTTTATCATTATATTCATTTATTTTATTTTATATTATTCCTTTATATTTCTTCTTTTCATTTCTTTTTTACATTCTTTTTCCATAGTATTTACTACAAGAAATTTGGTATGAAGGTAAACAATATTCCGGGAAGGATATATCCTACTGAAATCTAGACTATATTATAGAATAAAACATTATTATTTTTCGTACAATGTATTAATATATCGCGTACAATTATAATTCTACGATCACATCTTAAAATAACATACATTAAATTAAGGAACTTTACATGGGTCGAAATATAATGAAGAATAAATATTTAGGTGTGTAAATTATGAAACGTTTTTCTAATATAATTACCTGCTTACTTATTTTGTTAGTTTCACTTTACGATAAAATACTGTAGTAACAAAAACATTAATATTATTGAGTTAAGATATATTTTATAATAATACATTAATCTTAACATAAAAACGAAGAACTATCTATTAATTCATACTTATATATGACTAGTTTAGGGAAAAAAAACTGACTCTTAATTATGCCTAAAATTAATTCTTCATAATTGCAAGGATATTAAAAAACAAAAATAAAGTTCTCTTATTTAATATTTACTTACGATTTTCTTATTTTAAAATGCTTTAAATTAAGTAATAATAAGAATAAGTACTAATAAGAATAAGTAATAAAATATGATAATTATACTTAAGTAAGTACGTACACGTTGATTGCACAAAAATAACGAACATAAATAAAGCAAGTATAAAGTACTTACAAAAAGTTCCAATTAAAATACATATGTTACAAAGCGAATAATTGTAATTGACTTTATTATCTTTTAAAGGAATTGTGTTGCGTAAAAAAATATCTCCATTCATTAAAAAGTTCTGTCTTTCATGAATGAATGACTTTGTATTTTATCATTATTGAGAACTACCTACCAAAATAACACGAGACTGGACTGTACCAAAATCATCGAACTCATTGTTCAATAAATGGGGTAGGTAGATCGAATAATGATGAAATCCAGTCAGTTTTGTTATTATTTGATTGCATTCTTTGAAATTATAACTTATTCACTTAAGTAACATTGTCATTAAGCCCACTAACATAGAATAAAGAAAAATATGTCTAAATATATAATCGCATAATATAGACCTAAATTTTATAGGAAGTTGTATGAAATATTTAATGAAGTATTAGATCTTTATTATTAGCTACCGAAGGCACTTTTCATAGTTTAACAATAAATAAATAATAAATGGCACCACTGTCGCAAATTTTCCATTTTCAATGCGCCATCTAGTTGGAACCAGCAACTCTCAGCGAGTTAGATAACATTCATCTAAACTAGCGTTACCCAATAATTTCCCATGATAAATTATTATAGCTTTAAAATAAATTAAATTACTTACTTAATTTTAGCTTAAGCCCTTACAATCCCTTAGCTGGTTATTTTTGTCATCATTATTTAAAAATCAGAGTACCCCTTTCCAACGCCATCTAGTGTGACCGGTCGGTAATAATCCTTCATCTCACCCCATCCCCTTGGCGCTACATTGAAGTTCGGTCCTGAAACTAAAGGTAGCCTAGGACTTTTGGGAGCAGCAAACACATCATTCAATTTAGTAGGAGCAAGAGGAACCTCCACGTTTTGCGCTTTAAATGGAGGGGAGAGTGGAAAAGGCTCCATCTGTGGGATGTAGGAGTGCTTTAGCGCGGATTTAGGGTAAGTTTTCGCGTTGCGGAGACTAGATGGCGGGCGATATGGCGTGTCGTGATTGGCTACTGGAGTTGGCGTTGAACAGGTGTTGGATGTGTTGCGGCCTGAAACAAAGAAGACATTCTATGTAGACCAATGTAGAAGACCTCAATGGTACAGTGGGCGAATATCTGTTTGAAACGCAGAAGGCTTCGATTCCCGCTAAATTGTAAATTCTTTTATTTGCCTTTACTTGCCATTGCAATCAAGAAATTACAAAACTTCGCCTTTACGCTAGCTAGCTTTGTCTACGAGTTCCTAATAATTTACGAACCGACACGAACTAGGTTGTTCATTAAATTCTGTCGTGCTCTATCTAGAAAGCCCCAAAAAGTATTTTTCGAGAAATCGGCAAAAAACCTTTGAAACTTTGAACAAATCAGTTGAAATTTATTTGTCGCACTTATTTTATATCCTTTTTAATGAAATACAGAAATACATTTGAAAGTCTCTTATCGCACTGAGCAGTTACAGTATTTTCACCCTACAACTAATCCATCGTTTTCAAGTTAAGGACAAGTCAAAAATTCTGTTTATTAACTGTCAACGAAGTTTTTATATGTCTGAAACTATTTGGAATTTTGGAGTGATTATTAGACGGAAAGATAGAAAATTATGAACTGTATCCGTTTCCACTAAAAAGTCAAAAGGCGCCATTTGAGGGTTAACGGCGTTCTCGTTAGAGGACGGCAGCATAATAACAGGTATTATTATAACGTACCTACCTATTTTGTAGTCATGTGACGGTAGATAGATACTAAATTTCAATAAGCAGATCACGAGGAGCGGACAATCATTGACGGTTCAAAAGGTACAATTGAAATCAATAATAAATTACTTCATGACATTGTGTTTGGCCGTAAGTAGTAGTAGTAGAATTGCAGATTCAATTCCCGTCAGATGAGATCTTGTAAATATCATCATCAGCCCGAATACGTCCACGCTGAACATAGTCTTGTAAACATGTAGCTAAAGATACAGGAGCGGTAGCGGCGGCGGCGGCGTCGACGACGCGGCGTTGCTGTTGCGTATTTTTATCATCTAGACAGCTTAGCTCAGGTGTTAGCTACGCTTTATAGCTGAGATTATACGCAGTTGCTACGCTCGTTCGTAGCCAAAAGGTTCAGCGCGTAATTTAATTGCTATGTATGGATATGGATATAGCTGATTTGCGATGCCCGTTCGTAGGCAAAGTGTTACGCTCGCTCGTAGCCAGCTTGAAGACAGGTTCTTACGATGCTACGCAGTGTAGCTAAGTTGCTACGAAGCGTATTTGTGTCGATTCCTCCTATCTAGTTCAGTTCAAAGTGAACTAGGTGTAAGTACCTAGGTAGAATATTATCCGACGTAAGGTGTCAAATAACTCTATATAATTATATTTATTACCTAATGAAAACGATGGATAAGGTCAACCAACACAAGACATCCAAATCAGGGAGCAGGAACGAGGAAATATTTATCGTAGCTAGATGTTGTCACAAAGCTATTTCCTGTTTATTTAAAAACATGACTTTTCAAAGTTTTCAATAAATGTAATACCTAGTAGGTACAGTTATTTTGTATATTAGCAATGTTTTTTTAATTGGATTGCATAGCTAGCTGCAATGGACAGTCTGTGTATTACATAAGCTATGCAATCTGTAACAACTTGTGTTTTACGTTCCGTACTCAAGGAATTCTTATAGTTTCACTATCTCCATCTATCTGTTCGCGGCTTAGCTCCAGACTTCGGTTTCTAAATTTCCTAAATTTTGTCTCTTACTTAAGCTACTTCTTATATCTCTTACCTCTTCCTTCATGCACCCACTTCACAGACCGTTTCTTCCGGTTGACGTACATGCTCTGACCGCGACTCATGTGGTTGCTCTGGTCGCTGAGGCTCTTAGAGATGGAGCGAGCCAGGTCCATCTGTTCCTTCACAGTCGGATGCACGCCTGGCACGTAGAACGCTGAGGAGGCGAAGGTCTTCTCTGGAAAGGGAGAACACCTTATATCGTTGACGAGAGCATCATTGGAGGCAGCCGGATTAGTGATCGCAGTGGGTTCAAATATCAAGTGCTGTATTCCTTTTAGAGTTTAGTTAAACCTTAACGGACTCTTGGGCACGTCACAAAATCATCAAATTACATAAGTAAACTATAATAAAGCGAACGCTTTGATTTTTTTCTTCACTTCAATCTTTTTAAGGTAAAGTAAAGAAGCGAACAAGAAACATAAACCCTTTTAGGTTGTTAGTTTTCGAGTTGGAGCAAAACTCGTCCTAAGCTTTTTTATCCTCTTGAAAAGATAATCTGATATTTTGTACAAAGAAAGCTTTTTACAAAATATATGTTTGACAATTTGTTAAAATTTATTTGTTGATAATTTTTGCAACTCACTTGGAGTTTTTTGTAGAAGCACATTGTCCTTTAAAAGATACATTAATCTTGTGTAGCCTAGTTGTAGGCACAGCGAGTTTATTCTTATTTCTAGTTATTATATTATCTATGTGGCTATTTTTAGGGAACCAACTGATATCATTTCTATGAGGTACAACAAGTTTTCATAAATATAATGACATGGTACTGTTATTATAAAGCACTCTGAAAGAAGCCGCTGCCCTTCCTCTGGTAGGTCCCTTAGTCGACTCTATCCACAGGCAGTATTGGAGAGGTCAATTCGGCCGCGACCGTCACGGCTTGTGTGCATCGTATTTATATTGGGAGTTAATTACATACGATATTTGGTAACACGACACGAATTCACTGCTCATATCCTCAAATGATCACCCTCCATTATTATTGTCGCCAAGATGAATAAACACCAAGTAACTATTTAGTTATTAAAAAAGTCACTAGATGGTCCTAGCTTTATGTCGCTCAATCTGAAAAAAAAAAACTGTCGCCCAAGCAGCACAATTTCCTAGATCTAGCGACAAAGTCGCTCAAACGGCAACACTGCAACTTGCAGTGTTGCTCGCTAATCGCTCTGCAGAACGCGTTGATCACCGTCTCGGTCGCTTAGGTGTGCAAGGCGCCGACGCTATTGCAGCGCGTCTGCCGCGCGGTGTGTTACTTGCAAATGCTTTCTTACCAAACTTATTATCCTTCTTGATGATATGCTCTTCAGCATCAGGCGCTGGTGTGAAGATCTTGTTCAGGTCCACCTCCTTCTCTCCGACGATCACCGGCTTGTTTTCTAGGTCTTCCTGAAATCCAATCCGTTCTCATCAAATAGTTATTGTTTATTATTTACCCTAAAAGGATTTTGTTATATTGCATCTTTATCTGAATCCAAAGAGGATACAAATTACTACGTAAGATAAGAGCTAAGAATCAATAATCAATCGAGAAGTCACAGGCCATAGATAACGTAATGTTAATTCTAAACCAAAAATCTAATGTAAGGAATCGAAGGAAGTCGATTAGGAATTTACAAAAAAAATGCATAAAAGGAGGACAGACTACATCAGATCTCCAGGGGAATCAAAGCAGGATTTTTCTCAAAAGAGTATGTAGGTCAGGGTTTTCCATAGCTTTAATTTGTACGGTGTAGGGCCGGAGGCCGTAGAACTACAAA
Organism: Eupithecia insigniata; assembly: GCA_947859395.1. Taxonomy (NCBI): domain Eukaryota; kingdom Metazoa; phylum Arthropoda; class Insecta; order Lepidoptera; family Geometridae; genus Eupithecia; species Eupithecia insigniata. The sequence goes on along the minus strand of OX402018.1, from coordinate 1,089,533 downwards.
TGCTTTGGAGTTTTCAAATATCATTGTTTCGAAACTTTGACGTTTGGTCAACGTAATGTGGAAACAAAAATAATTACAGGGAAAATAACGATAGTTTTTTGTCATTTTATTATGCGTTAAAGAAAATAGTAAGCAAAGCGTGCGAAAGCCATGCAATATATAAAAATGTATCGTACATAATTGTGTAAGCAAGCGAAGATGCGTAGAAAAAAAAAACAGAAAAAAATTATAATTCACGGTGCCAATGTCTAGAATTTTGTTTGAAATGTACTCTTATCGACATTTTTTCATAAAATATTATTCACAGAAAACATGTTTTGGGCACTCGGAAACTAATCCATTAATGGATTAGCTCAGTGGATCAGAGTGGAATGGAGCCTATTAATAAGGGTGATTGTTTCTTGTTGGCGCGATTTTTTTTCTGGGTTCTTAGTAATTATACTTTACAATTTGCGGCAAATCACTTTTTCCGTTACCTAGTTTTTATGCCTGTAGAACGCAGAAAAAATTAAAAACAACAGAAAATTTTTAATTCGCGCCAACACAAAACAATCGTTTTGTGTTGGCCCATAAAGAGTTTTTTTTTCTAAAAACAAAGCGTATGGATTTATGAATGTATCGAAAATATAAAACAAATGTCAAGAATTTATACAAATGTCACGATTTTTTTTAGATGTGTCACAATGTTTTTTACATATGACACGAAATTGCGTACAAATATCATCAAACTAGTGTCTTCATGTTTGTGTATCTTACAGCAAAGACGTCAGGGGGCGCCAAAATCGCCGGATCGCGGAATTGCTCTCCATCATTCTGTGATTTGGACAACGAATTTTATTCACGAATAATTATAAAGAATTGGTAATCTAAAGTAGCAGTGGGCAGGTCAGGCTCGCAGAACTGATAACCGCTGGGGAGTAAAGGTTCTCGAGTGGTGGCCACAATGCAACGCGCAATGGAGTGTTGAGAGACCATCCACTCGATGGACCGACGACATCTTAGCGGTCGCAGGAAGTCGATTGATGGAGGCGGCTTTGGACCGCTATTTGTGGTATCGTATAGGGAGGCCTATGTCCAGCTGTGGACATGTATGGGCTGATATGATGAATAATTATTAAAATATTATCATACACGTATTCTAGCTTTCTAAGTATACATAGACGCATTCTTAAAATAATCTATGTAGATAGAACTAGCGAATGAGAAAATAAAAGAGAACTCATTATTTATGGCTAATAAACCAGTTAGGTACATATTTATGTATCAATAAGGAATTCTCTTCTCTACTCTTCTTAACTTCTCTACTGGACTGTGGGTACTAAACGCTGGTTATATTTTAGGGTTCCGTACCCACCACTCGCACACATAAGGTTCCATACCGTCGTACATAACTATTTTGCAAAACTTTATTTTGTTAATAAATTTGGTTTTTATTAACAAAATAAAGTAAGCTAACTTTATGCGGTCACCCTATGCATGTACTGACCGCACTCGACGTTGCTTAACTTCGGTAATCGGTACTCAACTCTGTACAAACGTCAGACCCCTTAATTATTAAATTTATTATTTTGTGTTATAGCTGCAAACAATTATACACACCCTGTTAAAGCATATAGCCTATCAAAAGATACAGTCTTGACAAAAGTAGAACGGAATGGCCAAAAATATGAAGTTTTTTGTATGAGAGCCCCCTTTAATTTTAATATTAATTACTTTTATATTATTTATTTTTGCAGCGGCAAGAGACTTTCACTTTCTGTGAGAATGTCAACTATCTATATTTTACGATTCATGAGATACAAGCCCGCGCTGTAGGGCGGACAGACGGACAGACAGCAAGGTTTTGACCCTTTGAGTACAGAACCCTAAATACTATAAACCCCCATTTGTTCCCTCATGTCAAACATGAGAGAGCGTCAACTTACAATAAATTAATAACTAATACCTACTGCGTCGTAAAATGTAATTAATTTTCTCAGCATGACGCTATTGACGCTAAAATTTTGACATGACAGGTCTAGTTTGCTTCTGGCAAGAACCCAAACTGTTGTGACGAAAATAATTTACGATATCATTTCAAATCCAGGCCAAAGCTTAGCCATAGGTATATACATATATGTATATACATATATATACGAAATGTAATAGCAAAGCTACTAGGAACGTAAAGAAAGCTTGGTTGTAACATAATTATTACAAAAAACCCAGAGGTTACAAAAAACATTGTATTAATTATTACGTTTTAAAATTCTGATATTCATTTGACTGTTTTGAGTAGGATAGCATTTTATGTTACATTTATGATAAAGATTTATTATTGTTATTTACCAATATTTGTGTTATTTTGCTAAATGTTAAACTTACGGCTAAACATGAAAAAAGAAAATAAGATAATATAAAGAAGGCCAATTAAAAGTTTTCACAAATAATACAGAAGGAAAAATTTACAACAATAAAGTACAAAGGGCGGCCTTATCGCTTTGAGCGATCTCTTCTGAGCAACCAACAAAGTAGGTATTTTGTGAAGTTAAGAAATACAGAAGTGATTAGGTATTACAAATAAGCTTGGAGTTAGGTACTGGGTGAAGTGTTAAACTAATCTTTTCTAATGCATTGAAAAATCTGCTAAGTTAAATAAAAAGAGAAGTGAGTTATTATCATAAGAATCTGTACAATTTTATCATAGGTCAGCAATGTTATCTTATCAATAAGAAAGTTGATATTACATTATTTAGTTAAATGCTGAAGGCAGAGTCTGTTTCCCTCACATAAAAATAATCATTGATGTGTTGTAACTTTCTCAATGATTTATTCATTTAGTTTCCAAGTCAATTATTACCTACCTACCAATTACAGCACGCGGTAAAAATTTTAAATACAATTTTACGTTTTATACAATGTATGATTTCATTTTAACGACAGCCTAACGTGAATTTAAATGAACGAATTATATTATATTTTACCCCAAAGTTCTTACCTTTGGTTTTAACATTCTAGGGTAACTGAAAACGACAATAATTCCATTTATCAAGAATAAACAACGTTGGTATCACTAAAAACGAAAGCATAGTAATAATGGTAGATGTGTTATGTCATCATTCATCATTTAATTTGTTTGGTCTACTGTACTGTAGTGGTAGACCACTAGTGGAGTGCAATAATAATTCCAATAATGGTCGGGTTGGCGCGCGGTTGAGATAGATTTTTCGTGGATATTCTGCGTTCTAAAAGAATTAAAATCACCGCAAATAGTAAACTATTTTCTATTAACTTATGAAAAAACGAATTTCGGTTCATTGGTATTTTTGAATCATTTGGGAACATAAGAGATTTTGCGGTAAATATCAACATCTTCTCAAATACAATTGAATCGAAGTTTTATTTCATAGTTGACGATTTGTGTCATATTACTTTTCCTGTTGATTTATTCTTTGTAGAACGTATGTAAAATGAAAAACCACAAAAAAAGAATCTCGAGCAAACACGAGACGATATTTAAATTAATCATTGATCGACTTGTGGCAACCATCGTCTCCGATATAACAATTATATAGAAAAACTATTCATTAATAATTATTTCTTTTTTATTACCTATTGATTATAATTATTAATAACTAGTTGCTGCCCGCGCCTTCACCCGCATTTTCTCGGGAAAAATAGCCTAGGTATACGTTATTCCAGGTCCCAAACCAAACCCATACTAAATTTCAGCCCAATCATGTAGTTTTTTTGCGTGAAAGAGGCACAAACATCCATACATCCATTTGCGTTTATAATATTTTATTAATAATTGAATATGTTTGAATGAAGCTCAGTGAATGTAATGCACGATCACAATCTACTCTCAAATTCTCGAAATGCATTCGTTGCCAATGCGTGCCCTAGATAGGAGGCCAAGAACATAGGTGAGGTGACGCGGGTTCGATGACCGACATGAATTTGACCACTAAATTATAGAACAGTGTAGGCAGAGCTGACTTGCCTTCAAGTAGGCTACCGCTAACTGAAGCTTCAATACAGCTTTCCTTGTCAAATTATACTAATATCTACCTTAATAAAGTTTGTGCTGTTTTAAAATGTACAAACAGATCGGTACCTTTCATTTGATACCCCACGCAATGAGGTAGGTATTTGAAAATTATTCCCCCTTGACCGTTTTTCCACCCACTTTGAAAAAAAGAGGACCCGAACAAATGTTTAATTTAAACATTTGTTTAGACGTTTCTTTGCCCGGCCGCACGCTCCAACTTCTGTGCAAGCATGATTGCACAAACCAGTTTGTGCAAGTAAGATGAGCCCAGCCACATGTTCCATCTTGCTTACGCAAACTGGTTTGAGCCCGGCCACACGCTCCATCTTATTTGCGCAAACTGTGTTTGTGCAATCATGCATAGACGAAAGTTGGAGCGTGTCCACACAAGTTTGACGTCAAAGTTAGCCGACAGAGCTATATTAATAGGATTATTGTATTAAAAGATAATAGATCTTTTAATTAACACCAGCCTTTGTAAAAAAAAGGTAGCAGATATGATACTCTGTTACCTAATTGAAAACTATAGGAATCCGGACTCGGTCCTTTCTTTTTTTCGGCAAATGAGAGGGAGAAGACCTTCCAAATGTAGCTATGAACCATATAGGAATTATAGGACACTAGACAATTATTTTATTACCAATTCCACCAATTTTTTTTAATTATTTCGATGGAGGTATTTCACTTAGAGTGTCGGCCAACTACATAGACACAGTTTCCTAATACTGGGACAAAAACGTTCTAAATAGATAGATAACTCTATTTTACCACACAAACACAATATACTGGTACAATACAGAAGGAAATACTGACAATCAAGGAAGTACAAAAGGCGGCCTCATGGCTTTGGTCGAAGTCTCCCAGGCAACCTTGGGATGGACTGGACATAATAGAACAATATAGACGGTGGCGTTTGATGTTTTAGTTGCTAATATTAGTTGAAATCGGGATCGAATCATTTTCACTTACGAAACCACTCAAAGATCTAAAATCGGCCCTGACGGGGCCAGCCAGTCTGAAAGTCTGCTCTAAAACAGTCCAGCCGTAATTTGTTGTTCGAGCATATATATATTAACTATAGAAATTCAAGTAGCTGTTGGATATTCTTAGATGGAAAACTCAAGAAGGTCGTTGAACTGATTGATGATCTACATAGATGTAAATAGAGTGCTGTAAGTATCTAAAGTCAATGACATTGTACTTATTTTGAGTTTGTTTTTGAGAAAATTAGATTAGAGTTACCTGATATACGAAAAACGGGATTGAAGAGTCTCATAGAGACATCAAATCCACACCTACAGGAAAATTGAAGCGAAGCTGTCAATCACCAAAAGTCCTGCTCCGATACTTCAAGGAGCTGGGCTGGTTAGGGCCTGTTTATGCAGGGGGACAATGCACAATATACTCCTATGCGAGATGTCAGTGCAGATCCCAGTACCCACCATTTAGAATTAGAGTTACCTTGGTATTTCTTACTTACTTGCGAACATCCTAACGAGCGATGATAAAATTTAACTAAGCAATCTAAAAATCGATTAATCTAACATACAAATTGATTATTGAGAGAATAAAAATACTTATAATAATGCATTATTTATAGCTTAGATAATTAAAGCTATAATATAATTTATATAGTGTTTGGTGGAGGATTAGACAAAATCGGTGGGTGTGTAACTAGACTTATTTGTAAAATACAAAAAAACAGACATATATAAGATTTTTTTTTAAAGTTGTCTTTTATATTTTTTTTTAATTTTCTCAAATTTTGCTCTCTACGCCTACAATTTTTTTTAAACATGATTTCGATTTAATTTTTTATTTGGTTTTGGTCCCAGATGTATCCTTTGTATATTTTAGTCATTATTAATTTAAAAGAACGAGTAAATAATTAGATATAAGCTATCATAAGTAAAAAAAATTAAAAAATATATACAAGAATGTCAGCTTTGCATCGTTTCAAAAATAAACTAATAGCGATTGAGGAGTTCAAATGCTTTTAAAAACTTCTTTAATCATCGCTTATTAGAACGGTATACCACATGTAGCCAAAAAGTCTATGAACTTATCAAAAATTAACACTTAAGGGGAAAATGGAGTAAAATTACAAAAATAAACATCATTATTTTTAAAAATTTCCAAATTTGGTCAAAAAACTTCCCATTTCTAATACACGCGTGACACCTACATCAGATTTCTACTGTAGTAGTACGGAGCGTCATGTCATCTCGTCTTCATGTTTGCAAAAACTGCAGGAAGAGATGTCGCTCCGTACTCGCTACGCACGTGTTTAGAAATAGGGGAGAAGTTTTTGAACAAACTTTGTAAATTTTTAACTACTGACTAACTACTTCCATTTGTATTTTACAAATAGGACCACCGACACACCCACCGAGTTTGTCTAACTCTCCTCCACCAAACACCTGTACCTATATCGATTCATATTTTGTGAGGCTAATGTTTTTTTACGAACTCTATAACTTTTTCAGCGATACTGTTAGCGACTCGTAATAAATTAGTATCCATATTTACATACATATGTACATTGTAAGTACAATACTTTATTGACAAAGAAAATAACAATCAAATAATATAAAGAAATTAAACTAGTATTTACAATTGAAACAATTGAGCTAACTGCAGACTGTTGCAAACAATCTACAGATAGCTCAACTGGTCCATATCAATACCAGTCGGAAGCGTCCCCAAGACGCTGGCTGCATTGCCCCGCTGTATGGCAATGCTAATGCGCTGCGCCAGATACTCACCAGCTCTCGGGTCACGCGTCGCTTCGACCAGGCGCTCAGATATTTTTTTTAAAACCCGGAGAGCCTCGGTACCCCACGGACTTAGGGTCTCGACTCCAAGGGGAGCAAATGCGTAGGCTCTGTCGAGACCTGCATATTTGCGCCTCTTGAGATCTCGGCCAAATCTGCCGCCGAACCAGCCCTCACGGATGTCCTTGAAAGATGGGAAGGCGCAAGTGTATCGACACATGTAGCGTCCCACACAATAGGCCTGCCTAGCTCCCAAGGGACTAAAGTCATGCCGTCGGGCCTCTTACCATCGTCACGCAACAGACCATTCGGTTACATAGTAATAATAAACTAAAAGTTATTATGTAGTAACCTTTTCACGCCTAAGCGGATAAACAGTTCTTAAAGGAAATTTTCAGAAAAGTAGATCCAAGGGACGGACATACGCTACTTTATAAAAATCTGCAGATCATATAAACATTTGTCCTGAGGCAAAAATCGAACCCACAGAATAGAATAGAATAGAATAAATTTTATTGTAAAATTGTGTGAACATAAAGGTCTTAAAATTAAATTAATGTATCAACAATTTTATCCTGTTCGGACATACAATAATTAGTATTACAATAGTTTTACAATATAAACATACAATAGCCGTCATAATCAGTCAGGCAGATATTGCCTAACTGTCAAAAAATTCTTTTACATTATAGTGAACATTATTAATAAGCCATTTCCTTAATTTCAGTTTAAACATGTTTCCATCGAGTTGTTTTATATCTAGTGGTAAATGATTATAGACCTTAATAGCTGTTATATGTATTGTAGGTATATGTGCTTTTGTGGAACATAGTACTGTTGATTTGAGGTATACATAAGTTAAATTTATATTTATTTCGCAAGTTATCAGATCTATTAGATTTTATATTAAAGAGCAGATTAAGCTGAATTATTTTTTACAAATAAGCAGATTTCTAAAATGTATATCCCAGTTAATATTAGAATATTGTTGTCTTTGAAAACATCACGCAAAGACTGGGTACTCTCTAAGTTATATATTGCTCTAATACATTTTTTTTTGCATAACAAAAACCGATTGAACATCAACCGAGTTTCCCCAAAATATCACTCCGTAACTTAATTGAGGAAAAACGTGTCCATAGTACGCGTTCTTTGCTACCATTTATGACGACACATTACTTAAAATATGGAGAGCATAACAGTACTTAGATATTTTGCTATTTACCTTATTAATATGATATTTCCAATTTAAATAGGTGTCAAGTCCTATTCCAAGTAAGTTTATTTCACTGACTTCTTCTACAGTATTTCCTTGGTTACATATATTTAAACTTAATGTCGGCGTTCCTGCGTAGCAATATACAGCTTAACGTTGTCCGATGTCTTATAATTAGCTACATTGGGAAAATAATATAGGTTAATCTGTTTGTCCGTCTGTCCGCGGCGTTGTTTTGTTTAGCTTTGGCTTGGATTCAGACGAGATGGATTTAAGCTGACACATTTAACTGGTGTTTTTCTTTTAACTGAAAAGTGTAGGCAATGTTTTACTGGCCAAGAATCAAGAGAACTGTTTTAATTTAGAGTTATAGTCATTTAATAGGTTAGTTAAACATTTTTTAACCGCGAGACATTTTTAAGTGTTTCTATATGGATAGAAACACTTAAAAAATGGGTATCTGATACTCTATATTAACTTTCCTAATTAGTACTCTTATTAAGTCTCATTATCAGCCCGTATATGTCCACTGCTGAGCATACTCGCCGCTGAGTCCTCCCCCAAACTACGACGCCACGAATAGTGGTCCTGAGCCTCCATCCATCGACTCCCTGCGACCGCTATATCAGCCAGTCCATCGAATAGGTGGTTTTCCCATACTCCGTTTCGCATTGCATCGCGGTCGACATTCGATAATCTTTACTCCCCAAACGGTTATCGATTCTACAAACTATATGGCCTGCCCATCTCACATGTGTAGCAAAAAATTATATGATTTCAATTCGAAAACGAATGAGAGATCAGTTAAATGATGAATGAAAATTTTCAAAACCAAAAATTGTTTCGAATTTCTGTGCTTTTCTTCGATGATACCAATGTCGTTAAATATTTTCCACCAATACCTTCGCTTTTCTAGCACCTTTGTATACAAAAAATATCCAGGTTATTGAATCGGAGTATAGTTAGTACGTTTACTACAGACTAATTATTACCCTGTAACACACTAAAATAAGATTAAATTAACAATGTCAACATACTGAAACTAAATGTTAAATTCAACACGTTGCACGGTTTCTTAATTTCTAATTACACCTGGCGCTTTGCCAGAGGAATTAAATATTCCAAGATACTAGGTAACCTTGCGGTAGCATAAAGACAATGGTAGGTACCTAAACAAAACCTGAAAAATTGTTATAATAAGCACAATTTAACGTATATTTATCGCGTTCAATTACCTATTTTCCCGACGTTTCAACAGATTTACACTGTCGTTATCACAGGATCGTCTTAGTGTGCAGTTGGACATGCCTAGTTGCGAAAACCAAGCGAGGGTGGTTACAAATAATGCTGCTCCGGCTTCACAGAGGCGGTGGCTCCAGTACTTCAGTCTTCCCGTCACCACAACAGAGTTTAAATCTGCTAAAACGTCAGGAAAAATCCTACTAATATTATGTCAAAGTTTGTAAGGATGGATGTATGGGTATTTGTTACTTTCACGCAAAAACTAATGAACTGATTAGGCTGAAATTTGGTAAGGGTGTATATAGTTTGGGACCTGGAATAACATACATACATATATCTAGGTTACTTTTTATCCCGATAAAACGCATGCGAAGGCGCTGGCAACAGCTAGTAGGTAAATAAACGCGATAAATACCCGTTTAAATGTACTTATAACTTGTGTTCAGGTTGCGTAAGTTTAAAAATGTTTAAAACCTGAAAAATGTTAACTAACTACGACAGTCAAGATATTAAATGTTTGTCAGTAAATAAATATTTGAAATGATTGTAAAATGAATAAGCAATATTTACTGCGATTTATTTATACGGAAACTGTCATAGCAAACAAGTTTTTAATAGTATCCTAGACATTATTACAAGTGATGCATTATTTCCGTTTTACAGCCATTTCCATTATTATTATAAGATTGCATAAGTACAGGACGATTCATTCACAATGGATCAAAAGTAGTTGGAAAACTACAGATTCTCACAGTGTCTGCAATAGGTAGGTAGGTGCATAGACTATGCAATGAAGTATTCAAGTATTTATATTGCAATCCTAATACATACAATGTGATAGGTCTTAAATACATTATTTCACTTAGAGGCTAGGTATTAGGAGCCCTGTTAGGGCGCCATGCAACTTGACAAAACTAGACTTAAGTACACTATGCAGCATAGTGTACTTCAAAAGAGCTAGTTGGATATTATTTGTTTCTTTAGAAAATAATTACAAGACCCCAAATTTTCTCGAGTTTCATAACTGAAATCCTTCCAAGGCGAGAATGGCTAGGCGTCCTTCAATAGGTATGCACTTAAGAGTTGATACTATCTGAAATCAGTTATTTTCAACGATCATATCTTCCACAATTCTGAAGCATTTACTTTGAGATTTTAATATGTTATAGTTTAGGATTGATGCTAGACCACTAGTGTTTCGAAAACACGATTACATGAAATTTTCTCTATAGAAAAAATAATCCAAAGTTCACTCTAAACTGTACTTTTAACCGTCGCTATTCAATAGATACGTTAAAATAAGCCTTGATACTTTGTACAGTAAACAATCAGAGTATAAAGCAGACGGTGTGTGTTTTAGATTTTCAAAATTACTATTATCTTTACCGTAAAAAAACAAAAACATTATTTTTGCGGTTATGACGTTCTACTCTGTCCCGCTCATATGAACGCGAAATCCCAAGCCTATCCTTTTCACACAATGGTGAGGTATTGTAGGCCCTTAAAAATGATTTTAAGCAGAGTCAATTTGATGCAGAACGAAGATTGAAGAACCAACTACGTTTAATCCACCTTGAAATCAAAGCCTGTATAAAAATGCATAAATAAATAAATAAAATACCAAATAGCACCACGTGTTTGTTATGCAGCTCCAACACAGCTTTAAGCTCCGGCATAATAACATGTTCGTAACTTACCCAACTTACAGGAAATAACTTATAACTGAGGTTGGTCAGAAACTCCTTCTTTTGAGGGTCGAACATGTCTGATGGCTTGAAGCCACGTTTTGTGACAAGCGCGCTGTTGACTGATGAAGAGCTCTTGGTGTCATCGTAGCTATCTCGATGAACCACCCTGTCATTGATTTTGTGAATGCTGGACATTTTGTTAGATGAGTAATTGCTTTCGCTTATCGTCATCATTTTGGCACTTTTCACTCGCACTGGTTTTTGAGATGTTTAGTGCCCGGTTTTTCGAATCGTTTTTTATTTTTTGCTAGAAAAAGAAGGAAATCACTTCAATTAATTCGTGTTTATCAGTGTATGTGCTTTTTATAGTTTTTTTCTTGATTGCATTGGCCTAAAATTTATTGCTTAAATCAGAAAATGTTGCTATTTTTCGGGAATGAACGAATTACACAATAATTATCTCGATATTTCACGTGAAAGGTGTCGTTGCAATGAAATGTTTTTCGGAACTGAAAAGTGTTGTTTATTTTCTCTGCGCATGATTCATGTGGTCTATGAGGAATACAATGACGTCATGGCTTTCGGAATTGCCAATGGGCTTCTGAAACAATACGGAAAGAACTACATACTGGAAAGTAGTTTGCTTATTTAGGACAAGTTGGCTAACAGCTGTTTTTTTTTTAGTTGTGTTGTTAAAAGCTTAGGCCGGAATGTGTGGATGTGGACTAATAACGTCGCAAGCGCAATAAGCGCCTTATTAATTTAATGCGCTTCTTATCTTTTTCTATTATAACTGATTAGACTCGAGTATTTTAGATATTCTTTAAAATATCGCTACGGCTATATTATGATGGTAGGTAGAATAGGTAGGTATCTATTCATCTCTGTTTGTACTGGGGTACTTTACTCTGAACTGGGGTTCAGAGTAAAATGGGGTTTTAACTTTTTGACTACAAAATTCACTTGTTAAACAATACCATTCGCTCATGGAAGTTATTCTATTAATCTATTTTAGAATATGGAGATCGTAAGGTCACAGTGTCTGACGCAGGTCTATCAAGGTTTTTATTCGATAATAAAATATAATGCTGTAATGTTGAGTTGTTACAGTTTAAGTTTTAAGAAAAAAAAATTGAAGCTATTCATACAGAAAACTGTAGTAGGAGTTTATGGACTTAATGAATTAAAGGAACAACATGATAATAAAAATAATAGATAATAATGGACCCGGCTAAAGCAGTAGTAACTACGATCAAAATCATTGTACGGATTTTCGGTTGTTAAAATAAAATGTTAACGAAACAACTTTTCAGACTTTCAACATTGAATCAGTTGCAATAAGGTAGAGTTTTGTATAACAATAGCTCTTTATTAACGGATCGTAATGTACAGAAATAAATCTACCAGAAATCCAGCTGCTGCTCGTTTCAGATATTTGTTTACGAGAATAAAGATCTTTTGCACGAATTTGACTTATAACGTTTGTGCTCTTTGCTTCAAGGATGAACGAGATGACCTTGTCAAAACATCATAATTTCTTGGTAATTTCGCTATAATGTTGGAAACATTCGATCTATATCCAAATCGAATTGTCTAAAGTTTGCACGTTACTAATTTTATGGCGTAAACTAATTGCGTTAAGGTTTATTGTTACAGGAAGACGTTCTTATAAAGTTTATGCAGCTAAAACGGAATTGACATTAAATATTAGTCATCAACGCCTACCCGCGAAAACAAATAAACAAGAAGAAACAAAATGGCGGACCACCTCCCGCGCAATTTAGGGCTCTACCAATCACTTTCTCGACTGGAAAACACTTCAATAATGTCCGATTATCACTTGTAATTGCAATTTCAATTCGTGTAAAGCTGTACAGAGCTGTTTCAGCGAGTTTCAGGCGTGTAACGGTCGCGGGCGGGTTTCGTACTAACAAAAATAAGTTCTGAAACGCCATTGCATAATACGTAGAAAAGCTTCGGCTGTTGCGCTGTGGCCATGATTTTGAGAATTTTCACGGATAGAAAACTGAATCAGTTTAACGCATGCGCCAAATCTCTTTGAAATATTATACAGAAAGTCCGAAAATTTAATAGATGGGAATCTAATCATTAATTAAACTGAAAAAGACTAAATGGACTGATTTATTATTTACAATGCCTTTAAATATATCTGTCACATTACTCATTATGATGAGATGGACGAACTACTACAATAACCGCGAACTACTGACACTTTACCATGTACCTACCTAGGGTATTGCTTTTAAATAAATATACACGTTAAATCTGCTTTAAACACATACAGTGCCCTATTGCAGATTATTAGTGCCTACTTTAACTAGTCATAAACTCTTTATTGTGAACCAATAGGTTAACGCATTCACTGCCCAACCTCGGCTGTGCGACGCGCATGGGCGCGCTACTGCGCCACGTGGTTCTGCAGACATAAGCGTCATATCATGGTCATGAGCCATGGAAGTGTTTCTAACTTAGTAAATTATGTTTTTACATAGCAACATAGATAGGGAGGTACAATAAGTAGAAGTAGACAAAAACTCGCCTCAAAAGCTTCGAATAGGTGTTCTCCTCGTCAATGACTGATATTTCCCCAAAGTTCTAAACCGTTGGTCGTCCTACTCAAAGGCGATCACTGCCAGAATCTAAATCGGTACCTCGCTCGCCGTTTCGCCATCTGAAGTCTGAACACGCATTAATTATTGCAATGTTAACAATATTCGGCAATATTTTACGATGGAAAACTGTCCCAGACATTTTATGAGAGCATTGGCTTCGCTGCAAGGGGAGTGGACCAGCAAAATCAGTCTATCTCCGTCGACTCTAAATCTCAAGGAATTATGGTCATATTGTGATGGGGCATGGCGGCGTGGAAGAATTGTTCAAGAAAAATATGCAAAAGGTCAAAACAATCACCCTATACCATCAACTCGTACTAAACGGTTTTCCTCTACCTTCATCATTCGCACCGCTAAGGAATTGAACTCGCTGCCTGCTTATGTTTTCCCGGCGAATTACAATCTGGGTCTCTTCAAGACAAGAGTGAATAGGTGTCTTCTAGACCTTCGTGATACACCGTCGTCACTTTCCATTATGGTGAGATTGTGGTCAAACGAAAGTCTAACAAATATTAAAAAAAAAACCTTTTGATTGTTTGTTATCAGGAATATTACTAACCGCCGCGCCCCGATTCAGACTGTAATAATTTTACTAGATCTTCTTCAGTGTGCATGCTGCAGATATGATTCCAATATAAATTTCATCAAGGTTTGAATAAAATTGAGATAACAGCAATGTTAGGTTTATGTACCTATTTATAGATATTCATGTCGATTTTGTACTAAAATCTATACCTACTAGGTATATAGATAAGTACAAGCTAGTTGTAAAGCTTTGACTTGGGCCACGAGGAAGTTTGACTTTTCTAAGTACTTATTTTGTAAGCCTAAAGAAATAAAGTTCTATAACATTATTTCTAATCTGAAATTTAAAACAGAGGTACATAAATGTTTATTACATTGCAGTTATTTACTAGTAGTTTAGTGCAAGGAATGATGCATTAAAATTGTGGTTTAACAGAACACGAATTTTGCAACTTAAATTTGTGTACCGCACCAGTCCATGACCAGACCAGTCGACACGCAGTTTAGCTAACCCAGTTAACTGGGTGTTTTATGTCGGTCTAAATTAGAGCTGATCTAGTTTTGTTTAGATAAGCCGGATTGCAACAAATCTTGGAGAATCCACACGTTTTTGAGTTTCAGTGTTTGTTCGTCCGTCCGATACTAGTAGATACAAAGGACTTACGTTCATTATCATATGTACAGGATGGATTTTTGGACGGGTGAAGCTACAGGAAAAGGTTCTTATATCTATTAGTTTTTATGAAAAACTAGCTGCTGCCCGCGCCTTCGCCCGCGTTTTATCGGGATAAAAAGTAACCTACTCGTAGATATGTTATTTCAGGTCACAAACTATATCTACCCATGCCAAATTTCAGCCCAATCAGTTCAGTAGTTTTTGCGTGAAAGAGGAACAAACATCCATACATCCATTCTCACAAACTTTCGCAATTATAATATTATACATATAGGATGTTCATGCCCATTCACAGGTTTTAAAAAAAAACAGTAAGCAAGAAAATGGTCCTTTTACACAAAAACTTTTTTGATGCTAATCGATCCAGGGCAGAAACAGGACCTGTTTCTTATACAGATCTCGACTAAATAAACGTAAGGTAGGACCTGTTTCTTATACAGATCTCGACTAAATAAACGTAAGGTAGGACCTGTTTCTTATACAGATCTCGACTAAATAAACGTAAGGTAGGACCTGTTTCTTATACAGATCTCGACTAAATAAACGTAAGGTAGGACCTGTTTCTTATACAGATCTCGACTAAATAAACGTAAGGTATATATATTCAATAACAAAATCTCTGCTTACTTTAAACCTACACAAGCGAGCCATTCTTACTGTAACCTTGGCTGCCCAGCATCAAACATGTAATTAGACAAATGCAACGCATTCAAAATATTTACAAGACACGCGTCATAGCGCGCTGTGCCAACTTTGGTGAAATTTATCACCATTTTTCTTATAATAGCGCCCAGTAATGTACATTTGCGTTTGAACCGAGAGATCATTAAGGCGCATAGTAATGCGACACTAGCGCCTCTCTTTATTTTTTCTTGTATTATTGTTATGGAAAATAATTACCAAAAGTTATAATCGCCAAACCATTTAGTATTAGCAGAAAATGGTTTATTGCGTTTGGTGGCCACCAAGGGTAATAAAATAAACTATTTTCTGTGGCGCTAGTGTCGCATTACTATGCGCCTTAAACTGTGTGAAATGTACCAATAGTTAGGTACATTACAGTGGTTAGTGTAGCAAACTCTTAATTTGACGAGATATATATTCAACAGAAAATTATCATGTAAATTTGAAAACAATAAAAACATATTATTTCCCTATTTCTCGTAAAATCAGAATTGTAGCTAAGAACCATTATAGGAGCCCTAAGCAGTGTTTTGATACACCATTTATCAAAACCGCTTCAGCTTTTTGGATGTTTCGATGTAAGAGCTCGTATATACAGCATCCGTTTTTCCAGTAGCTATAAATCCGCATAAAACGGTTCGGTGACAATTTACTGGATCCGGTATACTGTCAGGTGTGTGAACTCGCTCATACTACTACATATGCCATCAAGAGAAAATAGACGGATCCAGTAAAATGTATGCGGCGTGTACGAGCCCTTACCTATCAAATAATCACATACTCGAGAAACATAACCCGCCTCGTGTAAAAACTTATCTTCCTACTCCTACACTTTTACTTATTTATACCTACCTATAACCTAGCATACATCTAACCTTACCTATATGTAATAATAAATAATATAACTAATGGAAGGACCAGGACAAAACATGGAAAATAAATAAAACTCATCATAAAATAAACAAATTTTAATTTATTGATATAACTAAAAAAATCTTTACAATACATTATAATTAGTATTACACCACTAAGAATATTCATTTAAACATAATCAAGATACTGGACTAGCAAATAAAAATTAAATTATACAAATCCATAATATTTTGTGTCAAAAACTAATTGAATATACAGCGTGACTATTAGACTCCCTCCTTACTTCAATCTCTCATACCGTGCGTATAATGTCTCTCAAACAGAGTTCTTACCATGGACAAGACAGGACCTCTTCGACAATCCATTTACAGTAAGATTATGGCAGTTCTTTAAAATGATGCAGAGGAAAATTGGTCTGAATGAGAAGGTACTACAAACAACGATGGGAACGAAGCAGTTTGAAAAACCAAAGATTTACTTTTAAAAAAGTCTTACAACTAGACTTACATTTAGCTGACAGACCGAAACAAAGTATGCTTTGAATGGCCTCCTCGCCTATACATAGCCGTTGTCGCCTCTTTGGACTGTACAATATTAAAAGATTACTCATTCAAGTAATTTACTTAATCTATGGTTAATTTACTTTAGGTTATGTGTGGAAAAACTTATGCAAGTAGAATATGTTCGCGCGAATCCCAGTTATTGATATGATTTACTGATTGGAAAGCGTTGTGCTATATATTGAGCATATTACTATATTTCTGTTAAATGAAGCATTACGTACGTCCTAACGCGTCGACTTAATACAACATCTACGTATAGTTATCCTATCTAATAAGAAAAGGCTTAAACCGAACAGCGACAAACCTTTCGTCGACAATAATCAAATTAAAAGGCGACAAAATCTGCAAATACTGCGACGCAAGTAAACAGTGTTAGGTACCACATAAATAAAACATTGGCATTATATCAGATAGCAATACACAGAATGTTCAAAGTTACAAATGCCTATAATACCCTTACTTAGATAACCTATTAGCTAACTTATTCTAAATGAACAGGAGCGATGGTCTACTCCGATTAATAAATTAAAATGTGTTTATTTCAATATAGATCTTAACATTACGCGTTAAGGGTGTTACTTGCACGAGACCCGACTGATCTTAGAAGTAGGATATAGAAAACGATTATAGGAAACTGTAAAGTACTAAATAGTAAAACGATGCAAAGACGATCGTGCAAGTTGTATAAAACGTACAAAAGTGACGTGACACGTTCCTAGCGGCAGAGGCGTTTTTAGGGACGCACACGGCCGGGGATAGTGCTTCTTAATTTAGCAATATAAAAATTGGATTATTGTTAGGAATGGAGAAAAAATGCATCTGGACAACCCTGAAACTCTTCCTGAATGCTTTAATACTATATGATGGGTAGGTATCATCAAAAATTTGTAGATTTAATTAATTAGTAGGTAGATTACCCGTTTAAAAGGTTCAAGTGGCAACCCTATGTTAGCTAAGGGAGATTGAGACGAACGTGCATTGTTTTCAATAATTATATTGCAAATGTCAAATAATAAATCACTGTATACTTAAACCTATTAAAAGGAGTTACATAATTTCGGAATAGTCTGGTAAGAGATCTTTTACACGGAGTAAGCAAATACCAAGTTTCGTGACACATCTAAGCAGTAAAATTCAGAGACCTAAGTCTCGTTTAAATTGTAATTCTAAACATACATTAAAATCATAAATTAATAAGTTCGACGGTAAAATGACGAGAACATAATAACATAATGAAATTCACAATAAGTTACGCATAGATACATTAATAATAATATTTGGTACATTAAATCAATTATATCATTTTAAATGGTGTACGTGTATGTTGTGCGATGGTGTACCACCTGCGAACACCAAACATTTACTTTAAAAAAAGCATTTCCAACTATTTTAATACATTTGATTATTAGCAATTTCGACAAAGTTAGTTCAATAGAAGTTATTTAATAAATATATGAATATAAATTAAAATATTATTTATGATTCGTTATTCTAAGCCCGTTAAATATTATTTAGTTTAGTTTATAGAATTTTCTGGTGCAACCGGGTGGGATTCAATCTTATTTAACTTTGATTTTATCATTTTGGCGCAGCCGGCATGGATGCCCAAGCTATAAGTTTTGTTTGTGTGAGAAAGTGTAAATACAGTGATAGATAAGAATAAAAAGGACTCACCAGAAAACAGAAATTTAGTCCAGCAGTGTCCCCTTATAAAAAGGTGCTATGCTAAGTTACATAATTATATATAAATATAAACAGTATGTATATTGTGAACAATGAATCATAGAACAAAGTTGGGATGGCTTAGCAATTTCAAGTTATGTAATTTACTATATGTGTATGTGTGTGTGTGTATGTAATTTTAGTGGTATGCATGAGTTCTAAGGCCTTTCTCACATGAAGCCGCGTTAGAAACTTTGTTTATTCATGTGAAAATGAGCTTAATGTAAGTTTTGTGATGAGTGTTAGGAGGTAAAGCCATCCCATCAAAGTACAACTCTCACACATACAAACGAGACGTTCACACATACATCCAACTAAATATCCCCTATACGCTTAAATGCTTCCGTTTCCGGAAATATTCTAAGAATAGTATTGTAAAATTTGTAAATAAATAAAGCAATTGTGCTGTACTGTCTTGGGCTTCCTATGTAAAGATCTTTTCGTCACATTTTGAACTTTACGCCATTGAAATAAGAATCATTTCTATGGTAGATGTGCGCATGTGATTCATAGTATTGCCAGCAAGATCAGTATTTGTGTTTGAAACATCAAGAACACGCACGTGTGCTATTGAAACTGACAGATCTAGCGCCTTTCCGTCGAATCAGCAACATCGGAGTAAAGACCGCAGATAAGACGATTTCAGACTTTCTCGCTTGTGGTATTAAGTTCGAAATCGACTGAACCTAGGCGCTATTTCATACATTCGGTTACTAACACACAAGATATACATATAAAATTATAAAAGACTAGGGCGGGCTGGTAGTCAACGGGCCAGGTTATCCTTACTTTCAATCGATCAATCCATTTTACTTTTCAGTAGATTCTTTCCATATTTTTATCTCCAGCTAAAGGTGTGTGATATCTTCAAGTCTTTACGCAAAGGAGGTTAAATGGAACTTAGCCTTTACACAAAACCTTATTGTTTCATCTGTAGTCCTTTTTAACGGTTTTCTGCCTATTATTTTTTAAATATACAACATCATTTCAACTTCAGTGACGCAGAGTACAGATGAAATAAATAGTAATTTGGAATTCCAAACTGATTTCCAAATCCATTTCAAGCATACCTAGATGTTTCCTAAATCCATCCATTCAGCTCTTCCAATTTCTTTTAAATGAGACCCAGTTCAGATGTTACTTGATCCTATACACCTGACCATTACTAATCCATTCACAGACCCAAGCGATATTTAGATGTTATTAATACCTAGAATTACAGGTAGATTATAACATGCATACTAATGTATAGAATGGGATTGAGAGTGACGTCATCTATGACGCTGTCCTGCTCAGTTCGAATCCGATCTGAACGGGACAGCATGAGAAAGTACGTCACTGATAATCCCATAAATAAATACGCTGGTTATACTTAACAATGCTAAAATGTAGCCTTTTCCCATCATTACAGACATAAGTGACCATATCCATTCACACCAGGCCCGCACGACGCTCAGTTGTTAGTTCACCCAGCCCGTGCCCGTGTGTGTTAGAGAAGTGTGTAGGGTGCGGGAGGGAGGGGAGAGTTAGTTCCAGATGCGCAGGAACGAGTCCCAAGACCCGGTGGCGACGGCCATGCCATTCTCGGTGACTCCGAGGCAGGAGACGCGGTTGTCGTGGCCGGCGAGGATGCCTGCGGAAGAAAAAGATAATAAATGCGTGATCATGATCATGAAGACCGATGTCGCGCAGTGAAAGTTCGCCTGCGACGCAGTAGGGTTCGATTTCCGCCTCTGGACAAATGTTTGCACAACCTACCTGTACCCAAAAAACGATTTACCGATTCAAGAAAGGGTGCTTTACAATCTATAGTTCCAGTCAAGTAGGTCACCTAAAAGGTTTGATGAGCTGATCTATACTACTTCTGAAGATTGTGAGATAAGCTTTAAATAGGAAGGGATGCATACCAGCACGCTCGCTCTTCATCGAATCCCAGACGTTGCAGTTAAAGTCATCATATCCAGCCAGCAGCAGACGGCCAGACTTGCTGAAAGCCACGCTGGTGATGCCGCAGATGATGTTGTCGTGAGAGTACATGGCCAGCTCCTGGTCGGCGCGAATGTCGAACATGCGGCAGGTTGCGTCGTCGGAGCCGGTTGCGAATGCGAAACCCGAAGGGAAGAACTGTGGAGAAAAGGATTTTGTAAGTAAAATTATTATGATAATGATAAATAAATGGAAAATAAAAAAAATCAGTCGAATTGAGAACTTCTTTTGTAAAGCATAAATAAATATTTGTGCGTTTAAAAAGAGAGATGTATAAAGTGACTCATACGTGACCGCGACCATTGCAAATATAAAGTTTGGGATACAAATAAAATAAACAAAAGGGACGATTTATACCTTAGACTATGTATTAATGTTATTTTGGATATTAATGAAACAAATATTCTCACAGTCATCACGAAATAGATTCGCTGTTCGTATACATGGTGACGAGAGTTTATCGAAGGTTTTGTCGCTGCTTTTGTGTATGTTCGACATCTACCCGACTTAGTCCGCTGGTCGAGAGCGAGTGAGAGTCATGACGGTCAATGAGTAAAGTGTTTGTACATACCGTGACCGCGTTGATATCGCTCTCGTGCCCCGGGAAGGTCTGCTTGCAGGCGCAGTCGCGGATATCCCACAGTTTCGCGGAGGCGTCGCAGGCGCCAGATACGAAGGTGCGCTGGTCGGGAGCGAGTGAGAGAGACATCACATCGCCCGTGTGGCCAGTGAATTGGCCGCATTGTTGACCGGTCTCGATGTCCCATAGAGCGCTGGAATAGAACGATATCCGTCAACATTTGTTCATAAGTAAAAATATTTGTGGTATCACTCAAAAGTCAGCTATAGAGGCTTCCACGGCGGCGGCAGTTGGTGGATGAGGAACATTTACAACTTTGCTGATACTGTGTGAATTGTCCAGCAAAATGTATTCATTCGCCACTATTATAGCCTTGGCAGCCAGCATATCAATGAAGGTATTGATTTCTCTAAATCCCCTGGGTTTAAGTTAGAGCCATTCTTTCATTAGACAGAGATGTCCTGAGGACATGTTGCACTTGTCAAGAACCAAAATTCCAACTCCATAACTTTAAAGAGTTGGATTGGTTAGGGCCTGGTTAGGCAGGGCGAAAGTGCACCAAGCACTCCAAGGCGATGTAATTTTAGATTCCTTAGTAAGAATTATAATTACCAGGTCATGTCTCCTGAGGAGGTGAGGATCTGGTTGTCGTCCAGGAACCGGCAGCAGGACAGATAGCCGGAGTGTCCCGGCAGCTCGCGAGACACGCGTACGTTGCCCTCGCGTGTCTTTAGGCTGGAACAAAAGATTTAACTTAGTTTATGCCTATTTTGTTATTATGTAACTTGGTTTTAACTGTAAGTCCACTTGTAAATAAATAAATGAAAGAAAAACGTAAAATTACTAAGTGGTTATGATAAAGAGTGAATAGCGGTAGAAATTTATTCAAAGACAGCCTTTCCTATGTATTGATTTTGCCAGGTTGGCCTAAAAATGTGATCACGAGCGAATACCCTTATTTAACTTAATAAGAGCCAACTGTTCCTGTCTAGATTTTTTCTTGTTTTCCTATTTAGAAGTCTAGATTTCGCCTCCTTAGGTATCAGAAATTTAGACCCTAACGGCCGAATACTCAAACGCAGCTCAGATGTAAGCACGTCTTATGTCGCGATATTTTGACAGTTTTCAATGAAAATCTGTCAAAAAATTGTCACTTGAGTCGTGCTTAAATCTGAGATTCGTTTGAGTATTCGGGGGTAAGTCTATGTAAATAAGTCTCACCTGTAGATGGAGCAGATATTGTCTAGCCCGCCGCAGGCTACATAAGAGCCGGAGGGTGCGTACGCGCAGGTCATCACCCAGGACGAACGCAGCGGTATGGCGTGCACCTTGTTGGTAGTGTGGCTGTCCCACACTATCAGCTTGCCGTCCTGACTCGCGGATACGAGGTTCCTGTAAGTAATAACATGAGGTTAGTATCATGGAAGTTAGTTCATCTTTCCTACATATATTAAATAGTAGGACATCATAATATTCATAATACTGCCGACCCAAAGACAAATAGGACATAATGTCCTGACAATAAATAAGAGCCCAAAGGCACCGCTCTTTACAGCCATTTTGTTTAAAAATACGTAATATTTTTGGTTCATGTTTAGTGAAATTAGTTCTTGCTGCCGACAAATCTATGTGACTTTTCGGTGCATCCGATATTCCGATCTCGTTCCTATAATTTAGGACTCTGGTTGGCCTGCTATCGTTTTTACTAACCTCGTTTTTTGCGCTTTTGTCTAGAATCCATTATGCCTATGCCCAATGACATTGACGATGACGATAAATAATCATCTTAGGACACGCTATACGACCGCGAACGACAGGTCATGTCATAAAGAAAATTATCACTTCAGGCCGTCTGCGCCTACGATCATGAACGGCTTGTTCATGAATCATTTGAAGCTGACCACTGGACAAGTTAAGGATGTTTTCCTCATCATCGTCATCATCATATCAGACCATACACGTTCACTGCTGGACATAGGCCTTCCCCATACGACGCCACAAATAGCGGTCCTATGCCGCCTCCATCCGTCGACTCCCTGTGACCGCTACGATGTCGTCGGTCAATGGATAGTCTCCCATGTAGGGGGGATTTGCCATAAACATCATGTTTTCCTCACTTATAACTAATCATGCCGTCATCTGCATAACAATTGCTGTGAAGGACTGACTACGGATTTGGAAGCTATTGTTTTAATGTTAGTTCTTTTGTGTGTTTTCGACAAGTCAAGGAAATAGGGAAAATGGAGTTTTAAGGTAAACAATAAACATTAAGATTGTGGTGATTCAAACAGTCACGGTTTGACGTCATGCTGTATCGAAATGTAGTAAAGGTATTTATCATTCATTTAACAAACATGACATTTATTTCATGACACTCATGACTTCTGTAAACAAATATTAAGTAAAAGAAAAAGCCCCGGTATGTCCAAAATTCATCTCTACATGATCAGACAGATCTCGTAAAATATCAAGAGTCGTGTGACCTTGTTATTAGGGGTTAGATTGAGAGGCGGTTTGAGGATTTAACTCTTCAGATTTGACGTGCGTAAATGAATGATTCGTCTCTAGACCTGATGGAATATCTGACGTTTCTCAATGTGTTGTCGGGTCTAATAGAAATAAAGCATAAAGAGTTTGAATGTGACTAAACAGTAGGTGAATTACCTTGAGTCGCTGCCCCAGTGCATGGCGTAGATCTTGGCGAGATGTCCTCGCAGCGTGCGCCGCGTACGCATCTGGATGCGCCCGATCGGCTCCAGGTTGGCCGTCGCCTGCGCAAGCGACGTGTCGCAAGCAGCTTTACGCGCATCCTGGAAAATGGGAGGCAAGTTGAAGTTTTGTACAGTTAACAACAGCATTCGGAGCTAGGAAGGGAGGTCTGGCCGGAAATAGCATACGACTTATATTTTTTTGGACCTTCGTTGACCATAATCTAACCCGGTGGAAAGTGACAATGTGGCGGACGATGTAAATGACAAACTAAAATGGCGACCGCTCTTACTTATCGACCGAGGTCAAGACACACTTCGACACGGTTCGCTGAGCCATAGAAGTAAGTATCATAGGATCTAGACACGCAGTGTCAGCCAGTCAATTTGTTGAGAAACGGGCGACGCGACGGGTCTGTATTCTGTAATATTTAAATTAATATTGTTCGGCACTCTAAATAAGCCATAACCGCAATATCGGCTCAGCACAACTTTTGGAGAAATGGGCTATACACGAAAACTGTTTTGATGCCAATCGATCCTCTTTCTTATACTGATCAAAAACTTCTATGGGACCAACTGAGGTTGGAGTACTAAAAAGTCAGAAATCGCAAAAAAAGAAAAAGTTTCCTCATGTACTACGTAATATAGGACATAGCTTTGAAGTGCTTAGACGTTAAACTCCCACACAAAACGACACAGAAGACTAGGAAGAAATGAAAGCAAGGCTACCAGTTTACTGGGTGACGCAAAAACTACTGATTGGATCGGACTGTTTAGCATAGATTTAGATCTGAAATAGCATATAGGCTACTTTTTACCCTTAAACGCGTGCGACGCCTCGGGCATAAGCTAGTAGCAAGACAAACATCACCCTATCAAACCAACGTACAACAACAGCTAAAACCGTTGTCCAAAGTCCTTTTTTAGTAATTGAATGCCACGTAGTCATAATATCTCCCAATGACAATAATGTTTGATGTTTTCCAATTGTTATCATGTGATTACAATAATAATTAAACACTAGTGTAAGCAGTAATCGTTGATTTCGATAACGGAATAACGTTACATAAGTAGTGGATTCTTTTAAATTTTTTCCATCACTTTCTGTTCATAAGATTGTTGGATAAACATTATTATATTTAATGTAGTTTAGTATTTAGTAACTTTTCAAATAACTAAACCTAATTATAAGTGCCCGTCTATTTAACTAACAAATTATGGATTCTGTTGTCCGAAATAAAAGATTTTTATTTATTTATTTATTATTATGAACTCTGAAAGGAATCACTACCGCCTTATTAACTCTATTATGGAGTCTACACACCAGTGGCTAAGCAACCCGGCTGGAAGGTGCGACTTCTAGCGAATGAACATTGTAGGCAGCTGATAGTCTCTTGCTATGGTGTTTAGACGTCTTTAGAAAGTATGCTGATCAGCATGGTAATGGCTTGCCTCTTGTTTTCTTACCATCTATGCCTGTATCGCGCAGCGAGGCGATTCATCCTCTTTCACTTTCTGGTTATTGCTAAACTAAATACAAACACGACTCTTTAGCAACTGTTTGAAAGAGTATATGTAAGAGGTTTTTGACAATTTTATTCAACCAATGCAAAATTCGAAGCAGATTCTTTTGTAACAATATCGCCTGTCATCTTGTGGAAACCTGAACGAGGCCACGTAGGAACTCTGAACGTACAAGTGATAATTATACGTACAAACATAACGTAAACACATCGTCACTAAGCATATGGTGGACTCAATAGCTCCGAATAGAAGAGTTTATTTTGGATATAAGACAGGAACAGAGCGCTGATGGTGTAGTGGTAAGTGATCAATGGTTGTGAGTTCAATATCCAGAAGCAAAGAGGTAGATGAATGTATGATGACAAAAACAGTCTTCTTTTCGACGTATTCCAGTTGATGCTGATAACGATAAATGATGGACAGCTTCGATGAGAATAAAGCGCTTCCAATGCAGCTCCTGGATATCGTGAAGGGGCAAGAAGCTAGCTTCTTTCTCTATGGTATAAAACTGATGGTTTGATGATCGACCACCTTGTGAATGATGCACCATTGATGGTGGAACTTACAAGATATTGCGATTGTATTACAATATACGGGATAAAGCGAGCAGCATAAGGCTGGGTTCCGTCTCAACCAGTCACATTATTGGTTCGAAATTAACTCAGTCAGTTGATTCGTCGATTCTTCTTCATCTTATGATATTCGGGTTCTTGTTTGAGTGCGGGGTCGCTATTCTGCTATACTAACCGCTTCACTATGACAGTGGTATGGTCACAGAATGACATATTGTCATTCTACCATAGATAAAAGAAACTATAGATGGAGGGACGTGTCAAGTGTCTATACTCTGGGCAAACTTAATAAATGCTTAACCTAAAAATAGGTTTTTTGCTGTTGATTTTTTCACAGAAGTTACTAATTGTCGATTTCAGCTTTTCCATACATTACATTATTACATTACATTTATGCATATTGCTGATAATTATTTTTCAAAGTCGATGCGAAAAAGAGTGTGCAGTAAGTTGTTTACGAATATTCTACATTTAGAATGGCTCGTAAAGGTTAAAACACATCCATTGTCATAGGAAAGCGATTGGTTGCGTTGGAGAATTGGGTCCCAGGACTTTTAAGAGATAAGGATAGACAAGTTTGATCTACTCACTCTGATGGCATTTTTGAGGGTCTCCGCCTCTTGGCGCAGGCTGTCGAGCTCGTTCATGTCTGTCTGCGTTCAGCTCACGTGGATACGGTCGATATTAGCGCGCCGCGTGCACCTGCCCTCGCGCAACGCACCTGTAGGCAAATATAGCGAGTTTTAGTACGGGGTGCAGGAGATTTTCGACTTTAACTAGTGTAAAAAGACTAGCACTTTCAACTGTAAACAAAAAGAACAGCTTTAAGAGAAGGACAAGGAATTTCCGACTTTAGGATGTTCACCCGATGGCCATAAATCTACTTTGAAGACTTGATGCTGTAAACAAATTAAGTGCATATTACACCATCGCCTAGTATATTACTGGCCAGTATCATATTTATTTCTGTTGATGTGATTATATTCCTATTCATAATAAGTTCGTAATACGTTCTTAACACGTTCAGTGCCACGTGTATATGTCATTCATTATACACCCTAGTGCAACTCTCATAGCCCTCCACTCGTATATCTGGTTATACACCTGGCGTAGTAAAAACAAAACCGTTTAAGAGACTAGGTAAATACATTTAAATAATCACATAGTATTTTGGGCCAGGAGATGTAGTATTTTGGGCCAGGAGATGTCATTTATGCAAAAAAAGCGATTCCCACAACATTTGCGTCATAGGTGACTTAGCACTGAGCGAGCGTGTTAATCCGAAGTCGATTTGGTACTTTTCTTGCAAGTGCAGAGAAATAATGAAGAGACTAGGCATTTATTGCAAATAAATTATGATGCATCATCAATAGACTTGATGCAAAAGCGTAACATTCATCTATGCAAGCACTTGCTGGACGAGCTAAGAGACAAGGCCCCGAAGAAAATCCTACAGTTCCTAGCAGCTGTAAGGTTCAGTGGCGAACCATGAACGCCGCATCTTCAGCAGCTAAATGGTTGAACTGAAAACATCAAGTGGAGATCACAATAGACCTACGATGGCCGCAGTGACATCATGACGTGGTTAAAATACTCAGGCGACTTTTAACCAACGCTCAAGTACGCAGTTTTGGTACCATCCAACGCAAAGCTAAACCATTCCTCTCAAATCATAACTAAAAATGATTACGTATAAATTTTTTATACTTAAAAAAACTTTTAAATAAAAGCTTGTAATAAAAAGGGAAAGCCCAGGAATCCTTCCTACGCATGTGTCGATGCAAACTAATCAGAGAGCCAATGAATACATTTCAGACGTCGTCGTCGCGTCGTGGGAGGGTGCATGAATAATTCTAAGCAGGTGCAATACTGCATAATCCGACCTCACAGTGCGAGTTTCACCATCGAACGGTAAGCAGGTATTATGCTAGACTCGATTCTATAATCTTAGATATTATATGCAAACAAAATGATTAAAAAACCAATGAAATATTTTATGATCATAAATATATAATACTTTATTGTACACTTACAATTATACACATAATTTACAAAATAATAATTATCGAATAAGCGACAATTGGCAGTCTAGTCGCTCGATCTCTCCCAGACAACCTAGAATGGATAGTAATATTGGATTGTACAAAATCTTGAATGGATTGAACCAGTGGATTGTAATCATCATCCGAGTAAATCTTAGAAGGTCAAAACCATTTTTGGTTTTGAATGAAAGCTTTCATCCGTCAGTCGACCGTTTTCGAACTCGAATTTGAATCTTTTTAAACATGTGTTATTGAGCAGTAGTCTTGTGTTATAGGTACTAAGATAACTGAAATATTTAATACAATACATTACACAGATAGATTTTTTATTATACCTAGAAAAAACCCATAACACCCGAAACTACATCTTCAAAATATTTTGTCCCGAGGCGGGAATCGAAACCGCAACCTCCTATCTCGGCGGAGGTCGTCGCTTATTGGTATATAGATAGATAGATAAAATATTCGACACCATATAATACAAGGATCACATTAAATTAGGTACATCATAAGTAATATCATAACACAGAAAAACTTAGAAATTATCGGTGGAACAAAGCTTAGAGGTACGGATTAGTAAAAATTATGTGTGCTGCAGCTTTACTGCAGCAAAAAACACTGAATTTCAGTATTACCTCTTGAGACGACCAGAAAAATATAAATGAACTCTTCACTTCTCTTTAGTGGAAACCATTCTTTACGAGAGCCATAATTTCCATTCCAACGCAGACAGTAACGAGTAAATGAGTCAATTCATAGAATTAAATAATCGTAGGAATAAATCTCTTTCAAGATAACAGCAGAAATAATAAACAAACATGAACACCTTCAATAAATAGAATCTAGAATCGCATCCGAATACCGAAATTTCTTCGAATCTTAAGCCTATATTTTCAATTCTAGTAGAAACTTTTCATTGAATAGTAATCCAACTGAATGATCTCCACGATAGATAAAGACTATAATAATAATGCTGGACAATCCACACAGCATCATCTAGCCCCAAGCTAAGCAGAGCTTGTGTTATGGGTACTAACTAGATGACTATTTATTCAACACAAACTCTATACTAAGTTATAGGTATTATCAACTATTTACTTACTTGAATAATTATCACTGACTTAACTACATTCGCCCGCGGATTCGCAAGCATTGTTGGAAAGCTAAGATGGTATTACAGGTCCAGATATGTATGTGTACAAAATTTCAGCTCGATCCATTCAGTAGTTTTGTCGTTTACTATGGCCAAAAATCTTTACAACGGCACAAGCACAACTTTCGCCTTTATAATATTCCTAGGATATTATGATGCTGAGTTGAGGGGTTCGATTCTCACGGCCACGAACGTTCTGTCTGACCCTAGACAGTAGAAATGGAACATGCACAATTTTATTATATTCCTAGGACCTTGAGTTCGTAAAATAGGTCATCAAACGAACCGAGCGAGCGACTAGGGCAACTTTATCTCATCAGTCAGTCAGAAGTATAGTCATTGCACTACAAATAAATCTAATTTCTAAGCCTGTGTTTTCCTCGGCATTCTCTGGAATTATCCAACCACTTTTCGCGTTACGTCGGTAAACTTTACGATTTCGCCAGAATTTACTTTTCTTGGCGCGTTGCTGAGTGTGTATCGTGTTCACTATTTTTATATGTGCACGGATTGATTGAATAAAACATGGTTACTGTTGATGAGATTTGCTATCACAAACCGTTACTCTTACTTGCCTTCCCAGCGAGCTATGGAAAGAGCTATGGTCGGAGTTTATCTACGCCATAGAATCCGGAATACGGAAATCCGTAGAATCAAAGTTACCGACATAGTTAAAGATTATTTATCGGGTATTTATGGCGTACCTTTTGTTATATTTTCCCCTACGTTTCCGACATAGCTCTCAAAATTAGCAGGCTGAAGTGGCGATGGGCAGGCCATTATATAGCTCGTAGAACCGATAAACGTGGAGGAGTAAAGGTTCTCTTGGTTCTCGAGTGGCGACCGCGATGCAATGCGAAACGAAGTGTGGGAAGACCTCCCACTCGACGGACCGACGACATTGTAGCGGTCGGAGGGAGTCGCTGGAGGCGGCTCAGGACCGCTACTCTTGTCGGAGGCCTATGTGGACGTATACGAGCTGATGATGACTTCCCTTAGGGTGCTATATTGTTGCGCAGCGTGAGTAAGAGATATTAGACAGTATAAAAAACATGTCTATCGCAGCGGAAAAAAATTAAGAAAATCCGATGCTCTCCATTACATATCGCATTACACCCGGACAACAATTCTTGGGCATATCGGACGCCAGAGGTTTAATCGTTGTTCAAAATTTCTATCTAAGCCATCGGTTAAGGGCAGTGCCCTACAGGGTACATGCACTATTGACCTAAGCTAACATTAAGCCCTAAGCTGTATACATGTACATTACATATGGGCAAATAAATAAATGAATAAATCTGTGAGCATATATCCAGCCGAGTAGGGTGCGCTTGTTATAACAATGTCTGGCGCAAATTGTAGATATCTGGTAAGTTTGAATTTAGAGCTTCGTGGAATACCTCAGAGTGGGTGATTCAGTGAGCCACGCTACTTCCTCCCATGATGTCACTTCACTTGTCAATAACAAGTGATTGGACTATATTGCGAGAAAGGCTACAATAACTTTGTTGATAGTTTTTTATAAATAATGCTGGACAATCCACACAGCATCTTCTATCTCTAAGCTAAGCAGAGCTTGTGTTATGGGTAGATAGATAGAAAATGCTTTATTGCACATATAACAAAACAATTTGTAACAAAAAAAAAACACAATTGGTGGTTTTATCGCTCACGAGCGATCTCTACCAGACAACCTTGGGTAAGTAGTGACAGATATATGTACATAATTCAATACATTACATAGGTTTTTTTATTAATCTCATTTTACATTTCAAGCAATTGTACATGCAGCCCTTGGGAAGGATAAACACAGTTGATATGGAAAGATAAATTATACATAGAAAGCACCGGGAAAAAATATTTGCAGATCGAATAAACATTTGTCCCTAGGCGGGAATAGGACCCGCACCCGCCTTCACCCGCTGCGCCATATTGGTCGATTGACAGGACTTTGAGCTTGACACTGGTGTCAATTGATTCTGCTAGAGATCTCATCCACAAGGGAGATATTGCGGAGATCTACATGAAGACATGAGACAGCTAGATGAAGATATGAGACAGATAGATGAAGACATGAGACGGATAGATCCATCCTGTAGTTAAAGTTACTTTGTCCATCATCTCTAATTTTCAACCAATGCCACACTCGAGCCACACTCACACTAAAAGTTTAGTATCTATATAGTAGGTGGAAGACATGAGAAAGTTAGATGAAGACATGAGACAGTTACATAAAGACATGAGACAGCTAGTAGTCTTGGGTAGTCTAGGCAAAATCCAATACCTGTGACTTACGTTACTGTGATTTCAAAATATCTGTGATAAATACATGTGACAAAATACTAGCTAGTATTTCTACCAATCACGTACAAATTCATTGTTTTACTGATTGAATAATATATTTATTGTATGTAGCGATGACTGAGTAAGTAGCAGTAGCATGTTGATTAACCGAATAAATTTAAACGGTATTTTCTTCAACAACTTTGTTACATTACGGTATACATTTCAAATATCTTGTGTCTCATTCTGACTTAGCGATATTATCAAAGAGAGAATATAGAAGCGATATTATCTAGCTGAAGCTATTTATTGCGTAGGTACCTAATAAAATAACAACGATATAATATCGTGCACTTGTGACACTGGCACTGCCTGTGTGATAGTCACAGATATATTTAGTTTCTGTCACTGTGAAATATCACCAATTTTCTATATCTGTGACTTTTATCAGTGACGATAAATACGCCTCAAGCTTAACAGCTAGGTGAAGACATGAGACAGTTACATGAAGACATGAGATAGCTAGATGAAGACATAAGACAGCTAGGCAAGTTCTGAACGACAACTACCCATTATAAGGAGAGGGCTATGTTCCGCTGTGGACTCGTAATCATCTATTGGAGTCAACATTGAATATCTACACTGATTTTACGAGGAAAAAATAGATTGGAAGTTTGTACGCATTAGGTTATCTCTGGAACTATGTATGTATATTATATACATACGTAAGTAGGGTACTTATGATAAAATGATTTAACTATTACATTATCCTTATGCACTGAACTTACTTCCCCTAAGTTTTGTCTACGTTAGTACTAGTAGTGAGCAACACAGCTTTGGACTAAAGTTGTCTACATACATCTACTCTACACGATGATGCGGTCTAGAAACTCTCACTTGGCCAAACATTTCAATTTGCGCGTCACAAGTTTAACCGTTTTCCCACCTCAGCAGTTTCATGCGCGCATGCAACGGAAATATCTAGCGGAAACGTTGCGCACGCGTCGCGATGTGTTATGAGAACATTTAGCTGCCGGTCGATGACTGATGGCGTACTTTCTCCATTCCGCATCTTTGGCTTTACGTGTTATCACTTCATAATTATAAAACAAGTCTCTCATCTCCTGTCTGAACGCGATATAGGTACTCAAAAAAACAATGGAACAGATTTCATACGGATTTTCTTTCACCAGGGTAATTCATGAGGAATGTTAAGGTTAAAAAGTAATTATAATAAAGCTCTTAGCTAGATAAAACCTGCACCTTGTAGCTAACTATTTATTGAGCGTATTTCCGAGGTCATGGTTTTGTAGACCCTTCCTCGGTGAGAGTCTACAAAGGGTAGTGCCAGACCCTCAATACCATTTGAGCAGGGGCTGAACGTAAGTCCAGACTTGTGATAGAAAGCTCCGTTCCACTATCGGTTGTCGTCTCTTGGTTATACTTCGGCTTTGAAGTCGCACAAAACAATTTTCCCCCACTTATACAAGGAAATAACGTTAGTTCTATTGTTTCACTGTAATCGCCTTTATTACGTCACGAATACGTAAGCGGTCTAATGAGTGCCATGGCTTCGAGGATACGACTGTTATTGCCTGTGAGTTTTTTATCCGGCATAAAATACAGCCTTGGCCAAAAGTATAAAGCACCCCTCTAAAACATACATATCTCATAACACAGTACTGTGCTGTACCAAATTGTATGGAAAAAGGAGACGTCACGATCACGTCTCGTTACTAAAGTCAGGCCAGACTCACGCTATAATATGCTTGTTTTT
Organism: Eupithecia insigniata; assembly: GCA_947859395.1. Taxonomy (NCBI): domain Eukaryota; kingdom Metazoa; phylum Arthropoda; class Insecta; order Lepidoptera; family Geometridae; genus Eupithecia; species Eupithecia insigniata. Next base: position 1,056,279 of record OX402018.1, on the reverse strand, counting down.
AAAAAGTTAAAAACTGACTTCAAATTCCATATTTACACTGTTTTGTGGGACAAATACTTACTAATCCATCGACAGTAAAAATATTTTTAATGGTCAATTCTCTTGGGATGATTCTTAATACAATACAGCGAGAATTTTCAATACCACCCACCCACTTCGTTATTATTCCCAATACAAAACGATAAAAATTTCAAATCCGAAATGGTTGAACATACAAAAAAAAAATACAGCCAAATGAAATAGAAAGTCCTCCTTTTTTTGAAGTCGACTAAAAAGAGGTTGAGGCACAGAATAACTATAATATAGTATTAACATCGATGTTGAGGATGCCCAGTCTGAAATGTGCGTTATGGGCACTATATGAATCTCGGACCTCTCTTCTACCAACGTAGGCGAAGAGAGGGACAAAGATTTATTTACTTACTGCGTGCGATAAATGTAATTTTTTGTAATCTTTCTGGCATAATCCATGGATGGATGGATATTTGAGTACTTTAGTTGCAAAAACAGTCAGTTTTACGCAAGCCTTCAATCAAGTTTTGGCGTTGCATTACGACGGAGTGCAATAACAAAGCTGACATGGCTGAGTGGCCATGTTTGGTAAATGTTACCTTTCTGCAACGGGAGGTCGTTGAACTATCACCGCTAATGATGTATGAAATTTTATTCATGGAATCTGGGTGCTTACTATAAAAGACAGTACTGAGCCCTGGAGCCCTGCCCGGAAAAAGGAAATCGAAAGGTCGTTGACCTATCATCGCTAATGTTGTATGAAATTTTGTTCATGGAATCTAGGTACTTACTCTAAGACAGTTCTGAGCCCTGAAGCCCTACCCGGAAAAAGAGTCGATAGGTCGTCGAACTATAACCGCTTATGATGTATAGAATTTTGTTAATGGAATCTGGCAGCTTACTCTGAAAGACAGTTCCAAGCCCTGAAGGCCTACCTGGAAAGCGTTAAAACACAAAGTTTCTGATTTGTTTTGACGTAAGATAGAATTTGCACAAAAACGAATCAGTAATTCAATTTTCGTTTTTATGGGAACTTGGGAACGGACTGTGGTTACTAGTAATTAAACCAGAAAAAACTAAAACCATCTTCAAATCCCTTACTTTATTGTTTTTAAGTTTTGCGGGACATATACTAATATCTCGGGAATTTTATGGGACAACTAGGGATCATTCTCTATACGATAGCGAAAGAATCTTCAAAATCGGTCCAAAATTGACGGAGAAATCGAGGGATAAAAGAAGAAAAAAAACTACAGCCGAACATAGAACCTATTCCTTTTTCGAAGTCGCTTAAAAACAAGAAACGAATTCGGCTACAGGAATTGAACGGTGTCCTTCGTAAAAATGTATCGGTATCGATCGCCCGCCGTTCCATAACAATAACATTGAATATTTTTAGAACCTGACAAAACAAAGTAACTGAGATTTCGTGGCACTTCATACGGTTATAACGCGATACGAGAAATTATAATATGGGACAGTTAGATTTGAATCGACACTTGTTTGCGACTGGGGAGATGAAAGAAAGGCACCCCCTAGCTAGATTATTATATGATTGAGATTATCATAATCAGCCCACAGTAGTCCACGGCTGGACACAGTTTTGGGGCCTAATTCTGCTAATCAATCGCTTTACTATGACAATGGTATCGTCGCACTTAATATGACAGTACTCAGCAGTAGAAGCAACCAACACGTAGAATCCTTAGATGAAAGAAACTCTTAGACAGTGCGTCCGGTATTTGTACGTAGAGATTGATAGAATGGTCTCAACCTTGGGACTCGCGTCCGGTGTCCATTTTTAGTTTCTTTAATCGAAGCTGGAATACTAAAATGTGCCATTCTGCGAAGCTACCATTGTCATAGTGAAAAGACTAGTTAAGCAGAATAGGGCCTGATAGCCACCATCGTGGCAAAATTATGGTTTAGTTGGGTCCGATCATAACGCCGGATTATAGTGGTGAGTGTTGACACGAATTAAAATAAGCCCAGTAGACCCAACCATGGCTGGACATTTAGGACAATTACCGTAATTAAGTAAATCAAACGTATAGCCAAAAGTTAATGTTTTTGAAACGGTTAATTCATTCCCAGCCTGGGAATGAATCCCAAGCCTTCAAGATTGACAATATACCTACTCTGTTGTAACTTGTTCCTAAAAAAATATCCTACATTCTTACCTAACATACCCCTGCATAACCTACCCACTTTATGGGGTATGTTTGATTTTCTTTAATGTTATTTGTGTACGTGAAAAAGCTTACAAACACAAACTCTTTATCTATAAATTCATTTTGAAACCGATAATGGTCTTATGGAGCAAAACAATGGGGTACCGCGGCCAACTCAAACCACTTTCAACCAAAATGCTTCGGCTAATATAAAATGCGCCATGGTTCGTGACAAATAACCAACTGCACCATGACCCACACACACCGATAGGTAGGAAAGATATCGCCACCAAACTGAGATCCAATATGCTCAATGATTGGAAATCCTCCCAAATAAGATGGCTAAAATAACCCCATGAAGAAAGATACAACGCTTGGACTAGTAAAGAGAATAGCCCCTCAAGACCTAATATGACATGAACAAAGAAATGGATATGCAAATGGGCCCATCCATGGCAGGCAGCAAGAAGCCTACAAACCAAGCAAGGAAAAGAGATATATTAAAAAAATTCAACTCTCATCAACAACCTAGAATACAATAAAATTAGTTTAGAAATAAGCATAATTCAAATAGGAAACCCATTTAATAAAACGCTTGAATTAGAAATAATTTCCCGGTTCCTGATAAACTACCCGTTTTTACAATCCCTACTACTATATTTATGTAATATATTATAATTATGTATATCAGTTATCTAGTATCCATAACACAAGCTCTGCTTAGCTTGGGGCTAGATAATGCTGTGTGAATTGTCCAGTATTATTTATTACTAGCTGTTGCCCGGGCCTTCTCCCGCGTTTTATAGAGTAAAAAATATCCTATATGTTATTCCAGGTCCCAAAGTATACCCATACCAAACTTCAGCTTAATCGGTTCAGTAGTTTCTGCCTGAAAGAGTAACAAATATCCATACATCCATCAATACAAAGTTTGTCATTTATAATATTAGTAGGATTATCTATACAGGGTTACTGGACAGTTACAGTGAATTACCAATAATCTTGTATATCTGTGTGAAAACACGGATAAGAAGTTGAGAGCCGCCTGACAAACCCAGGCACCCGCCCCGGTATAATCGACTCGGTCATTTACCGTGTGGTGCCCGAGGTGCGCGCGCAACCGGGGGTGTGCCGACTCGCCTTTATGCAAGTCTACTATCAACAGATCATGGCAGGATTTACGAGACGGGAGTCCTTTGAAAGATGCATTTGTTAATCACACAAAAAACTGTTTTTGTTTACGACAGTTATTAATGTTAACACGTTAACTGTCCCAGCCGATTTGCTCCTTAGCACGGTACGTCCAGTGCATATGTAGGGCATGGACAGTTAACGTGTTAAATCGCATGAAGGTGTGCCTGTAATGATAGCTGTACAATATTTTTAACAATAAATAAATATTGCTGGCCAATCCACACAGCATCATCTAGCCCCAAAGTTAGGACTAGCTTGTGTTATGGGTACTAGATAACTGATATATGTAAAATTTATTACATTGTACATAAATAGATGTTTATTATTATACATAGAAAAAACACAGGGAACGTCCCGAGGCGTGATTCGTACCCGCAACATTCTGCGTCGCAGGCGGACTTTCTACTGCGCAACTAATGTCGTCTGAATTGAGCTACAGGAGTAACATCTGGTTGTTCGTACGCTGATCATCTCTATAATTCTAATTTAAATCTCTTGTCAAAGACATTTTGGCAAAAGAAAGCATTATTCGACAGACTTGTTTGACTATTGGTTAGTTAAATCAGCGTACGAACAAGTAAATCATGTAAATGGTAGGTCTTCTAGACAAGAGTGAAAAGGTGTCTTCTAGACCTTCTTGATACATCGTCAGCCACATCGTCACTTTCCATCAGGTGGGATTTGGTCACATGAAGGTCTATCCAAGGTACTATCCTACTAATATTATAAATGTCAAAGTTTGTAAGGATGGATGTATGGATGTTTGTTGCTCTTTCATGCAAAAACTACTGAACTGATTGGGATGAAATTTGGTGTTGGTATAGTTTGGGACATGGAATAACATAATAAGGTATCTTTATCCCGATGAAACGCAGGCTAAGGCTAAGTAATAATCATAAAAATCAGTCAACAATTGACGGAGCAATACAGCCGAACATAGAATTATCTTCTCCATTTTTTTAAGTCTGTGAATTAGCGACTGTCAGCTAAATACATTTTTAGAACAGCTGATTAGATAGATAGTAACGGTTTTGAGGCGTACTTCTAGCTAATAAGATTCAGAATGCCATGCTACGTCACTTGCCCTTATACGTTAGAAGCAGGTGCATTTTTGACCCTGGAAAGCCCAACGCTCCTAACAGGTGATACATATTATAATATGCTGAATAGGGCCACAACTTAGCCTTGTCAAAACCTATTTGTTCGAAAGCGCAGTTTAGCTGGTTACAATGTATTGACCTTTCCCATTTATGTTTTAGAGTTGTGTAAGGAGTTGGTAGTCTCGTCTGCGTTAAGGTTGTCGCAGATCAGTACCGCACCACGGCGGCCGCACGGTAAACAAAACTACATTCAAGTATGTGCTTAGATACTTAACACTTAGATAAAATTTACATTAACATTAATTACTAAACGTATTTGACAGGACTAAAAATGCGGTCCCTTTCATACCGACCGAAATGAAAAGGATGGCAACATTTTTAGAGCTGTCAATTGTTTTTGTTTTGGCGATATCTGAATTGCCATTCAGTTTTAATAACTTTATTTCTTTAGGCTTCATAAATAAGCACTTATTATTATACAAGTTACATTTTATACTATAAACAGCTACAAATATTATTATCATATAAAAAATAAGCATTGACAGCATAAAATAGCAGGCAGCGCGTGGAACATTTGCTTGAAACTTGCGGTAAGCATACGTACATACCTATGTCATTGTAAAATGTTTCGAAATATGACAATTCATAGCTCATATTTGAATGCTTATGTTTCGAAAGATGACAACTTTAAGTACATATGTATTTGAATGCTTATTGTTGTTTCGTGCATGCTGAATATATGCTCCAAGTCCTTTAGGCTTGTGTTATTTGTAGTTCTAGAAATGTAGGTATCGAAGCCGTTTATTTACTTATGTCGTTTATTTACTTTGTATGAAGACTTTTGAGAGGTTTAATTATAAAATATATTTGATATACCTAATAAAAAAAAAATTGTAAACCTAGACTCGTCAACATAACGAGCGTGAAAACTGTTGAAAATCAACCGTTATTCCACTTTGGACACCCTTAGTTACCTACCTACTATTAGGTACCGGTTCTACGATGTACCTACTAGGTAAGTACATCACAGTAGAATCGCGTTCAAGTCAAATCGTTTGGTACCTAGTTTTGAAGCATGGATTGTATGTTCAGCAGAGGATGTGTAAGGATCGGTACGTAAGGGATGCACTCATCTGGGCAAGCACCTGCTTAGCCCAGACGAACTACGAGACATCACCCTGAAGAAAATACTACAGTTCCTTGCAGTTGCAAGGGTACGCGGCGAATTATGAAAGCCGCAGTTTCAGGGGTGAACACATGAAGTGGCGATCATAATAGGCCTACTATGGCCGCAGTGATCGGAAAGCCACCCTGAGTAGATAAAAAAGGTGTCGATTGATGATAAGAAAATGCGGTAAGAATAACAGCACGTTTCACATTGTTTTTTTTTTTGTTTTTGTTTTAACAAACATCGGTTCAGATTCAAGAGCTTTAGTGTGAAGAGGTAACCCTCAGGGTTACCTCTTCAAACTAAAGCTCTTACTACTCGACTAATGTATAAACTTGAAATTGTAAATGTTACTTTTTATCCCAGAAGAGCGCGTGCGTAGTCGGAGCCAAAAGCTAGTTTAAATAATAAAATGTTTCCAGTAGGTAAGTACTTAAACTAAAGAAGTGACCTAACACTAACAGCAGAATGAAATGTATCTAATACTCATTTCGGTTATTTGCAGGTGTAGGCAACTATAACTAGACTAGGGTGAATGACCTTAAGATTATGTAAACAAGTGTATGTTCAGTTCACTCCGATGTCAATCTTTGACCCTCTTTAGTTCATCTTGGTAACATATTCTTTACAACATACCGAGCTGAAGAAGTTTTAAATTATAGTAAAAAAAAAGGGTCTACTTTGATTCAATTCGCCTTCAATTCAAAGTTAGTTGCCTTGCCTCTTATGACATCCATGTGCTGAGTAGAAGAGGTCAATTCTTACGCCGTGTCCGCCTCGGCAATTTAATATTTAGTATATTGCATCCATATTCAATGTAAATATCTATACAAATAGAACCCTGCACTTATTAGGTGGTAATGGTAAGACATGGCGGAAACAATGGCTTGACAATGAGCCACAGTGTGAATCATATTTAGACTTTAGTACTTCTGTTATTGAGTTCAATATTTATCATTTCATTTGTACAAAGCTGCATAAATTAGCTTGAAATAAATGCATTAGGTATGCATACAATAGCTTATTTCAAGGAAAATACGAAAATAGAAAACAGTATGACAGGTCATTTATTTTTGAGCTCTAGCTCTTACTTGTACATTTTGAAAATATAAGTTTTAAACCTTGTGTGATTAAGATTAGATATTGTAACACCATAATAAGAGATATTAATTGCAGATATTAACACCGTATTTGTGCTGCAGGAGAGGGCTGTTCGTGCTATCTATAACATGGGTCCTAGATAATCCCTGCGTGATAAATTCAAAGAAATAAATATAATGACAGTACCATGTCAATATATTTATGAAAACTAGTTGTACACTCATAGAAATATTGATCGATTCCCTAAAAATTGCGACATACATAATGTAAATACTATAAATAAGAATAAACTTGCTTTGCCCAAAACTAGGCTGCACAACATTAGTGTATCTTTTAAAGGGCAAAATCTTGCAAATGGCAAACATCAGATTATCGTGAGGATAAAAAAGCATGGGATGACTTTTGCTCCAACTCGAAAACTAACAACCTAACAAGGTAAAAGGTTTACTTTACCTTAAAAGATTGAAGTGAACAAAAAATCAAAGTGATCACTTTATTTCCCTGTTTTACTTATGTAATTTTACTAAAGAGAAAAGTTTTTACATTTGTGATTAGATTATAGCAGTAACAATATTAAATATTCAACTCTAATTAATTAGTTTAATTTAACATTCCTTAAAAAGTTGCAGTGGTATTTTGTAACACATATTTCCTTAATTTTTTCTTGAAAACAAGAAGACTTGTGGATTCTTTAATATCATTTGGAAGTTTGTTATGTAATTGTGCTCCCTCAAAACTTATGTTTCTCTTTCCATAGTTAGTTTTTGGTTGATGCAAAGAAAGATCATGGGATGTTCTAAAGTTGTATCTGTGGCTTTGAGCTTCTTTTTTCGTTTTAAATGATAAGTCTGTGTGTATGTCTTTATTTATGATTTTTTGAATGAGACAGCAGGTATTGTATGTGTAGATTTGTTTTATAATCATCAGTTGGGTTTCCTTAAAGAGGGTCTCTGTCCATGTAAGGAAATCATAGTTATAAAGAATCTTAATAATTTAGTTTTGTGCTACTTGGAGTTCTTTTAAATTTGTTTTGGCTGCTGTTCCCCAAACCTCAATAAGGTATTCTCGATTTGACTTTACAAGTGAGTTATAAATCAGTTTTTTGACATTTTTTGGGAAACATTTGACTGCTGGTCGAAGGATGCCCATTAGTGATGTTATTTTTGATCTTAGTTTGTCAATATGTGGTTTCCAGGTTAGGTGTTTGTCTAGAATTAGCCCTAGATACTTTTCAGTATCACACCTTTTGAGCTTCTCACCATTTAGTATGAGTCGTCTATGCTTACTATATTTTTTATTTTTAGCTCTAAATATTATATATGATGTTTTCGATGTGTTTACTGTCAGTAAGTTTTGTTGGAACCATTCATTTGTCAAATCTAGGTCTGTATGTGCCTCAGTAATAATATGGTTAATGGAATCGCCGAAATAGAAGAGGCAAGTGTCGTCAGCATACAACATAACCTGACCCTTCAAGCCAGTTTCATGCAAACTATTTATGTGGATAAGGAACAGGAGCGGTTCCAGAACTGATCCCTGTGGAATAATACAAGCACACAATAGAAAAACATCTATTTATCCGAAAGTGATAAGCAGACTTTAAACTTTGCCACTGTAAGGTACTTAATGTTTTTGTCTCACACAATTAACTCCAATTGGATTGAAGTTTGTTAATTTTAACACAACAGCTGCTTTTTACACGACAGTGGTTATCTATTACCACAAATCCTTTCATTATTTTTGATCCCTACATGTGTAATACTTCCTATTATTTTTAGTTATAGATAATCCTAAATAAATAAAGTATGAAGCTTTACATACTGCTAATGATACCATAAACATACATAGAATCAACAATAGGGACCTATATCACTGTTATTGTAAATGAAATTGAGACATGAGACGAGGATAAATTCAGTAGATCCAAATATTTGCTCATGCATACTCATAATAGGTACCTACTTTTATAGAACTCATGTATTCAATTTTGTCATGTATCACAGTGGGTCGGTACTTAGAGCAACATCATGCATCTTTATTTATTTACAGTAATCTTACAACATGATGACTGTGAGTACCTAATTAATTACGTACCTATCTATCATGTTTGAATATCGTGAAAACGAATTTTCAATATCATAGGGCGAAAAACTTCAATAGTCCTAAGCACAACTACCTACATTACTCATTGCAAAAACTAAGAACACTTTACAAGAGATGAAATCTAGTATAAGCAAAAGCCGATTCACGTTCAAATAGACATGAAATTATCACCCAGCGCTGATAATACGTGCGAATCGATGTAGGTAATTTGCAACAGGGCGGCTTCACATCTCATACATAATTATATGTATACTTAAGAGCCGCGGCTTTCCCGATAATATCCAATATCCTTCCATCCGACGAGCTCGGCGGGGCATCCACCAACGGTAGGACTACGTACGTGACCCAAGCAGCTCATCAGCACAGCCCCATTACATCGAATACGCGACTCATGGTAGCGACCGGCGGACTCGCGCATACACCCATCCCAGACACCATTTAGCACCCATTCCCCACGTTTTGTACACTTCAGAGAATAATGAGCTGGTTTTTACACTATCCTCATCGAAGGAAACAGCTCTAAAACTACGAAATAGTGAGGGATTAGTGTGTAAAAGATAAAAATCTTACCCTTCTGTTAGCAATGTCCCTTCGATCGTCGCTCCAACTAATTGCGGGCGCTATCTATAACACCATTAAGACTGGATTTTCATTCTTTGGCACATTTTGTATTATCCAAACGGCACCACACACTGTCTCAAATAATATTCACTTGTTTTATCACGGCACAATCCACCATTAGCTATCATACACCCTCGAGCTCAGTCCTTTTCACGGCCATTTGCAAATTGCGTCAAAGTTCCTGGAATGCGATTGGTCTATTCTGCGCTAGTGGACTTCGAGAGCCAACTGCCATCTTTTGATAAATAATGAAACCAAAATTGGCGCTAAATCAAAATAAACTTTAACAGAACGGTGTAAGAGCTACTGAAATTTTAATATGGCTACTTCCGTCTTTTTGGTGCGGATAGAGTTGGGTGCGGTACGTTTTGTTCGAGAACCCCGTTCTGTGACGTCAAACTGGGCGTGAGTAACTAAATCCGGGAATTTTAAATATTCTACAAAATGTGCCGGATCCCATGGAACTTTGCGTATTATTCTTAATAAAATGTAATTTTAACTGTGGCAAATCAAAGCATCGGTATATATGATATGCAATAACCATCATCAGCAAAAAAAGGAAAAGTGTTTTCCTCACAATTAATGACATTCACGTTCCGTTTTTAAAAAGAACAATACGAAAAACGAAAAACCACAAAATATGGTGAAAGTATTAAGAAATATTATTTTATTACCACGAAAAATTACCCGAAAGATTTTTTTTACTTTGGGTGAAAAGGAACGTAAATTCTATTTCATTCAATATTGCATCTCATTTGATTTTTAGGGTCTCTTGTAAAAACCACAGCCCGTGTGAAACAAGCGAGCAGCGTGCGTGGCGCTGCGCTGTGCGTGCGCGGCTGTCTGCCTTTCATAGCTTTGCTGTACTTTTCAGTGCAAAGTCCGTTTGGTTATATTTGTCTGTGATGTAAAGTAGCTACTATTTATTTTGCAACCCTTTAACAAATTGTGAGAAAGTAGGTATGTATAAGGGATTCAAAGGTGGATGATGCGTCATACATGATTCCGGGTCAAGCACAGTCTCTTAGCCTCTCTCCGCCAACTCCGCTCCCAGCCTACTCGCGGTGAACCCGGTTACGTCGAGTAACCTATGATCAAGATTGCGGTAACCAACTCCTTTGGAGATATAGGTCGACAAGCAGTTTGGGAGATCGGGGGTCCGGACCAGTTTACTGTCGGGCGTCGGCGGCAGCAGGGCGTTCCCAGTGTTTCCACTATACACCACATAACTGCGGTGCGGCGCAGGCAAGGGGAAACCACTGCATACTACATTTCTCAAGAAACCCATCATGAAAAGTCCGAATATACACTGAGCGAAGGCATGCAACCTGGCTGCCACCCGGCGCCATGTCGATTCCAGGTCCCATGATGTGAAATAGCCACTGGTCTGACATAGTGAAGGAGATCACGGGGCTCCCAGTGACTACTGCTCTCAGACAAGCTGAAGAGAGGGTGGCGTTGGAGCAGCTCGTCAACCCTCGACGAAGACATTTCAAAACGGGCACGACCTTCAATAATGAAGAATACGACGAAGAAGAGAAATTATGTTGTTACGTACTTACGTAAGCTTTGTTGTGGTTGTGATTGTCGTCACGTCTAACCTAACCAGTCAGAACAATTTCGGTTATACAGAATGTTCCGTAGAAGTTGTGTCAAAGGGTAAGAGAAGGTAGGTAAAGCCAAGTGCATTTTTGCCATCGTATGGCACACGTTCTACAAAACAAACTGAGAGTCATAATTTAGAAAAACGTAACGAAGCCCCTCGCATTCAACTCGCATTGTGCGGTAGCCATTAACGCCACCCTTACCAATTTATCACATATAACAATTTTTTTAATTAAATTTTATAATAGTTTATTGGTATAGGACATGAAACAGAAATTGTTTTGAAACACGATGTCATCTGTTTATGTTTAACACTGTGTTGCAAAATGACAACACCCTCCTCACAAAACAGTATGATTATATTATTTATATTAATTCAATTCGTTGATTAAAAACCAGACATAAACACAAAACGATTCAAGCGACCCGTGTCCTCCTTGTCCAAATCCTCACATTAAATTACCTACGGAACTCACACACTGGAAGACACACCCTTGACCTTTTTGTATCTGTAGAATGACTGACTGAGTGACCGGTTCATTTCACGTTCTCAGTTCTCATTCATTTTCAGAAATTCGATCATGTCATATCATTCTCATTCATTCAAGTCAGCTGTGCTGTCATTGGAGTGATAATCAAATGTCTGTCAACTGTCGCCTCATCTGTCAGATTTGTTTTGATGCCATCGGTAGTGTATCGTGTGTTGCAGCATTGTTCCTATTTTTTATTGTGAATAATAAATTTATAGTCGTAATTCAGTGCAGTGCAAGGTAACAGTTTAATGAGGTACTAGCATTGAAGAAGTAAAGAAAGCTCGCTATCGATCAATATCTTCGCTAGAAAACTGGTAAGCTATAGTTTTGAAACAAAGACCTTCCTTAGATTAATCATTGTTCTAAAACTTGTAAGATTCTTATTAGGAAAGATTACGCTACGGTATATTATGCTTCTGGTTTCTTTCGTAATAGGGTGATAAACTTTTATAGGACCTTTTACTTTGGTACGTGTTTTCCGTAAAAGTATAGCAGGAAGCTAAAACCTATGATGCAGGTACTTAGTGTTTCTAGTACTTGCTTGCCTATTACATTTATGTTGTGTCTAGTTCGGTGTATCAACAACCCATTAAATTGGTTAATTGCTATGTTATGTTCATCATTTTATTTCCTCTGTAGCATTGAATTGGGGCCTATAAGGTAATCGAAACAAAAACAATCTGTTAGTGAATGTATGACAAGTTGATTCATTCATTGTTTGTTAAAGGACTAAAAATGAATAAAATAATAAATAAGTACATACCTAAACACATAAATAATCCATTTCACACTCATGCCTTTTAGTAAGCAGAAAATAAGCAAAGTAAGCATATCTTGTGTTATTTTATGAGGTGATTATGATTATGAAGTAGGTATGCAATATTAAAATATATATAACCAACATATTATGATCCTTAAGCCATATGCCCAGCAGTGGGTCAACAATGGATGATGATGATGACCCTTATTCTAATAATGATTAATAACCCTGTGTTTCAATTCTATTGTGCTTAAATAAGTTCAATGAAATTCTAATCAAGGTCGCCAACAAAACTAATGAGATTTTCTAGAGAGATCTACATGATTATGTATTTAATCAAGTTTTGAAGTAACAAATATTTCAATATTTCTTGTTTAAAATCCAATTTGTATGCGAGTACTATTAAATCTGTATTGTTCTAATACTCAGTTAGGTTATATGTAAGAGCTTGTTGTAAATTAATAGTTTCTATCATTTTTTAAAATTTACATAAACTCAAATAAGTAAGGTCTAATTTCTTTGCAACTGAATGTGTTCATGTTTCAATTGAATGTTCAGTTTAGCGCTTTAAACAATTTTCGCTTCATTTAATGACATAAATTTGATACGATTCAAGCGGTTAACCAAGTTCAAGAAGTTTTTATTTATTTATAATGCAATGCCAACAATACACTTAACATTACACAACCGATGGACAAAAAATTGAAGTGAAGAGAATATCAATAACACCTTATTTGATAATAATAACTATGTTTATAGTATAAAATTTGACTTGTCTAAGTGCTTATTTTGTAAGCCTTAAGAACTAAAGTTATTGATTCTGATTATTATAATTATACTTGCTGTTCCCCACATTGAATTCGAATTTCACATTTCTTGGGGGATAAAATTATGAATATTCCCGTAAATCTCCCATGTGAGTTTGATGCTTATCAGGACAAAAACTAGCCTATGTTACTCTCCATCCTTGCAACTAATCCTATGCCAAAAAACAAGTAAATTGATTGCTTCATGAGGGTGTGAAGGAAGGACAAAAAACACACTATCACATTTATAATATTAGTTAGGATTACAAGGAACATACTATAAAGTTTCTTATTATAAAATGTGTGTTTCTAACAGGAATGCACAACATTTTTAAAGGTGTACAAAAAACAGTAAAAATAATACCCTGAAGGGGTTTCAGAGCATTGTACTCTTTTTGGGTAAAGCTGACCCATAGACTTGCTGTGTACAAAGACTATAATTTTAAAAGACTTGTAAATAAAAGGGCTTTTATTACAATGCAAATAAATACAATTTTGAACAACAATATTACGATTCCTTTGTTTCTTATCACTCTATAGTCCTCTGACCATAGATAGCCCCTCTTTATCAGTACCTATAGTAACTGTGCAATCAAAAACATGCTTTGTTGCATTACCAATATGAATCATAATATTTCCATTTTAATAATATGTTTGGAGTTTGTCCCTTTATCCCATCATCATGACGAGTTCTGTGGCGCGGCAGGCGAAGGTCCTGCGACGCAGGAGGTTGCGGGTTCCATTTCCGCCTCGCGACAAATGTTGACGATCTGTAGATATATTTGTTCCGGGTGTTCTGGATGTTTTCTATGTATAGTAAAAAATATCTATCCATGTAGTGTATTTATTGTATTATGTATGTATATCAGTCATCTAGTATGTACCCATAACACAAGCTGTGCTTAGCTGGAGGCTAATTGTGAACTGTTGTACATTTTATAAGGTGGTAAAAGTTTCAAAGTGAATGTGCCGGTTTACGACCACTTAGTCGACTTGGACACTTTAAAGTAACATAATTCTTAAAAATGATAGTGTTTCAACATTAAAAATTAAAAAATATAGAACTAACTAATTTTTGCAAGTTTTATCGTATATTATAATTGTAAATATTAAATAATTAATAAAATATCAAAAAGTGCTGTTTTGTCAGTTCCCGACCGCTTTCTACCAGTTTGCGTCCATCATTTTCGTCAGTTGGCGTCCACTTACGTTTCATTGAAAAAAGGGCTTTAAGTAAATCCCATTAGGGTCTAAAATAACAATCAGCCATCTGTAAAAAAACATGCAATGCAAAACCATTACCAAATCTAACCATTAGTACATAGATATTCTATATACAATGGACAATGGATTATAACGTTATATTGAAGAAAAACGATGGGATATGGGTAATAAAGTATAAAAATATGGTATAGGAAAAAATACATGGTCGGTAGCAGACCGATTGCCGACCACATGAATGCTTTTTTAATAGTGTCGGCATTTCAATTGTATCATAGTTTTGCTGGTCGCAATCTAACGTGTTAGTAAACCATATTATGAAGATATAAATTACTAAGTACAACATGTCCTATCATGCAGTTTGGAGGAGATAAATCATATGTAAATAAAGTTGGTCAGTAACAGTCATTTGCCGACCATGTGGTCGAGAAACGATGGAAGCGTATTTTTAGTACGTTAGTTTGGCAACCACCCATTATTTAAGTTAAAAACGTATTTTATCAATAAAATTAATGCTTACGAGATAAATTACATATTTTTTAAACATTGCAAGCCACATTTCCACCAATGCGCCTAAATAAAAAAATGGTTTTACTCACGTTTGAAAATGTGTCCTCTCAATATTGTTTTTATAGAATTTCACAACAAAATTCGATACATCCGCTATGGCTGTATTTCAGAGGGTCCCTGAGGTTCATCATGTCTCATAGACCAACAAAAGGTGTCACGGCGGGGAAGGGATATACTGCTGTTTCGTTCAAAATCAAAACGAACTTAAGCACGTTTTAATTAGACTATTTTTAAAGGATTTACGAAAAAGTGGTCGTAAACCAGGGGTAGTACAGGTTTTAAAAGTTTGTACATGCAGAACAATAGTGTAAGAGCCGCTTACAAATTAGGTACATGTTCTAGGAACAATTTAAACAGTATAAAATGATTATTTAGTGAAATCATTTTCTTTCTGGTAATACCTACTGTTTCATATCGTCGCGCGTCGCACGTATGCAGAATGGGTAGGGAATTGGATATTTTTTCCAAATCAATAACGGTACAACTCAAATTTTGGTTCCCTTTGACTAATTACAGAATACTTTTGACCATATTTTAAAATACTTTTCAGATTATCTATTTTCTTTGATATTTAGGTATAGTTATGGTATGTATATACACAGCCTGGGTCAATCTACCTCGCCACGATTTTATACCTAACAAGATATGTATATGTATACTTGTGATGCAAGTACATAAGCAATGCTTGCTTATGTACAGAGATATGGGCAAAATATATTAATAACGTTGCGAACATCCTCGTAAGATACGCGTGTCTTAGTACGAGTTTGCAATCTATAGGGTACGCGCAATGCGCATACGCAACCGTTTGGCTTAACAGTCTGTTAAACTGGTACAACATGTTAAAAAACTTTACAACTGTAGATGAAGAGATAAATCTGCTCATTGAGCAAGATCATTCTGTAGCTAATTATAATTATTACAAGTTTAGACCTAGTCTAGTATTAGACAAGGCCTTGATATCTAAATGCCCTTCTCTTTTAAGAAACCCCTGATGCAATGCTTCTAGAGCTTAAAATATTGCATAGAAAGAAATGGCGGATACGGAGAGCTAATTTCAATTCAATTTTATTTATTTAATTAGAAAGGTCATACAACCACTTACACTAATTAAAAATAAATAAATCAATAAAAAGCCGTGGGGTCGCGGCGTACGAATATCGACCCCTCCAACTCAACCCGTGGATGTCGTAAAAGCCGACTAAGGAAACCTACCAGAGGAAGGGCAGCAGCTTCCTTCTGAGTATTTTTAAACACCAACACTGCGATCACCAATCCGCCTGCCAAGCGTGGTGATTATGGCAAATCCCCCCTACATGGGAGACCATCCACTCGATGGACCGACGACATCGTAGCGGTCGCAGGGAGTCGATGGATGGAGGCGGCTCAGGACCGCTATTTGTGACGTCGTATGGGGGAGGCCTATGTCCAGCAGTGGACGTGTATGGGCTGATGATGATGATGATGATGAATACAATAAAAATAGGTACAAAAAATATATTTTGATTGGTTCATATGTTCATATTTTTATTTTTATTAATAATTTAACAAATATTATAAAGCATAAAAATCACAATAAAATCGGGATTAAGTCAGTAAAAAATAAGATTCAATAAATTCAATGTAATGCTACTGTATAATGTTTCTTTTCTTCAAGCCATTCCTTTCTCCTCCTCATCAGCCCCTTTTTTTATTAGCCTGAGGTAAATACTCTCGCATATCGTACTGCCACGGGGAGACAGTACGATTATGTGGGACTCAAACCCACTAATACCCTCAGGGTGGATTGTTCTCTAGTGTAGAATCCATACTTAATATTATAAATGCGAAAGTGTGTTTGTTTATTTGTCCTTCATGCCCTAAGTAAGTAACCAATCGTCTTGATTTGTAGCATAGAGTTACTTGAAAAGATGGAGAGTAACATAGGCTACTTTTGGCGCTGGTAAAACATCAAATTCCCATGGGATATTTACGGGAATATTCGAGCTGAACGCGGGTGAAATCGTGGGGAACAGCTAGTAGACAATAATGACATCGCAACGCCATATATTGCGTAAGTACCCGCCTTGTACATTATTGAAGTTGTAGAAATGAATTTCAAATAATTTACGCATTCGATGACAAAATGACGTAAATTTTCTGTATTCCTATCCTAGACAATCATCCCTGTGCTAGGGGGGGCTGCTCATCTACGTCCACTGCTGGACATGATTCTCCCAAACAAGGCGGGTTTACCATAATCACCACGCTTGACAGACGGATTTGTGAGCGCAGTGGATATGTTTTACAAGGGTTGTTCAGTACTCCATTCCTTTGTTATAAAAAGATAAGAATCCAATACATTTATTCTCAAAGTATTTCAAAGAATTAAATATTATAATACTCAGAAGGAAGCTGCTGCTCTTCCTCTGGTAGGTTCCCGTCGGCTCCACCTCCACGGGCTGAATTGTAGGGGTCGATTCTTAGGTAGGTAGCGACCGCCACGTCCATCGTCGTCGTCGTTGAATATACACTCAAAAAATATTAGAGATTTCAGCATAGGAAACGCTCTCGAATGCGTTTATGTCGCGCACAGCAGAAGTAAAAAATAGACTAAACTCAGAAAAAGAAGAACATCAAAAACTATGGGAGCGTCGCACAGACTGCAAACACTAATTCGATATTCCCTTCTAAAGATAGGAAAACAACAAACACGATGCTCAAGATGAGCCGCGAGGACCTAAGAACAATGGTGGGCATCATCACAGGTCACTGTGAACTGAACCATCATCTTTTCAAGACTGGAGCCACAGACAGCAGCCTGTCACGCGGCTGCTTCCAAGCAGGAAGAAGAGACTGTGGAACACGTTGTAGTACACTGCACGGCCACGGAGGAGGCCAGACGGAAAACGGGATTGAAGAGTCTCATAGGGACGTCAAATCCTAAAAACCTTAAACCATGATAACTCAAAGCTCAAGTTAGATGCTAACTAAGGCTACTAACTAACCTTCAAGGTCGAAATCATAAACTTGGTTATGATTTCGACCTTGAAGGTTTAACTTTCAGATGTCATCCACCTTATAAACAGTACTTACTTAGGTACCCAATGATATTCTATATAAACTGAGGTAGATACGTTTTACCGAGGTCTGCGTGGCAATATAAACTCAAGCTAATTAGCGTGAGTTCACGCAGTCGGCCCTGCGTCCGGCTGCGACGCGAACATGCATTGCGGGCTTTTGGAGTGCGAAAAGAATAACAAAATGCCATGTTGTGAGTTCAGAAAGTGTAGTAATTATACTGGAACGGCTGTAAAAAGCTGGTAGGATGTTTCTTTTCATTTATAAGTAGCGTTTAGTCTATTTAAAATTAAAAATCATAAATTTTATTTTATTCAAACTTTACTCCCGCGCTGTTGCCGCTCTGCCACCTACACGAACGAGACAAGTTAGTGCGTTGCATTTGTGAGTGACAGAGAGAAGGAGATAATGGGCGCGCGATGTTGTCAGTTCGAACGACGCAGAGGAGGTTGGGTTGATATGGCACATCGGCCTTCCTAGCTTGCTACAAAATTATTTTTCACCACTGGTATCCAATACATATTTTTTATTTACTAGTAAATATACGTTTTTTTTTTACATTTGACTATCAACATTAACTTCATTTTATTTAAGATTTCCTAAAGATGAACTTGTTAATTAAAAATGGGTACAAGTAGCATATGAGTAGACAAGAACATAAGTAGAGCGGAAACATGCGCCCGGGACCGGTTCAAGGTCGCGGCTAGACGTTAAAGCCCGGCTACACGCTCAAACATTTGTGCAACCATGCATGCACAAACACAGTTTGCGCAAGCAAGATGGAGCGTGTGGCCGGGATCTTGCTTGCGTAAACTGGTTTGGCAATTTATGTGTTTGATTGGGCCAAATGTCTCGTAGTGTTTACGTTACATGAGTGAGCTTAATAATAGTAACTATGCATAACCTATGACATGTCATATGAGTATGTACAGATTAGGATGTAGGAGGTATCGCTACATTGGTTTGTGCAATCAAGCATGCACAAATATTTGAGCGTGTAGCCTGGTTATTAAAACAGAATATCTGTCTATCCCAGTCGGGCTGAGTATTTTGTTCGCGACCTTGAGCCGATTCGGCGCGTAAGTCGCTCTACCTATGTATGTTCTTGTGTGTGAGTAGACAAGAACATAGGTACACGAGAAGATGAATGGATCCCAACGACATACTCAACAATTTCTTCTCAACACTTTGTGGAAAGTGAAACGTACGTTACGAATTTTTAAGCTTTTAAGGACATGTTTATTTTGTTCATGCTACATGCTAGGTCCCTTTTTACCCCAGTTCACTCTAGCTGCTAGCCAATGCGATGTCATAGGCTGTCATTGGCCGTCAGCCGCTCATGTAACTGTGAACGTATGTTTATCTCTTTCTGACAACGGGGTCCTATATATCTCTGTGATCTTTTATCCTGCTAAGTGCTAGAAATAAAGTTCCATAGGTCCTATGTAGGTAGCTATCGTAAAATATTGCCACGTTTTTATTTCTTAATAATGAGTTTAACGTCTCTATTTGTAAAAACTCATTAAAGGTACCATCCTAAGTCAACATATCCTTTACATTGTCCTTATTAACAATGAGGCCCATCCTAACGTAAGTCAACAGATTCTTCACTCATGAACAAGAAGAACCGTCTGGGTCCTTTATAACATTGAGTGTAAACTGGCTTACTAATTGTAAGATGGTTAACTCTGCATATTTGCATGCATCTCTGCAAAAAACATGGGCTTTGAAAGCTCATCTTTTTTGCTCATTATCATGTAAGCAATCTTAATGTATCATTGTCAAGCAGACGCACTGGTAAATACCACCCATACCTGGTCGACATACCACAGTGCCTAACCAAACGTTTCCGCTCTACCTTTATTATAAGTACATACCTATCTACCGGTAAAGAGTGGAACGAACGTTCCTGCGTCTGGTTTTTCAGTAGAGGACAATCTAGGAGTCTTTAAATCCCTAGTGAATTATTTCCTTCTGGGAAAGCGTGCTCCATCTTGGGCCACATCTCATCTGTGATGGTGGTCAAACGGTTTACAATTATCAATAAAAAAAATCAGGTGACGATCGCACTGCAGAATAATAGTAGGTAGGATGGTTACTTCGATATTATAGCTTGGCGCGTAGCTTATAGTTCAAAATCCGGAAACAGACTACGTTCATGTGGTACGCCACGCGTGATATAAAATATAAAAGTTTTAATTTTTTCTAAGTTTTACAAGATATTATAGTAAGAAGTTTTGCATGTATAATTAATATAATTCATAATTTATCGTATAATTTTGGTTATTTGTTAAATCTCTTCATGTTCTTAAATTTTTCTGAAGACCAAATGAGGGTAGTTAGAAAAAATGCTGTCCCCGCTTCGTAGAGGCGGTAGCTCCAGTACTTACTCCCAGTCAGTCATCCCGTGACCACGATAGAGTGCAAACCTGTTGAAACGTCTAAATTGCTTGTAGACTCTAGAAAATCGTAAACTTACGGCGATTAGCTAAACTCTTGGAGTGTGGCCGGTCTCCTACATTTTCATACGTTTGTTTTCGCATCTACCATTGTGCAGTGCGGCGTCCATGGCATTAGGAAACGTGGGTACAATACATACAGGTTACCATCATACTTTAAAGTTAGATGACGCGATTGTTGGTATTTGGACAGCTCTCCAAAGGTTTTTGAGCTTCCTCTTCTTCTTCCGGGTCAATAACTTTTACTCGACACTTTTTACATTTTATTCGATAAAGATTACATTTTCAGGAAATGTCATATGACTTGCGACGGCTCGCAGAATCGCTTTTTACCTAAATAATACGTAGCGTAGCATAAACAAATTCCGTATCTGAATGCGTGTGCAGCAGAAGAGCCGGAATTGCGTATAATATCATGATATTTTAAGCAATTTCGGCCCTTTAGCATTTACAGACAATCCGGCTGCATGAGACCAGCCTTATCTAATGTACGTAACGTAACGGGTGAATAATTTGGAGGTAAGTACAATAAAAAAAGATTAAATGTCTATCTTTATTATCATAAAAAACGTAGACCGAGAATTTATGCTTAAAAAATAAATAATGTTGGACAATCCACACAGCATCATCTAGCCCTAAAAAATCTAGAAGAACCATTTTTGACATTTATTTATTAAACTAGCTGACCCGTGCCCACTTCGTTGGGCGGTAAACATTTTTAGTTGTTAATATACATATATAGCCTATAACACTCACAAATAACGTGGTTTTCAATAGGTGAAAGAATTTTCAAAACCGGCTCAGTAGATTCAGTGGATCCCCTACAACCTCACAAACCTTACTTATTTTTATTAATATAGTATAGTATAGATTTACATATACCTAGATTTATTGACTAAACGTCACACCGCTCCACATTTAGGTATATTATGCGCTTCAAAGTAAGATTGATAGTACCTACTGGAGAATAGAGCACTACACATCTATTGTTCTAAAACTGGAAGGAAGAATCACCAGTCGTCCTAAATCTTCACAATTTCTATCTTGATTCATGACGTCTCGCAGATATACATAATTCTCAGCGCGCAGTCTTCTCTCATTTGTTCTATTCTGATGTATACCAAACGCTCCGTTTTAATTTTAGCGTAAGTGTCCACCAGAAAACAGTTGAACAAACCTCGAAACCTTTGCAGGTGAGCAATGCGACTTTCTCTCATTGGTAAAATGTATCTAGGCGCAGAATTGCATTGCAGAAACTTTTTTAGTGTCCAGTCTCGTCAGTTTTCGGATTCACATGTCGAAGATCAAAGTTGTATCCGTCTTCGCCACGACAGTAGGTATATAAGCGAGTAGAGACTGAAGATCCATCCCCACTCCCACGGGAACTCTAATGAATTCCAGGATAAAAAATATTACATGACCTTCCTCGTAGTATGAACTTAAATCATGCCAAAATTCATTTAAATATAATCAGTAGTTTCAGCGCTATGCGCGCGCTATGCGCTGCCAAGAAATTTTACCCTACTGCGGGGGGCCACTACGGGGGGCTACCGGGGGTCCCACTGCGGGTGCAAACTGCCGGGGGACCCCACTGCCGGTGTCCTCCACTGTGGGGGCTTAGTGAGTGGATCCCACTGCGGAGGAATGTGGGGGCCCCACTGCGGGGAGCTACTGGGGGCCCACTGCCGAGAGCCCCACTGCCGGCGCCCCACTGCCGGAGCCCCCACTGTGGGGGGCTAATGAGTGGGTACCACTGCGGGGCAATATGGGGGCCCACTGCGGGGGGCTACTGGGAGGGTCCGGTTGCGTGAGGGGCCCCACTGCCAGTGCCCCCACAGTGGGGGCTATCGCTCTCTACCACCCTTGCTCCGCGCGCCATACTGCAACGCGCAAAACTTCACTTCCATCCCAAGGGAACCTTTCGAAATTCCGGGATAAAAAGTATTTTATGCCCTTTCTTGTAATATGAGTTTAAATCATGCTAAGTTTCATCCAACAAATTTTACTTTCATCCCCTCTCCCAAGGGAACCCTATTGAAATCCGGGATAAAAAGTATCCTATGTCCTTCCTCATACTATGAACTCAAATCCTGCCAAGTTTCTTTTGAATACATCAAGTAGTTTCGGCGCTACGCGCAGCCAAAAAAAATTACTTTCATCCCCTTTACCAAGGGAACCCTATTAAAATCCGGGATGAAAATATCCTATGCCCTTTCTCGTAATATGAACTCAAATCATGCTAAGTTTTATTTGAATACCTTCAGTAGTTTCGGCGCTATGCGCAGCCAAGAAATTTTATTTTCATCCCCTCTCCCAAGGGAACCCTATTGAAATACGGGATAAAAAGTATCTTATGTCCTTCTTCATAGTATGAACTCAAATCCTGCCAAGTTTCATTTGAATACATTTAGTTGTATCGGCTCTACGCGCAGTCAAAAAATTTGACTTTCATCGCCGCTCCCAAGTGATCCCTATTGAAATTCGGGATAAAAAGTATTCTATGTCCTTTCTCATAGTATGAACTCAAATCGTGCCAAGTTTCATTTGAATACATTTATTAGTATCGGAGCTACGCGCAGCCAAAAAATTTTACTTTCATCCCCTCTCCCAAGGGAACCCTATTGAAATCTGGGATAAAAAGTATCCTATGTCCTTCCTCGTAGTATGATCTGAAATTCTGCCAAGTTTCATTTCAATACGTTCAGTAGTTTCGGAGCTATGCGCGGCCAAGATACAGACAGACAGACAGACAGACATGATGGAAAAAAATTACGTTTTTGGCATCAGTATCGATAACAGAGAGCCCTCAAAAATTTTTTTTGAAAAATCTTCAATGTACAGAATTGGACCTGTTACAGTTTTATTATAAGTATAGATATTATTTCTTTTAATATGTCAGCAACTGCGGTTAATATGGTCCATTCTGAAGTTCCAAAATTAGAACTACAGAGAAGACTTTGGTTAGTTTAAAGAAAACCTCCATTTGAATCACCCATTACTATCCGTAAATCGACTCCTCCGCAGAATAAAGTCCGCTTCTTTTTTTTATGTAGTCAATAGACCTTCGTTTGACCACAATCTCACCTGATGGAAAGTGACGATGTGGCCGACGGTGTATGACGAAGGTCTAGAAAATTCTAGAAAATATTCACTCTTGTCTTGAAGAGACCCAGATTTTAAGTGGTCGGAAAAACAAGCAGGCAGCGAGTTCAATTCGTTAGCGGATCTGTAAACTATCGACTCTACATATCGGACTTTATTCTACGGAGTAGTCGAAATATGAGCCTATGCGAAAAGTCTTCATTACTTTTCAGCTAATAATAATAACCTTTACCTTAGGTTTATAATACTATACTAGCCCTTACTCAACTGAAATTACTATATTAGCAATACATGTTGAAAGGTTTCCCTGCTCGCTGCTTCGCTAGAAATCACATCCGGTCACACGCAACTTCACGACGTGATAGGTAAACAGCGGGGTTTTCAATGACCTGGATTTAAAGCCGTTACTAAGGACTATGTACTAGATAAGCCTTGGTAACAGCTTGTTAGCGTAGTATCGTAGTTGTCTAAGCATAGTGGTTAGCTATATAGCTAGTCCATCTTTAAAACGTTAGGTTATATTTGTTCCGTGTTTTCTGGGTATTTTCTATGTATAATAGAAAATATCTATCTATGTATTGTATTACGTATATACATACATATATCAGTCATCTAGTACACCCATAACACAAATTCTGCTTAGAATGGACTGATTGTCAACACCTTTTTTAAATGCCTTTGTAATAGTTTATTTTAGTAAGAGATGCAATATTGCATCTCGTACAAACAACGTATACAAAATAAAACTATTATACAGGCATTAAAAAAAGTTATAATAGGTACCGCAAACAGGCCAGGGGATTTTTAAAATTCCTTTGTTTAACGTAAATACGATAAAATAGGTGGCGGTGCTAGTTTGGGTCAGGGAACCACCTTAATGAAAGGTAGCGCTGGTTTTGGTCAGTTACTTAGGGTAGTCAGTAGAAATTATTATGATGTAAGTAGCACGTACGGTGGCCTGAATGATGTCTATCTGTGTAATGGAAGAGATAATGGTAGCTTTAATGTGGCTATTAATGAGATACCATCGCTCACCGCTTTATGACATGCCCAGCTTTTTAAGTTATTGCTTCCGGTCAAGGACTGGATGATTTCTTTTTAAACTGCGTATGCATTCAGTAATATTGGTAGATGGATTGATCACACTAATATTATAAATGCGAAAGTTTGGATGGAAGTACACACATCCATCAATCAAGACAAACATCCGTCCATCTGGATGGATGTTTGTGACTTCCTCACGCCATAACGATTGAACCGATCTGGCTGAAATTTTGCATATATGTAGCTCTAAGCTTTGATTCAAAGGCTATTTATCCTATAAAACAGTTCCCATGGGATAAAAATAAACCTTAAACGTTTCCATAAAAACAACGCGTGCAAAGCCGCGTGCAGAAACTAGTGTTTTATAATTTTCCACCCGCGATGCGTGCGTTGTTTTTCGAATGTTTCTTTGTGGTTGGGAACATTCTTTATAAGCTAGTATTAAAACGGCTAAAGCGATTTTGATACAGTAGCTAAGCTATCAAAATACTCGATAGGTCTCCTATGGTTCTTACTTTAGCTATAGCTACATTCTGCAGGATTCAACCTTTCATTTAGCAAAAAAAGTTAAAAAGCGAGGACATAGACGGTTTTTCTATAGATTTCTATGAAGAACGGAACGGATAGCCTTATTCCCCATACAAACGTACTTTCCGCTTCATTTGGAAACTATGTCCCCGATCTTATTGAAATTTTCCATACGTAATCGGATGAAAAATAGCTATGTTTGCAGCAGTTTAGTTTTTGAAAAAACAATGATATTTAAATGAGAGCGAAACTAATTTTGACCACCAAATCGAGTCATGTTCAAGCGATTTTTTATGCATGATAGACACCTTTATTCGAAAATCTGTCGCCCTGCAAACGTCCTAAATATATATTCAACATTATAAATATACAAAAATATTTTTGCAATCAATCGTTTACGTACCCAAAATTAATCGGAAACGAAAAATATCAAAAAATGGTGCCAACACCAAGCACACGCACACAGCCACATGACAGCTTCGTATTAGATGGGTTTTTTCTATTTCTATTCTATTCTCACTCATAGCGCGCCCCATTTAATTTTACGTGAAACAACAACAAATCCGCATGGGAAAATCCGTTTCCGTTTGGGAGAGTTTCGTCGCCTTCTTAATTACTTTTAACTAATAACAGTAAACAGAGAGGTGGAGAAAAACCAATACTGACTAGCAACTTTAAAATCGAAAAAGGAAATGTGGAAGACCATATAAAAGATAGAAAGACGATTTAAAAACTGTAGCTGGAAAGTTATGGTCACATGTCAAACTAGGGCAAATGGATCACGTAGAATAAGTTATTTATAAATTTTATTTAGTAAGAGAAAGCGGCCTATTACACTACACGGTATTCAAGGCCCGGTAGTTAGGGAGGGCGTGACCCCTAGCAAGGGCGTCGATTATTACACTGCAGTGAACACCGGCTCCTTCACTCTCTGTGTACAGTCTGAATTAGTTATTTTTAATACACTACACTATAATACATACTAAATTTGGTTTTTTAATACCATACATACATACATATGTACTTAATTTGAATTTTTTATTACACTACTCGATTGTAAGGGCGATTAGGGAGCAAGGCTTGCCGGGACCGTCCGGTCGTCCTAGTTAGGGACCCTTACACTCTTAAGGGCCTACAATACCTCACCATTGTGTGAAAAGGATAGGCTTGGGATTTCGCGTTCATATGAGCGGGATAGAGTAGAACGTCATAACCGCAAAAATAACGTTTTTGTGTTTTTACGGTAAAAATAATAGTAATTTTGAAAATCTAAAGCACACACCGTCTGCTTTATACCCTGATTGTTTACTGTACAAAGTATCAAGGCTTATTTTAACGTATCTATTGAATAGCGACGGTTTAAAGTACAGTTTAAATTTTTTTTCTATCGAGAAAATTTCATGTAATCGTGTTTTCGAAACACTAGTGGTCTAGCATCAATCCTGAACTATAACATATTAAAATCTCAAAGTAAATGCTTTTGAGAATTGTGGAAGATGAGTGTGAAGAATCGTTGAAAATAACTGATTTCAGATAGTATCAACTCTTAACTCTTATTACACCACTCTTAGTTAGGGTAAGGGTCCCTGAATACCGTGTAGTGTAATAGGCCTTTAAAAAGCAAGACTCTGTGCTTCTCAAGATAAACAGTCCAAGGTCAGCGCGTCGCGCCAGGACCGGCCACTTTCTAGAAATAATTCATAAGTACACACGCGAAACGTTTAATGTAAGTGCCCGGTTTCACTTTTACTTTAAACTTGTTCTGTGCAGCTGGCAGATCTACCAGTATCGACTAATATTAAATTGATTTATTTCCTTTAGACCTTATAGGACTCTTGGACACGTCACAAAATTCAAGTTACTTGTGTAAAACTAGGCCATAAAGTGATCACTTTGTTCATTTTAAATAACCAAAATTTATAAGGTAAAGTAAAACGCATAAGTTACCTTTACCTTGTTAGGTTGTTAGTTTTCGAGTTGAAGCAAAACTAGTACGTCGTGTCGTGGAAGATACATAAAAAGGCAGCCGAACATAGAATTATGAAGAAGATGAAGCTTTCCTAGAACCGTACTATGCGGAAGACAGTTGTTCGCACATTCGTAATTCTTACTAGAACGAGTTTCAAAATTACTATAGCTGTGACCCGAGCCTCGATCTTTGGCACTTTGTACAGCTATTATGCGGAAGAATTATATACATTAGGTTTTATTTATATAACACGTAAATACCTGCTCGAATGGTGAGTAAACCGTGAAACTCTGAGCTTAGCATGATGAAAATGGGCGCTTTAACACCAAGATGGAAAAGGCTAGTTTTTCACGAAAGCAGAGTGAAGATGGGTAAAATGTCATATAATAGCTGCTGTTTTAACCGCGTTAAATTAGAATTCCACATTTCTACGGGGATAGAAAGGTCTTCCATTTGTAAATCCCGTAATGTCCCATAGGAATTTGATGTTTTACCAGAGCAAAAGTAGCTTATGTTACTCTCCATCCTTTCAACTAACTCTTTGCCAAAAATCAAGTCGATTGGTTGCTTAGTTAGGGCGTGAAGGAAGGACAAATAAAAAAAACAATTTCGCATTTATAATATTAGTTAGGATTTTAAACAAAAGGTATAAAACCAAAGAATTATTGGTGGAAAATAATCACATCCTTGCTGATTAGGCTGAAATTTAGTATGGGTATAGTTTGGGATCTGGAATAACATATAGGCTATTTTTTATCCCGATAAAATGCGGGTGAAGGCGCGGGCAGCAGCTAGTGTCTTATAAGCGAATTCCTATAGAATGACTATAAAACTATTTGTAGTCCCTCAAAGACGAACCTTTCTTGATCTGTACATGTCATAAAGGAACTAATTTATCTAATCTAAATTGAATTTTATTAGGTTTAGCTATAAGTAATCTGTACTTATTTTTAATGACGAGAAATTAATATACTCTTTTAATAAAATGAGTTAACCATTGTTAATGTGTATTACTGTTTCAATTAAATATTTTCGTTTCATTTCATGTATTCCAAACCGGAGTATGCCAACCAGCCTGTTAACCTGTAGGTATTATGAGTCATTTCCGAGCTGTACTTAGGACCTGTTAGGGCCAAGTATTGCGACACCAGCCGTTTCCATTCCATCGGTCTCCTGGCGGATTAGGACATGCTTCCAAAGGCAATGGTGTTGAGTATTGAGTAATTTTTAACCGACTACAAAAATTAAGGAGGTCCTTTGTTTGGCATGTTTAAATTACGGTATTGACGGGCCTCTTAAATCTGCCCAATACCCCTAAAAAGATACTACTTTAATACGTACCAATCCTATCCATCCAAAGGTGGCCTGGGAGAGATCGCTGTTAGCGATAAGGCCGCCGATTGTGCCACACTAGATATAGTTAGTATTTAAGTTCTTGTTTCTATTTCATGTATTGATGGTGAAATAAAGATATATTCTATTCTACTAGTTGCAAGATATAATTTTTCTAATAACTTTAATTAATAGCTATTTTATACACTTAAATTAATAGCTATTTTCTTAAATTAATAGCTATTTTCTTAAATTAATAGCTATTTTCTTAAATTAATAGCTATTTTCTTAAATTAATTGCTATTTTCTTAAATTAATAGCTATTTTCTATACACTTAGGATTGTTGTTCCCAATGAATGCACCATATTTGAATTTCATTAATGTATGTTTACAAACATTCTACATCGAGTTTGGCTGTTGAGACCTTTCTTTCTCTTGGGGTCCTCCCAGGATATACCCAGGTAATACCATGCACTATAAGAGACATTTTAATAAAAGTAATGGTCGTAGCGAAAGCGACACAATTAACCTTGAACTTTTTATTTCGTTTTATTCTTCGTATATAGCAGATGGCCTTAAAGAAAGTCAGTGAACTGAGCCCTTATTTATTTACAAGGAAAGTACAGAGCCTTCCGGGTCGTCCCTTGCATACAGGGAAATTATTCAAGGTTTTCTTTGTTTTCAAAGTAAATATAGCAAATAAATGAATGTAATGTTGTAAACAACATTACATAAATATATATTTGTTATACATATATATAAGAGTTATTATGATATTAGTGAGCATTATGTTATTGAATTTGCATTGTATTTACATATTTATGAAATTTTTCAGGTACAAATTACCAGACCTTGTATAACACGTGAGTACCTAACCTACCTATTTATTTTAAGTAATGTTTTTTATAATATGTATATATTTAACGTGTCCCATTGGTGGGAAAAGGTCTGTTGTTACAAGATACAGGTAAACTATGAACCGTATTTGTGTTGAAGAACACCGAGGCATTTGTTCAATAAATAAATAATGTTGAACAATGCACACAGCATCATCTAGCCCTAAACTAAGCAGAGCTTGTGTTATGGGAACTAGATGAATGATATACATACATAATATCATATATTACATAGATATATATATTTATTATACATAGATAATACCCAGAACACCCGAGACAGATATTTGCAGATCGTACAAACATTTGTCCCAAGACGGGAATCGAACCCGCAACCTTCTGCGTCGCAGGCGAACCTTCACCCACCGCGCTACATCGATCGGTCGTCGAATCAATGTACGATAGTCAGTAGATAAAGCCTCATCTGGCCTTTGAAGTAGCAGTTTACTTTATTACTCTGTTAGGAGCCTTAATCACCTATCTCACCATTGAATAACGCAAAATATTGCTATTCTTAGAATAAAGGCTATGTTTGTTTATCTGAGGAAAAATCGCCTGTTAGAAAAATAACTAAAGGTCACCTATGGTTTCAAAAATGAACCAATCCGCCTGCCAAGCGTGGTGATTATGGCAAAACCCCCCTACATGGGAGACCATTCACTCGATGGACCGACGACATCGTAGCGGTCGCAGGGAGTCGATGAATGGAGGCGGCTCAGGACCGCTTTTTGTGGCATCGTATGGGGAGGCCTATGTCCAGTAGTGGACGTGTATGGGCTGATATGATGATTGTTTATCTGATTGAAAAATCGGCCATTAGAAAAACTATTAAAAGTCACCAATGGTTTTATTAATAAAACTTTTTAAACTTTCGCGATTTGTTGACATAATTAAAGATTATTTATCGGGTATTTATCGCGTACCTTTTGTTATATTTTCCCCTACGTTTCCATCGCGGTACAGCGATCGTGGTCACGGGGCGACTCAGGTTTACTAATGCCGACGCGGTTTTATTAATGCCGGGTCTACACGTGTGCCTCGAGGCGAGACTGTCTCAACTTGATGCTTTTATAAATCTGTATTTCGCTACAAACTTTGATCAAGCAACGACATTGTACCAAGAAGATTGGTTCACAGCTATTCTCCGAAATTAGACCGCCTCACTAATGCGCATGAGTCCGGGATAGCTCGAACAGCATCCTGAGAACTATTGCTGATAGACTCTCCTCTCCTATATGGATATGTTTTGTGCGTAGGGTAATAGGTGTAATATGTATGATGTTTCCCTTTATAATTAGTGTGTGTGAGTAGTTGTTATTGTTACTTTTATTACTTTTTTACTTTTTCTTTTAACTTTAATAAGTCTATAGTGGTTTTACTAACAAAATATGAATCATTTTTTTATTATCAAGTTATGATATTTTGTTCTTCGTTGTTTATTTTACCCTCCCGCGTGAGGTATCAAAACACTCGTATATATTCCGGGAGTATTCCTAACTAGATCTTTTGAAAGCCTTTAGGGAGTAAAGGCATTTTGCAAAAAAAGTTGACAAGCGGGAACAGAGTCGATTTTTTAAATAGATTTTAATGAATTGTTAACGCTCGAATGAATACCCAAACACCTGAGTTGGTTTAAAAGATTCATAAGTCGTGATTTTTTGACAGTTTTCAATGAAAATCTGTCACTTTGTCTCTTGAGACATGCTTAAACGTGAGTTGCGTTTGAGTATTCGGACGCGACTAAGCCAAGTTTAATTTTAGTGTGCTTGGAACTACTCTGTCTGGGTATATCATTATGTAAAACGTGATCACCATGACAATTATCATCGTGACTATTATTCGTTACTCTGCCTGCCAGCCATTTCAGAGAAACAATTATCTGATCTCTTACTGTTGACGTCATACGACGTAAACGTTAAAAAAACCATTTATTTAGTATAACTACGATCCATCATTTGTTTTTAACATAAACTCTCATATAAAATGTTAGTTTTCTTAACCGACTGTGGTTACTATTGTTACATTAAGTAAATTCTATTAAATCAAAAACAAATGAATGAAATCGAGTTGCATATTATTATAATCCAATCAAATTGAATTTAGGCAATCAAATAATTATGATAATAAAAAATAAAACGTTTATTAATGCAGACAGTTACAAGCTTTTATTCTACTTGCCCTTCTAGATTCTAGTTTGTGTGGGACCAATCTTGCAACTGAATTTTAGACCAGTTATCCTTAACCGATTGAGCTGGGCATTCGTAAGATCGGTGACAATACAATGTTATGGTACCATTGAAGTTAGGCATTTTCCTAATTCGAATAGGTATTATAAATGTTAGGCCAGACAAGAATATTCATTATACATTCGCAATAATTTATTGTTATGAAATATTTAAACACAAAATTATATTAACTAAAAATACATAATTACTGTCAACACAAGAGCAAAGTTCAAGACTATTGAACATTTAAGTATGGGTAAATTAACCAAGAGGGTTGGGGGGCGTACGAATATCGACCCCTCCAACTCAACCCGTGGATGTCGTAAGAGCCGACTAAGGGAACCTACCAGAGGAAGGGCACCAGCTTCCTTCTGAGTATTTTTAAACACCAACACTACGATCACCAATCCGCCCTGCCATGCGTGGTGATTATGGCAAATCCCCCCCTACATGGGAGACCATCCACTCGATGGACCGATGACATCGTAGCGGTCGCAGGGAGTCGATGGATGGAGGCGGCTCAGGACCGCTATTTGTGGCGTCGTACGGGGGAGGCCTATGTCCATCCGTGGACGTGTATGGGTTGATGATGATGATGAAATTAAGCAAAAAATTTAAGAGTATTAAATTGTTTGCTTAATTATTTCACTTCTTCCACTAGTGGACAAAAAATTTAAGTGAAGAGAATATCAATAACACCTTATTTCTTATTTGATAATAATAACTATGTTTATAGTATAAAATTTAACTTATCTAAGAGCTTATTTTGTAAGCCTAAAGAAATAAAGTTATTGATTCTGATTCTGATTGCGTATTTGATTGTTATTTTCTTTGTCAATAAAGATATTTAAGAGTATTAAAGGGAGGTAAGTTATTTAGATTTACTTAGTGATCATATGATAAATATTATGACAGTGAAGGTATCATGTACCTATGTAGGTATGTACAAATGGGTTAATGTTTTCACACTGTAATAAGTTAATCTTCCGTAAAAGCAAAAAAGCTTTCTAAATGTATTCAATTGTGATTTATGAAAAACTACTTTTTAGGTAGTTTTAGTCCTTGCAGAACGCAGAAAATATTAAAAGGCCGCTGAAATATTTGAATTGCGCGCGGATTTGTGTCAGATTCCAAGTCACGGAAACTTTTCGATCGAGTTAGAATAACCCTGCTGGAGCCTATGGATTCACATATGCATAGCATATGATACTGTGTACATAGACTGAAGAAGATGTCCATAGACGGATGAAGTACATATGTATATCTGCTGATGAAGAGATATCTCTATGTCTCCTCATCACCACTTCATTGTTTTCAGCGTTAAGACCGCCTGTTGTACTGTTTTTTTAATTTAGACATGAGATTTTTTGTTTTCTAACTTATCCATACAATAGAGTGCCCAAGCTGTGCAGCAAATATAAATGCTCGTCGTTGTGACGTGCAGCAGCGACGAATTAATCCTTTATCTTTTGCACTAACAACTTTGAACTCTTATTTGTATATACCTATTTTAAATTTTCTCCTTACAAAGATTGCCTGGGACAATTCGCTTTCAGCGAAAAGGACGCCTATTGTACCTGTTATTCTTAATATAATTAGTTATATTATGCCATGCCATGTTTATATTTACACAATTCATTCTTTATTTTCGTTCTACTACACTAGGCCTAGGATACTAGACCATTTCTGCTGGTAGAGTAGAACGACAATCGGACTACTGATTCAGCAGTCCGATGATCGAACTCATGGGAGTACCTCATCTCAGTAGTTCGATGATTCAAAAAATCGACTAACGAGATCTTTTATCCGATATAACCGTTATAAGCTACTTCTTGGGGTACCATACAATTTTCACTTTCATACAGACCTTATGCCCTACATTCTGTTACGCAACACCAGGTCATCGACAAAGCTCTATAATGCCCTCAATGCCCATAATGTCTTTTGTGTAGGCCACTGTAGCGTCAAGCCAGTCTGTGGCACAATGGATCGCTTTCCATCTGACCTACTAATAGTGTTGGGATACGTTGCCTTGGTCGTTTATATCGATGAAATAAATTGGTATTAACAAAATCGATATGAAATTGCACAGGAGCAAGATTACGGTTCTCTATAGGGATCGATAAGCATCGATTTTGTCTCTGGTTTATAAATTTTTTGACCGATTTTATCGACATCGACGATAAAATCGGTGCATTAATTTAGTATCATTTATTAGCTCTTGATGCATATTTTATCTTATTATTGCTGATAGATAAATATTATGTGTTGATTGAGCCAATTTACTTTTCTTACCAAAAAATATTACGTTTACGTTATTACTACCTACATATGTACTATAACTTTTGTCGTTGCCTTGTAGGAGATAGTACATCGAAAATAGTTATCAAATTTACTCGCTCAATCAGTATTTAAGTAATTTTTATAATTACATTAATTAGATATGGTTATCACGTAAATACCTCAGGGTATTTGTGTAAAATATGATAACATTCACTAATCATAAATCCGGAAGCATGGCAATAAAGCAAACGTTTTATTTATTTACATTTATTTATTGGCTATAAATACTTTGAAAATCAAGTAAAAAGATGAATTTGGAAACATTTTGAATTATGTGCAGCTTATTTTATTGTTTATTCAATATTATTATATCACCCCTTTCGGCTTAGTACACATGTTTCGTGAATGAATGATATACTTTATTGTACCTATAAAATTACATAAAAACTCTTATATCTAAAATTAAAATAATTACAGTACAAAAGGCGGCCTTATCGCTGAGAGCAATTTCTCCCAGGCAACCTTTAACCCTTTAACGTGGCACCCTATATAATGATAATCTATACTTATAATAAAACTGTAACAGGTCCAATTTTGTACATTGAAGATATTTTGAATCTTTTTTGGAGTGCACTTTATTATCGATACTGATGCCAAAAATGATTTTTTTTTATCATGTCTGTCTGTCTGTCTGTCTGTATCTTGGCCGCGCATAACTCCGAAACTACTGAACGTATTGAAATGAAACTTGGCAGGATTTCAGTTCATACTACGAGGAAGGACATAGGGTACTTTTATCCCGGATTTCAGTAGGGTTCCCTTGGGAGAGGGGATGAAAGTAAAATTTCTTGGCTGCGCGTAACGTCGAAACTACCGAATGTATTCAAATGAAACTTGGCAGAATTTAAGTTCATTCTAAGAGGAAGGATATAGAATACTTTTTATCCCGGATTTCAATAGGGTTCTCTTGGGAGAGGGGATGAAAGTAAAATTCCTTGGCTACGCGTAGCGCCGAAACTACTGAATGTATTCTAATGAAACTTAGTATGATTTAAGTTCATATTACGAGAAAGAGCATAAAATACTTTTTATCCCGAAATTCATCAGGGTTCACTTGGGAGAGGGGATGGAAGTGAAATTTCTCGGCCTCGCATAGCGCCGAAACTACTGAATGTATTGAAATGAATCTTGGCACAATTTGAGTTCTACATTGCCCCTCAGTGGGACCCGCAGTGTCCCCCCCCCCGCAGTGGGTCCGACTGAGGGCAATGTGGGGACATTGCCCTCAGTCGGACCCACTCAGTTGCCCCCCACAGTGGGGGGCACCGGCAGTGGGGGTCCCACATTGCCCCGCAGTGGGACCTCAGTAGCCCCCACAGTGGGGGCACCGGCAGTGGGGCCCCGGCAGTGGGGCCCCCGCAGTGGGGCCCCCACATTGCCCCGCAGTGGGACCCCCAGTAGCCCCCCACAGTGGGGTGCACTCGCAGAGTGGCCCCCACATTGCCCCGCATTGGGACCTCAGTAGCCCCCACAGTGGGGGCACCGGCAGTGGGGCCCCAGCAGTGGGGCCCGGAAGTGAGGGCCCCCGCAGTGGGCACCCCACATTGCCCCGCAGTGGGACCGCCAGTAGCCCCCCACAGTGGCCCCCCCCGCAGTAAGGTAAAATTTATTGGCTGCGCATAGCGCTGAAACTACTAAATATATTCAAATGAAACTGATTTAGTTCATACTACGAAGGACATGTTATACTTTTATCCTGGAATTCGTTAGGGTTTCCCTTGGCAGTGGGGATGGATGTGATTTTTCTCGGCCATAGCGCTTAAACTACTGAATGGATTCGAATGAAACTTAGCATGAATTGAGTTCATTCATACTACGAGGAAGGACATAAAATACGAGTCCATACCCCAAAGGCAACAAAATGATTACAAAATTGTTATTAGCGCCGATAAACGACCTACAGGACAGCATCCGGTCAGTACAAAGCTCTCGCTGCTAATGATGCTGCCGTCGTCCTGGTAAATCAGCACTGTGACAAGCGGGACATTGTGCTGCGTACCCGGGATGACCGCTTGCAACGCATAAGCGAAAGGCACCAGGCATTTGATGCTCTTCAGTACTCGCTTATATACCGACTGTCGTGGCGAAGACTGATACAACTTTGATCTTTGACATGGGAATCCGACAACTGAAGAGACTGTCGACACTAAAAAGTTTCCGCAAATGCAATTCTACGCCTAGATACATTTTACCAATGAGAAAAGTTCGCTTGCTCACCTGCAAAGGTTTCGAGGTTTGTTCAACTGTTTTCTGGTGTACGCTTACGCCAAAATAAAAACGGAGCGTTTGGTATACATCAGAATAGAACACATTAGAGAAGACTGCGCGCTGAGAATTATGTAGATCTGCGAGACGCCATGAATAAAGATAGAAATTGTGAAGATTTACGACGACTGGTGATTCTTCCTTCCAGTTTTAGAACTGGACAATAGATGTGTAGTGCCCTATTCTCCAGTAGGTACAATCAAAAGCTTTTGAAGCGCATAATATACCTAGGTTAATGTGGAGCTGTGTGACGTCCAGTCAATAAAATCTAGGTATATGTAAATCTATACTATACTACATTAATAAAAATAAGTAAGGTTTGTGAGGTTGTACGGGGTAATCTATGAATCTACTGAGCCGATTTTGAAAATTATTTTACCTATTATTAATATAATAACCACGTTATTTGTGAGTACTATAGGCTATATATATAATAACAACCAAAGATGTAAATCGTTAGATATGCCCTGACACCAAAAATTGTGGCATTGTCTTTGAAGTATGTAGACGTGCGCGCCGCGTCGGCACGCGCCGCTGTTTTCTCACGCCGCCGCCGCCGTCTCTATCAGTCGCGTCGGTGCGACGACCAGCAACCAGACCGGAGAATCTGTTCAAAACTCTCCAATAAACATATCATTTATCCCTCCAGTACTTAAGAATGTAGTCTCCTTCAAGGTTTTCTGTCATTGCGGTTGCTAGAAGAAGTAGAAATCTTCAGCGCACCACTGCTATGTTTCTTAGATAGTTTTGATAAAACAGATTATCTATACAGTCTGGTCGCTGGTCGGCGCGCTGACTGATCGACTACACATGGGGCAGCGACGGCGCGGTAGTTGCAGTGGCGCGGCGCGGCAGTGGATAGTCTCGAAAAACGCTCGCTCCTTTCGCTGTTATTACTGTGTACCTTACACTAAATACCGACCTATCAAATGAAAGCTCTTGTAGCCTAGATCGAGCTGTATTTTTTTTTTGTTTTGAAATGTGACTTCGTACATCGCTTTCTACAACAAACTTAGCGAACCTCTTTGACTGTTCATGCAGGAAAGCAAAAAACAGTAAGAATCCCATTTTTAATGATTTATTAATTTTTTTATTATTTTTGCGCCTTACGTCTTGTAATAGCAATTTCAAACCGTCATAATATGTAGCTCCGGACACAGTAAATTTATTGTAAACTATGAGCGTGACATGATCACTCTGATCGCTGATTTAATGAATAAAGATATAAAAAAAAAAAACTCGAGACAGACGATTGAAACTAAAACAGTCACGACGACGTTACGGTTAGGGGCTAACTACTATTTAATTTTAAATAACCTACATAAGAGACAAAAAATCAAACCACGCCGGCGCGGCGGCGCCGCCACACTGACCGTGGAGGTCGGCGCGCCGCCGCCGGCAAATTTAAGGTCGGGTCGCACGTCTAAGTCTGTGTACCACAGATTAGCTGGTAGTTTTACTTTGTTTATAGTCCGGTCGCAACGCTACAGCAGCGGAAGGAAAAATAATAGTTATTTAATTATATCGCAATCCTATGAGTGAAATGTTACGCCTTTGGATTTATTTGTATTTTAACAATTTATTGTTGCATTTGCGAAATGCACGCGAGGGCATTTTGAGACACTTTTCAACAAAAAATGCCAAAGTTAAACAGGTCCAGCTAGCACCGTGTTTAGATGTACACTGATTCCAAATGAGTGAGCGAACTCATTTCGCGTGGCACACAAAACGGCGCGGTCTCACTACGGTAAGGGCCTATCTAACGATTTACATCTTTGATAACAACTAAAAATGTTTACCGCCCAACGAAGTGGGCACGGGTCAGCTAGTCTTAAAATAAGCTTACTCCATGGTCAAATTTTTACCTGAAAGCGAGCTATTGATTAAAAAGATACTTTGACCTTTAATTTAAAACACTGATAAATTTTGTAGGAATAATTAGTACCGACGATAAATAAATTACGATTTTTATCTTTTCGACTAGATAAGTGTGAACGAACTATTGTTAAAGAGGATTAGTATTTTTTACGCAGCTTGATAATTATTCATAGATAAATATTAAAATTGTTTGGTGTTTTATTCAGAACACATTGTTCTTATTTTATGCTTTTAAATTGTTGGCACAGTCTTTACCAGAGGTACATACGTACATACGCGCTGAAGTGGATCTTACTCTGGGGTCCGAACTGGTGACCACAGAGATGGCCAGATGTCCCGGTCCCTTGCCAGTCGACGAGTCATCGACGACGCTTCGTGTAGATCTTAACCAGATGTTCAAGAGAAAACGAAAATTCCAGAAAAAAATCTAGTGAGACTGAAAAGTTTAAGGGAATTCCCCTCGGGATCACGAGAACGAAGTCCCGGGCGCTGACTAGTGGTAATTGTAACTATTATGCCGTGGGATGTGCTACTGGTCACGTATCTTCGCGAATGCTACGCGAGTTTTTATGACGTGATCGGAAATAGATACTACAACGCTATGAGCTATTTTACGCATACAATCATTTATTAAAAATATTTCTTGTGCATGAAGTTTAAAAAACGTAATTTTTATTCACTATGAGTATA
The DNA here is from genome assembly GCA_947859395.1 of Eupithecia insigniata. Lineage (NCBI taxonomy): Eukaryota > Metazoa > Arthropoda > Insecta > Lepidoptera > Geometridae > Eupithecia > Eupithecia insigniata. The sequence goes on along the minus strand of OX402018.1, from coordinate 1,017,522 downwards.
TTTTTGTTTATTGATATTGAAGTTATTTTCACCCTGAATCTCTGCTTTTTAGCCTAATTCGTCCTGGACATAAGCTTCCCAGAACTTCAACTCGTCACGGACTTTTGCGGTCCCACGCCAAAAGTGAACAGAATAAACAATTTGAATTTTATTTTGTGATTTTACAAAATACTTACTTTCTACTTTTATCATTAAAGCTTTTGTGCAGATTTTTTGACACTTCTGCAAAACAATTTGAAGTATCGATACAATATGCCGATGTTCCTCCCATCTCTAGATAACATGATGAAACATAAAGCCAGACTCACTTTCCTTTGACCTGAGCGTTGCTAATCAGACAAACATAGCACCATTACACAAATATGTATGTATATTGTATTTGTTTATGTAGGTAGGGTTCTTCCACTCTCATCTTGCGTACGCCTTCACGGCGGCTTTTTCGCGCTTAAATCGCATTTAGACGAAACAAAATTAGAAGTACAATGCACAATTTGATACTTGGCCTTCTACGTGAGAAAAAGTTTTAGTCGTAAAACAACTAAAATTGTTCGTAAGTTTGTCAAAAAATCGGCAAAGGCTAGCGCCGAATTGAGGTATTGGCAAAAGATTTAAATCTATTGAAATCTTTAGTAAAGACACTGTATGTATCTGCGTAGCCGCGCACCCATTGTCTAACTTTAGTTACGATCCTTTTCTATAAATATGACAGCTAAATGACAGTTGTATGAGAGATATGTCATATTTTTCTGTTAACTACTCGCTGAACAAGAAACAAAGATAAGTAGGTACAAATAAGAAATGGACTTTAAACAAGCAGGATATAACTTATCGAGAAATTAACGAAGTAAATATTTAACAAATGTGTGATGCATGTTAATTATTTACGATTGATTAATATTGGTACCTTATATACATAAAATATTTTTCAATGTTTGTTTGATTATTAATAAAGTATCTGATATTAACAAAATTCCGTTTCTCATTTCCATGATCACGGGCCATATAGTGAGCCGGTCCTTTGGGAGGCATGCGTGGAGCCGAAGCCAACAGCACAGAGGCCCTTTATGAGAATTAATCTAAAGGCGAGAGCTACACATAGCGGGTATCATCCTTGGTTGCACAATATGATACACCCGAAGATGATATACGCCAGGTGTAGAGACTATTGCAAAGGAAAATGAAAATAACAAAAAAAGCCAGACGTGGTGAATGGATGGACTGGGTAATTGGGCTATGGTGGAAACTATGGATGCCTGCCATAAACATACTCTCAATACTTTATTAACAAAATTATTATTACGATGAATCCACCTGTCGACTATAGAGCTTCTAATTTTTTTTTTTACATTTCTACAAATTTTATTTTACTAATTTTATACTTATTTACTAAAACGCATAATAATGTGTGTTGGTGTAGAAAGGAACGTTTATCCTTCATGTTGATTGCGTGACACATCAAGGTTTCACCGTAGGTAGGTAGTGCTCTCCAGGACTCCACAGTTCTGTATAGTAGCGCCTGGGGGTGCAGTCTCGACATCGACATAGTTAACGATCGTAAAGTACCGATCGCTAACTGTTCACGAAAACATTTGCTTGATATACCGATGTTTTTGCTAAATGCAAATCTTCTACCAAGAAAAAGTCCAAAATCGTAACTTGAGACGTCGCTAACTTATCAAAAAACCGCAATAATAGAGCGGATAAATGAAGTTCGAACGCATTACTATTGTTAAATACCCGCAATTTAAGTAAAATAGATAATAATTACCGACGATCGCTACATACTTATCGGGCTGTTTAATTTGCTCGCAATCACATTCGCAAAATCGTAAAGTTGACAGTTGTTTTCGGTACGGTTGCGACATAAATCGATAGTTCCGATGGTAGATCTATTTTAATTTAAGGATTTTGACTTTTTCTTAGTGTACATCTATAGTATATATAATGAAATAGATCGTTTTCTTTTCGTTTGAAACTTGATTCTTGTGAAGACATTCAAAAATCCTTAACATGTGACCGGTAAGACTGCGACCGATCTATCTTTCTATCTATCTATCTTTGTCGAGACTGCATCCCCAGGGGATCCCTGGTTTGGACTGCATAAGTTTTGGGTTGAAATGTGCGATGGAATAGAAGTGTATGCTGCGCCGCCGCCGCACTGCGTCGACTGCGCGCCAGCCGCAACAGCCTCCTAGCAATGATTGCTAAAGATGTAAACGGCCGATTCCTGCGGCATTGGGTAGGGGTGCATTCGGTGCTTGCGACCTACACCTGGCACTGAGTGCATACTTGCCCGAATCAACGGGGTTACTTATGTAATCTTTTGATTGGATTTATGACTGTGTCTCCTCATGTGGACCACTATTACGGGTCTGAAAAAATATTTTTATTTGATATTATTTATAGAATATCATGATATTATAATACATTTGTAGTCTTATGTGTGTTTATTGCGATCACCAATCCGCCTACCAAGCGTGGTGATTATGGCAAATCCCCCCCTACATGGGAGACCATCCACTCGATGGACCGAAGACATCGTAGCGGTCGCAGGAAGTCGATGGATGGAGGCGGCTCAGGACCGCTATTTGTGGCGTCGTACGGGGGAGGCCTATGTCCAGCCGTGGACGTGTATGGGCTGATGATGATGATGATGTGTGTTTATTTTGCCACGACGCTATTATATTGTTTTCACCTAATACTGTGTGAGGAAAACTGCCTTAAAACAGGTTAAATACCGAATACTTACACAAAAGTCCATCTTGTCCAGTTCCTCAACTTCAAAATCTTTTCTATGTAGATTGTACGTTATACACAAACTTCCCAATCTTCAAGTCTATAGTTTGTACTTAAGTAGGTATATCATTAAGTTTTTGTCGTGTAGAGTCCAATTTTCAACTCATTATTGTGCTACTTAGCTTCTGACACAATTTAAGCACAAAAACCGAAATAATGTACCGTTAGTGCAATTTGTGCCGGCACTCGAATTATTCTGCCATCTTGCGATCTTTTGTCCGCTGTTGCGTGGTTTTGGAGTTCCGTAAATCTCAAATCTAATAATACATTGAAAACTTTATCTCTATTTTAAAACTAACTCAAAGCTATTATATAAACCTTACATAGCCTGTCCCTAAGCAAAAATGGGAAATACGAATTCACAGGATCATCTTATAAAGGTTTATTTTATATTTTTGGTGTACAAATAAAGCAATAGGCGAAATAGTTCGATAGGCCTCCGCAAAATAGTTTCATAGTACATACACCACTCGCCTTAGACTGATTCTGCAGTTTGATATAAAAAAAATTGAGAAGGAGGCCAAGAGGAGGACCCACCTGGGCTGGCGTTTGGGAAACTACGCGGAGTCTCCTCTTCTCTGTCTACTAAGCTTAAATAAACGCATTGAATCGAATAATCCATCTATCCATCGCATCGCAATTAATAAACAGGTCGAATCAAGCAGTAAATCCTGCGTCTGACGTCAACAGCCTGATATATTATCACGGAGAGCGATAAGGTTCCAATGGAGTGCCAAGTCACACGTGTGTGGCATACTGACGGTTGGTGATGTATGGACACGAGACCTTTTCGTAATAAATGCATGAATTGCTTGTTCCTTAGCATGGCAAGTTTTCAGTTTGGGAAACCGACAACTTGGTTGGGTAATTGACATTTAGATGCAGACATATTGGCATGTGGGTAAGTCGTTAGCGGACGTACCTAAACGGGCTGGAATAGAGAAAATTGCATACATAAATACATTGCGTAAATAATCTGAAGTAGGGAAGGAATTCTATTAGAATTTTATTCCATACTTATTTTACGCATTCGATTTCATTTTTGGCTAATCTTTTTTTTTAAAGTAACAATCGTTTATTGCTACAAGTTAGGGAACAGAAATAGTTTTGAAAAACGATGTCATCTGCAGAAGTTTAAAACTGTGTCGCAGAATGACAACGCCTTCCTCACAAACCAGTATGATTAGGTAGAGTACCTCATACAAAAACATTTACAGAGAACTATTAAAAATATTTTTATACCTAATTTTAAACTATTTAAAATTAACGTAAAGCCAGTGTCATAGAATACGTAAGTATGAGTGTGTGTAAGTTATAAGTGTGAGTGAAAGAGAGTGTGTGTATGTGTGTGTGGGTGTGTTTGTGAATGTATCAGCCTCAGACTAAACACAGGACCGGGGGAAGAAGAGTATAACGACATTCATAATTTATTTATTGATCACCAAAATATTGTACACTAAAACTAGCTTAGTGTTACGATTCTAAAAATCATGTCAAGTGTCAATATATGTATATGTGAAAAAAGCATGCAGGAAATAATAATGTGCGAGTAACGTAGATAAAACATTAATAAAATTCATTTTTGCATTTCAATACCTCAATAAAATATAAAATACAATGATTTAGTTCATATAAAAAGTCTTAAAATTAAATTCAAAACAGTAAATGATATAATTAGCCGGAAACGTCCCGCTGCATGATGCACAAAGGTCTGGATCCGTCCATTCGTCACGAATTAACAATGATTCACGACACTGTGAAACTTCAAAATATAATCTTAAAGCTAATTTTAATTTATCATTCATCAAGCCACTTCTCGAAAAGTTTAAAACAGTAGCAACCCATTCATGATTGACAACAACCTTGTACATTTCCTTTAAGGCTGGACCTCACAGATTGGCCAGTATCTACTATCTGCCTATCTAGAGACGCAACGTCACTCACTCACTCGTCACATTCGTCAGTATTCCACTGTCCTTTGTCGAGATCGCACGTATTCACGGCTTTAGTTTACCGATAGTGTTTTGTTGTGACATACGGATTGTTTTGTGTTCTAGAAGTTCTAAGGATTTGTTTCCGGTAAGTTTTGTTCTCATTGCCGATTGTGACACGACATGTTATAAAGATGTGATGGTAACATACAGGTTTAGTTTATTACTTAATAACTGAATGTAGAATCTTCCTTGAAAAATCTAATTATTCACCAATTAAACGTACAAATTAAGTGTTAAAACAATATGTAAAACTGCATTTGCAGAAATTGCCTTGATACCTTAGCACGTTTTTATTTTTCATAAGTATATGCAACAGTTTTGACCTTCATAGATTTGTACTTTGCAAATTTTTGAGTCTATTGATTGCGAATTTTAAAACATCTGCAGCTTATTTTTGTATAACCTCATCAATGCCTAAAATAAATATTTTGTTGAAGAATATGCAATAGTCGCGTATTCTGGATAATATAAAACATGCAATAAGTAAAAAAGAAACGAAACCAACAAAAGTTCATTAGTACTAAATAATCCTTTGAAAATAAAGACATTAGAGAAGAGGTTTCTACAAGACAAGAGGTCTCTTCAAGACAAGAGTGAGCAGGTGTCTTCTAGACCTCCGTGATACACCGTCTGTCACTTACCATCAGGTGAAATTGTGGTCAAACGTAGGTCTATCCACGATAGTAAAAAACATCATTAGGTAGCCTATGCTATACACTGCTGAACATAGGCCGCCTGTTAGGGGAGGCCTATCAAAATGATCGCCACAGTGCCCTGTCTCCAGCACCATCCAGCTTCTGTTTGCAGTCTGTCACAGACCGTCATCCCACCCGATAATATATGGCGTCCTACTCTACGTTTGCTGACATAATATTAATTGATTCAATTTCCCTATGGGTAAAATACGTAATGTTTAGAGATATACTGGTACACTGATAAAGAGGTTTAATATAATAGGCTTTGCAGTTGTAACACTAAAATTTGTCCCAGTTGTGGATGTAATGGCACTTTCATTTCAAAATCGTCTCAGAACGAAAAAGCAAATTTTGCGAAATACAATTGCGTATTTGGAGAATTAAATTCGGCCACCAGATCTCGATGTAACTTGAGTTTATTGCGTATAAGTACAACTTTTAAATTTTGTCATATATTTTCCGTAGCTGACTAATCGAATGTTTTAAATTTTCGTAGTTATGATATCTTCGATAGAGGGTTAGCCTAGCCTAGTGTGGCCTACTGAAAAAATCGACAGACATTTACATTACTAGGTATTAATTGCTGTTCTCTTATGTTTTTGTGTAAATTGTGAATCTTCCTAAGATATGTACATACCTTGTTCTATTAATACATAGTTACGAATGAGCACCTAAATTATCTAATGTCTTTTGCTGTAATATATACTTTTTGACTTTACTAAATAAGTATTCTTATAAGAATCTTTAAATTATTATTTTTTTACTTTTTTAGGCAATTAAGTACTTCCGCGAAACACTCGGGTCTTCTAAAATCCGAACTAGCATGCGAATGTTATTTACGGAATAAAAAATGGCAAGTTTATTGTTCGTCTTCCCAACAAAACCTTCTACCCTTAAAGATATAAGGTTTTGTTGGGTTGTCTGTTGTCTGTCATACGATACATACGATTTTAGAGTATTGCATAACACGGTTAATAACTTCTCACCAATAATGTAAAGAATCGGTTATGCAGAAAAGTAACAAAATATAATAATATTATATTTTGTTCCCAGACAGAGAAACATATTATGTAGTTTCCAGCAGCCGGGCTGTTTGTCTTCGTGAGCGAATCCCTCAACCTAACCTTGGATATTGTAGTTTGGTCAAATTTTGTTTCTATATCGCCTACAGAATGTGTACCTACAGCACCCTTCAAATAATTCAATATTTGCTTTTTGTAATATTTCTAAACACTGGTATTTATAATTTATTTAACAATTTCTTCCGATGTTTAAGCAGGCTTACAGTGCATTCGTGGAAAGATAGACTAGTTAATTATAATGGGTAAGAAGCCAACACTATGACAACATCATAAATATCTTTACTCTTCACAAAGCTGTTCAAAAGGCTCCACTCATTTGTGGTGTAACCGTATATTACACTGTATTTGCAGTCGCTCATGGTGTAGAAGTTTAGACAAAGCCTTTCTCTTGTGAATGTAAATGTATGACTCCTCAGCAAGTTGCAAGACATTGTAAAATTGTTGACAAGTGAAAGAGGTGTTAAAATTTATAGAAAATCTGTTTGTTAGGAATAATTTAACTCACAACAAGCTTTACTGTGTTTTTTGACAGAAGTTTGTGTACGTTTAACAAAAGGAATCTTACGAATCTTTAAAAGTTATTGTATTTTAATGTCTGGTGTTTTATTATTATGTCATTAGGGCATTAATAACAAAACAAATATTTTTTTACTTTAATTGCTTGTGTCTACCTATATTAGACCAAAAAGCAATTCAAGTTCCTAGATTTAACAAAAAGGTGATGGTGACGAAAGCTAGGTTGAAAAAACCTAAGATGTTCATCATCATCAGCCCGTACACGTCCACTGCTGAACATAGGCCTCCCCCAAACGACGCCACGAATAGCGGTCCTGACCCGCCTCCATCCAACGAAAGCCTTTAACCAATGTGTATTTACCAGTTGTTAAGATGTTATATAACCATAAAAAATATATCGAAATAAACTGTATTGTGTTCCGGTTAGGAAATACATAGTTTTCTGTATTTTTATTATCATTTAATCAATTCATTATCTAAGGCTTAGAGTAATTAAAGCCGCGTTGACACGAGCAGAGTCTGCTCGGACAAGACTCGGACTCGGAGTGGATTTGTACGAGTAGCTTCATACGAGTGCCCTACCTACTAAGAAAGATTTTGATATTTGATGATGAATAACATAGTTCTTTCAGAAAAATGTCATGAGATGAAATAGACCGCGATTCGTTTAGATCGTATAGATCGGACACAGTAGTCCGAGTGCGCTCGGATTGGTGGTACGATGTCTTTCACCGTTCCAATTGTAAATCTCCTAAGGTAGTTTGGTGTTTTTGTGCCAGATGTCTGCTTTTTTTCTATTAAGGTAGGTAATCATAAAAGATAATGAAATCATTAAAAAAGGTATGTTTCAATTCAATATTATGGTAGAGCCAAGCATTATTATATTTTCGACTCGCAACTTAGAGTTTGCACGTCGTCGTCATGATACAAATAAATAAAACCCAGAAGCCTTGTTTATGTTGACTGTACTAAAACATTTCGTGTATGTGAGTGGGTATAATTTAATGAATGGTGCGTGATGTGATTGCGAATCTTTTTTGGATGTGATGGGAAGGAGCCACAATACGAGTTGCATCCGAGTAGTATCTGAGTCCACTCGGTCCGAGCATACTCTGATCGTGTCAACGCTGCTTTAATCTATAATATTAATTACGTAATCTTTTTGAAGGATTAATATAATTTCTAGCGTTGCTATCGGTAACATGATTTCGACAAAAAGTTGACGACAAAAAAATACGAACACTTATTATGATTAATATTATATTTGCAATAACTCATTTTGTTATTAATTGCGGTGTCAAAAATCTTATGAAAAACTTGTTACCTATGTACTTAAATTTTTTTTCTTGGGCAGAATTATGTAATATTTATAGACTTAATATGGTTTTGTTATGACTGAGAATCTTAATAGTTTTTAAAAGAAACTGGTAAGAAATCACCATTGTTTGACTTTTTAAGATTAGCTGGAGGAGAAATAGGTACCTACATATTTCTTTGTCGGTAATCTGGTAGGTATTAACCATAGTTATTAATAGTTATTATAATCAAACTATCAGGGCAAGTAGAATAAAAGCATGTAAAAAATTTAACTTTGAAGCTTGATGAAAATTTCGAGCTTTCCTTAGCATTCATTCTCTTGGCACATTTATAAGCCTTATCAACCCGTAGTCTTTATTCAAAGAAAATTACAACCAAATGATAGTTACAAATTAGAAATAGTATTTAAAATTGAAACAATTGAGCTAACTTCAGACGGTTGCAAACAATCTACAGGGCAACAACCCGTAGATTAATAAAGAAAAATCTCAGTCACCGCGACCTCATTATTTTCAATAACGTACTTTCTACCACTCAAGCTCCATCCGAGAATAGATCGGAGAAAGTTAAGGAACCATCTTTATACACAAACTTTTATATAAACAAAACCGATGTTGTACTGGTACTGAATGACTTGCGGCGTGCGGTGTGATTTCTCTCCTGATTTAGAATTAATACTATGAATTAAAATCATGATTGCGCTCACACACAATAGCATAGTAGAACACCTGTCATTTTTAACCTCCTTTTGAAGTCAAAAGGAGATTTTTTTTGTATGTAAGTACATACATATGTTCCGCGAAATCTCCGCCAATTATGGACCGATCTTGAAAATTCTTTCACTATTGTGTTGAAAATTATCCCCATAAAATTTTTATCTCCAGGGCAGGGGATAAGTATTTATCCCGCTAAACTTAAAATAAGTGTAAAAGTTAGGGAATTTGAAGTAGGTTTATCGTTTTTTAAAACACGCCATATTATTTATATTTGTCTTACTAAGAGGTCAACAATATCGTTTAGGGCTCGTTCAGACTCGCGACACTTTCTCCAGTTCAACAATAAATAATTCGGTGTCGAAGCGATCCATAGCGAGCTCGCGCGTGCGCAACAAAACGCTGTCTTATTGTCAAAAATTAACCCACCAGGAATCGCAAAATTTAAAACTCAGTGCTTTGTTTCCTTTAGATCTTATAGTATGTTCGACACGTCAGATAAATAAGTACAACTAGGAAATAAAGTGATCCTGTTGACGTTTTGTTCGCTTCAATTTAAGAAGTGAACAAGAAACCTTTACCTTGTTAGGTTTTTGGAATTGGAGCAAAACCAGTCCCAAGCTTCTCTGATATTTACATAATATCAGATTTTATCTAGACTGTAATAGAGGATAAATAAAACCGGTGATCAAAAAGCCAATATAACCCGGTCACCCGCCCAAGTACTGCCCGCGCTCGACGTTCATATAATCTTGTGGAGTCAGGTAGTGACCACAGCGAGTTTATTTCTACAAATGACATGTATATATCGCAACAAGCAATGCTACTTACTTATACTAGAAGCTACAAAATTTTATAAAAAAATCATAAAATAAATAGAATATTATAATATCATAAATGTCAATGTTTGTATGGATGGATGTATGGATATTTGTTACTCTTTCACGCAAAGCCTACTGAACCGATTAAATTTGCTATGGTTTATGTATGTAGTTTGGAACCTGGAATAACATATAGGCAATTTTTTATCCCGATAAAACGTGGGCGAAGGCGAGGGCAGCAGCTAGTTATTGTATAAAATCGCTGCATGCTGATCATATAGCCCACTCGCGCGCATATCTGATTGGCTCATTGTTTTGTCTAAATAAGGATAAACAAAATTAAATGAAATTCTAACAATACACATTAGTATATCTAGTTAAGTGTCTTTTTTCAATTATTTATCCAATATCTACACCAAAATATAGCTTTGTAGGTACCCCATAAAATTTTCATTGTTATTAGATTATATAATTTTAATTTACGAAATGTGACCGCATGTCATATCCGTGTTATATTTATTGGTATGTAAATTATAAAGGGGCAATTAATATTTCGTACGTGTGAGTTTTTGTGTTCTCTGTCTTATTAGATTTTATAAAGTTTTTGTCGAGACATCAAATTGTTACAAGCATTATTTCATTAAATGTCAGCGTGTTGCAATCAGGTATGCTTGTGTAGATTAACTTAAAACATCCAGAAATATTACGGTTTAAGTAGGTAGGTACTTAATACAACATAGATATCCTTAATGTGTACCCATGAAAATTATTTCTAGATGATTCTGATTTATTTATTTATTTTTATTTATTTAATTCGGTTAACCATCAGCTTAAATAATTACAGAAGAATTTAAAATAGACACAGAAAGCTAATAATAGGCATTCGCTAATAGAATCATACTAAACTATAAGTGTAGACACTGTCTTTCGTCGAACATTGCGTATTTAATAATGTATTAAAATTATATTCATTAAATTTAAAAACAAAATAATATATAAAAACTGGTCTTTAGTTTGTCCTCATATCCGATTTTTTAAATCCAGCTTAAGTTTTTCCATAACTCGTTAGTTTTCGGAAAAGGAAAAGCGGGAAGTCTTGGGCAGATGAATATCATTAGAAACTTAAAAGAAACTGACTGTACGAACGTTCGCTGTGTAACACGTTACATTACGCCCCGTTACGCCGATCTGTACTCACCTTTATAGACCTACATAGTAACCTAACTCTATTTATTAACGGAAGCTCTAAAACATTATTTGATGAGTTCATACCATGACCAAAGATTTAATTTATGATTGCCATAAATATATATATTATGGTTTATGCAATAAAATATTATATGAACTAAAATCAGTCTTCCTTAATAACATCCTGCATTGCTAGATCGTCATAAATGTATTAGATATAACAGATCACATTAAGTATTAAATAAATCTCAGATATACATACACAACACTTTTTATAAATATTGTTTAAAAAGAACTATGTAACTTGTAGGAAAATATAAGGTTATATGCTGTAAAAATAGAGCGATATGTTTTTTAAATAAATACAAATAAATAACTTTATATATAATAACTATATATGTATAGTATAGGTAGTTATCCTGTGACCACGACGTATCGCAATAGAAACTTCTTTTACAAAAACTTAAAATCCAATTCTTGAATATTAAAACTGTTTACGTGGAAAATAGTAAGCTCGGAAATAAAAAAAATATGGGACCACCTCGGGATCATTCTCTATACATATCGAAAATCAATAAAATTTGTTATTAATTTGCAGAGATATTGAGTAACAAACATCACTACGAAGTATAAAACAAAGTCGTTTCCCGCTGTCTGTCCCTATACATTATATGTATATGCTTAGATCCTTAAAACTACGCAACGGATTTTGATGTGGTTTTTTTAATAGATAGAGTGATTCAAGAGGAAGGTTTATAATGTTTATATGTATCAGCATTGCACCCGTGCGAAGCCGGAGCGGGTTGCTAGAACATAATAAAACATTCAGCCGGATTGATAACCTCCTCCTTTTAGCAGTCGGTTGAAATAGGATTTAAATTTTAAATCCGATCAGGCGCCAAACCACTACGCCATGGGAGTCGTCTTGTTAACATAATATCAAATAATAACACAATCTTCAAAGTCAGTTAAATAATTGCAACTTTTTACAACACAGCAATCAATTCGTCGGCTGAACCGGTTTCGATGTAATTTTAACCTGTATTATATTTATATTAAGTGAAGTAATATACGCCTTGTTTGTAACGCCTTCCTTTTTAACAATTTATTTTAAGATAGACCATTCTGACCCTGTGTTACCCTATACCCTAATTTGACTTATGTCTTTGTCATCTTTAGCAAGACATTTTGGTGTATTGTTATTTCGACCCAAATTTTCATCCTGCAAGCGAAAAGTAATAATAATTTTTGTCATTTCAACCCACACAAGTTTGACGTTGTTGTTTCAACCCACCCAAAAGAAAACAAGCGTTAATCAGCAAAAGTATGGCAAAAGTACCATCCGATCAAAAACTATGAAACTTATTTAAATTTGTTTTCTTCTATTGACATAAACACAGATTAGGTAATGTTACTTCGTACATAATAAGTCAGGGGTAGGTATCCTAACTATTATTATGTGAAAGTTTGTTTGTTTGTTTGTCCCTCTTCACGCCCTAACTAAGCAACCAATCGACTTTATTTTAGGCATAGAGTTAGTTGTAAGCACGGAGAGTAACATAGGCATTTTGTCCTGGTAAAACATCAAATTCCCATGGGACATTTACGGGAATATTCGTATTTTTAAAGCGGGTCATACCGCGGGGAACATTTAGTGAGTATAAAATGCTATTGCTTAACACTTTCATGGCTCACGGCGCACTTGCCCCCTTCAGCCCCCTATAGGGTCCTAGCTCCGTTTGCGTAGAAACAACGCGAGCGAAGGCGCGGGCAGATGCCAAGCTATCAATACTTAGATTAGACATAAAACGTCTATTTAAGGGCTCATACACACAGCATCCGTTTTACTGGATCCGTTTATTTTCCCGTGATGACATGTGTTTGTAGGAGCGAGTTCACACACCTGACAGTATTCCGCATCCAGTAAACTATATTTTCCAGTTATTGAAAATCCGTAAAAAACGGTCCGGTAACAATAGTTTACTGGATCAGGAATACTGTCGTCAGATGTGTGAACTCTCTCCTACAGCTACATACGCCATCACGGAAAATAAACGGATCCTATAAAACAGATCCTGTAAAACTGATTCTGTGTGTATGGGCCCTAAGCTATAGAGTAGGTATTGTATCTATCTTGAAAATTCCATTCAATACGAATAACCACTCAATAAACTTAATAGGCTCGCAAATTTTAGCACATAATGTTTAATAGACATGCCATAGTGCTAATTGAATAATCGTAAAAATAACGCAAATTAAACATTGAAGTGTGAAATATTTTGTTTTGTAAGTGCAGTTTGTCGTCTGATTCTATAAATACCACTATTTGTACTTGACCCAGCTTTTCATATAGATATGTTCATAACACTTTATTTGTTAATCTTACTAATATTATATATGTCAAAGTTTGTATGGATGGATGTATGGATATTTGTTACTCTTTCACGCAAAAACTAATGAACCGATTTGGCTGAAATTTGGTATGGGTAATAGTTTGGGACCTGGAATGACATATAGGCCCGATAAAACGCGGGCGAAGGTGCAGGCAGCAGCTAGTTTGAGAATAATTATTTTTTAATATAAATATGACTTGTCTAAGTGCTTATTTTGTAAGTCTAAAGAAATAACTTTATTTAAATCTGAAATCTGTCTATGTATTGTATATCCATGAGAGTGGCCAGTAGTGGTATGGGTTTGCACAATAAGTAATTAGATATAAAACTAAAAGTTTTCGTTTACTGATCTGTCAAAGCTGTAAGTACCTTCTATAATGCAATGATAAAAAGATAAAGCGGGCAATTTGAATCGAAATCCCTACTTCATATAATTATGTACATATGTATGTACAGTACCTGGATGACCGAGCGCTCTATTTTGTTTTTTAGAAATCATATTTTAATACGAATTACATACCTAATGATGAAATAAGATTAGTTGCTCACAGTTATAAAAATAGTATTATTATTCGCCAATAGATGTCAGGAAGTCACATTTTTCAGTTTATGTCGTGACATAGTACGAACAAAAATAATGGCCTTATCTATGGATTCATCTATTGTATCTTAGCTGACAACTTTATTCCCTCATTGTGACGTCATATCCGAGTATATGCAGTAAATTAAAAAAAAGTTGTTATAGATGATAGATAGAGCGTTGTAGCGTCAAAATCTTGTCTATGGGAGTGCACTAACGATAAAGTTGATTATTGAAAACACGAATTAAACGTTAATTATTTTCTAAAAATGAATCCTAGCTAGATCGATTTATCGCCCCCGAGACTCCCTGTAGTATACAACATTTCATGAAAATCGTTGGAGCCGTCTCCGAGTTTCAGATATACATATGTATATTTACAAGAATTGCTCGTTTAAAGATATAAGATATTACAAAGTACATACCTATATCTTTATCTTTAGAATATTTAATAGGCAAGACTCGTTCATTGGGGTTGACGGGTCGCTGCGATCCTACGCAAGAGAACGGCGTCGATGATGCGCTGACGCGCTATGTTGTACCTACTATGTCTGAAATAAATGATTGAAATTGACTTTTATCGCCCAAAATACTAATTAAACTTAAAAGATGGGCCAAGGAAAAAAATACTGGCAGTTAGTGACGCAGAAATTAATTGAGCGTCATGCTCGGACGCTTTTTTTTATTACCGTTCTGCGTGATTAGATTACAGGCTTTGCCTAGTGTGGAGACCGCAGGAAACCGGTACCTAAATCACAGATTAGGTAATGTTACTTTACCTGAATTGTTATTTCAAAATATAAATATTTTTCATTATTTTTCATTTTGTGGCATTTTGGCATAAAAACATTATCTGTATTATTAATAACTAAAATAGATTTTTTCATTTTGTTTTTCGTTTGGTATCCAGAACCACAACCTCACTTTGGGGCCAGATGATAAATATAAATATTATAAAAGAATGCTGGACAATCCACACATCATTCCAGCCCCAAACTAAGCAGAGCTTGTGTTATCGACTACTGATATTAATTAAACTGTTAATTAGTTATAGTTAGTTTGAAATTACTGTAACATTTGCATGCTACTATTTATACATATGCAATGACTAAGTTTTATATAATATTTTTAATACATGTGCTGTGACTTAGTGAATAATTAAAAATCTACATAATGTGAAATCTATTATGGTATTAATGTAGACCATAATTAGTACTACTAGTAATTAAATCGAATAATTGAAACTAAAATTATTTATTTCCATATAAAAGGTTGATGGTATACAGAGTACTTAAATATCTAGGTTACACAGATATTAAAAATATTATTAATATCTGTGTAACCTACATTGTGTTCAAGCAAATAATCTGTATCTTTCAATACATATGTAGATTTTTATTTATTCACTAAGTCACAGCACATGTATTAAAAATATTATATAAAACTTAGTCATTGCATATTTAGACAGAATATACATATGTAGATATTCTTTATTATAAATAGTACGATGCTGTATTAATTATATCAATTTTAATGTACCTATTAAGTAATCTAACAGCGGTATATTTTACATAAACCAGTACAAAAAAAAATATGCTAAAATAAGGTTGAATAAAGACACAGAAATAATGTTGATATTTTTTATTTAATCTTTATCAACGTGACTTTCGTACTAACAGTTAAAATATTCATATTGTTTATAGGAAAGCGAGATAATTACGTTGTTCCCCTTGGCCCTACTCACGTAATACAAGTGAACTGAACAGAACTCATTTGCATTCACATGATCATTAAAAGTAATATCATAAATGTAATACATTTGTATTGTATTTATTTAACTAACTACGTGTTTCTTACATATTCACTACCTCAAAAAAAGAAAAAAAAACTCAATAGTGCTTTATTTCCTTTAGACCTTACCGGAATGTTGGACACGTCCGTCGAATATTAATAAAATTCTAAATAACACAGGCAATAACATCTAATTCGTTTAAATATAATTAATTAAGTTACAAATTAAATAATTGGAGTATTAAAAAAAAACCTTTAAAACAAGCTTTTATATCATCTAAGACGTGCTTGTGAAAGTGCTTGGGAAGAAAAATCCAACGAACCCAAACTCGACGTGGTTTAGTCGATTTGTTTAGGAGTTCATATGGCACCTTCGGTCTCCATCATCAGACCAGCTCGATGGTACCATGACATTGCATTGTCACCGAACTTACATAAGCATGCCAAATTCCAGCTCAATGGGTAGAGGTTAACTGGTCAAAAATTCAGTGCAAGATTTGTCCCACACAAACTAACAGGGCAAGTAGAATAAAAGCTTGTAATCGTACAATCGGTAAAGCCTATAAGCAAATGTTTTTAAAAAAACACGTGCGAAGCCGCGGATTCAACATGGTAACACTCAAAGTAACTCAAGATTTGTTACCCGAAGCACAATGACCGACAAATTATAAGTTATGTTAAATATACATAACAAGTTAGGTATATGTATGCACCCAGTCAAAAACCCGGTTTAATACGCCGACAAGGTTACACCAAGGTTTAACTGACATAACTCTGCTTTATTCCTACGGTTCGGTAAGGTCATGTGAAGGTTTCCACTGTTTTGTGTCTAAATAAAGAAACTTTAAGTCCTGGATGGAGTTAAAGTTTATCTACTATCTATATATAAAATTTACCCCTATTCATGGAACGGCTATAACTTGAGAACGGCTTTACCGATATAATTTTATTTTTTAATGTTTACTAATACTTCGTAGAAGGTTCTTGTTGTTCTGTGAAAAATAAGAAAATTGCGCAGAAACTTAGAAAAGTTAACTTTTTGTTTTTTAAAGTTCTTTATTTAACATAAAAGTTATAACGTAGATTAACTAAACACGGTTTAGAACCTAACTAAGTACGAGACTAATATATAACTCAACAAGCTACGGACGCCTTTCAAAGTTTTTTAACAGAATTACTATTAATAACTATTATAATATTAATATTTATTTATTAAGTGTTATGCCCTGCAGGTTTATTAAGTGTTATAACCTGCAGGGCATAACACTTAATAAATCATTAATTATTAAAATTATACCAAATTTTTAGCAGAACTTACAAAAACTAGTTGAGTAGTCTAGTTAGTATGAGCACTTTGTAAAGCGCGCATTTTTATAAATGTTCAAGCTTCATAGACATATATATATTTTTTTTTTGTAGAAAAGTTAACTACTACCTTATTATAATCTTTTTTAATGTAACCTTAGCCCCAGCAGCGTTATATACTCTTTGCTAAGCGCGTTTGAAATAACTGTCACTTGTTTGACTTGAATGACAGGGCAACGTCTGTCGGGTCAGCTAGTAGAAAATAAAAGAGGAACAGTTGAGAAAATAAAAAAGGCACAGTTTAAAGTTTCGCAGTCATTCCACAAAGTTAATTGTACAATGGATCTGTACCAAAGCGTACAGAGCGAAATGATTTGTCGCTTTGTATTGATTTCTACTATAATACATATTTTTTACCTTTTTTTCGGGCGAGGGTAGTTCTCCCAACAACAACTTCTAAAACCTCTCTATAAATATTTAATTAGAACAAATAGTATTAATCGACTTACATGGTTTATTATAGTACCATATGAATAAGTGATAGTTGTCACCTGCCTAAAAGTGTTATTTCCTGTATTTACCAAGCACTCACTTCACTGAAACGTTTTGTTTGGGATAACCTCACTTCAACATAACACATGATGGATACACAAATGCTGCAGCCAACTGCCCAGCAAATGATGGTGGATTTGAAGCAGCGCATGGACTACTTTGAGGCTGAACTGCAGAAGACCATCAACCCCTCACCAACTGTGGCCTCACTTGCAGCGGAGTTTGCCAGCTACAAGATTTTCACCATGACTGTGTTTCGAACACTGCAGGAACAAATGGAGCTCGCTGCACAGTCCATGGACAGGTTGGAGATGCGGACACGGCGTAAAATCCTTCTCATCCATGGAATCCCTGAGAAGCAGAAGGAGGACACCGCTATAGTTTTGTCCAAGATGGTGAGCAGCAAGCTTAATTTGACCGCCTTCTCAAGCAGTGATGTCAGCCGATGCCATCGCATGGGCCGTGCTGTATCTAACCGTCCGAGGCCTATTCTTGTCAAACTACGTGATGTTACTGTACGGGATAAGATTTGGTTCTCCAAAGCTCAACTCAAAGACACTGGCATCACACTCTCCGAGTTCCTCACCAAGGCCCGCCATGAAGTATTTATGAAAGCGCGGCAGCACTTCGGAGTGAACAAATGCTGGACTAGAGAGGGCAACGTGTTCGTGGCCGGCGACGACTCCGTGCGCCACCGAGTGAATTGGATGAGCGATCTTCATAAGTTGATTAGACAACCACAAATGGCCGTGACCGCCGGGCCATCGTCTCAGGCAGATGTCTCTAGTGAAGTGGCGCCGGCGGCGTCGAAGACTCGGCGTGGGGCTGCTGCGGCTGCGTCTAGGAAGTAGGAAGGTCATACTGGAAGTAGTCCATTCATGTATAGTAAGTTTTCACCCTCCTCCCATCTGTAGTGACTTGCGGGTTGCATCACAGTCGCTCATTATACGAGTTCCCAGCCCTTTGCAAAGTTATTTAGTGTCACCTGCAAAGTATTCACATTTTTCATTATTTTCATTTACCATACTGACAGCGAGCGAGTGACAAATGTCATGGAGTAATTATGTCACTGTCAATAAATTTGACTTGGCTCCATGGTCCTTGCTATAAAATTCATGTGATCGATTACTGTACTGGGAGGAGGACTATTATCTACTCCTTTACTTAGTTTTTTTGTTGTTTTGTGCAACCCAGTGTTTTGTTTTAATTATTTTCCTTGGTTTTGTATTTTGCTGTTTTGTTTCGATTATCTTTTCTTTTATATATCAAGTGTTGCCTATCTATAAATTTCTATTCTATAGCACAACTGGCAGATGGACTTAGTAATAGTAAAGGGTTTAATTTTTATTTATTTAAATTTAGTGTATATCTAGCTTTTATTTTAGTATATATATATATATATATCGTATCAAAAACTAGGTACTACTGATGAATAGCAGTAGCAGTGAAGATGAACTCTTCAAATCTTTTTCGTCTTCCTCAATTTGCACCTCTGATGATAGTTTCAGCAGCATTCCAACACTTTTCGAGTCTTTAGAATCCCATTTCTCCGACTGTCCAAAGAACTTTAACGTTGTTCACATAAATGCACAGAGTATTCCTGCTCATCACCCGGATATGCTGGCGTCGTTTGATCTTAAAACCATTGACGCAGTTTTAGTATCCGAATCATTTCTTAAGCCAGCCATTCCATCTACGTCATATTCACTCCCTGGATTCATTATTATAAGGAACGATCGCATACACTGTGGTGGCGGAGGTGTAGCTATATATCTCCGTGCACATATCCCCTACTCGGTAGTTAGCTCGTCCCCCTCTCCTCCCCCGTCCGGTGCAGGAGAACACCTCCTTATTGAGGTTAACCTTGTACACACCAAAGTCCTTCTTGGAGTCTATTACTGCCCTTCTCTTCGTGATCTCCTCTTTTGATAAACTCCTCGAAGACTTTGCCCCTTTATACAGTCATGCCATAATCATGGGCGATTTCAATACGTGTCTCCTCAAACGTGACTCTCGTACTCGCAGTTTAGAATCCGTTGTCTCCTCCAATAATCTTAACGTTCTTCCCTTAAGTGCTACGCACCATTTCCCAAACTGTACCCCTTCTCTTCTAGACCTTATTCTTGTCTCGTCCATTAATAATGTTCACAAGCACGGGCAGTGCCCCGCGGATGGATTCTCTTATCACGACCTAATATTCGTTTCATATAAAATCCGTCCGCCAAAAGCAAAGCCTAAAATCATTACGCAACGTAACTTTAGCGGTATAGACGTGGAGAATCTTCGCGAGGATGCACGGCAAATAAATTGGTCGGAGGTAGAGAACGCTGTTACTACTGATGAAAAGATCAACGCGTTCAACTCTGCCCTAATAAGCTTGTACGATAAACATGCACCGCTCAGAAAAATTAAACTGAAGCATCTCCCAGCGCCTTGGCTAACAGATCACATTAAACAGGTTATACATCGCAAGAACGTGGCCAAGTTTAAAGCTAAGTGTACTCCTTCGGAAGCTAACGTTTCAAAGTATATTGAGCGGCGAAATCTATGCAACAAGGTATGTAGGGACGCCCAGCGCCGTTTTATTCACAATTCTGTTCAAAATCAAGACCCTTCCAAAGTTTGGAAGTTTCTTCGAACGCTAGGGGTTGGCAAATCACGTCACGACACACTTCCCAAAGATATAGATGTTGATTCCTTAAATACTCACTTCTCTACGTCTTCCCAATTTGATGGGATAATTAAATCTAACACTTTGCGAGCTCTTTCTCTGTCGCCAATCCCTGCCACCTCACCCTTTTGTCTAAGTCAGTTTTCCGAATGTGATGTTAGGAGAAGCGTCATGGCAATCACATCAAATGCAGTCGGTGATGACAACATTAGTCGTAATATGCTGCTGCCCATTCTCGACGATGTCATTCATGTCCTTGTCCACGTCCTTAACCACTCCGTTTCAAGTAGCACTTTCCCAAGCACTTGGAAAAATTCCCAGATTATCCCTCTTCCTAAAAAATCTAGACCCTCCTGCTTTTCCGATTTCAGACCTATTTCCATTCTTCCCTTTCTCTCAAAGGTGCTAGAGCGTCTGGTACATAATCAACTCAGCAGATTTCTCTCTAGCAACGCTCTCTTGAATCCTCTACAATCTGGTTTCCGTCATGGTCACAGTACTATGACGGCCCTCACTAAAATTACGGATGATATTCGCTGGGGTATGGACGGTGGGCTTGTGACAGTGTTGTCGTTGCTTGATTTTAGTAACGCCTTTAACAATGTCGATTTTGACATTCTTCTTGCTGTGCTTCGTTCTCTTAACATATCTCCAATCGTTACTGACTGGTTTCATAGTTACCTGTTTGGTCGCCGGCAACGCATTCGCCTCGATGACAAATTGTCATCTTGGTGTGATGTTACTGCTGGTGTTCCACAGGGCGGCGTACTTTCCCCTCTTCTTTTCGCAATTTTTATTAACTCCATATCTGTTTCTTTGTCTAGTTCTTACCACCTTTACGCTGACGATCTCCAAATCTACCTACAAGCTCCAATTTCAGACCTTACGTCAGCTATTAACAGAATAAACGATGACCTCTCGCGAATCCTTGAGTGGAGTAAAGCGCACGGTCTTCTAGTGAATCCCGGGAAGACCCAAGTCATCATTGTAGGTAGCTCAAGGAAGTTAGCTAAAATTGATATGACGACCGTAATTCCTATCTCTTTTGACGGGGTGTCAATTCCAGTCAGCAAATCCGTCAAAAACCTGGGTCTGATTGTAGACAACGAGTTGTCCTGGGGTCCGCAATTGGCTGAACTCAGCCGAAAGATGTTCGCATCGGCCGGCTCACTACGGCGACTGCGCAATTTTCTCCCGACTTCCACTAAGGTTACACTTGCCCAGTCCCTTCTGCTTCCCATTCTCGATTACGCCGACGCTTGCTATCCGGACCTCACTGAAGACCAATTAAACAAGCTTGAGCGCCTCCAAAATTTCAGTATCCGGTTCATATTTGGCCTTCGCAAATATGACCATGTATCCGAGTATCGCGCTAAGCTCAAGTGGTTACCCATCCGACTTCGCAGGAATACTCACATACTATCTCTCTTGTACAGTATCTTGTTCTATCCTCCCAGCCCATCTTATCTCAAGGAGAACTTTAAATTCCTCTCCGACTCTCACTTTCTCTCTTTGCGTTCCTCCGAAACCCTCGTCTTAGAAGTTCCTGCTCACTCTACTAAATTTTACGAAAAATCTTTTACTGTACAAGCCATCCGTCTATGGAATGCTCTTCCTCTAGATATCAGACGTGCGAAATCACTTCCTATTTTCAAAAAACTGCTTCATCAACATTATTTATCCTTGTAACTATTCAAACAACTTTATTTTATGTGTATGTAAGTTTATATGTATTAAGTAGGTATATGTGTATTAAGTAGGTATATATTACGTTGTGTAGGTATCATTATATTATATTTATAATTCGTTAAACTTAAACACCACCGTCTATATTGTTCTTTTATGTCCAGTCCATCCCAAGGTTGCCTGGAAGAGATCGCTTAAAGCGATAAGGCCGCCCTTTGTACTTCTTTGTTTGTTAGCATTTCCTTGTTGTATTGTATTTTGTGTTTGTGTGGTACAATAAAGAGTTATCTATCTATCTATCTATCTACATAGTTCAGCGTGCATTTGATCGGCATATCTGCCGATACTGATGCCAGAGACCGGTATATCTGCCGATGATGTCATCTATATCATCGTCATTACGAGGATATTGTTGCGGGTGACGTCATCGGCAACCTCGATTGCTTTGAAAATACCTATATTACAAAATCCGAATGCAGCAGACGCACCCTGCGTCTACTGCAACTCTAATCAACATTTTGTAAAGCCCAATACTGCGAACGCTCCCATTCCGATGTAGTGGACGCGCATCTTAAGGAGTTTAACCCTTTGGGCGCCACGTGTTCTTTACGCCAAAGCACAAAGTGAACAAAATATATTCTTAATGTCGTTGGCGCTGAGGGATGCTCAGGTGATTTGTTATGTCATGTATGACTATGATAACTATGACTATGGCGGTCAAAGGGTTAAAGAGTTAGCAAAGAAAAGATCTAGATTTTTTAAACTTTCGCGATACTTGAATTGATCGTCTTTTTGACAGACTATCGCCACAAAAACCAAATAAATGTTTTCAATCCGGTGTTGCATACTGATCGGCAAACATATGTATGTATTTCCACAGATATACTATATTCCTCCCTCCAAACGAGACGGGTTTTGCGATAATTAGGGGGATAATTAGGAAGAGGGATGGGTGATCGCAGTGATGGTGTTAAAAACAAACAAAAAACTGCTGGCCCTTCCTCTGTTAGAGTTTCTTAGTCGACTCTTACGACATCCAAGGGATAAGTTGGAGGGTCGACTCTTACGCTACGATGTCCTCGTATTTACCGGAAGTGGAAGTGGAGAAAATCAATTAGGAAAGCTGACCCCACCACCATAATGGGATAACTAGCTGGGAAGGGAGATAGAGATTCATAGATACTGGAAAATATACAAGATTTTGTTAGATAGTCGCTTACGGAGACGTAGAAGTTCTAAAACTTGAACTGACAAAATTACTCTAACAAACAATAGAGTTTAAATTATACACCTACCCAAAATTATCTTCGTCAGTGCATACGTCTTACGGACGTAGGCAACGAAACGTTTAGGCTGCCTGTCCATTGAAGCGGACCGAAGCAGAGGAGCGGAGCCAGGCAGAAATGGGGACTCATGCGGAGCGGAGTTGCGGAATGTATTTGTCTGTTGAAGCAGAGCGATCTAGTGCGAAGTAAAGTTGCGGACTCAGCTGAGCTATCAGCTGAGTCCGGACATCCGGACCGTGTCTTCGCTCGGTCGAGTTAACGCAACGAGTAATTTGAGCGGGCGGGCCGGCGGCGGGAGATCAGTTCCGGTGTTCCGGGATCTTTTGGTCCATTTCGCCGATCCACTTCCCGGTTTTGTAGGAATTAAACTAGTTCGCAAATACCTGCCCACTGAAGCGGAGCGGAGAAGTAACGCAATTCCATTGTTTAAAATTGCCATAGCTCCACTGCTCTCCTCTCGGATCCTGTGGAAAGGCAGCCTAAACTCATTGTCTGGTCACGAACATTTCACAAAGCAATTTTTTGTGACAGCTCATCATCATTAGTGTTAACATAACAAATACCTGAATACTTAGTCGTGACAGAGTAATATGTTACTTGTCTCGCTTTTGGTTAAATTGCGTGAGTTGTTGCTTAAAGATTTACGTATATTTGCATCATTCTTAGATATTGTCAGTACTTAGGAGTAATAGACTATAGTATGAAGTCTTTCAAACAGGGCATTCTAAAGCATTTACGGTGTCGGCAGCGCGCGTGTCACGTCTCTGACGTTGCAGGTGTCTATAGACTGCGGTAACCGCTTCCCATAAGGTGGACCGTACGCTTGTCTGCTACCTTTGTGGTATTTAAAACAAAAAATACAGAGACGTTCAAAAGAATATCACTTTAAAATAGCTCAGCGTGCGGAATAACTAGGAACTTGTTCAGGAACTTTTCATGTACCCTATGTCCGTCCCCGGGATACCATCTACCTCCCTGCCAAATTTCATTATGATCCGTTCAGCCGTTTAGGCGTGAAAACGTGACAGACAGAGTTACTTTCTCATTTATAATATTAGTTCTTATATACTTTCTCTTCGTTATAACATACTCTTCAACCCTCTCACTCCACTATATATAAAGGAGCGTTTTGAGTTTCTCCACTGTTCCCATCCCCATCCTTCTCGTATCCTTCGCTCTTCATAAAACTTGGTATTAAACATGCCTCTTCACCGAACCAGTTTCTATAGCAAATCCTTTTCCATCCAGGCCATAAAGTTGAGGAACGCACTACCTGAGGCTATTAGGAAAGCTGGATCTCTACCTGTTTTTAAAGCTCGCGTCAAAGATTTTTATCTGTCAGAAAGTAAATATTGGTACTTATCTATCTTGCTCTTGGTATTTATTTATTACATATACATAATATATTTTCTACTTTATGTATATTATAGTATAATTTTATATTATGTATTAATATTGTATACACCCTTGCCTTTCTTAAATTGTTAATTTTCTATCCATCCAAAGGTTACCTGGAAGAAATCGCTTCTGAGCGATAAGGCCGCCCATTGTACTTGTTTATGTTAATATCTATGTGTTTTATTTATCTTTGTGGTGTACAATAAAGAGTTTTGTAATTGTAATTAGTTATTATCGCCTACCTTTTGTTTTTGTTTACCCGCACGTTCCCATCGCCTTACAGCGATCTTGGTAACTTCGAGTACATCCAATCGCCCCGTGGCCACCATCGCTGTAACGTCATGGACGTACGAGAAAATATAACAAAAGGTACGCGATAAAAACCCGATAAATAATCTTTAATATGTATATACTATATTCTAACAAATTCGCGGGAAATCACTGGATGCGGGCAGCGCAAAATCGGTCATTGTGGAGATCCTTAGGGGGAGGCCTATGTCCAGCAGTGGACGTCGATCGGCTGATATGATGATGATGATAACAATACAGTATGCATAATAATGTTTACTATGTATAATACATATGTATGTACATTATTAACTGACCGCTAGCTAAAAATAACAAGCAGTATTAATTATATTATTTTCCTCGCTAGTAAACAGTTATGATCTAACCTTTCACCTTTGGCCGGTAAACACAACTAGTAGGAAACTGCGTGTTATTTCGCAACATGCAGCTGGTCTGTCCTAATGTCAATATTGCATTGAGCTTACCAATAATTATTAGGTGAAGGATGTTTGTGTTATGTTCCAGGTATCAAGATATACCTATTAGTATTCATCATATCAGCCCATACACGTCCACTGCTGGACATAGGCCTCCCCCATACGACGCCACAAATAGCGGTCCTGAGCCGCCTCCATCCATGGACTCCCTGCGTCCGCTACGATTAGTATTAGTTTAGCATAAATTGACCTCCTTCACCTTGATCGCCTGGAAGTTTACGTTTTTACAGGATAAATTTTATTATACTGAGTGTTTTATAAGGCTATCTAAAATCCTAGAATTCATTATTCAGAATCAGAATCAATAACTTTATTTCTTACAAAATAAGTACTTAGACAAGTCAAATTTTATACTATATACAGTTATATATAAACAGTATATACATATAGAAACATGGTGTTATTGATTTTCTCTTCACTTACATTTTTTGTCCACTTGTGGAAGAAGTGAAAAAGAAACCTCTACCATATTATACTGAACTGACATGGGATAAACTTCCGAAAAGTAGATACCGAATTTTGTCATGAAATTTGGCACGGACATTCCATTAGATAATTAAATTTATAGATGATTAGACTATCTAAGAGTCTCCTTAAAATAATTTTTGGCGACTCGCAATATTTAGTTTATCCGAGCGTGCCAAACAGTGTATAGGTACAAGTCAAGTCAATATATCGAAAAATATTGCGAATCACCAAAAATCCTTTTAAGAGGACTCTTAGATAGTCTAACTAATGGAATGTCAGTGACAAATTTCATAACAAAATTTGGTAAGTATTATCTACTTTTCGGAAGTGCACACCTGATATGTATTGAATATTATCAGTTATCTTGTACCCTACCCATAACACAAGCACTGCTTAGTTTGAAACTCGATGATTTACATTTTTATTTTATTTTTATTCACATCAGCACCCCCTACGTCCTCTGATTATCATGCCTCCCCAAACAAGAGGGTTTCCCAAAATCATCAATCTAGCCAGGTGGATTGGTGACCGCAGTGGATATGTTAATAATATGGCTCGTTTTAAAAAACGATAAACCGACTTCAAACACCTCTACACTTATTTTAAGTTTTACGGGATTAATACAAATCTCCTGGGGATAAAATGTTATGGCCCCCATTTTCTAAACATTAGTGAAAGAATTTTAAGATCTGCCCATAATTGGTGGAGACATCCCGTAAAATAGATACAAAAAAAACATACAGACGAATTGAGAACCTCCTCCATTTGAAGTCGGTTAAAAATGCACAGAAGCAGCTTCCTTCAGTATATTTTTAAGACCCTTCCTTTGGTAGGTTCCCGTAGTCGGCTCTTGCGATATCCAGGGGCTGAGTTGTAGAGGGCGATTCTTGCGCACCGACCGACACGCCTATTGTTCACTCGTCTCCCACTGCACTGCTGGGCTCGATCTTTAAAAGAAGGTATAATACAAATAACACGTGGGTATAAAAATTATATTCAAATAACACGTGGGTATAAAAAATATATTAGAATAACACGTGGGTATAAAAATATATTTAAATAACACGTGAATATAAAAAATATATTCAAATAACACGTGAGTATAAAAATTAACTTCAAATAACATTTGGGTATAAAATTTAAATTAATAATTCTACTTTCGACTTCAGCCGTCACCGCCATTTACCGAATAATCAGCAAAATCTTGACTTACTTTGGAAGGTCGTTTAATTATAAAACTATTATCAATTAGGTAAATGAAAGGTCGACTCGATGTTATTTTTAATTTTCATTTATGGAGATAAGATAAAAAATAATTATTAAACTATAAGATAAAAAAAAAATAATTAAATGGCATGGACCGACGACGAAATTGTACCGGTGGGTGTCGCAGGGACTCGATAGATCGAGGAAGTGGCAGCTCAGGACCGCTATTCGTGTGTCGTGGTTTGCGGGAGGCCTATATGATGGACCAGTGGACCTCACAGTGGACATAATAGGAGCTGATTTACAATAATGAAATTCTATATGTGTATTGTATTACAATTGCAATACATGCATCTAAGACCAATTTAAATGCTAAAAAGGTAGTTAGCATGGCATTGACATTGAAGACGGAGTTGCCTCCGTATTGTTATGCATTTGAAACCATCTAATTGTTATGTAAGCTTAGTTTATTTTTTAGTGTAGGTACTTTAGCCAATAGAAGAACGTTCTTAATTCCATAAAATAATATAATGGCTTCTAAGAATCTATAATTATTCCAGGAGAGGAAAATGCTAATTTAGACGTTATCGAATCTGGTTTGTCAGGTTTTAGCTAAATAAATATGTATTATGCAATTACTAAGAAGCTGCGAGAAATAAAAATCCGGAGTAACTTTCAAGGTTGCAGGGCACAAACAACGAATATCTTGCTGTCAACGGCTTTGCATACGTTTTTACAGGTAATGAATATGTTTATAAACAAGTAAGAAATATCGATAAAAAAACGCATTCACAATAATAGTATGATTTTATATCGTATGTATGTATGTATGTATATCACTCATCTAGTACCCATAACACGAGCTCTGCTTAACTTGAGGCTAGATGGTGCTCTGTAGATTGTCCAACATTATTTATACTTCTAGGCTTATTTTACTCCGGAAAAGCGTGAAAAATCGCTAGCCGAAGCCAGTTAAAATATTCTTGTTTGGTTTCAATAATCAATACAAATTGCAAGTTACAACATTTCACAACTATGGATCTTGGCAAATTCCTGCGGCAGGCAAACTGTTAGCCAATGCAGATGCAATCAGCAATTTCGGCCAACATTGGGACACCGCTCATATTCAACACATGAATGTTGTAAAACTAGCTGTACCTACTTGAATAATTTAAGAATATCTGAATAGTGGGAGGGTTTCGATGATCGCGAAGATTCAATGAGTTTGAAGGAAGCCCTTGCCCCGTGCTAAACAGGAAGTAAAATATAGAACACAGATGAAATAAATTCATCAATTAAAGTCCCTTAAAAATATTTCTTTGCTCTCTTTAAGCTCTTAGAAAAAAAACAAGTTATTCTGAATTTATTTCATCTGTGCTCTCTATTTCGTGCTTCCTGCTTAGCACGGGGCAAGGGCTTCCTTCAAACTCATTGAACCTTCGTGATTGGTAATATAAACTTCAGAATTATATTTACATCTAGGGATCAAAAATAGACCTAACCTTATAAACCTACATGATTAACATAATTGGTGTTATCTTGAACCATCTGAGTCATTCGTAATCACACAGTGCAAAGTTCCAAGAGTTCAGTTTTTAATACTAGTCACACAACATAATATAGTTTCTACAGGTTAATTATAAAATACCAACAAAAAGTGGATAATCGAAAGAACTCCAATCTACCGCCATTACCTCATCTACTTTGGTTTAGGTTTTACGAGGAAAGTTCTTTTGTTTTACTATTACCATAAAAATTGCACGCCCAGAAAAGTAAATTATATTGTTACGCGTTTAATGTATTACCATCTTTTCTATTCACATGTAGTTGCAATAAATATAATGTACTTTTATTATAACCTCTAACTTATAAACATCACATACGAATGGCCTTAGGTTAAACCATGCCGTTAAAATTAATAAATCGTATGATCGAATAATAATAACTAGCTTTGCATCCAGGAAAATCCTGCAGCTTAAATTAACACCATAAGTGAATTGTGTTGTGACATTGTAGATGATAAATTTTCCGACTCAACAACGGCTTTTGATTATGTCTATCACGTCTTCCTAACATTGTTTTATAGTTTTTCCTTTGGAGTTTGGAGGTTGGTGTGATGCCAAGTTGAGTCATACAAGGTTCAAGGCTCTTAGTCCCCGGTAAACAGCTTACTGTTGACGTAAGTACGCGCGGGCTGCCTCAAGGGTCGCTTTTCGGATTATTGTTATTCCTTTTGTTTATTTTGTGAATAAATACAGCCTATACCCTATACAGCAGCACTTTGACATACCCTTTAATTTAATTACCTATTGTTTATTTTATTTTGAAAAATTATTCTTATTTGATTTGGGACCTCTTAAAGCCAACAATTTCATCAAAGCATGAAGTGTCATGTTTGTCTGTTTTTACTTTGTACAATCCCTTATGGTGTTTCCAATGTGAAAAGTTTGTGTGAATATTATAAGATAGATAGAATTAACGATATCAAGTGTAACATGTGCACCTACGGTGGAAATAAATAAATACAAATACATAAATGTAGGCGTAAGTAAGTATAAGTTTCTTAGGTTTATGTTATTATAGTGCGAAAGCCCTCGCACTTGGGTTCTCAAAGAAATTAAATAATATCCCAAAAATTTACGATTTCGGCGGGACTTGAACCCGCGACCTTCACTCCGTACGGGACTGCGTTAGCCAACTGCGCCACGAAATAAAGTACCTGACGAGTCGAAAATCTTTGGGTCTTCATAGTATGGAGCCATAAACGTTATTATATGAGGTATACGTTTCTTGCTTATATTTTTGTTTTTACTTATCTTGCTTTACGGTAGGTAGTATAACTTACTACTACAAGCCACATATTTGTTCTACAAAAAATTGGTTGAAACACGAAATGATATTTTTATTTAAATATTTACGACCCAGTTGAACTCGCAGATGAGTCACTTTTAACAATGGTGTTTTCACATCACGTGAGCCGCCCGTGTACTAAACGTGTAGGTACTAGACAATGGCAGTCAAAGGAGAATAATGATAGAATCATAATTGTATGAAATTGTATGAGATTACCAGATTACCTCACTAGTTATGTTGTTATGTGCATGCAGATTTGTTCCGGCTCCGGCTATTACGTTTTTTTCCTACAAACTATTTAATTTCGTAAGAGCCAAATGTGTTTATTTTACATCGAACACTCAGGGCTTATTTCCTAATTCTTATAAACCATCGGCATGTAGAGTGAAGATGACAGAGCTTGCTTCAAGATGCGACAAGCTGGAGAAGGGTGTAATGGCGCATTGGTGGAACCGATGTACAGAAGTGAACTAATAAGCTATAAAGACAGGGCCGTGTTCTTCTGATTTAGAATTTGAACGATTCGAACTCTTCCCAGGAGTATTGTAGTAAGAGCGGACTCAGGGACATCCGCCGGGGGCGGGTAGTAGTGCCTCCTGCAGAACAATTTTACCACTGAACTGCGATCCCAAACCCAGCACAGCATGGGGATTGTGGGCATTACCTCCCTCATGATAAAAGGCATATAGTAGGTTGTAGATGATCTCCCTGCTGAGGTTTTCCCCATGGACTATAGAGGTTGTATGAGGTCTTTCAAACAGGGCATTCTAAAGCATTTAAGGGGTCGGCAGCGCGCGTGTCACGTCTGACGTTGCAGGTGTCCAGGCTGCGGTAACCACTTCCCATCAGGTGGACCGCATGCTTGTCTGCTACCTTTGTGGTATAAAAAAAGATGTAGATACAGACGATGATGATCATAATGTTCTAATTGGATCACACTGCCCTGACACGGTCATGAACTGACACAAATAAATGATAAGCCAAATTGTTATACTAGTTCAGTGCCTATCATAGTCGTTAAGATAATATTATATTAATTAATAGATCTATTTGCTACTCTTCTTTCGAGTTTGTCCCTAAATTCTTGAATTTATAATTTTAATATTATACTCCTAAGACCCCCAAACTGTCGCAAAGCATCATCTTTCTATACTCCGATTTAGAATCCAAGATATTTTATGTTAACAAAGACATTTATGAAAGAAAACTTGACAAACACTGATAACAATAACAGAAAATAAAAGCAAAGTTATCATCAGCCCTTACACGTCCACTGATGAACATAGGCCTCCCCCAAACGACGACGCTACGAATAGCGGTCCTGAGCCGCCTCCATCCAACGACTCCCTGCGACCGCTACTAACTATGTCGTCGGTCCATCGAGAGGGAGGTCTTCCCACACGCAAAGTTATCACTAAATACTAAAAAACAAACTTCAACAACGCATAATCTCGCATGTGTGGGTAAAAATAATTAAATTTGAATTTATATACGAACGAAAGATCAATCAAATGATGAAACAAAACCAAAAATAGTTTCGAGCTTTTGTGCTTGCAAGGCACAGAAGCTCGTTAAATATTTCCCACCAATATTCCTTGTTTTGAAATGAAATGAAATTGTATTTATTTGCATAATATAGGTAAACAATCAAATGGTTTTGGAAAAGAGTATCACTATACTTGACTTTTAGTCGTGCAAATGTTTAGTAGTTGGAGTACCAAAATAATATATTCATAGAGTTGTATACAGACTAGGTAGAGATACAGACGGTTGTATATAATTTTAAGCTTGCTATAATTGTATTCAAAGACAATATACCTAATATTATAGGTATCAAACGCATGCATAAAATTGTCATGGTCTTTATTGACAAAGAAAATAACAATCAAATAATATAAACAAATTAAACTAGTATTTACAATTGAAACAATTGAGCTAACTGCAGACTGTTGCAAACAATTTACAGATAGCTCAACTGGTCCATATCAATACCAGTCGGAAGCGTCCCCAAGACGCTGGCTGCATTGCCTCGCTGTATGGCAATGCTAATGTACAATATCATCAGTTTCATCTCTCTTGCTTACAATTTGGTGTGATTAAGTACCGTACACCTGTGTACTTATACGAAAAACTCAGTTGGGTGGCTAAAACGAGATCATTACGTAAATGCTCTAAACAGCTGTCGAAACCACGTCATCACTCATCAGCTTTTAGAGGCAGCTTCCAGTACGCTGCCGCAAAGTGCTGGAATAACATCCCACCACCTATACGGGATCTTCAGTGTTTCCATACTTTTAGGACCAAATTAAAAAAGTTTATTTTAGAGCACCAGAAAAGCACTGAAGATCTCAGAAATGAAATGTCTATTCTGTAGTCTGAAAGCTTTACGCAGAGCTCTACCACCGCTGCTCTCTCACTGGTCTAAAAGCGTGTGGGCGTAATGGGTATTTTATATTTATATTTGCTGCGTTTTCTGTATATATGCTTGTTGTTATTTCTTAAACAAAATTGTTACTTTTTAAACGAAATTTATATTTTTTAATTAAAATTGTTCGTTTTCCTTTTGTGTGTGATAAAGAGTCATTGTAGGTATACATTGTACGGTAAAAATATAAATTTACTGGATATTCTTGTTATTTTTTTATTAAAATTGTTAATTGTTTGTTTTAGTTTTACATTGTATTTAAACTTAGCTGGACATTTTTTTCGTGTTCCTGATTATTTATTATGTATTGTGTTAGTGTACGTGACGCGTTGGCTTTGGTTCCGACGGAAGATCAGCGTTGAGATAGCTATGCGCAATGGCTATCTCGACACAATGCTGAGGCGGACGCCACTTTATAGCATTTAAGTTTTTTAATTACATAGCTAGTAGTTGTAAATAATGCTATAAATAAAGTTTTTCTTATTCTTATTCTAATATTAGTATTAGGTTAATTAATAGACCGTACATTACTCTACATATATTGTGACATGAAGTAATTTTATTTTATTCTAATTTAAAATTTTGATTCTAATTCTATTTTATTGTAGAGTGTATATAATGTACCTACTCATAATGGACGATGTCTAAATAAACAAACTTTTTATTTTATTTTATTTATATACCACGCGAATTTGTATCACAATGTAGTCTGACAAAACTCAAGATACAATGTTTGTAAACATTGCTCCCACACTTAAACTAAAAATAAGTTCCTAATGGTTGATTTTTGCCAGAATTTGTTGTTTGCTTGTCGATTTGAGCAGGAATTACCGGCAGGACCCTGCAGGACCTACAAATTACATTGTATTTTTTCAAACTCAAGACAATAATTTTTCAAACTCTACGTAAAAAGAGTTTAGAATTTTTGTGCGCTTAGTTGTTTACAAACACTTGTACCCTGATAATGGCTTGATTATATGTATTTGTGTGGCCTATTTTCTCATCCTTTCTCTTTGGTGTTGATTTTGAAAGAAAAGGGCGATCTATTGACGTTCCTACAGAAAAATATATAGGTAAACGTCTGTGAACTAAGGCCTTGGTTTAAAAATCTTCACTAAGTGCGTGTTTAAGCTAGAATAACCCATTTTAAAGAGTTCTTGACAACTGGTAGTTTATCTATGTACTTCAACTCTAAGATTTATCTATAAATACCCCTACAAGATTCACTCGTACTGCATAATTACAGAGGTTTTGAAGGGCATAATATTCTGCCTAGGCAGCGTAAAATTATTTCCTTTGTTTTTAGTTAGGCATCATCTGCTCTCTTATAACCATGAACCGCCCGTGTGGTGTTGGTTTAGAATTTGCACCACCGCACCTCTTCCCGGTGGTGTTGTAAGAGGCGGCTAAGGGAAATCCTCCGGGTGCCGGCGGACAGCAGCGCCTTCTGAAGAACAATTCTACCACTAAACTGCGATCCCGAACCTGCATGCCCAGCGTGGGGATTATGGGCACTACCTCTTATAAAGGGTTATTGGTAATTCACTGACACTGCGCAAACTGCTGGTTATGTCCATCATCAAGAAGTAAACTGTTGGTTATGTCCATCATCAAGAAGACGTTCGTGAAGACGGTAAATAAAATAACTCATAAAATTTAATGTAAATCACCTCCCATACAAAATCACCGTCCAGAATTTAATGATTACTAAAAACCGACCACCACTCCTACACCCACTTTTAATTAAATTCAGGACAGAGTCGTTTTTAATTCGTTTAATTGAAAAGCCCTTCGACTAAACGATTATTGAATGGAGGGGAACCCACCTACCAACACTAAGTTTAAGAATTAAGACCCCCGATGGTACCATGATATTGTATTGTCACATAACTTCAGCTCAATCGATTGAGGACAACTGGTCTAAAATTCAATTGCTAGATTTGTACCACACATACAAATAGGGCGAGTAGAATAAAAGCTTGTAAAAACAAAAATAACAAAACATGAAACCACATAATATTACGAAATCAACTTACGCTTTGTTACATAACGAAATGAAAGCAAATTATATGATAATCTATTATATGATATGAATACATAATTTGGTTTACAAGTCAAACCGGTATAGCCGTTAGGTAGATATACCAGGAATTAGGTTTTTTATATTTATTTTTCGCTTTTATCAGTGCTCACAAGTATAACTAAAGATTAATATAAAAGATGATATATACCAATATCTACCAATGTTATTGATAAGTATATTTTACTGATACCTAGCCACTATAATGTCTATATTTGTTTTTGTCTTGTGCTGTCTATGTTTGTGAACCAAATAAACCATCTATCTATCTATCATACAAATATAATGGGTAAAGAATTTTTTCGAGATACTAATTTTGATCCCGAGTTTCCTATATTCCAATTTACCGACTTTTGAGGGAGAAAGAATGTACTTTTCATCATCTAAGTCAGGTCTTGAAGGCAGCCTCCTAATAGCATGAATGCTTAGAATGCCTTAGTCTAGGCAAGAATAGAGATTTTAAATAGCTCCCTAAGGCCCAGATTCCACTAAAGCGGAGACGCCAAGAGACGTTTTTAAGCTAGGGTGTCTCCACGGAAGCTGTGCGGAGATGAGTGGTGGCTACAGCGGAGATTTGCGTTGGCTAGAGCGGAACTGTTTATGAAAGTACAATATTTAACACCAAATAAACAAAACACGTACAGTAAAGTTAAACATAACACCTAGGTACTGTTTATTAAAGTCATGTATCTGAATCCAAAGCATGTTGATAAATACGATCACTATATAAATGTAAATGAAAGGTGGTCAGTGAGTCATCACTTAGTTGGTTGACCCATTGACTGACTTCGGAAGCGAGGACTTATTTGTTCATTTTAATATTTGTACACTTTGCTTAGTTCTATCTATAGAATCCTTTACTTCAAAAAAGGAGGTTATCAACTCGTCTATATGTTTTTTTTTGTATTTATGTTACGCGATATCTCCGCCATTTGTGGACCGATTTTAAAAATTCTTTCACTATTGTATAGAAAACGATCCCGAAGGGATCCCAAGAGTTTTTATCCCCAGGGGATTAAAATAAGTGCAAAAGTAAGGGAATTTGAAGTTTATCGTTTTTTAAAACACGCCGTATTATTTGTAAACAAAGCAATCGCTTGGTTTACGAAAAATACCAAGAATTCAAAAATAAATTAAAAATAAATATTTTCTACCGTTATTTCTTCGGTTTTGAAAGCGAGCAAAAGTCGTACCATGCTTTTTTATCCTCTAGATAATCTGATATTTTGTAATAAGCCTTTTTATAAAGGATATGTTTGATAGTTTGTTTGAATTTATTTATTGATAATTTTTGCAACTCACTCGGAGTTTTGTAGTATAAGCACATTGTCCTTTAAAAGATACACTAATGTTGTGCAGCCGAGTTTTGGGCAAAGCGAGTTTGTTTTATTTCTAGTATTTACATTATGTATGTCGCAATTTTTAGGGAACCGATCGATATTTCTATGAGTGTACAATAAGTTTTCATAAATATATTGACATGGTACTGTCAAGAATATATTAGAATATATACTAGAATATATTTATTTAATTATGTCTTGCGCACATGGCTTGAGACTGGTCTAAATTTGTCTAGGAGGACATCAATAGGTATCGCATTAAAGTAATAATCTCAAGCCTCATAAATAATTTTTGGAAATATAGCTTTTAATAATAGATCGCGAAACCTAACGTGATAATGTTTCGCAATATGTCAAAGTGTTTAGGCTTACCTTGACATTTAAAGAGTAATGTGACACAACTACATAACGGATGCCAATAACATTTCAAGCACATATAAGAGATGTACATTATGTAAATGGCAAATATTGTTGCTATATATATGTATAGTAATCATAACTACATAGTATGAAACAAAGTCGCTTCCCGCTGTCTGTCCCTATGTAAACTACGCAACGGATTTTGGTGGGATTTTTTTTTAAAGATTTAAGAGGAAGGTTTATTTATATGTATAATGTTGTATAAACATTGCACCCGTGCGAAGCCGGGGCTGGTCGCTATTAATATTATAAATGCAAAAGTGTGTTTGTTTGTTTGTCCTTTTCCGATTTGAGGTTGCTTGTTCCGATAACTAGAAGTACGACGAAGCAATCAATAGACTTGATTTTGCATAGAGTTAGTTGAAAGGATGGAGATGAACATAAGCTACTTTTTGCCCTGGTAAAACATCAAATTACCATGGGAGTTTTACGGGAAAAAAGACCTTGAAGGTGATACCGCGGGGAACAGCTAGTATTGCTTAAATTTGAGAATCATTTCATGTATGACCTTTTGCATCATTGAGACTACTTAGAATGTAGTTTCGTATTATGACATATGTTATTACTAGCTGCCCGCGGCTTCGTACGCACTTTTCATGCACCCTATGTCCGTCCCCGGGATACCATCTACTTCCCTACTAAATTTCATTAACACCCGTTCAGCCGTTTAGGCGTGATAAGGTAACAGTCAGACAGGTAGAGTGACTTTCAAATTTATAAAATTAGTAGGATAGTGCGTAAGTTCACAGTGTGGGTAATTACCAAGAAATTTAATACTTATCCCAAAAAATGGGCTTGGAAGGGACCTTAACCCGCTACCCTCGTTTAGTAGAGGATGCGCTAACCAATTGCGCCATTAAAGTGGCGTTGCCGCGTTGAAGTCGAAAGACGGGACTCC
Source organism: Eupithecia insigniata (assembly GCA_947859395.1). Classification (NCBI taxonomy): domain Eukaryota; kingdom Metazoa; phylum Arthropoda; class Insecta; order Lepidoptera; family Geometridae; genus Eupithecia; species Eupithecia insigniata. The sequence continues at coordinate 980,263 of OX402018.1, read as the reverse complement.
ATCGGAATCAAGCGCCGTTAACTCCACCTACAGGGGATACATCGAAGTTTTATTAGTCTTTTACTAACAAATCCTCTCCTTGTTCCAGGACGATGGACGATCACCCTTCAATCTAAGCGCCATCAACCAGCACCATGCCGGCCATCCTGACGAAGATTCGGGAGCAGGCGTCGCGCGTACAGCCGACGCTGGCGATTGGTGTCGGCTTGGGAGTGGCGTTAGCAGCCTGCGCGGTCTACGGAGCTAGGGAGAAGAACCAGCCGCCGGCTTGCAATAACAATAATAATTATAAGGTGACACCAGAGTTAAGGCTAAGACGAACGCAGCTCTTGGAGAAGATATAAAGTGATTGGGTCACTGCTGCACCTCGCAGTAGGTTGGGGAATAAAAATGGGTTATAGGATGCGGCTAGCACAGAGCCGAGGTGTATATAACAAACTTTGGTAGGTACTTTCAATACACTGAGAGAAATAACATTCATGATTACGAACAATTATAAAGGAATTCCAGCAATTAAATCCGTATTCCCAACAAAAAGGAACCAAGAGTTCTTACTAACACTTTGTGCGTAAATCGTAACAATTTATAATGAAACTCATCATCAATGAAAATCATTACAACTGCACGATAATACAAAGTGCTGTAAACTCGCGTCTTATCGTTACACGTCATAACAAAATGTCGTGACTAATTCTCTGCTCGCGTCTAACAATCATTACTAGAAATGAGTTTCAATCATGATGGGACTGATGTAGAGTGCTGCATACTCTTGTATCATCGGTACGCGTCATAACATTTTGTCATGACAAACTCTCTGAATACTTCTAACAATAATGATGATAAATCATGATGGGAATGACAGAGATTGTTGAAGTAATATTACGGTATCATTATTTGAATGGCGTGTTGGTATGAACATCATGAAAATCAGTAGAAATTTCCCAATTACGCTTTGTGAAACTTAAGAATATATTTTCTAAATGTCATGACATTTATATTGAGCTACCTCTTGATTTATCATTACAAAATCGGAATATAGTCATGACCTACCCTAATCGATTGTTGGTATTGTAAGGATAAGTATGACCTCTTTTATTTTTAAACTATTCGTACCGTCATGTCAAATCTGTATGTTTTCCATATATATTATCGGTATTTTACCGGAAATGCTCCTAATATTGGAGGGGTGTTTTTTCGTGGGCGTAGATACTTTTTTCGTCCAGCCCTGTTAACCAGGGATAAAGAAATGTCTCCTATACACCTTTAAGAGATAAAATGCTCTTGAAGGTGGGTTGAAACAGGGGACAATTTTTTTGTAAATCTAACTGGACTTAATATCATTGCAGACAGTCAAGGAGTAAAACCATCATGGAACAACATTATAGCCTAGAAATACCTTAGAACATCTTACTAAAATAGAATATGGCATAAATTTACCAAGGCACACAGATTTGACATAATGTAGGCATAGTAAGTGCTTACAGATACAATATTTTATGATCATAACTTGGTATATAGGTAAGTACTATATTTGTAAGCGGATTTCAGGTGTAAACAGAAAGAATAAACTGATAAGGTAAAGAAATAATATTTCTATTTATTAAAATACACATTTCTAAATACTGTGTTAATCTTATAAATATAGTAGAACGAACTGAATTAAGAGAAAGTGTACAGTCGGCTTAAAAAATACATACAGCAGTATTATTCGGATATAATTTTTCATAATCTTGAAGTAGAAGTGTGAAGCCTGAAAATGATTTTAATATTGGAAATCTGTTTAGGTAGTCAGTTAATATTCCTTTCTCATAATAGAGATAACGAAGACGGGCACACACTGTGCTGTTCCAACATCTTTCCACCTGTAGCCATGGCCATGGGTCTGAACTTTCTAAAATCGTAAGATTCTCTTCGCTTACTGTTGGGTCATCTAAAAATAAATTTATGCAATATTATCTTTAACACACTTACAGCTCAATATAATACAATAATAATAATCTTAATCATGGACCCTTGGTAGGCTGTTAGGTCTTTATAACTATTTTATACAATCCAAACAACTTCTTCTACAACCCAGTGTCTACAGCTGGACAGGAGCTTCCTCCAAAACTGGAGGGTTTTACCATAATCACCACGCTTGGCAAATGGATTGGTAATTGCAGTATTAGGTAATAAACAGAAGGAAACTGTTGCCTTTCCTCTGGTGAAGTCCCTTAGTCGACTTTTACGACATTTGCGGGCTGAGTTCCGTCGACTCTTAAGCCACAACCACCACAGCACATTTCACATAAAAATCCTTGAATTATAACTTTATATCTTGTACAACACATCTATATATTTACACTGATTGTTACACCATTCCATAGTATACCAAATTATACAGATAGTCAGTAGGTATTACTATAGAAACCTTTATCAAAAAATCTAAAATCATCTTGATTGCATTAATTAATTGTATTCAACAGATTGTACAACAGAATGGAATTATAAAATTTCAACTAACCTCGTTGCAAGTCAGATATCTTAATTCCTGATCCAGGTCCACTACCAGTTCAGTAGTGTCAGTGCTCGATTTTGTAGAAGCACAAGAGTTTGATCGAGATCTAGCAGGTTGAGGTAGTATGCCGAGGTTCCTCAGATGCTTTTTTCGTGTCATAGGTGTTTAAAAAATCCGGTCCTTGTAATGCTTTTCCAGGTTCATTTTCTAATCTGTTTTAATAATAATGTTTGCCAACTGTTTTCTAAGGTCATAATTTTAAAGGCCATTATTGCCTTTAGTGAGGATTGCTCGACCTTCAGCTTTTTGGTTTAGTATTTCTAGGACCTGCAAATAAACTAAATATGAAACTATTCTATCCAAGTATTAGGTATCTAATAAAAATTTATAAATAAATATTATGGGAGTTTAATCACTATTATACAGTAGTAGCAGAAGTTGGTGAGTTTAGATGTTTGTAGTTCAATAAGTGTGATTGACCGCTGAACCAATTGAATGAAATTTGAAATAGAAATAGTTGGTTACCTAGACAGAAGCTAGTAAGTACATAAGATTAGTTAGTACAGTAGTAAATACTTTTTACTTGACAAAATTAAATAAGCCTAGTGAGTTAATAATAAAAATTTTCTTACCGAATTTTTATAAAATATTTCGTTATTTGGATTTTTGTTTGTCCAATGCGGTTCAGGATTAACTGTGGTGCTTGGGCTAACCCGGTATATTTCATTCAAAAAGCTCGAATTGAGTTCTGCAACAATCATAATTATTTCAGTACATACAAATGTGTGCATTGAAATTATAATATAGTAGGTATTGTTTTCTAATTAAAGTACACACAGGCTGAATACATTACTAACTACTAAAAAAGTTACATGCACAGAGCATTTTGATAATGGCCTTACCTGAACTAGCACTTGTTGTTAATTGCTTCTTCCAAATTTCTAGGTTTGATTTTAATCGTAATCGATGTCCTATTGGACCAATAAGTGATGCTATATCTCTATCTTCAATTAGTTGCAGTGTTGTTATATCTATTCTTGCATCTAGACAAAGCGGAAGCCACCATTTAAGATACATACAAGATTAGTAAAGCATACAAACACAGCCATTACACAATAGGTAATATCTAAATGGGTAAGTCAATATACTTACCCATTTAGATATTACCTATTGTGTATTAGTAAATAAATAATGCTGGAAAATTCACACAGCATTATCTAGCCCCAAGCTATGCAGAGCTTTTGTTATGATTAGATATAGAGATAAATATTTTTTATTATCCATAGAAAACTACCATAACACCGTGAACAAATATCTGCAGATCGTACATTGTCCCGAAGCGGGAATAGTACCCGGCTGCGGCGCAGGAAGTGGCTCCTGCGCCCGACCTTCGCCCACAGAGCGCCACAGAGGTCGTATGTAGTGTATAGGACACCGAAGAAACAGCGATTTCGGGCGTCCTCAGGCCAAGTACGCTGCTGGTCTCAAATCGCGGTCATGCACATCATCGTTCAGTACCTAAGTACCTAGGTAGATACCAGCACCAAGCTTGTAGGTACAAGTTTGATGCTGGTGAAATCTCAGGAACACGACACGAATGCATGCCACCTTCACACCTCACATCACACCACGTGCACCGATTACAAACAGAAACTCGACCACTCATAATTAGCTTACTCACCTGCGAATATATTCACATATTCCAGTAATCCCCATTTACACAGAAGTTCAGACGTATACTGTTCCATTTTGTCAGGTCAGGTTTTCTTTCACAGCACAAATTCACAATAATTATGCACAATTTATTTTTATCAAGATGGCGCAAGCAAAGTCTAGTCTAAGAAAGAAATAAGGGTTACCAACTCCACATTTTTTTACCCGTAAATACCTATACATAGACTTCAAAAAAGTATTTTCGCTATGCATGTTAAACAATCTGGCGAATCTCCTAGGCTAGGCGTTACATTACATTAGACACGATAAGGCCCATATAACTTGGAAATAGCACGTCACATACAAGACTACGAATAAGAAAGGAAGCCTTCCTTTATATTTTACTCTTTGTATATTTTTACGTTTTTATAAAACACTAGCTTCTGGCCGCGGCTTCGCACGCGTGGTACCGGTACCCGGATAAAAAGTAGGATAATGTCCTATTCCTGAGCTAGAACTACAATATGTATGTGTGGAAATTTCAGCTCAATCGGTTGGCTATTTTTGGCGTGAACAAAATCTTTGTCATAGCGTTCCGTTCTTATACCAGAAAACTATTGTTCAAATCTAAAATCACACAGTACCTATTTCAATAAATGAACTATGTACTGTGTGATTTTTATAACCGTGTAATATTTTTTAACAATTTTATTCATAAAAAATATTACACGGTAACAGATACACCACCAAGCCATAGATCTATATACAATTAAATGTATTGGTTTAGTTAATCTGGTCGAGAGTTAGATAAATAGTTTAAATCGTTAATATTAAATTAACATTTTTTGTACTTGTCCTTGTAGGGTAGCTACCTGTTTAACTAATTCATTATGCACGAGTAGGTATAGACCTAATTTGCGGAAAACTCCGAAGGTTATGGTAATCATCATTTTCGAATAACTGCTATAGTTATTTTAGATGAACATACCTCCGCCAAGTTTTGGGGAAAACCCCCAAAACTTGGCAAGCTTGCCTTAATGTTACAAAAAAAAAACATCTACAACACGCAGAGAAAGGAACTGATAGAAGTTTATCCTGACAGCATGAAAGTTTATCATGATAGTATAGTAAACTATTATGTTTTCCCAACTATCTAAAGTGACTCTCCTTTTAACCCTATCCCTAAAGTTAGAAGGAATTCATGATAAAGTAACATGACGAATTTCGATTTTTCAATATACAGTCTTGACATAAAATTATGCGCGGTCTTGGTAATTTCATAATCATCATTACTCATGCAACATATAAACTTTAAAAATGTCGTGCTTGTCACATAGTCAGGAAAACAACGAGATTATTATGACTTTCTTGATAAAACATCATACTAGTGCTGATAATTCATTAGTATGTAACTTTACGTTGTAATGATGAACAATCATGACAACCCATCAAGTTTTTCATTAAAACCAATTGTGATGCAAGGTAAATCGAACCCAGCTGAATAAAATTTTAAAATGCACATGATACTAATACAGTTGTCTTGATTAGATAAAATTCTTCATGTTTATATTTAATGAAGGACGGGAGTCATTTTTCTCAGTGTAGAATGCTGGAATAATAACAATAATTAAACGTTACAGTAGCTGTTACCCAGCATACACCTCCATTTGTATTGATGAAGTCTGAAAGTGGCGCCAGTAACGGAAAAAATGAGGAGTAACAGGTTAGGGTGGTATGGGCATGTTATGCGGAGGGAAGAAGGTCATGTGACGAGAACAGTGTTAAATTTAGGTGTGGACGGAAATAAGGGGAGAAGAAGACCGAAGAAAAATTGGTTGGATGTGAAAGAGGACATGTTTAAGAAAGGTGTACGTACAGAGATGACGGCTGATAGAGGAGAGTGGAAGAAAAATACATGTTGTGCCGACTACACCTAGTGTGGGATAGGGGCAGGAAGAAGAAGACGTGTCCATTTGTTCTGTGATGTTTCCCCAGACAATGAATGATACCATTCAGCAGACATACATAATTAAGCAACTTACTCACATGCATTAATTATCAGAATGCCGCTGTCCTTACATAATCTACCTATTGATATTCATAAAGTATTGTATTTCCTGAATCCATTTTAGTGATATGTATTATACTGAGTTCGGGCTTTTTCATAACAACTTTATGGACCTTCTATTATACTTAACTTTATAACTAACTTGACCTTACAACTAACTTAACTTTAGGCCTTGTTTCTTTCTTTATCTTTAACAATGTTGATAAAAATAAATTTATCTTTCTTCTGTAATCCAACTTTACAAAATTCGTTGACTTAAGTTTAGAGGTAATGATTCCAGGTGACAAAGAATGGCAAGCTCACGACTGTGGGCGCGGAGGCGTCCAAGGAGACTTGCGGGGGGCGCTGCGGGGCGGAGCAGTGCGCCCTCTGTCGCGGGGACGCGGATACTGACAACAAGCAGAATATTGTAAGTGCATTCGAGCATAGACCTTATTTCATCCGTCACCTTTTATTTACTCGCGATGCAACGCAGTAACAGCCACGATGATAGGTAGTACCCGTACCATCTTGGTCTGTTACTCGTATCGTCATCACATCCAGGACTTTCTATGTTGCCTCCAAGTGTTGGATATTGGCACTTATGTCTGGCCCTGTTCCACTTTAGGCTATTTGCTTACTGTCAGCGATGCATGTCTTAGATCGAATTTTAGATAATTTTAGAAAAATTTCATGTGAAGTTTTTTCTACGAGCACACGGAAACTAAACCGTTTCTCTGGTAATACGCAAGCATTGTTACGTTGCATGCAACCACCTATTTGCCTGTGAGGACTTCCCAAACCAATAATCAAAGTTCCGTATTTATCATTGCACCACTCTCCGATTCCAGGAAGACGCTGACGAAACCCAATCAGAAACCCAAAGCGAGCACGTGCCAGGACTAAACCTGGAGTTCCTCCGCCAGCTCGTCAGCCTCGCCAGAATCATGGTGCCAGGATTCAGGAGTCACGAGGTGGCGCTCCTATCAGCACATACCCTATGTCTGTTCTCGAGGACCTTCCTCTCCATATATGTGGCTTCTTTAGAGGGCTCCATAGGTGAGGTTCCTTTTATCATTCATCAGCTCACAACAAACTTCTAACACGTTCCAGGTGATCAAACATGAAGCCAAAAGTGTGACATACAAAGTCTAGATAAAAAAGCTGATTTCAACATGAAGGTATTAGCTTAGCTCTTAATAATGAACTCTATTCTGTTTACAGTGAGGCACATAGTCCAGAAGGACATGCATCGCTTCTCGTCCCTGCTGATGCAATGGTTCAGTATAGCTATACCAGCTACATTTATCAACTCCATGATCAGGTAATAATCTTTTTATTCAACAAGGGAATGGATTCCCACGCCGCGGCGTCCTCCTGAATAATTTATATTTTCACTGCGGCCAACACATCTGACATGATGTGATTCAATCAGAATCACCTGTGAAGCGTAATAATCTTGCGTAATAATCTTGATATACCCCTCAAGTTATGATGAAGATATGTCAGATACAATCTTTTACCATAAAAATTTGTTGTATATCATGGATGTACTGTTTCTCTTAGGGTTGTTCCTGTTTCTCATGTTTTCTTCTTCTAATTTATTCTAGGTATCTGGAAGGTCGGCTAGCACTCGCGTTTCGCACTCGGCTGGTGAACCACGCTTATGAGCTGTACTTCAAGAATGAAACCTACTACAGAGTCGCCAATCTAGACGCCAGGATCGAGAATGCTGACCATAGGTAAGAGGTTTTATAAACTAGTTTTGGTTTTCTGGTTTGGTATCAAATGGGACCAAACTTCTATATTACTCGTTTTTTAAGCGTGTAATGGGAGGAGCCATTGGCTTCTAAAACCCTTTTTCATTTTGCTATTCGAATCGAATCGGTCAAGGGCCAAACAAAATTAGCAAAGATTGAGGCTCTTAATCCCAAGTCCAATACATGGGGTATTCGAGCAATGCTTGGTAGGAACAGCAAAAAGCTGGATTAGTGTACCTTTACCATAAATTAAGCAAGTTACTACCTTAACTACCCTGTGGTTGATCGATAGTAAATTTAATGATCTTTGTTCTCAACATACACGAAGACTGATCTAGTGTTCGCTTAACAAATTGTAAGTTAAATGTATTTGACTATTTGTTAAATTATTTTCTTATGATAGTACTCTAATAATATTTATATTTATTAAAATGTCTTTGTCTTCCAGATTAACAGAAGACGTGTCAGTCTTTGCGCAATCCGTGGCTCACCTGTACTCATCGCTCACGAAGCCGTGCTTCGACCTCCTACTCATCGTCCTCACGCTGGCCAGCTCTGCCAGCAAGATGAAGGGGAATATATTCCTAGGTGAGTGCTTTACATCAGTGTCAGTATTGTCAGTCCATCTCACCGTCATCTTCATATCAGCCCATACATATGACATAGGCCTCCCGCATACGACGCCACAAATAGCGGTCCGGAGATACCTAGCACCCCCGGCCCCGCCGTTACCATGGCTACTGTGATCGGGGGGCCGTTTTTTATTTGTGTCCATCATGTAGGGGGGGTTTTGCCATAATCACCACGCTTGGCAGGCGGATTCGTGTTGACAGTGTAGGTGTTTGAAAATACTCGGAAGCTGCTGCCCTTTCTCTGGTAGGTTCCCTTAGTCGGCTCTGACGACATCCACGGGTTAAGTTGGAGGGGTCGATATTCGTACGCCGCGGCCCCACGGAAATGTCAGTCCATCTATGGCCCACTAAAGTTCAGGACGTCAGTGAATGACACGTGGCCAGAAGAAGTGATAGGTCCTCACTCCTACAGCCACAGGGTCAGTGCTGTGGTGGAACGAAGAACTGACCGTTTGGTGGTCGACAGAACCACACGGTCTTGCTGATGTCTTCGACCAGTCGCGAGGGCTCTACGACATCTGCAAGACCGTAGGCTACACTAGGACCAGACTTACATAAAGTATATAATTGATGTAATGTGTTGTTATGGTTCAAATCTAAATTTTCGTCGATAATTCTCGATTAGTCTGTTTTTGTGTTGCTTGTACAATCTACTTTTTAACAAAGTTATTATTTGTCCAGGTCCCGGCTTCGCCAGCATAGTGATCTGCGCAACAGGCCAGCTCCTCCGCCTACTGAGTCCAAGGTTCGGTGCTCTGGCCGGAGAAGAAGCGAGAATGAAGGCGCAGCTGAGACACGCGCACGCGAGGCTCATCGCACACGCGGAGGAAGTCGCATTTTATAGGGGACACAAGGTACAGTAGTGGACACGAGATACTGTAGGGGATACGAGGTGCTGTAGGGGACACGAGGCACAGTAGGGAACATGAAGTAATGTAGGGGATACGAGGTGCTGTAGGGGACACGAGGGACACGAGACACTGCAGTCGAGACACGCGCACGCGGGACCTATCGCGCATACAGAGGCGGTTGCATTTTACCGAGGACACATGGTATTAAATGAGTCCTCGTACAAGAGTTAATAAAAATGAGATTGCATTTTATTCTAAAGGCTTCGAATCGGCGACATTACCCCAAGCTTCACACCATACTGGAGAAGGGAACCATCGCAAAGTAAATGCTGCACCCTAACTGTATGCTGGCCGAGAGGCGCCATAGAGTAAAGCATTATCGTCCTATCTTCTTCAATAGTTTGTCTATGTCTATATGCGCCTAACACGAATCTATTCCAAACTCCAATAAAATAATTCATAAGAACTTGTTCGACTACTTTGTTACCTAGGCTTGGCGCCTAGCATAAACGGGCGAGTGCGTTGTTCGATTTGCGTGCGATAGAGGCGCTATACCAAATATCTAAGAAAAGTTAGATACTGCGATGACGCCTCAATTACCCTTAAAATACCGAACTCATCGCTCAGGCCTACAATTATGTAAAGTGAGACATCATACTGTGCCGAGATAAAATAAATACATTTGTAATAGTTTAAATAACTTTTAAACACAAGCTTTTATATCGTCTAGGATCAGGGTGCTTAAGAAGACAAATCCAACGAACCCAAACTCGACGTTAAGACGGTGAAGTCGTTTCGTTTAGTTCCTAAATCCATCTTCGGTTTCCATCATCATACCAACTCGATGGGACCATGATATTGCATTGTCACCGAGTTTACATAAGTATGCCAAATTTCAAGTCAATCGGTTGAGGATAACTGGTCTAAATATGAGTTACAAGATTCCAACCGATGTATGTTACATTGCAAGTTAAATAAAAGCTTGTAAAAAAAGAAATAAACAATATCATCACATACAAATATTTTTTCAATTCCAGGTGGAGCTAGGCCAGCTGCAATCCGCCTACCAGCAGCTGGTTGCCCAGATGACGTCAGTGTTCAACAAGAAGCTTTGGTACGTGATGCTGGAGCAGTTCTGCATGAAGTACGTCTGGTCAGGAGTCGGTATGGTTATGCTGGCGCTACCCATTCTGACTGCTACCTCGCACGGTGAGTCCCAAACAACTACACTCATGGACGAATATAGCGAAAAGCAAAAAATTTTGGCAAATCTCTTCACTTTAAAGCTCTCTTCCAACAATGTTACACTGAGTTTCGACTTAAGGAGAACAAAACTCTATGGACAAAAGTATCTGCCTATCCCATCGTTCGTCTGAAAACTACCCCGCTTACGTAGGCTATTAGTCGCATCTAACAGGCTCTTTTCGTTTAGGAGTTCCTATGGCCACCTTCGGTTTCCATCATCAGACAAGCTCGATGGTACCATGACATTGCATTGTCACCGAACATAATCGGTCAGCTCAATCGGTTGAGGATAACTGGTCTAAAATTGAATTGCAAGATTCCACCCGCACAAACATACATTGCAAGTTAAAAAAATAGATTTGATTGTACAATTAGACCGAGACATCATCTACAATTCAAATAAACATAATATAAAATAATGTACTTCTTGAAATTAAAATTTGTTTTGTTATTTCAGGTCCAGCCGTTGACAGTATAAGCGCTCGCACGGAGTACATGACGACGTCTAGGAATCTGCTCAATTCTGCCGCCGATGCCATAGAGAGGCTCATGTCTAGTTATAAGGTAAATAATATCATGGGAAACATTGATTTAAATAAAATTCTGGAGAAGGAGCACGTGTCGCCCAGCGTTCGCTCAAAACATCGCCTGTTTTTTGTTACACGTAACGCATCCTCACAATATTTCTATTGTAATTTTGTGCAATATACCAATCTACTTAATGAACAACAAGGATGGAAAGGCGTACCTAGACCGAAGTGCGACCGAGACAACAATACGTGCATTGATATCACTTTTTACGCACGAATGTATCGTATATTTCTATCCATGTCTGCAAATAGCGACAAAAGACGGTAGTTTTTTTTTTTTTAGTTTTTTTGTACTTGTGGAAAGTGATGCCTTTGGCATTGTTTTTTGTTCTGAATTTATTTATACACCTAGTAAACGAACACAAGGACACTGCTGTTGTCTTTTAGTCAATAAATCACACTAAATCACGTCTTAGCAAGCCCGCGTAACACGAACGCTGGTCTGACTATGACTGATGTAAGTGGACCTATTTGGACCTAGATTGAGCTTTCCACTTTCGAGAAGCCAGTACCCCATCTCCCCTTTTTTAGTTAGATCGATGATGGTAAAGGCTTGACTTGGAAAAGGTCTAACTATTTACGCACTATTTCGCAATAAAACATGTCACTAGTTATTGCAAAATATATCAATGATTTAATTTTACTTGCTATATTTTTTTAAAAGTACTAACTTCTATCTTTTTGTTCTTCATAGGAAGTTGTAACCCTAGCAGGCTATGCGACCCGCGTGTCAGACATGCTGCTAGTATTCGAGGAGGTCGCGAGAGGGCGCTGCGTACGCGCAGTCCATCATCAAGCACTGGGCTCGGCCTTCAGAGTCACTTTCAAGGACAACTCGCCTGTGCCACAAGGTATAAGTTTACTCAAAGTTCAACTAGATGTCACGAGGCCAAGAGTAGCGAATTTGCGATCACAAATGGCGCCATCTGCTTTATTAAGCTACATAAAAAGGAAGGTAGGACGTAGAAATTTTACTGAGAGTACAGGAAAGTATAGTTTACATAAGTAAAGACTAGATGTCGCTAGTAAAAGTACTAAGCCTAGATTGCACCGACGAAAATCTCCGTCGGGCCTTCAGGCCTTCATATTCAGCGGTATGAACCATTCTCTGCATCAATCGAACGAATGTGTATAAGGGACCACTGGACCTTATTAAGGCGTCGTAGATAATGTCTGAATGGTGAACACCTAAAAGACGTTCCTAACCCATTCATTTATATAATTCCAGGTACAATAATGTACACAGACGACCAAAGCATCCACCTTTACAACGTGCCCATAGTGACTCCCGCGTGCGACGTGGTCGCCAGTGACGTCACCTTACACATCAGCCCCGGAACGCATCTGCTGATCGTGGGGCCCAATGGATGCGGCAAGTCCAGGTAATGTTGATGAGGCACCATTACATGAATTACCACGGCGGCCATGCCGATAGCAATGTCAGTCATTAGTCATTATCATATGGCACCGGTCGGTCTTTACTTACTGCCGGAATCATGTCTCTAAAATATCCTCTTACCCTCTTTACAACATTGTTTTTTCTTCGGCAGCCTATTCCGCATAATCTCTGGCCTGTGGCCGGTGTTCGGAGGCGCGCTGCACGTGCCGCGGCCCTGCGCCTGCGCACACTGCGCCGACGACGCGCCGCCCGCGCTCGCGCCCTGCGCCACACGGCCCATCATGTTCTACATACCACAGCGGTGAGTAGTGTTCGGCGGCGCGCTGCACGTGCCGCGGCCCTGCGCCTGCACATACTGCGCTGACGACGCGCCATCTATCATGTTACACAGCGGTCAGTTGTTATACTTACTGGCATAGTGCAGTGAGTGGATCTTGGTCTCTGACACCAGAGATCGCCAGTTGTCCCGGTCCCTTGACGTTTCAGTCTATTCGACGGCACGAAGTTCTAGTTGGTCTTTTTTAATTTCCTCGCTCCAGAAGTATCTTGGACGACCAATAGAATATACATTTACCACGTAACCAATATAAATTTGTATAAAATAAAAAAGACATGAGAATATGTGTACGAGCCGTACAGATTTAGCTAGCTAGAAGAATGCGGAAAATATTTATAGCACGTTTCTACGAGATCAACCCTTGTCAGCTTGAAGCTAAGGGTTGCTTCCCTAAGCTAAAGATAGGCTTTGTTTATTTCCATCTAAAACTGCACTACTACATTCTTATGTATTGTATCAATGGCACCGAAAATTTACAACAAAATACCAAAGAGCTACCAGCAACTTAATGATTGTGAATTTAAAAATAAATTTAAGAAATTGTTAATAGACAAATGTTATTATAAGATGGACGACTTTCTAAATGATACATTTTAACTCTAAAATGTATAGAATTATTATAAAATTCAATATCGTAATTATGTACTTACCTAAATTTAATTCGTTTTTTAACATTAATTCTAATAAATAGCTCAATTATTATTTTAGTTAGGTACGATCTCAGTTGCATGCCCCGTCTCTCATAATTTGTACACCGCAATCGGTAAAACATGTTGATACCTGTAAAATCTTATATCTACACATGTTTATGCAAATAAAATTATCTTTATCTTTAAAGCTTCAAGCTGACAAGGGTTGATCTCGTAGAAACGTGCTATAAATATTTTCCGCATTCCTCTAGCTAGCTAAATCTGTACGGCTCGTACAATATGCCTGCAATCTTTCGCACAACGTAATCCCACCTGGCCACAGATCCACCTAGTGGGACAGTTTATGAAAATAACATAGGTTTTGCAATACGGAGATAGCAAGTTAATTCAGCGAACTATCGTTTAAATACATACATACATACATATATATTTTGTATGGTATTCTTTCCTTATTTTATATATTGTTTCAGTCCATACATGTCCGTGGGGTCTCTAATAGAGCAAGTGATGTACCCATCGCGGGTCACAGGCGACCCCGTCGCAATGGCAGAAGCCGAGGCGAGGGCGCTGCATATACTGAAACTGGGTGAGTTATTTTACTATAATACGGAACCCTAAAAACTATCGTAGTTTGACAAATTCATGAGCGAGTAATGTCTATCATCCATGCTTGGTCCACTAGTGGGCTGGGCATAGTTCTCGTAAAGAGGGGTTGCCTCATGGAAACCATCTCGTTTCTTCGGATGCATAATAGACGGACAACAAAAAATACGGAAAAAAATTGCGCTGTCTATTTTGTTTAGTATTTATTTATTTCAAGATGTCTTCAATATTTCACTTAGAGGCTAGGCATTAGGAGTCCTGTTAGGGCGCCATGCAACTTGAGAGGTAGCAAATTGTAAATATCACAATATCGCTTAGTTTTATAAATATTGCACATTATTCAGTACTACAGCTAGTCACTTATGTATCACAACCAAAGCTAACTTAATTATTATTATATTATTTAGTTAGGTCACCACCATTACACATACGTCCACTGCTGGAAAGACCTCCCCCAAACAAGGAGGTTTTTCCATAATAATCAAGCTTGGGGGGTAGTCCATTAATCACGTGAGGCTCGAAAGGGGGTTCGTACAAAAATCACGAAATATCACAAAGAGGGGGCGTGTAGTGTAGTGAGATATCACGTGTATTTATTTTGTCGTTGATCGCGCTATTTCTAAACAACCAAAACGTGGTAGAGCTTGAGCTCTACCACGATACTAAACAATTGATTGTTTACTTATTGTATTATTTTCAGTTCGGCTAGACGCGTGCGCAGCGCGACACGGCGGTCTGAGCGCGGTGCGCGACTGGCGCGCCACGCTGTCCGGCGGAGAGAAACAGAGGATGGCCATGGCTAGGATGTTCTACCACAGGTGAACATGATGTCATTTAATATTTGTACTGAATGAGGGTAATAGGGAATCCGTAAGTGGTCGACTTTAGTTCTAAGACTTTTTTTATCTACATTAATATCCTCATATGTTTGGTGTTATCTATTAATATCTTAGCTACCTACTGATTTTCACACTGTGTACTGTTGTATCATAGTAAATGTATCTCATTTTAATTAATTAATTTAGATAGTACAATTCTCCATAGTACAATTCTGACAACCTCTGTGGCGCGGCGGGCCGAGGTTCGCCTGCGACGCAGGAGGTTGCGGGTTCGATTCCCGCCTCGGGACAAATGTTTGTACGATCTGCAAATATTTGTTCAGGGTGTTCTGGATGTTTTCTATGTATAATAAAAAAATATATATCTATGTAGTGTATTATATTAAGTATATCAGTCATCTAGTACCCATAACACAAGCTCTGCTTAGCTTGGAGCTAGATAATGCTGTGTGGATTGTCCAGCATTATTTATTTTATTCTATCTACACTTATAAAATAAAGAGGTACCAAATATTATGAAAAAACATGTTTTTCTATAAATAATCAATTAAGTTTTAAGAAGCTTGAACATCTATAAAAATGCGCGCTTTACAAAATGCTCGTACTACAACTAGTTTTTCTAAGTTCTGCTAAAAATGTTGTATATTTTATTAATTAATGATTTATGAAGTGTTAGTTATTTATTATAAATAGTAATTTTGTTAAAAAACTTTGAGAGGCGTCCGTAGCCTGTTCAGTTATATATTAATAATTGTTCGTCGTACTTGTAAAACTTTTATGTTAAATAAAGAACTTTGAAAAACAAAACAAATCAATTAAGTATTTTTATACTTAAATGAGAATCCAAATCTCTGTATTTATCTGTAATATCTGTACTGAAACAATCATTTTTTATTTTCACATAAAAAAAATACAGAGATCTTTGCTCATCTCTCTCGCTCGATAAACATATAATTAATCGTTACTCTGTATCCCAGGCCCGTCTACGCACTACTAGACGAATGCACAAGCGCGGTTTCCATGGAAACCGAGGTGGTCATGTACGAGGAGGCTGTCAAAGAGGGGATCACGCTCCTTTCGATCACGCATCGACCAAGCGTCTGGTAAGTAGTCAAGCATATTAGGGACTAGTAACCCGCCCCGGCTTCGCATGTGGGAGCATTATCTCAAAGGGATTAGGCAGCGTTTGCTATGAAAGCTCCCAGGCGGCTTGGCTTTTCCGACACTTCCAACAATTATCGTTATATTTCAACCAATTAACACAAAACCTTGACAGATTATAGTTAAACTTTCCTCATGAATCACTCCACCGATTGGTGAAAACCAAATGAAAATCCGTAAACAAGTTTTTGAGTTTATCGCGTATAAACAGACAGGAGACGCGGCGGAGGACTTTGTTATATTATATCCAGTGTATATAGTATACTTCCTCAACAACTTAATGACCTACAATACTAGTGTCAACTTCTAGTACATATAATTGTTTAATCTATTAATGGCGTGATAAACTTATATTATATACTATTCTAAAACAAAACAAGCTCTTTTGCCCAACAGAGGAACAACAAAGATAAAAAACAATAATATTATAAATAAGAAAATTTGAATGTTTGTTACCACCAAAACTACTGGACGGATCGGGCTAAAATTATTCATACGGATAGTTCTAGGTCTGAAATAAAACATTAGGCTACTTTTTACTTCATAAATCAACACGTACGAAGCCGCGGGCACAGCTAGTTAAAAATAATATCTACTTTCATTCTTGTAAAAAATAATTATTATATATTCCAGGAAATACCACACCCACGTTTTAGAATTCGACGGATGCGGCGCGTGGTCCTTCCGTCCTCTAGACAAGGACGCCCCCGCCATCGCCAGCGGCGTCCCACCACCAGCCACCACCAGTGGGACTAACAGCACCAATAGTTCCAGTAGTTCTAATAGTTCCAGTAGCTCTGTAAGCAATTCTAGTATTATCGAAGAAAGTACCAATGTTAAAGACTCAAAGTTGACCAATGGAGATTTATAATTAGAAGCATAATTTTAGCTTTCGCAGTCCCAAAGTTTCTATTTGTTTACCTAGCAATAGCACCAATAGTTTCAGCAGTTCCAGTAGCTCTGTAAGCAATTCTATAAATTTTATTGAATAAAGTACCAATGCTATAAGCTAGTGCGATGGTGGAAAGTTGATAAATGGAGATTTATAATTAGTATCAAAATTACTGCTTCGAAGCAAAATTTACAAGTACCTATGTCAATAGCAGCAATAGTTTCAGCAGTTCCAGTGTCTCAGTAAGCAATTCTAGTATTTTTTTGAATAAAATACCTATGCTAGATGTTATAATTTGATAAATTGAAATTATAATTAGTAGCAAAGTTACTGCTTCGAAGCAAAATGTGTAAGTACTTATGTTTCAAAAGCACCAATAAATAGTTTCAGCAATTCCAGTAGCACCGTAAGCAATTCTAGTAATTTTATTGAATAACTTACCAATGCTAAAGGTTGAAAGTGTATAAAT
This sequence comes from Eupithecia insigniata, assembly GCA_947859395.1. Taxonomy (NCBI): domain Eukaryota; kingdom Metazoa; phylum Arthropoda; class Insecta; order Lepidoptera; family Geometridae; genus Eupithecia; species Eupithecia insigniata. The sequence goes on along the minus strand of OX402018.1, from coordinate 962,638 downwards.
GGAGATTATAATAATTAGCAAAAGTTCAGTTAAGAATCAAAATCTGTTTCAGTTCCAAGTACCTATGATTTTACATTTCAATAGTACCACAAAAGTTTCGATCATTCTAATAGTTTCAAATTAATTGAATTAGAAATAGTACATTGTACACCTTGGCGAGAAAGTTCCCAGCGCAGCCGAGAGCCTTAAGACACACGAGGTAGGAATCGCACTTTCTGCCGAGTGATACATAGTGCTTTATACTACACCTTCGAGGAAAATAAAAAGCAGAATAAATCTTATTTCTGGCGGTGTCATAAAACTTTCACTTTCACTCGACGACATTCTGTAGAATTAATAATATTGCCTACACCAAATTCAAATTTAGAAGAACTTCCCGCACCAGCCTTTGTCACTTGGGTTCTTTTTCCAAAATATTATTCGAAAATCGGAAGAGGCATAAGCGGACTTGGAGTAAAAACTTTTTATCGTTTGACCTATACTGAAAATAACCATAGCTACCAGCCGATCTATTCGGAAATTAAAAAAAAATTACACGTTAGAAATGGATTTCCGTACAGTTTTCCCTCCCGCTAAAACGCGTGAGAAATGAAATTCCATAGGGTTTTTCCTCCCGGATTCCTATACGCCTGCAATGACTTACTTTCTATCTTATATTCGGAAAAGGAATAGGCAACTTTCCGAGCAGGTGTAGTAAAAAAAAAATTATCTTTATTAGAACTATAAACAAAGGTACATGAAATTGGGTGAAAACGTAAATACGCGCAATAATGCAACTGTGTCGCGAGTATTCACGGCCTCTTCCGAATGCAAGGTAGAGTTCCCTCAATTACTATTTAATTAGCGATGCCGACAAATTAAGACAATGTGTAAATGTTAAACAACGGAAAAAAAAAACATATGTATAAAAGAAATGGTACACGAAATGCTGTGTTTCTGATCCTAGTGACATTAACGACATAGAAAATAATGCAATTAATGGATGTAACGTACATATGGGGTGCATTCCGAATTACGATTACAGCGCTGATAGCGATCACAAAAATATTTTGCGTTCCAAATTAGATATCACGATATTGACAGTTGAATGCTAACATTAATTCGGAACACTTATTAGCGCGCTCACGGTCACGTGTCGTGTCGTGGTGTCAATGTCAATATCTCGTTGCAATACAAAAAGAGAGCATCAAAGTTATTCTCCGACCGTTGATTTGGTCTTCTATATTTATTTCCATTTCTTTGTAAAAACTTGCAAACGAACGTTATATTGAAAAAACCCAAAGAAAAAAGCGTTAGTAAACAAACCCAATTGTCAGATTTGACAGCACGCTCACAGAGATTTCAGTTTGTAGCATGGTCGTTGATATCGCAAAATGGCGCATGTAATGATGTCATCTATGACGTCACACGGGACAACGTTGTCGCGCTTACGATAATACGGAACGCGTGTGAGCGCGATGATATTGATTTTAGCGTAATTCGGAATGCACTAATGATAAACCTAACAAGAACTATGTCTAAAAAGTGTTAAGTATATAAAATTTTATTCACATTGAAATGTCAACCTTTGATTTAAATATTTAGTTCTCTAATAAATGTACAGCATTGACAGGTAGTTATCAAAGCTTTTAGAGATCAACTGTTGTAAAAATAATAACCATTACTTGATAACGGTTTTTATTACGTAATGAAAGGCGACGTTTCGGCTAGGTTGCAAAAGCGAGTTTTTTTTTTTGGCCCATATACTTTTTCCTCAAAAAGTAAAAGTATTTTTCAGAATAATCCAGCTTAAAAAACCTTTCCGGTGCTATAATTATGTAAAAAACAATAACAGAAGTATTTTGAAAGAGATTTGAGAATGGATATTTTAATGTCATTGGTTGTTTTTTTATTTCCGTATTTGGATGACTTAAAAAGCAAAAGCAATAACATAATTTACTTATAATTTAGAATGTTTTATGTGTAGGAAAGGTTTTTATAAAATTCTACATTCATACTAAAATAAGGTTGTAATCTGCTGCGTGTAATTCATAATTAGGTTACATTATGTGAACTGATACCCGGTACCCACGGTACCGGTTACAATGTCTTTTAATCATGAAAAGATTTGATTTTGTTACCAATATTTAAAATATATTAAATCACAATCTGTTGTCTGTATTAATGAACAACTAGGTTACAAAAATCACCAGTTATTAAGTCACCAGTTATAAGTGATATTATTGCAGTAAGTTTATTAGTGCAATAAGTCCGATTATTACACAAAATCGGATATCTACATTAAAAATACATTTATATGTTTTGAAAAGGTCTTAAATGGTTAATAAAGGATTTAGTATTTTATGAGATTATCAATATGGCTGTTGTACTGTATTTTCTTATTTTTTAAAATTGATTATAATCTATATGTAATTCCAGTTTTGCAAAATTAAAATAAACTATAGGTGTATTAAATATATTGGATAAATGATTAGAGATTAAATAGCAGTGCTATTATACATCTATGAATAATAGCAGTGCTATTATACATCTATGAATAAGGGCTATTATTATAATAATCTAAATTAATTATTCTTAAGATAAAACGTATTCAAGTTATACGCGAATTATTTTGTATATATGTATATTTTTAATGTTATTTCCCATTTTAGTGATGTTTATAGCTGGCATCTTTACATGAAATTATAAATAATTGTACCTAGATTCACTTCAAGTTTCACTTAAAGTTTTTTGTTATCTTCATAACATAGATAAAAAACGAAAAAAGCTCAATCTCTAAAGTAATGAATATTCTGGTGTCGGTTCTAAGCTGATCAAAATGCGGTTTTTGGAGGATGCCTTGAAGGTCTGATGATCAAATCGTGATGATACTTTGTAAATAAACAGTGCTTCCCGCGGGAACAAGAAATAAATGGGTTTTATAAATATAATGTTGTTCTTAATACCATCACTACCACTATAAATAAATAAATAATGCTGGACAATCCACACAGCATCATCTAGCCGCAAGCTAAGCAGAGCTTGTGTTAAGAAGGGTACTAGATGACCGATTTAGTAATGGAATACTTTACATAAATATTTTTTATTATTACGACTTCTGCGACGCAGGAGGTTGCGGGTTCGATTCCCGCCTCGGGACAAATATTTGTACGATCTGCAGATATTTGTTCAGGGTGTTCTGGTCGTTTTCTATGTATAGTAAAAAATATCTATATATGTATTATATATATCAGTTATCTAGTACCCATAACACAAGCTCAGCTTGGGGCTAGATAAGGCTGTGTGAATTGTCCAGCTTTTTTTTTTAATATACATAGAAAATATCCAGAGCATCCGGAATAAATATTTGCAGATCTATCGATTGGAGTATATAAAGACAAGGTTTTATCAATATCAGAATGAAGAAATATTTAGTAACAATTCCGCGTATAACCTTCTCTGATAGTATTCATCAAAGTAAGTTGTCTACTAGTTTCGTCTCTCCACGAGACATCTTCAGGACACCACAATACTCGACCTTGACATTGAGATTGGTAAGCACAGCAACACCGACAGAGTCCCGCCAGTGATGTTGCCTCTCCGAGCTCCGCGCGCGGAGCTCGGAGCTCGACTGGCCTTAGTCGGCTTTTACGACATCCACGGGTTGAGTTGGAGGGGTCGATATTCGTACGCCGCGACCCCACGGCTTCCAAACTATACCCATAACAAATTTCAGCCAGAGTAACAAATATCCATACAAACTTTGATATTTTATACTAATATAGGGTAAGTGACCCAGTTATTGGCACTTTAGACCAATAGTGAGATGCAAATTAAATTTTTGTACTATAGAAATGAATTTATGTCAGTGTCATTTTGACATAACATTCTTCATATGATCAACTACTAATAACATAACCAAAAAAGACTCAGTGTTGTCAGATTAAATAAATAATAATATTTTTACTTAGTTTTTTAGAAAAACCAATGACTGGCACTGATGATCCTAACTATTGGCACCGGTTAAACTACTTATTGGCACACCCTTATTCAGTTAAAAACTCTTGTAAATGTTATCAATAAAACAATAAATAAGACTGGGAATAACTTTAACGTGTTTTTAATAAATTCTTACATTACCTTAACTTACAATATACCTATTTTTTTCTTAAACAAGACTAGTAGTTTACAATTTTTTTATCAATTCGCCAGCATTTTAAAAATTTCGTCTGCTGTGAAACCTCTTTTTGAAGTAGAAGGTATAGCATTATCCTCATCCTTATTGTTTTCATAAAATGAATCCTCATTTATTTTAAATCCTGCTGTATCTTCTGTATCATTTACTTGGTTGTCTACTCTTGCTGTATTTTCTTTTTCATTCATTTGATTTTCTATAGGAGATGGCAAGTAAAAATCCTTGCTAAATAGGGTCTTTTTAACATTCTCTACTATCTGTATGTTTTCTATCTTCACTTTTTCTTTCCCCTTTCTCTTCCCTTTACCTTTTCCTGTGTATTGTTTTCTGTCTGCAATTTTTTTTTGTTCCCTTTCTTTTCTTCTCTGTTTGATACCTTCTTCTTTCAACTCTTTTGCCATTTTTTTTTGAGTATTTATTCTTTGCCATTCTTCTGAAGTTAAGACAAAAGGTGTTTTTTCTGAATTTTTAGTTCCTTTTCGCTTTGGTGTCTTAGGCAAAACAAGAATGTCATTCAGATTCACTGGTGTCAATTTAAGCTTGCATGGAGTTTTTGGGACTGTTATACTTTTAACCGAATCATGATCAGATTGTAGGGCTGATGTTTTTTGTTGGTTGATAACAGTTTGTTGTAGTGGGGTCTCTGAAATACATAGCGGGTCAGGTTCATAGCTACTACTATGAATCTCAACTTCATGAGAAACTGTGGCCATAGAATATTCATTATTAGATTGTGTTACATCATCTGCCCAAATTACTAAATGGTCTTCAACATTCAGTTGATCTTTTATAGAGTCATCATCAGAAATATATGGCGTTTTAGAAATTTCTGTCTCTCTTGTTATTGATGAGCTCACAGTATGAGAAACTGTGACAATAGAAGTTTCTTTATCGGATTTTGTTACGTCATGATCTGCCCAAATTACTGGTAGGTTTTCGATTTTCAGTTGATCTTTTAAAGAGACTTTAGAAATATCAGGTGTTTTAGAATTTTCTGTTTCAGTGGTTGATGACGAGCTCCCAAAATACATCCAAAGATTCTGAAGAAGTTTGGACGCGTCGGGTACCATGTTTAAATCTTTTCTACTAAGTTTTTTCGTAGTTTCTCTGCCAACAATATTTATAAAATCTTCTTTGGTCATTTGATTTGGTTTGAGTATTTCATTATCATTTTTTGAATGCTCTGTCTGTGTTCCTTTAGAGTCTACCACTTTTATATCTTGCGAATTACTAGTCTGTTGTTCTTTTAAATTTCCTGTTTTTCCTTTCTCTCCTAAACATTTTGTATAATCCAATGCGTCAGCGTTCCATGGCTGCAGACCGCAAGCCCGAAAACCATTTTTAATGGTATCAGGCTTTAAAGAATCATTAATAGCAGTTTGAAGAATCGACATAAATTCTAATTTCGTCAATGCCTGTCCTGGGTGATCTCGCCTCCATCGAAGGATGCTTTTTTTCCATGCACACTTTAAAGGAAAAAATGCTGCTACATCTGCAGGCTGTAAGATTCGGGTGCAGTTGGGGTAAAGAGCTATGAGTATAATTTTTAGCTCAGAGCAGAGTTCACTGACTTGCAATGTGAGGTGAGTCTTGTGTCCATCGACAAATAATATTACTGGAAACGTTTTCCCTTCTTTCGTAAGATATGGGTGCAGTACATTTTTTATGTACTCATAGAATAGATCCGCCTTCATCCACCCATTGTCACTTAAACCAATACCCCATTCGTTTGGGACTTTGGCTGCTAGTTCTCCAGGAAGACGCTTATATGGTAAAATTACCATCGGGGGGGTTAAGTCTCCATTGGCACAAAAAGTGAACATCACTGTTATAGCAGATTTTGCTTGCCCTCTGTCAATTTCATAGACATTTTTGTCGCCTTTCAATGCTAATACCACTCCTGTCTTTGGACACAGCAAGAAATTTGTTTCATCGCCATTGAGAACTCTACTAGGGTCTAAAAGAATGTCAAAGAAATCATTGTCTTTTAGATATATTTCAATACCGTGAAACCATGCTCTGATATCACTTTCCGACACCACCGAACTTGCAGCTGTGACAGATTCAGGAGTACGAACACTAATCTCTGGATGTCTATTTAGAAACAACTTAAGCCATTTAGCTCCAGGAATGTCATTTTTGAAAGGATTTGGCCTATGAGCCTTTTTAATAAAATCAGACACAGTATGTTGTATGTCTTCTTTCCGCCTAGGAAATCCTTTCTTGGAACTTTGGACTATCCAATTGACAAGAGCCGTTTCTTCTAAATCTGTTAGAACTGTGGGAGGGCCAGGACGAGGATCTAGTTTATCAGGGTTATTTATTCGAAACTGTATGGTTGATCTTGGTACCTGAAAAAGTTTTGATGCTAGTTTCTTGCTCATTCCACAAATAACTGCATCCAAGGCCTTCTTTAAATTTTCAGCGCTATACTTTTTTCTTTCATTAATAGGTTTTTGGGTCTTTCCCTTATTTTTCTCCTTCGTAGTCGCCCTGGTCTTCATTATCCTGCAAAAATCCATATATTGCCTCATAGGTCACCCAAATATTGGCACTGGTGCCTTAAGCTTATTAACACCATGCCAATTATTGGCAATTAAGAAAAAACTGGCTTTTTTCATAGGCTAAATGCAACCATAATCTAAGAAAATAACATGGGCGTATACAAACATGTTTTTTTTTCTTTCTCAAAAATGATCAATTATTGGCACACATGCCAATATTGGGATATTGAGTTAATCAACAACCGTTCATTGGCACCTCATGTTATTTACTCAATTGAAAAATATAACCTGATTAAATGGTTACCACATTGTCCTTCAATCATCATAAAACACTGTGAATAATGCATTACCGAGTTTAGGAATAACTTACCACGATTATCTTAAGTTTACTAACGGGCTTCCCTTAGCAAAAAAATTGCACAAACCGGTTTTCTCAACAGAAAATTTCGAAGTACAGATTACACAGAGTATGCTAACGAAATGACCGAATGAGTGTTGCCATTTGATAAAACAATATTTCTACTAAAATTAAATATCTACCAATAATATCTTTGGACAAAGGAAATTCTATTATTTTAAATTAAATGCTTGAGTGCCAATAACTGGCGGCATGCCAAGATTTGGCTTATGTACCCTAATAGGATAGACCTTCATTTGATCACAATCTCACTTGATGGCAAGTGAACAAAGGAGGGAGGTCCACCCTGGGTACCAACCTCCGAGAAGTACCGAGGGGCACCCAAACCCGAAAGGGTGACATTGAAAACTCGCACGCACAGCCAGATCATAAAAATTTCGCAGTTTTAACTCGGTTTTATATTTTTAAAGATATTACTGCGTTATTAGGTATATACGTTTTTGTTAATCGCAGAACAAAGACGCCGAAGAAATCCGCCCCAGGTACCAACTCACACTACGCCACTGGTAAGTGACGGTGTATCACGAAGGTCTAGAACACACCTGCTCACTCTTTGTCTTGAAGAGACAGGTAATAGTTAGCATGATTTCCTATCTAGCACTATGCTCGCCTATGTACAACTTTTGTGCATATTTTTAACCGACTTCAAAAGGAGGAGGTTCTCAATCGTCTGTTGGTTTTTTTTTAATGTAGTTACGCGATATCTCCGCCAATTATGTACCGATTTTGAAAATTCTTTCACAATTGTATAAAAAGTGATCCGGAAAGAGTCCCATATTTTTTTATCCCCATGGGATTAGTATTTATCCCGCAAAACTTAAAATAAGTGTAAAATTAAGGAAATTTGAAGTCGGTTTATCGTTTTTTAAAACACGCCATATTATATCTATCCATTTAGGGTGCCGAGACATCAAACATAAAGACCGTATTATATATATATACCAAATAAGGTGTTATTGATATTCTCTTCACTGAAATTTTTTGTGTGTGTACTCTAAATTAGCAATTCGATATTTATCGAGCGTTTTTCTTTGATGAGTTGCTCGATATGTCGCACGAGAATGCAGTTTTTGATGGTAGTTACTCGATATTTATCACATGATATTTTTATCCCATGATACTAAGTATCACTCGATAAAGTATGTGATACTTTATCGAGTGATATGTAGAATTGCCCCCCACGGCCGTGTGGAGTGGTATATAAGTTTGGAGGCCAGCAGTGGATGAAGTCGGGTTGCGGATGATGATGTTGACTTGTTGTTTACATATCACCCCACTCAAAATACACTTCCATAAATAGGTAGCGTAATTATATAAACAAAGTAAGTACAGTCAGCGTCAAATTGATGATATTTCAAGTATCTATGACATTTCAAGTATTCACTCAAAAAAGTTTGCATACTACCTTTGACAGCTTTGTTTGCTAAAATAATTTTGAACACCCTGTCTGCTCATATAAATATGAAACAATGAGTAGTAAGACGTTTGAACACCTAGTGTACTTACAACAATATGATGATTCAAACTGCGTGGATAGATAAAAATTGCTTTTAGACGCTCATATCAATTTGACGCTGACTGTACCTACCTATTTATAAAATTGATAAATTCAATTATTTTATTTATATGCTTTGTTATTGTTATTTATTCCTGCAAATATTTAGTTGCTATCTAGTTTGTAACGAAGCCCGAAGGTTCGACGTTCCTAGATGAAGGTCATACAAGAAAAATGTAGGTATATTGAACTTGGGAGCAGATTGTATGTCAAGGGCGTTAGTATTATATTATCTGTGGCTTTACATAGATTACCTAGTGCTTATATGTATTTACCTACCTCCAGGTAAAGTTCAAAGTTCTAAAAGATAGACCGAGTCTTCGACGCGGAGTTTAACTTAATTCTAGTGATTTTTATGATAATAATGTGTATGACTAGTTAATTAAGTAGTATATTCCTAAAATATTCACGTGACTGTACTCGGGCGAGACATGCAGTATATATGTATGTACCATGTTTGAGTGAATAAATAATACTGAATACAGATGACACAGATTTGCACGAAAATAAGATATTTTGGCCGTTTTTAATATTTTTGCGTTTCGCAAGGATTATAAAACTGCCAGAAAAGTAGTTACTCGGTAACGGTGTTCCTAATAACCCAACTTTTCCCTTTGTCTATTGATGTACCTTCAGAAATGACGATCGACCATAAGATCAAATTACTAAAATATTTCTTTTTTTAACCGACTTCAAAAGAAGGAGGTTATCAATTCGTCTGTATGTTCTTTGTATGTATGTTACGCTATATCTCCGTCGATTATGGACTGATTTTTAAAATTCTTTCACTAATGTATAGAAAATTATCCCGAAGGGGTCCCATAAAATGTTTATCCCTAGGAGATCAGTATTTATCTCGCAAAACTTAAAATAAGTATAAAAGTAAGGGAATTTGAAGTCGGTTCATCGTTTTTTAAAACACGTCATATTATTTTGTTTAAAATAGTTAGGGTATATAGAACTATAGTCTGCTCTGATGAGGCATGTTCTGTACCTATAGCTTGTGATGTGAAAAAACTGTACCATTATGGAGCCATTGTTAATATATTTAATTGTGAGGTTGAATAGAAATAGCCGAAATACTGCAGCAAAACATCCTTTTGCAGAGGTCAGATCCACTGACGCAGGAGGTGAACAGTCACGGACTGAGGATACTTCCACTGCTACCAGCCAGGTTTCACTATCATGATAGTATTTCGTTCATTTCTATTCTCCCAGGAGTCTCTTTTCACCCCGGTTTATCCTAATGCTGAATGGTTTTTTGGGGCTATAGGGGATTGATGATGTGACGTATGACAGTGATAGCTTGCTTAGTAATATATTGGGACAACAAGGGAGACTGCTGTAAGCAGCATACCTACACTACAGGGTAGTTATTGTATACTCATTGCACTACAGGGGGCCAATTCTGCGTATCACGTGATAAAAATATCATGTGATAAATATCGAGTACGTACCGCCAAAAACTGCATTATCGTGCGACATAACGAGCAACTCATCAAAGAAAAACCCTCGATAAATATCGAAATGCAGGTTTTCCAGAATAGGCTTGTTCGACATTTTGACAGTTCTTGCCATATTTATCGAGTAAATATATTGTCAGAATTGCCCTCCAGAGGCGTTCCCATGTAACAAGAAGAAGTTATTGCAAAGCTATTTCAATTAATTAGATATTGCGTTAATTTAACTTTATCTGACGCAATAAACGAAGAAATTCCAAAATACTTACCATACAATAATCACGTTTTCAAATTAATTATAATGAGACAGATAATGTGGCACGCAGCTTGAGGAATCTTATGTTGTAGGTATCATTAGTTTTTATTTATTATCGGTGTTTATATATGTATGTAGGTATTTTACTTTGTAACATATCGCCTTAGCGTCATTACAATTTGGTTTTTATACTTCTAGTAAACGGAACAAGCAGAATGATGGCTTAGAATAGTTCTGATAATAAATATTATTCAATTAGCAACCCGCTCGGCTACGCAAGGGTAGAGGCTACATACTCGTATATCTCAAAGGGATTAGGCAGCGTTTTCGATTAAAGCTCCCAGATGGCTTGACTTTTTTCGACACTTCCAAAAATGATCTTTATATTTCAACCAATTTACACAAAACCTTTACAAATTATATACTTAAACCATCTTCATGAATAACGATTGATGAAGACCGCATGAAAAACAGTTCAGTAGTTTTTGAGTTTATCGCGAACAGACAGACAGACGCGACGACGGACTTTGTTTTATAATAATTACTAGCTGCTGCCCGCGCGTTCGCCCGCGTTTTATCGGGATAAAAAATAGCCTATATGTTATTCCAGGTGGCCAAATCTGCGTATCACGTGATATTTTATCGAGTGATACTCATTATCACGGGATAAAAATATCATGTGATAAATATCGAGTACCGCCAAAAACGGCATCTCACGCGACTTATGCAAGCGCAACTCATTAGAGAAAAACAGAAAAGTAATATCGTAATGCAGTATACGCTTATTTATCACTCGATATTTTGACAGTTGTTGCCATATTTATCGAGTAGATATATTGCCAGAATTACCCTCCAGGTCCCAAACTATACCCATACCCAATTTCAGCCTAATCGGTTTTTGCGTGAAAGAGTAACAAATATCGATCGATACAACTTTGACATTTATAATATTAGTAGAATAGGATTATGTAGTGATAGAAAAATCCCGCAGGGCACGGCAATGCCGCCGTGACGGTCGCTGCATAAGAATAGACCCCTCGAACTCAGCCCGTAAGTCGTAAAAGCTTAGGAAACCTGACACTTTGCTACGTTTCCAATATCTTCTGCCCAGTACGGATGGGAGTTATTGAGTTTTTTGGCCATCGATGATAAGTTGGTTATTATTTTCCAATACCGCTAGCACCAAGTGGTACCCAATACCGTTATACTACCCCCCAAAGAAACGGAAACAAAAATGCTGAACCACCGCCCCGAGGAAATCACCACGCTTGGCAGATTGGTGATCGCAGTGTTGGTGTTTAAAAATACTCAGAAGGAAGCTGCTGCCCCTCCTCTGGTAGGTTCCCTTAGTCGGGTCGACACCACGGGTTGAGTTGGAGGGGTTGATATTCGTACGCTGCGGCCCCACGGCCCAAATCGAATAATGCTGGACAATTCACACAGCAATATCTAGCTCCAAGCTAAGCAGAGTTTGTGTTATGGGTATATATGATAACTGATATACCTACTTAATATAATACACTACATAGATAGATATATTATACATAGAAAACATCCAGAACACCCTGAACAAATATCTGCAAATTGTACAAATATTTAACCCGAGACGGGAGTCGAACCCTCCTGCGTCGCAGGCGTACCTTCGACCACCGCGCCACAGAGGTCGTCACGCTTTTGTCTATATCTAAGACTACTGAATCCATACAGCATCATTTCGCCCCAGAGTAATAAGAGCTTTCTGTTAATAGGTAGACAACTGATGTATCTAGCTACATAATATAATACAAATATATTTTTTACTATCCTTAGAAAACAAACAGATACTGAACAAAAGCCCTTTTAAAAATTTATAATATTTAAAGCGCTATCTATCGATATGCTCGTGAATTAAGTTGTATGTAAAGGTGGTTCTTCACGGGTTGGCGCGATATTGAATTTTTTTGTAGCTTTTCGTTTATTCTGCTTTTTTGGAATAAATCTAGCGGAAAAGTAAGTTGGTGCAAATTGTAAACCATTTTCTATTTACTTACAAACAACGAACTTCGGCTCATTGGTAGTGTTAGAGCATTTTAGAAAATAAGAGATTTTGGGCTAAAAAATCTCATTATTTTCAAATTACTTTTCCGTTAATTTTGTTCTTTGTAAAACGCAGAATAAAATAAAAATCACAAAATAATTTGAATCTCTCGCCAACCCGTGACGATCACCCATAATATCAATACAGTGAAGAGCTAAAGATTATTTTTTATATTTGATTTTTTATCGCGTACCTTTTGTTAAAATTTCCCCTATGTTCGCATCGCGAAAGTTCAAAAAGTTTATCACTATGTGTTAGTATATGGTAGGTATTTTAATTCCCTTTTTATTATTTTCTTGCTACGTAATGTTCATTTGACCTAGATGAAGAGCAATTCAAATTGCAAGAGAATATTTGATAATATTGTATGACGTAATAAAAATAATAACAAAAATCAGAGGCAGAACAGAAACTAGCTTCACCTGGTAGGAAGGTATTCACTGCCAATTTAAATAAAGAGATGGTAGGAAACTATTTCCGCGCTACCAGTGAAAAAATCTCGTACTAAAATAGTTGAACAGTTGAACGCAGTGCCACAGATAATGTTACTACGCTCGATGGAAAATAGCCTAACTATCTCTTTTACTCGGATCAGAATCTTCGTGTTAGACAGGGATGGCTGGAATATCCAATACTTGTGTATTGGATATTTAAATTAGCTACCTATCTCGTTTAATTGCAATAAAATTTAAACCGGGATGCCAACAAGTATTTGGTATTTCTAACCCATTTGATTAGAAATACCAAATACTTGTTGCAGCTACACAACCTTACGGGTGAACGGTCCGCTGATAGATGATAGTAAGATATTAAAGCGTTGGGTAGTTATACCTTTATTATTAAATTTATTTTAACTCTACTCTCGTCTCTACTCCAAGGAAGAACTATATCTTTAAAAATTATAACTCTGTTTTGAGTCAAAACACTGACTCTAATATTTTATGGTTCGAAGCGACACGACGCGCGACGGCGCGTGACCCGAGGATCTGACGCATACATACAGCGCATGCATAGCCTACCAACAGCGGGGCAATGCAGTCAGCGCGTCTCGGCTCGGATTAATATGGATCATATGAGTTGACTGCAGACTGATGCAAACAATCTAGAGATATCGATTTCGTAACGTTGTTGTTTTTACGTGGGCGGGTTGTTAGCCCCCCGCACAACACCCTGTGATGCTGGAGGACCACATCCTGTTGGTCAGCGAGTACATCGGACTAAGCCGGTAGTGTAGGTAGACTGTGCTACCGACCATATATCGAATTTGTTTCTACAATATTAATCTCGATTGGTGTATAGTAAAAACAAAACGTTTTTAACGCAACTGGTTACGAATCTCCGGTTTCGTACGAGCCGAAGGAGGAAATAAAAATAGATTATCTATGTACATTTATCATTTATCATAATACATTTTCATGAATTATTCCCACGTCTAAAGAAACCCAATACTACAGATTTCTACAGATTACATTATTTTTACTGGTAAACAACTGGACGCAGGCCTCCCGCTGATAAGCGCCTTATTGGCTTTTATGAAATGGGGGAAAACCCATAATCCCCAAGCTGGGAATGCGAGTTGGGATTGCAGTTTGTTGGTAGAATTGTTCTGCAGGAGGTGCTGCTGAACCCCCCGGTAGATATCCCTTAGTCGCTTCTTACAACACCCCCCGTAACAGGTGGGGTGGTGCAAATTTAAAGCGGGCACCACACAGAACCAAATAATACAAGAAAATTAGTTTCCTTCATCTACCTCCTAAAATCCTGAGTCATTTATCTCCAACGATGTCGTGGTCGCCACGTGCTCTTTATCTGCTGTTTACTCTTCACGCGAACCGAAAACACTCTTATTCTTATTAGAGATAAGATCGGTTTAGGTATTTGGTTCCTAACATCCGTGATCACGTGATTCAGCAAATCTACCCTGTGCCTGTGCCCTGAGACGGCACAGAAAGAACGCGTGAAAACCGAGGCCTTTTTGTGTAATGACTGTGTCGCTTTGACAACGACACAGTCAATTACAAACAAATATGATTTTTAAATAATACTTTCAGGCATAATTTTGCGGAAATTAATTGGAAATTGGTATTCCAACCGATTTGGTTAGAAATACCAAATACTTGTTGCAGCTACATAACTTTACGGGTGAACGCCATATCTACCTAACGCTTCAATACTTATCAAACGTCCATGCTGAGTTGAGTACCGATCATCGATGTTAAGCAACTTCGGGCGCGGTCAATAGTTGGATGGGTGAACACGTCATGTTGGCTTTTTGCTTTTTTTTTTCATTTGCGGCATTCTACGTTTGGGAAGTCAACTTCGAACCCACATCCTCTACCATGTATTCCATGTATATATTCCTTATATTATAGTCCTTATATATAGTATAGCCTCTCTCGGGACGAAGAATCGGGTTCGGCGGGCGGCGCCCGCCCAAGCGATTTGCCTACGTTTCCTTTAGATATACCTGGATGCATAGCACCAGCTAGCGATGTGCCTTACTTTGTAAGTCATTTGCGTCATCCCAACCCTTTTGAAAAGTTTGTTATAACATCATAACAATACAAACAGTTATTTTGACCGCAGAGGTCAGCACAGGCGTTATTATTATCATAATATTCTCTGGTACAGAGTAACGTAAACAAACTATACAATCTCGGCTCGTTTAAGGGCAAACCGCAGGTACTAGATATAATCCGCTCGCGACCGCGTCGCTCGATCGCGAGAGCTCGTTGCGCGCCGAGAGTTCCTAGGCCTAGGTTCACCATAGTAGATAAAAACAATGGAATTCGGTTATTAGTTTTTTCATAACTATCAAAAACTGCCAACTTTTCTAAAAAATCCAGAACCAGATCTCATGATGTGAACTATGAACCCAATGTGAACCTTCTTCAAAGAATTATCAAAGTTCAACGAACGATAGCGGACACAAAACTAGGCCGCTTTTTAACTTGTTTCAACTGTCAATCATCCAAACTGTAACTAAGCTGTTGGCATGTGCTCTTCACGTGTTTTTAATTAGCAGAGAGAATAAACAATATAATACCTATTTACCTATCACTTTTTTAATTAAAAGGGGTTGAACTCTAGATATGTTGTAAATAACTTTACTAACGAGGTAGAGTTGGGATTTAATTTCAATTGATTTCTCATCGTGGGTAAATTTAAGGTTTCTTTTGGTAAGTACACACTAAATAACCAAAATAAAATATAAATCGGTTCACTAAAAAAATATAGTTAAAAACTAAAACCCGACTACATAAAAGTCTTAAACAAGCGTTCACCTATTGTCCATAGCATTTTCATTTGATACTTAGGTAGTCGGAGGCACCCACCCTATATACCTACGGTACAATTAGTAACAAAGGCCTCCGACTACCTAAGTATCAAAAGAAAATGATAAGGACAATAGGTGAACGCTTGTTATGTAGTCGGGTTTTAGTTTTTAACTATATTTTTTTTATACCTTTTTGTTAATAGCTTGAGAATCGTTAATCTCACAAAAGTTTGAAACGGTTTTGGAAACTACAAACAAAGACCTTTGCAACGATACCACACACGAGCATATTACTAACATTGAAATTTTCGACCCATTCTTCGACCCCCGCTATCTCGTTAGACCCCCATTTTTATCTGACGTCACATAGCCTATATTCATCGGACTATTAAGACGAATCATATGACACCTCATTTGTTGAACTCGGACCAGTAGTTTCAGCGCTACGAGGGAACATAAAAATCGGCTTCATACATATTGTACATACATACATACATATTGTACATACATACATACATACATAGGGTGTTAAAATCATAACCCTCGTCGTAGTCGGGTAAAAATAGCGACATCACATGATTTATATAATGAACTCATTAGAAATAATCATAAACTCGCTGTGCCCACAATTAGGCTACACATGATTTAAAGGGCACTGTACCTTTAGTAAGTATACAACAAAACTTCAAATGAGTTTCGAAAAACGTTATTAAGAAAATAATTTCAAACAAATTGTCAAATAACCTTCGTAAAATATCAGATGATATGATTTCATCAGATTACATAATTATGATTGTTTCCTATATTATGGATAATTTATATTCTCAAATAAACAGATCTCAAATAAACAGATTAAAGGATAAAAAGCTTGAAATGAGCTGTACTCCAATTCGAAAACTAAAAATTTAACAAGGTAAAGGTTTAATGTTCGCTTCGTTAAAACCTTAAAAAGATTGAAGTGAACAAAAATCAAGGTGAGATTACTTTATTTCCTAGTAATATACTTATGTAATTTGAATGTCCTGTAATGTGAGGTCTATAGGAATTAAAGCACTTTGATATTTGAGTACCTACCTTCATAAACATTAACTACCGTTCTTCAAGGTTTTCCACGTTTTTGTAACGTTTTGTTTACCGCGCCGCGCGCAGAGTCGTACAAGTTAAACTTAGCGAGGAATGGTTGGAGAAAATTAGATAATAAACGGTATTTTACGGTGGTAAGAAGTTACTATTATTCGTCAAAAAAAAAATGATTGGTGCACACAAGCTTTGCTCACCTACTTTGTTGATGATGCTGATGTCCAGTATTATTTTATCAATTTAAATTCAAAAAGCTTGAAGTTTCTTTATTGTGCTGGGCTGGATAACCAATTCGTTTTCCCAACACAAACAAGGGCCGTAGATATACCGCTTCCATTATTAAAGAATTCTCAAACTACGATAGTTTTTATAGTACATACCTATTTATTTATTTTTCCGTGGTAGGTACTTTATTTGTTCGCCTTACGAAACCTATTAGCTTGAGGCTAAATGATGCTGTGTGAATTGTCCAGCATTATTTATTATATTATTATTATTTATTGCCATATTTGGGCAGTCAAATCCTGATTATGTACAAACCATCTGCTTTTGAAAGTAGAGTCCGAACAATTGTGATACGGGTAAGGGTATCATATTTTTTCGGTATCCACGTGCAGACTCCAGATGGCGCCACGCAGTCGTCGCGTGCACGCCACGTGAATTGCGCGTGCTGGATTCCCGGGGACGTGCGACAATTCGATATTTATCGAGCGTTTTTCTTTGATGAGTTGCTCGATATGTCGCACGAGAATGCAGTTTTTGATGGTAGTTACTCGATATTTATCACATGATATTTTTATCCCATGATACTAAGTATCACTCGATAAAGTATGTGATACTTTATCGAGTGATATGTAGAATTGCCCCCCACGGCCGTGTGGAGTGGTATATAAGTTTGGAGGCCAGCAGTGGATGAAGTCGGGTTGCGGATGATGATGTTGACTTGTTGTTTACATATCACCCCACTCAAAATACACTTCCATAAATAGGTAGCGTAATTATATAAACAAAGTAAGTACAGTCAGCGTCAAATTGATGATATTTCAAGTATCTATGACATTTCAAGTATTCACTCAAAAAAGTTTGCATACTACCTTTGACAGCTTTGTTTGCTAAAATAATTTTGAACACCCTGTCTGCTCATATAAATATGAAACAATGAGTAGTAAGACGTTTGAACACCTAGTGTACTTACAACAATATGATGATTCAAACTGCGTGGATAGATAAAAATTGCTTTTAGACGCTCATATCAATTTGACGCTGACTGTACCTACCTATTTATAAAATTGATAAATTCAATTATTTTATTTATATGCTTTGTTATTGTTATTTATTCCTGCAAATATTTAGTTGCTATCTAGTTTGTAACGAAGCCCGAAGGTTCGACGTTCCTAGATGAAGGTCATACAAGAAAAATGTAGGTATATTGAACTTGGGAGCAGATTGTATGTCAAGGGCGTTAGTATTATATTATCTGTGGCTTTACATAGATTACCTAGTGCTTATATGTATTTACCTACCTCCAGGTAAAGTTCAAAGTTCTAAAAGATAGACCGAGTCTTCGACGCGGAGTTTAACTTAATTCTAGTGATTTTTATGATAATAATGTGTATGACTAGTTAATTAAGTAGTATATTCCTAAAATATTCACGTGACTGTACTCGGGCGAGACATGCAGTATATATGTATGTACCATGTTTGAGTGAATAAATAATACTGAATACAGATGACACAGATTTGCACGAAAATAAGATATTTTGGCCGTTTTTAATATTTTTGCGTTTCGCAAGGATTATAAAACTGCCAGAAAAGTAGTTACTCGGTAACGGTGTTCCTAATAACCCAACTTTTCCCTTTGTCTATTGATGTACCTTCAGAAATGACGATCGACCATAAGATCAAATTACTAAAATATTTCTTTTTTTAACCGACTTCAAAAGAAGGAGGTTATCAATTCGTCTGTATGTTCTTTGTATGTATGTTACGCTATATCTCCGTCGATTATGGACTGATTTTTAAAATTCTTTCACTAATGTATAGAAAATTATCCCGAAGGGGTCCCATAAAATGTTTATCCCTAGGAGATCAGTATTTATCTCGCAAAACTTAAAATAAGTATAAAAGTAAGGGAATTTGAAGTCGGTTCATCGTTTTTTAAAACACGTCATATTATTTTGTTTAAAATAGTTAGGGTATATAGAACTATAGTCTGCTCTGATGAGGCATGTTCTGTACCTATAGCTTGTGATGTGAAAAAACTGTACCATTATGGAGCCATTGTTAATATATTTAATTGTGAGGTTGAATAGAAATAGCCGAAATACTGCAGCAAAACATCCTTTTGCAGAGGTCAGATCCACTGACGCAGGAGGTGAACAGTCACGGACTGAGGATACTTCCACTGCTACCAGCCAGGTTTCACTATCATGATAGTATTTCGTTCATTTCTATTCTCCCAGGAGTCTCTTTTCACCCCGGTTTATCCTAATGCTGAATGGTTTTTTGGGGCTATAGGGGATTGATGATGTGACGTATGACAGTGATAGCTTGCTTAGTAATATATTGGGACAACAAGGGAGACTGCTGTAAGCAGCATACCTACACTACAGGGTAGTTATTGTATACTCATTGCACTACAGGGGGCCAATTCTGCGTATCACGTGATAAAAATATCATGTGATAAATATCGAGTACGTACCGCCAAAAACTGCATTATCGTGCGACATAACGAGCAACTCATCAAAGAAAAACCCTCGATAAATATCGAAATGCAGGTTTTCCAGAATAGGCTTGTTCGACATTTTGACAGTTCTTGCCATATTTATCGAGTAAATATATTGTCAGAATTGCCCTCCAGAGGCGTTCCCATGTAACAAGAAGAAGTTATTGCAAAGCTATTTCAATTAATTAGATATTGCGTTAATTTAACTTTATCTGACGCAATAAACGAAGAAATTCCAAAATACTTACCATACAATAATCACGTTTTCAAATTAATTATAATGAGACAGATAATGTGGCACGCAGCTTGAGGAATCTTATGTTGTAGGTATCATTAGTTTTTATTTATTATCGGTGTTTATATATGTATGTAGGTATTTTACTTTGTAACATATCGCCTTAGCGTCATTACAATTTGGTTTTTATACTTCTAGTAAACGGAACAAGCAGAATGATGGCTTAGAATAGTTCTGATAATAAATATTATTCAATTAGCAACCCGCTCGGCTACGCAAGGGTAGAGGCTACATACTCGTATATCTCAAAGGGATTAGGCAGCGTTTTCGATTAAAGCTCCCAGATGGCTTGACTTTTTTCGACACTTCCAAAAATGATCTTTATATTTCAACCAATTTACACAAAACCTTTACAAATTATATACTTAAACCATCTTCATGAATAACGATTGATGAAGACCGCATGAAAAACAGTTCAGTAGTTTTTGAGTTTATCGCGAACAGACAGACAGACGCGACGACGGACTTTGTTTTATAATAATTACTAGCTGCTGCCCGCGCGTTCGCCCGCGTTTTATCGGGATAAAAAATAGCCTATATGTTATTCCAGGTGGCCAAATCTGCGTATCACGTGATATTTTATCGAGTGATACTCATTATCACGGGATAAAAATATCATGTGATAAATATCGAGTACCGCCAAAAACGGCATCTCACGCGACTTATGCAAGCGCAACTCATTAGAGAAAAACAGAAAAGTAATATCGTAATGCAGTATACGCTTATTTATCACTCGATATTTTGACAGTTGTTGCCATATTTATCGAGTAGATATATTGCCAGAATTACCCTCCAGGTCCCAAACTATACCCATACCCAATTTCAGCCTAATCGGTTTTTGCGTGAAAGAGTAACAAATATCGATCGATACAACTTTGACATTTATAATATTAGTAGAATAGGATTATGTAGTGATAGAAAAATCCCGCAGGGCACGGCAATGCCGCCGTGACGGTCGCTGCATAAGAATAGACCCCTCGAACTCAGCCCG
Organism: Eupithecia insigniata; assembly: GCA_947859395.1. Classification (NCBI taxonomy): domain Eukaryota; kingdom Metazoa; phylum Arthropoda; class Insecta; order Lepidoptera; family Geometridae; genus Eupithecia; species Eupithecia insigniata. The sequence goes on along the minus strand of OX402018.1, from coordinate 941,826 downwards.
TAAGTCGTAAAAGCTTAGGAAACCTGACACTTTGCTACGTTTCCAATATCTTCTGCCCAGTACGGATGGGAGTTATTGAGTTTTTTGGCCATCGATGATAAGTTGGTTATTATTTTCCAATACCGCTAGCACCAAGTGGTACCCAATACCGTTATACTACCCCCCAAAGAAACGGAAACAAAAATGCTGAACCACCGCCCCGAGGAAATCACCACGCTTGGCAGATTGGTGATCGCAGTGTTGGTGTTTAAAAATACTCAGAAGGAAGCTGCTGCCCCTCCTCTGGTAGGTTCCCTTAGTCGGGTCGACACCACGGGTTGAGTTGGAGGGGTTGATATTCGTACGCTGCGGCCCCACGGCCCAAATCGAATAATGCTGGACAATTCACACAGCAATATCTAGCTCCAAGCTAAGCAGAGTTTGTGTTATGGGTATATATGATAACTGATATACCTACTTAATATAATACACTACATAGATAGATATATTATACATAGAAAACATCCAGAACACCCTGAACAAATATCTGCAAATTGTACAAATATTTAACCCGAGACGGGAGTCGAACCCTCCTGCGTCGCAGGCGTACCTTCGACCACCGCGCCACAGAGGTCGTCACGCTTTTGTCTATATCTAAGACTACTGAATCCATACAGCATCATTTCGCCCCAGAGTAATAAGAGCTTTCTGTTAATAGGTAGACAACTGATGTATCTAGCTACATAATATAATACAAATATATTTTTTACTATCCTTAGAAAACAAACAGATACTGAACAAAAGCCCTTTTAAAAATTTATAATATTTAAAGCGCTATCTATCGATATGCTCGTGAATTAAGTTGTATGTAAAGGTGGTTCTTCACGGGTTGGCGCGATATTGAATTTTTTTGTAGCTTTTCGTTTATTCTGCTTTTTTGGAATAAATCTAGCGGAAAAGTAAGTTGGTGCAAATTGTAAACCATTTTCTATTTACTTACAAACAACGAACTTCGGCTCATTGGTAGTGTTAGAGCATTTTAGAAAATAAGAGATTTTGGGCTAAAAAATCTCATTATTTTCAAATTACTTTTCCGTTAATTTTGTTCTTTGTAAAACGCAGAATAAAATAAAAATCACAAAATAATTTGAATCTCTCGCCAACCCGTGACGATCACCCATAATATCAATACAGTGAAGAGCTAAAGATTATTTTTTATATTTGATTTTTTATCGCGTACCTTTTGTTAAAATTTCCCCTATGTTCGCATCGCGAAAGTTCAAAAAGTTTATCACTATGTGTTAGTATATGGTAGGTATTTTAATTCCCTTTTTATTATTTTCTTGCTACGTAATGTTCATTTGACCTAGATGAAGAGCAATTCAAATTGCAAGAGAATATTTGATAATATTGTATGACGTAATAAAAATAATAACAAAAATCAGAGGCAGAACAGAAACTAGCTTCACCTGGTAGGAAGGTATTCACTGCCAATTTAAATAAAGAGATGGTAGGAAACTATTTCCGCGCTACCAGTGAAAAAATCTCGTACTAAAATAGTTGAACAGTTGAACGCAGTGCCACAGATAATGTTACTACGCTCGATGGAAAATAGCCTAACTATCTCTTTTACTCGGATCAGAATCTTCGTGTTAGACAGGGATGGCTGGAATATCCAATACTTGTGTATTGGATATTTAAATTAGCTACCTATCTCGTTTAATTGCAATAAAATTTAAACCGGGATGCCAACAAGTATTTGGTATTTCTAACCCATTTGATTAGAAATACCAAATACTTGTTGCAGCTACACAACCTTACGGGTGAACGGTCCGCTGATAGATGATAGTAAGATATTAAAGCGTTGGGTAGTTATACCTTTATTATTAAATTTATTTTAACTCTACTCTCGTCTCTACTCCAAGGAAGAACTATATCTTTAAAAATTATAACTCTGTTTTGAGTCAAAACACTGACTCTAATATTTTATGGTTCGAAGCGACACGACGCGCGACGGCGCGTGACCCGAGGATCTGACGCATACATACAGCGCATGCATAGCCTACCAACAGCGGGGCAATGCAGTCAGCGCGTCTCGGCTCGGATTAATATGGATCATATGAGTTGACTGCAGACTGATGCAAACAATCTAGAGATATCGATTTCGTAACGTTGTTGTTTTTACGTGGGCGGGTTGTTAGCCCCCCGCACAACACCCTGTGATGCTGGAGGACCACATCCTGTTGGTCAGCGAGTACATCGGACTAAGCCGGTAGTGTAGGTAGACTGTGCTACCGACCATATATCGAATTTGTTTCTACAATATTAATCTCGATTGGTGTATAGTAAAAACAAAACGTTTTTAACGCAACTGGTTACGAATCTCCGGTTTCGTACGAGCCGAAGGAGGAAATAAAAATAGATTATCTATGTACATTTATCATTTATCATAATACATTTTCATGAATTATTCCCACGTCTAAAGAAACCCAATACTACAGATTTCTACAGATTACATTATTTTTACTGGTAAACAACTGGACGCAGGCCTCCCGCTGATAAGCGCCTTATTGGCTTTTATGAAATGGGGGAAAACCCATAATCCCCAAGCTGGGAATGCGAGTTGGGATTGCAGTTTGTTGGTAGAATTGTTCTGCAGGAGGTGCTGCTGAACCCCCCGGTAGATATCCCTTAGTCGCTTCTTACAACACCCCCCGTAACAGGTGGGGTGGTGCAAATTTAAAGCGGGCACCACACAGAACCAAATAATACAAGAAAATTAGTTTCCTTCATCTACCTCCTAAAATCCTGAGTCATTTATCTCCAACGATGTCGTGGTCGCCACGTGCTCTTTATCTGCTGTTTACTCTTCACGCGAACCGAAAACACTCTTATTCTTATTAGAGATAAGATCGGTTTAGGTATTTGGTTCCTAACATCCGTGATCACGTGATTCAGCAAATCTACCCTGTGCCTGTGCCCTGAGACGGCACAGAAAGAACGCGTGAAAACCGAGGCCTTTTTGTGTAATGACTGTGTCGCTTTGACAACGACACAGTCAATTACAAACAAATATGATTTTTAAATAATACTTTCAGGCATAATTTTGCGGAAATTAATTGGAAATTATAAGTATGAAAATATTTAGTAGGTAACAATTCCGCGCAAAACTTTTTGCTGAAAACAAACAGTAATTGCGAGCTGGGCAGTAGAGATGAGTCTGGTATTAAATAACTAACTCAGTAACTGTTAGTATTGTCTTAAAATATCTAACGATATTGTAAGGTCTGCATACCGCTAGGGAATACCTGTGCAAAGCGAGCATCGCGCGTAATCGACCATGAGCCATAATTACCCAACGCTTCAATACCACGCATACTAGCGTACCGTTCACCCTTAAAGTTATGTAGCTGCAACACATATTTGGTATTTCCAACCGATTTGGTTAGAAATACCAAATACTTGTTGCAGCTACATAACTTTACGGGTGAACGCCATATCTACCTAACGCTTCAATACTTATCAAACGTCCATGCTGAGTTGAGTACCGATCATCGATGTTAAGCAACTTCGGGCGCGGTCAATAGTTGGATGGGTGAACACGTCATGTTGGCTTTTTGCTTTTTTTTTTCATTTGCGGCATTCTACGTTTGGGAAGTCAACTTCGAACCCACATCCTCTACCATGTATTCCATGTATATATTCCTTATATTATAGTCCTTATATATAGTATAGCCTCTCTCGGGACGAAGAATCGGGTTCGGCGGGCGGCGCCCGCCCAAGCGATTTGCCTACGTTTCCTTTAGATATACCTGGATGCATAGCACCAGCTAGCGATGTGCCTTACTTTGTAAGTCATTTGCGTCATCCCAACCCTTTTGAAAAGTTTGTTATAACATCATAACAATACAAACAGTTATTTTGACCGCAGAGGTCAGCACAGGCGTTATTATTATCATAATATTCTCTGGTACAGAGTAACGTAAACAAACTATACAATCTCGGCTCGTTTAAGGGCAAACCGCAGGTACTAGATATAATCCGCTCGCGACCGCGTCGCTCGATCGCGAGAGCTCGTTGCGCGCCGAGAGTTCCTAGGCCTAGGTTCACCATAGTAGATAAAAACAATGGAATTCGGTTATTAGTTTTTTCATAACTATCAAAAACTGCCAACTTTTCTAAAAAATCCAGAACCAGATCTCATGATGTGAACTATGAACCCAATGTGAACCTTCTTCAAAGAATTATCAAAGTTCAACGAACGATAGCGGACACAAAACTAGGCCGCTTTTTAACTTGTTTCAACTGTCAATCATCCAAACTGTAACTAAGCTGTTGGCATGTGCTCTTCACGTGTTTTTAATTAGCAGAGAGAATAAACAATATAATACCTATTTACCTATCACTTTTTTAATTAAAAGGGGTTGAACTCTAGATATGTTGTAAATAACTTTACTAACGAGGTAGAGTTGGGATTTAATTTCAATTGATTTCTCATCGTGGGTAAATTTAAGGTTTCTTTTGGTAAGTACACACTAAATAACCAAAATAAAATATAAATCGGTTCACTAAAAAAATATAGTTAAAAACTAAAACCCGACTACATAAAAGTCTTAAACAAGCGTTCACCTATTGTCCATAGCATTTTCATTTGATACTTAGGTAGTCGGAGGCACCCACCCTATATACCTACGGTACAATTAGTAACAAAGGCCTCCGACTACCTAAGTATCAAAAGAAAATGATAAGGACAATAGGTGAACGCTTGTTATGTAGTCGGGTTTTAGTTTTTAACTATATTTTTTTTATACCTTTTTGTTAATAGCTTGAGAATCGTTAATCTCACAAAAGTTTGAAACGGTTTTGGAAACTACAAACAAAGACCTTTGCAACGATACCACACACGAGCATATTACTAACATTGAAATTTTCGACCCATTCTTCGACCCCCGCTATCTCGTTAGACCCCCATTTTTATCTGACGTCACATAGCCTATATTCATCGGACTATTAAGACGAATCATATGACACCTCATTTGTTGAACTCGGACCAGTAGTTTCAGCGCTACGAGGGAACATAAAAATCGGCTTCATACATATTGTACATACATACATACATATTGTACATACATACATACATACATAGGGTGTTAAAATCATAACCCTCGTCGTAGTCGGGTAAAAATAGCGACATCACATGATTTATATAATGAACTCATTAGAAATAATCATAAACTCGCTGTGCCCACAATTAGGCTACACATGATTTAAAGGGCACTGTACCTTTGGTAAGTATACAACAAAACTTCAAATGAGTTTCGAAAAACGTTATTAAGAAAATAATTTCAAACAAATTGTCAAATAACCTTCGTAAAATATCAGATGATATGATTTCATCAGATTACATAATTATGATTGTTTCCTATATTATGGATAATTTATATTCTCAAATAAACAGATCTCAAATAAACAGATTAAAGGATAAAAAGCTTGAAATGAGCTGTACTCCAATTCGAAAACTAAAAATTTAACAAGGTAAAGGTTTAATGTTCGCTTCGTTAAAACCTTAAAAAGATTGAAGTGAACAAAAATCAAGGTGAGATTACTTTATTTCCTAGTAATATACTTATGTAATTTGAATGTCCTGTAATGTGAGGTCTATAGGAATTAAAGCACTTTGATATTTGAGTACCTACCTTCATAAACATTAACTACCGTTCTTCAAGGTTTTCCACGTTTTTGTAACGTTTTGTTTACCGCGCCGCGCGCAGAGTCGTACAAGTTAAACTTAGCGAGGAATGGTTGGAGAAAATTAGATAATAAACGGTATTTTACGGTGGTAAGAAGTTACTATTATTCGTCAAAAAAAAAATGATTGGTGCACACAAGCTTTGCTCACCTACTTTGTTGATGATGCTGATGTCCAGTATTATTTTATCAATTTAAATTCAAAAAGCTTGAAGTTTCTTTATTGTGCTGGGCTGGATAACCAATTCGTTTTCCCAACACAAACAAGGGCCGTAGATATACCGCTTCCATTATTAAAGAATTCTCAAACTACGATAGTTTTTATAGTACATACCTATTTATTTATTTTTCCGTGGTAGGTACTTTATTTGTTCGCCTTACGAAACCTATTAGCTTGAGGCTAAATGATGCTGTGTGAATTGTCCAGCATTATTTATTATATTATTATTATTTATTGCCATATTTGGGCAGTCAAATCCTGATTATGTACAAACCATCTGCTTTTGAAAGTAGAGTCCGAACAATTGTGATACGGGTAAGGGTATCATATTTTTTCGGTATCCACGTGCAGACTCCAGATGGCGCCACGCAGTCGTCGCGTGCACGCCACGTGAATTGCGCGTGCTGGATTCCCGGGGACGTGCTTAGGTAGGGGCTAGTCAATGGGACAGGTTGGGGAAGAAAAGAAGACAATTATCTGCTATGTTAGAAAGGAATGTCATAATAATTTAATTTATTGTGTCTTCGTTACTTCAATGCCATTAACTTACTCTAACTAATGTACGTACAGTACAATAGAAGAACGTTTTAACTTAATATCGTTATTCCATATAAATCAATCGATGGTCGATCATAAAATAATAGATAGAATTAAATAGACATTGTGGATATTATTCTGCTATTAATATCCACAATGTCTGTTATATTTTTGATATTACGCTGCTCGGAAACCAATGACAGCTGCGCTGCCCTCCTAATTTAGACAACCGTAACTACTAAAAGTTCAGTTACCTGATGATGTCAATCTAGATTGCATGGCATGCGATTTGTGGGAGCAGGCGTTACCGCGAATTGCATTTTGTTGAATCTTGTCAGATACGGTTTTGAGCGCAATCCTTACTAATATTATAAATGCGAAACTCACTCTGTCTGTCTGTCTGTCACGTTTTCACGCCAAAACTACTGAACGGATCATAATGAAATTTGGCAGGTAGGTACCTAGATGGTATCCAGGGGACGGACATAGGGTACATGAAAAGCGCGTTCGAAGGCAGCAGCTAGTTGTTTATGAATATTTATCATCCTTATATTTTGCAATGGCTTTCCGCAAAGTAACGCTTGTCTCTTTTATTTATTTTATTTTTAAACATTGCATTTATAACTTTAGTATCTTCTTCCGCCCCCATGGGCCCGTCCTTAGTGCGTCAGCGCAGGGTCCATTCGATGGTGTTGGACTTCGCCCGGCCCAACACATGTGCTATTGTGCATTGTGTCCTACACATGGCATGGATTTACCACAGTGTATGGGGTCATAGTACAGAATGAACTGATTTGCGATGCAGCAAGGGGCATCGTAAAAGGGACATCATTGATATTCATTCTTAGAATAAATAATATTATATACTTATTTGTTTTATGGGTTGTAAATCTGAATTAATAAGTTTATACTTAATAATAATAATATGTACTTACCAGGGATGGGCAAATGAAAAAATGTATCGATATATATTGTAACGATATTTATTATTAGAATCAGAATCGGAATCAATGACTTTATTTTGTTTAGGCTTACAAAATAAGCACTAAGACAAGTCAAATTGTATACTATAAACATAGTTATTATTATCAAATAAGAAATGAGGTGTTATTGATATCCTCTTCACTTCAATTTTTTGTCCACTAGTGGAAGAAATGAAAAAGAAACCACTAGCACATTATAATATCACTTATGTATTAAATAACTAAATATAAATTTAATGCAATTTAGATACATTACAATATTTCTTTAAAGCTAAACAGAACATTGAATTTCTTACATACTACTGACAGTGCGGAACGGAGCGACATCTGGCAAAGCATTAACATCATTGATGTAATCATCTATGGAGTAAAAGGCCTTCCTGATAAGATTTTGTTTAATGTACTGTTTAAATTTACGAATAGGGAGTTCAGTTGCTTCAGATGGAAGCTTATTATAGAAGCGCACGCAATTGCCCATAAATGATTTCCCTACCGTTCGTAATCTATATGCTGGGATGTGTAATTTGTTCTTGTTTCTTGTATTTCTATTGTGAACATCACACTTTTTCAAAAAGCTATCTCTACGTTTGTGCGTATACATAAGATTTTCATAGATGTACTGCAAAATATTTATTTATTTAAATAATTCCCTCAAAGAGTCGCGTGGCTTTAATTTGTAAATTGCGCGTACCGCTCTTTTCTGGAGAACAAAGATAGTCTGGATGTCAGCTGCCTGTCCCCAAAGCAAAATACCATAAGACATAATACTATGAAAGTAACTGAAATAAACTAACCTAGCTGTATCTTCATCGGTAATATATCTAATTGTTCGAACTGCATAGGCTGCGAGAGCATCAATTTGCGGTTTCCATTGAAGAGTGGAATCAATATGTAACCCTAAGAAAACAGTAGAGTCTACAAAGTCAACAATCTCATTCTTTAGCATTATCTTCGTTGGAAATTCTCTTACATTAGGTAACATGAATTTAATGCATTTGGTTTTTTTAGCATTGAGTAAGAGGTTAATGGCGGTGAACCAATCTAGTACGTGTGAAAGCGCATCATTTACATCGTCATAATTACATTTATTTCTGTCAACTTTAAAAATCAGTGAAGTATCATCAGTAAATAAGACTATATCACACAGATCTTTTCCTAAAAAGGGGAGATCATTTACGTATACTAAAAATAAGACAGGACCTAATATTGATCCTTGCGGGACGCCTAATTAAATTTTTGAGCCCCTAGATCTTTCTTTACCAATATCTACTTTTATAACTCTATCAGATAAATATGATTGCATAAGGTCCAGTGCCTTGTTTTGAATTCCATAGTGTTTCAATTTTCCAATTAATGTAGCATGATCTACACAATCAAAAGCCTTAGAAAGGTCACAGAATATACCAATAGCGTTTTTTGCTTTATCCCAGGCATCCAATATATGCTTAAGTAAAACTGTACCAGCATCGGTTGTTGATCTACCCTTGGTGAAGCCAAATTTATTTTTATGGAGTACCCTATTAAGTTTGAAATGAGAGGACAATTGAGTGAGAATAATTTTTTAAAAATTTTTACTTATTGCTGGAAGTATTGAAATTGGTATGTAATTGGCCGGATCAGTATGACTTCCAGATTTAAAAAGAGGAACCAGTTTACTATATTTCATGAGATCAGGAAAAACTCCTGCGTCGACACAACTATTGAAAATAAAGGCCAAACAAGGAGCCACTTCCTTTATTAGTATCGATATATCAAAATATCGATATTTTTTCAGAAATTAACGGATATAATTAGTCGATATTTTTAAAAGCGATATATTGATTTTCGATATTTATTTCAGGGTATCAAAATTTATCCCTAGTACTTACGTATGAGTTACGGGAGTCGTATGCGGGGACGCAAGACAATCTAAATACCGGTGACAAATAATTAATACATGTAAGTTTCTAATGTATTTACACATTGTTAAAATTTTCATATTATGTTTAGTAAGATTGTTAAATAAAGGCTATTATTATTATTAAATGACTTACGTTATTGGTTTTGCCACTGTCCAGCTATGGGACAGTGGCACATACATACTCGTACGCATTATGTAAGGGTATCTAATTATAATGGTTACGATAGTTTTGTATCAAATTTTAGATAAAATAAGTAAGCTAAGATTCCATGTCAAAAATATTGGATCTACATTACGAAGAGAAGAGTAATCTGTAGAAGATAGTAATTTAAATTATATTCAGAGAACTAGCTCTGAATATAATTTAAATTCCTTCCGTGCCTTTGTACTAACATAGGTACGGAAGTAGTTATTAGTTACCTACGTAGAAAGTTAGGGTTGATTATTGATGATATTGGCATCAAGAAATACGATAAAGATGCGTCTTCCGGCCTACGATGCCGATGATACAGCCATTCACACTCACTAGAGCCTCTACCACCTCTACTAGTAAACATAGTAAAGCCACAGCGTCCGTAGTAGCCACCAGCAATCACGCTGGTCCAATATCCAACCTCGGGATTTAGACCAGATAATTAACCTGATATATAAATATAGGCTCACAACATCGCGCGAATCAGTAGCTAGCCAGCCTCCGGATAGGCCGCACGCATGCTGGACCTCCTCTCATATTTCAACTGTCTCCGCCGCCGCACAGACCGGGGGTTGCATATACAATGATGTTACCGCGATTAGCAGTGTTCTTTCTTGTCAGTAGTTTCGTAAGTTTGGAAGGGCAGTTGCTGGGGAGTTGTGGGAATTGCGCGAATGGAGATCTCAGTGTTGAGGAGTTGACGGAGGCGAGGATAGAGTTTGTGAAGCAGCAGATCCTGAAGAAGTTACGCATGAGTAAGAAGCCAGCGGTGGCTCTGCCGGTGAAGAGCCTGCCTATGCCGGTTGCGCAAGGGCAGACGCTGAGCGAGGGGACAGACAAACCGTCTGAGTTCGACGATTATTATGGGCGGACGGAGCAAAAGATTATTTTTCCGACTGAAGGTGAGTTTTACCTATTGTCTTTTCCAGTAAAGCGTAGAAAAGACTATTTAACGTTACGTGAGGATAGTTTTGCACGTTATAGATGGGTTTTTATGTTCGCTCTACTCAGCTTTATTAGAGAGTGACACTTTTAAATGTTTAGACAATTAATGTTGAGAGGCTGCGCTTTCGGTGGAGAACGGGAGCTTCCTAGTGAAAAAATACCGCGCGCAGAGAACTTACGTTAACAATAAATAAATAGTTATTGTGATAACGGGGTCTAACTAAAGTATCTATGGAACTATAAAATTAATTGAAAATTGACTAAAACAACAAACAGCCGAATTTACAACCTCCTTTTGAAGTCTGCCTGTGGTTTAGGAGGTTGCGGGTTCGATTCCCGCCGTGGTACGAATATTTGAATGTACGATCTGCAGATAAGTATTTGTTCCGGTCTGGATGTTTTATATTTAGGTATATATAGCGACCCTAGTTTTTATGTAGACCTGGCCCGACAGACGTTGTGCTGTCATTCAATTCAAACTTTAAAATTTAAACATAAATTTATTTCAAACGTGCTTAACAAAGTGTATTTATTATTATTTATTTATAACGCCGGGGCTGAGGTTACATTAAAATACTTTATAATAAAGGTAGTCGTTAAGTTTTCTTAAATTTTCTAATTTTATGCGCAATTTACTCAAAATGTTTTTATATAAGAATCTTCTACGAAGTATTAGAAAACACTTTAAAAAAGAAGTATGAAATCGGTAAAGCCGTTCTCAAGTTATAGTTGGACCATAGGGCGAGAACTGGGGTTCATTTATATATATAGTATATATGTAGATGTCAGTTATCTACGTAGTACCCATACAACAAGATCGTTTATTTCGGGGCTCGATGATGCTGTGTCCAGCATAATTTATTTATCTTGATTGATTTAGCGACATGTGTATGGTTTATTATACATTTAAATTATGAACTGGTTTCTGCAATGTGGGGGACTAATATTAAGCTCTTTCTCCATCCTACTAGGGTATCTGATATACTTGCAAAGTGTACAAAAAATTCTTAACGCTTAGCTAGCTGATGATCCAGTGCGAGATGTCCAGTATGTATAATTTATTTTAATTAGGTAGGTAAGTAGGTACCTACTTTTTGATCTACCTATTAATTAATTACCCTGTAAATAATATAATAAATAACAAAAATGTTTTAAAGATTATTTATCGCGTACCTACCATTTTGTTATATTTTCCCTTATATCTCGTCTGTAACACAGAGTACATCCAGTCGCCCCTTGACCACGATCATACATACCACGATCACTGCAACGCGATAGAAACGGGGAAAACATAACAACGTAAAAAAAAAACTCGATAGATAATCTTTAATACGTTAACCAATCGCGAAAGATTAACAATGTTAAACTTTCCAGTTGAACTATCAGTAGATTGTTTGCAACAGTCTGCAACTAGCTCAATTGTTTATACTAGTTTAATTTGTTTATATTTGATTTTTATTATTTGATTGTTATGATGTTATTTATAAATGAACTGAATTTATTGAGATACCAAAAACGCAGAGTATACTTAGGTTAAATTTGAACTTTGCACCAAGTTATTTATAGGATTACTTACGTAGGTAGAGTAGGTACAGTCAGCGTCAAATTGATATGAGCGTCTAGAGTAGTCAAAATAATCTGAAAAACATAACAGCAATTTGATATACGCAGTTCGAATCATCATATTGTTGTAAGCACCCAAGGTGTTCAAAATATGTATCTTCCTACTCATTGTTTCATATTTATATGAGCAGTCACAGTCAGGGTGTTCAAAATTGTCTTAGCAAACAAAGCTCTCAAAGATGATATTTCGATTTTCTATGACATTTCAAGTATGCATACTACCTTTGAGAGCTTTGTTTGCTAAGATAATTTTGAACTCATTGCTCATATAAATATGAAACAATGAGTAGTATTTTGAACACCTTGGGTGTTTACAACAATATGATTCGAACTGCGCACATCAAATTGCTTTTATGTTTTTCAGATCATTTTGACTACTCTAGACGCTCATATCAATTTGACGCTGACTGTACCTTTGTTGAACTGCCCAGGTGTGGACTTTGGACCATTGTAATGGTTGCAACCTAGATTATGTGCAACCTGAACATTATGTAATATTTGTACGAATTTCATGTACATACTTACAATTTTAACAGTCGGTCAAAGTGAACCAATAGAGTTAAGTTCGGGACATTTCATAGCGGAAATTTTATAATTTTTTTGGAGAACATTTTCTTTTATTATAGCACCCTGGGCACTCGTGGGTGATCTCAGCTTTTGGGTTGATTTTCCTTAGTCTCAGATTTAATATATATCAATTGTTAAAAGACAGATAAATCATTAATTTTATACGACACAATACACACATAAAAGGATGACATTAAACATTAAGTGTCTCTCAGAAATTCTGAGAGACAATTCTGAGTCAGAATTTATAAAACAATATTCCTTAATAATACGAATACATACATCATAGTCAGCCCGTACACGTCCACTGCTGAACATATGCCTCCCCCAAACGACGCCACGAATAGCGGTCCTGAGCCGCCTCCATCCAACGACTCCCTGCGACCGCTACGATGTCGTCGGTCCATCGAGTGGGAGGTTTTCCACACTCCGTTTCGCATTGCATCACGGTCGCCACTCGAGAACCTTTACTCCCTAACGGTTATCGGTTCTCCGAGCAGGTATGGGCAGGCTATATAGGCCTGCCCATATGTAACTTTAGTTCTTCTACGGATTTCCGTAATACGAATACATCTAGAAGAAGTAGGCAAGTACTATTTATTATCTAGCAACTCGCCTGGCTTCACACGGGTAGTAGAGGATATCTCAAAAGGGAGGCAGCGCTTTCGATGAAAGCTCCCAGGCGGCGGATTAACTTTTTCCGACACTTCCAACAATTTGTTATATTTCAGCCAATTTATATAAAACCTTGACAAATTATATACTTAAACCTCCCTCATGAATCATCGGTTGGTGAAAACTGCATGAAAATCCGTTCAGTAGTTTTCGAGTTTATCGCCAACAGACAGACGCGCCGGAGGATTTTGTTTTTTACAAGTCAAAGTATACAGTTAACACACTATTCAAATTTTAGTTTTAATTTACAATTCCGTAATTTGTAACAAATTTATTAAAATTGAGTATAAATTATTAATTATTTCAAAATAAAATAGCAGGCAGCACCCTCCTTGGTCTAGTGGTCGCGTACTCAACAGTTGAGAATGAAATCCCGGGTTCAATACTCGGGTCGAATAAAAACTTGTTATTGTTTTTTTTTAGGTTACATTAAAAAAGTTTTTAATATAGGTAGTCGTTAAGTTTTCTTAAAGTTTCTGCGCAATTTTCTTAATTTTTTTTAATGTAACAACCTTCTACAAATTATTAGAAAACATTAAAAAAAATATGAATGAAATCGGTAAAGCCGTTCTCAAGTTATAGCCGGACCAAGAGAAAAAAAGATCCATAGGTTCAGTCGAACGTAAACGTCCTTTTTTGTAGTCGGTTAAAAAGTGGGGGTAACTCCCACGCGATAAAAAATTGATAAAGATTACCTACTTCTATAATAATTGGTAAGTCAAATCACGACGTTATGTAATATATACAATGTCTTTGTTTAAATTTGCTTATCGCTATAGCTACTTACCTATTTCCGTGTTCATTAAACTTATGAACTTAGGAAGATTAGATCCATTCTACCTAATAGCAAATCCTACTGAATGTTTGTTACCACGTATCTCCGTAACAACAAAATTTATTTAGATGAAATTTGGTATGTTGTATTACACATGGGCTAATCTAATTTTGAAAAAATAACTGCTGAGGGGGTTAAAATGGTGGTAAAGTTTGTATGGAAAATTATTATTCCTTGATTCGATTCATTCAAAACTCGGTATAAATAAAGTACAAAGTAAATAATTAATCATGTATATTTTCTTTTTTCGAATCCCCCTTTAAGGGGGTTAAACAGGGTCGTAAAGTTAGTATCAAAGATTTTATTCCATAGTTTGATTCGGTAAAAACTGGATACGCGGGCAAAGCCGCGGGGCGCAGCTAGTATAAATAAAATGTTGTCCATGCTAATAGGTAGAAATTTTATTAAATATAAGAATTTCTAAAGCAATCAAAACCACTATAGTCTAGTTGGATCCAAGTGCAGAGTAGAGCTTCATTTATCGACGTGATTGAAATGTAGAGAGTGGGGATGCGCTATTTATCTAGAATTTAGATCACATTACCTACAAGATTGTTTCACGCCCGATACGAAGTTGAACGTAGATTCTTGGGAGAGTTCGTAGGACTCTACGGAAGATTCTATAATTCGTAAGCATGAGGTAGAGTGGTCCGACCACTCTGGTAAGGCCTAAAATCGGTCTCGTGCCTAATACCAGTCAGTACTAAATTTCTGTCGTAAAACATAAAGTAGGCAAATAACCTATAACTTAGTAACGTTTTACATCTACACCAGACGCCAGACCTGACTCTATAATTTCTAATATCTACGAACTACCGACTTGTGTGGCGCGGCAGGGGAAGTCCGCCTGCGACGCCGGAGGTTGCGGGTTCAATTCCCGCCTTGGGAAAAATGTTTGTACGACCTGCAAATATTTGTCTCGGGTGGGTATTATATGTATAATAAAAAATATCTATCTATGTAAAGTATTATGTATAACACAAGCTCTGCTTAGCTTGGGGCTGTATGATGCTATTTGGATTTTCCAGCATTATTTATTTATTTATTATTAACTACGAATAAATAGATAGGTAAGTCCACAAATTTATTTTCAGCTGAAGGCCAATAGGTTCTACAATAAAACGCCTGTATTTCTTGATATCTTCCTAGCGTTCGTAATGATCGAGTCAGTAGCTTTGTAGCGCCGATAACTGATAAGAGCAATTAGCTAGGGGTCAACTATTGCTCCAATACCTCACGCCCCAAATAGATAACATTGAAATAGTTCCGTTTCAGAAAAAATGGTGTTTCACAGTCTATGTCTCGGAATTTAATGTTGTAAATGCGTCCCACACATCGCATGGTAAAATAACTTTTTTGGTAAGGAGCAGCTCTGGGCGTTCCAGATAAAAATCTTATATCTCTAACCGTCCTTGGGTATATATCTCGCATTATCGTACAAGGTGTCTTTCTTCGCGAATTTACCGGTATAACTCCTAAAAATTTTGTGTCACCGAAACGATAAAGTATGCTGTAATAATAAAAAAATATGCTCGCAGGGCAGCTTGTGGCGAGCTGTTGGTGAGTAGCGACACCACGGGTACCGAGTGCTCCCGGGGAAATTCCTGGTTCTCGTCTCGATCGATATCCCAAGAGATCGCGAGAGATGCATCTTAGGATGTACACTCGGGGGTGGAAGTGTCTAATGGCGTAATAACGTGGAAACCCGCTCACGTGTCTTCGTGATGGTGAAATCGGGGCCGCAACCTCTCGACACCCCTGCACCGATGTTGTTCCTTTCCGGCATTTACGCCGACGTTTTGAGGAACCCATCCAGCATTCGGCAAGCCACCGTCTGCCGCTTGTAACAGTATTGAGAGTATGTTTATGGCAGGCGTCCGTAGTCTCCTATAGTCCGATTACCCAGTCCATCCATTCATCACAATAACATGTTTTTTTTATTACTTTCATTTTCCTATAGTATCTATCTCTGATATCATCTTCGGGTGTACCATATTGTGCAACCAAGTATGATACCCGCTATGTGTAGCTCTCGCCTATATATTAATTCTCATAAAGGGCCTCTATGCCGTTGGCTTCGGCTCCACGCATGCCTCCCAAAGGACCGGTTCACTATATGGCCCGTGATCATGGAAATGAGAAAAAATACATATATATTAGCTGTATTTAGGGATCCGCAAAAAGTATCGATACCTGAGTATACTCGATGCTTTGGTTACGATACCGAGTAATTTAGTAGTCGATACTATTTAATACGATACTGAGTAAGAATCGATACTTTTCACCGTACTCGATACATTTTCATTGTATCCATCCCTATTGCCGTTCTTCTTGACTATTGTTTATGGACTCTGGCTAATGCTGCTACTAGGGGAATTTCGGAATTATACCGAAACTTCGAAAGTGTAATGTAAGTAACATAGAGTACATGATACCTCCTCCAAAATCTTAGATTGATGACAAAGTTCTTGCCTGTCTTAATGTGTGCGGGTCGCTATTCCGAACAAGCGGTAGAGTTGACGTTTCAAAACGAACTGTTACTGACTTAACGAATTGTGATTTTCTGATTTTGATACCGAGATTTTGGAGGAGTATTATGCACTCTATATTACATACCTTCTCGAAGTGACCTAGGATATTTTTTACATTCTCGCTCTCATTATTTAATTACATTCATTCATCTCATTCGTATACCAACGTTACGTATGTATGTATGCTAACAAATTAAATAAAATTCTTGCTAGTCTAAGTAGTAAAGTGATTCTTCGTCTTCACCAACGGTAAACCGGAACTCGTTGCCTGTCATTGAAGTTGATGACTTTTGGGGACACCATCAGATGTTAGCGCATTCGAGAAGACAACGCACTACCGACCCAGACAAAGACGAGATGAGTTTATATCTCGCAAATCCAGTGTTTCCGTTGAAATCAAACCCATTCCAGCAGTGGGAAGACATGAAAACTGTGTTCCCAGGGCTTTATAATCTTGCTATTCGTTTTCTCATAATACCAGGGACGTCAGTTCCGGCGGAGCGTCTATTTTCTAAAGCTGGAGCCCTGATCACGGAGACTCGAAACCGACTGCTGGGCTCGAGGGTCAGTAAACTACTATTTTTGTCTGATTGCACGGGAGATGACTTTGGATTGTTATAAACATCATTTGAATTTAATAAACCACTTTTAAGTCCTATTTTTCGTGTTTTCATTCACGCTTAATAAAAAATTTAAAAGTACTCGATACCTGAGTTACTCGATACTTTTGATACGAGTACGATACCGGTATCGATTATGTTTGTTGCGATACTACTCATGAGTATAGTATCGATACATTTGTTTCGATACCATATCCCTAGCTGTATTAAATGTTTTCAATAAATACAACACAATACAATGATTAACACTCGGCCGACGAGGCCAGATCACGCCGAGACAGTGTGCCTCGGACAAGAACATTGCTCTATATGTGTACATACATACATAAGGTTGAAGGGCAGTAAATATTTATATCCACAATTTCTCATCTCTCTCTCAGAGTTTACCGATCACCTTAGCCTTTTTCAACCTACCTTTCTTTTAACATCATCATTCGCAGCCGGATTTTACCCACTGCCGCCGTGGCGGTCGCAACGCAAGTCAAAGTCAAAATGATTTATTTCTATAAATACAAGAAAGGTTCACTTAGAAAAGGTCAAATTCTTAAAATTATAAAGAATCGGCCCCTCAAAGTCCGCCTGTGGAAGTCGTAAAATGCGCAATTCATACCTAACTGACACTGGCAGAATTGCATCAATCCAGATGCAGAGCCAAAGCTAAAAGAAGAAGAAGAGTGGACTAAGGAAACCTACCAGAGGAAGGGTAGAAGCTTTCTTCTGTGTATTCTAACAACTCCCCTGCAATCACCGATCCGCCCGCCAACCGTGGACATTATGGCAAAACCATGGGGTTGGAGGTTGACGTTCAGTGAATGTATGTATGTCGATAAAATAGGGCTCCTGAAGTTTGTGCCATACAGCTGGGTGCAGTTTGTGCCATACAGCTGGGTGCAGTTTGTGCCATACAGCTGGGTGTAGTTTGGCACAAAATTCAGGAGGCCTGCGATAACCGCATCCATTGACGTGAACTGTTGTCGACCTACCTCTCAAATATGCATTCGATGCTTCTTTTATCCATCCTTTCCTTCCCATTAGCTTTCACTATTTATAGGTGACAGCTAATTATTTATAATTAACGTCCTTGACTCGTCTCATACGCAGTTACGGTTTGCAAAGTAATATTGATAATGATAGGTACCTACCTAGTATTTTTATTTACCTATTTGTTAGTAGATAGCGCTGGGAAAAAAATATTTATGAAGCAAAGTCTCGGGTTCAGTTGAAAAGTTATTTAATAAACAAGGAAATTAGGTATATATTGACATTGGTAAATAAACTGTTATCAGATATCAATTAAAGTTTACCTCTAATTGTTTGCCTAAGTGAACAGAAAATATTAAGAAAATTTAATACGAACTTTAACGTTTTAATTAGAGGAATACGAAGTAATTTCTAATCTAGTTACGTCTGGTTAAACCTCAGAAAAGGGAGATATTAACCTCGATATAAACAGTAGAGCTCATGATTCATACACATTGTTATTTGTAGGTACTAAGTACTTCAATATTTGTCAATAACATCGCAGGGCGAACCTGGATGAGATCCTGCAGGACCGAGTGGAGTGGTAGAAAAGTTAGGAGGCCTTGCCTAAGTATACACAGCAGTGGATGAAGGCGGGTTGCGGAATGATAAATTCAATACCAAATATAATATTATATTTTAAAAAACTTTTAAATACAAGTTTTTATATCGTCTAGGACCAAAGTGCTTGGGAAGACAAATCCAACGAAAAGAAACTCGTCGTGGTTAAGTCGTTTCGTTTAGGAGTTCCATCATCAGACCAGCTTGATGGCACCATGACATTGCATTGTAACCGAACTTACATAATTATGCCTTTCCGCTCAATCGGTTGAGGATAACTGGTCTAAAGTTGAGGTGCATGATTCCACCCGAACAAACATTGCAAGTTAAATAAAAGCTTGTAAATAAATCCTTTTTTTACTGAGTTCCAAAAAAGAAACAAAATAAAAACTATAATACTGTCATCTTAGCGTGAGTAAGCGATAAGGCTGGCAGTCGGTACTCGTACACATGCCCACTATCAGGGGTCATTCCTTGGTCCAATTAACTTAGGGTCAACTCCCAGCTGATTGTGGGGTACCTATTGTACCCTGGGACAACACGGATCCTTGAACTAAGAGCGAGGGTGATTTACGCTAATTGGACGAAGCAAAGTGCATTTTCGTGGGCATTTGCTCTTCGTGCCATGTGTTTCCAGCTTTAATCATCACTCCAAATCTTCCCGTGGGTATTGTAAAAGCCGACTACGGGATAGCAACCGGGGCGGTAGTGCCACCGCCTGCAGAACAGATCCATCACCGAACTGCGATCCTCAACCCGCATGTCAAACGTAGGGATTATGCCAGTACCTACCTCCTTTAAGAGCCTAGAAGGTGCTTATCAGGGAAGGCATTTGTCCACTTGTGCACTGGTAAAAGCTGTTGATGTTGGTCTCACACAACTTCTCTCCTCATGAAGGTTTTAAGCAATGTGTTATGATTGTCCTGACCCACGTTCTCTCTTGTTCTAGGAGAGTGCCTGACCTCGGGGCGGTATCCGTTCAAGTGCCTGCAATTCGAGCTGCCACCTGACGTGGAGCCGCAGGAAGTCAATGTCGTGGAGCTCTGGTTTTATAAGGTAAGCCATCGTCATGCGAGGGTGTGTTCCCAAAGACGCGCAGTGGAACAGTATCGATTGCGATTGTAATGCAATCGATAATCCTAGAGAGCACTGAATGCTCAGGATTCTAATAAAGTTGTGAATGTAGTCGATTCATCAACATTTAGATAGATGGATTGAAAATGATTTTTGCACACTTTAGAAAACATTTAAAAAATAATCTGAATGTTTTAAATCAAATCAAATCATTTATTTGCTGTAATGTAGGTACAAAAGTTATTAATTAAAAATGGTATTTCCAATACATTACTACCTCATCGAGGCGTGCAAAATTAAGATAGCATGCAAATGTCACAGTAGAGTTTAGTAATGTTCTAACCCAGGTATATTGTGGATAATTTTATATAATGTCAAAAATCTTAAAGTAATAATAGTAAGAGGATGTCAAAATTTATCTGTCATAAAATCGTTAATATTATAATAGCATTTGGTAATTAATAATTGTTTCAATTTAGTCCTAAATATATTGTCGTCAAGATCTTTTAATGATTTAGGTATTTTGTTTTATATTTTGCATGACATACAGACTACACTTTTTTGTAGGAAAGCTGTTTTACTATTAGGTATTTGGAGTTTACTGTTATCACGTCTATTTCGCACTACAAAATCAGACTTGCAATTATAATACATTAATTTGATTGCATTACGGATAGAAAATAAAAAAAGAAGATATACATATATAAAAAATTAACATACAGTTAGTTGAAGGTACCAAACACTCGGCATATTCGAATCATGGCATTCAAATATAATTTTTATTTATTTTGATTATAGGAGCGCGACCCAATGGACGAGTACAATCAAACGTTCGTAATCTCCGAAGCTGCCCACTGGGACAGCCAGCAGCAGTTCAAGAAGACGAAGCCCATCGCCATCAAGGAGACGGATACAGGGGAAGGCTGGGTTAGGGTGGAGCTGGCCTGGGCGGTGCGAGTGTGGCTGGAGGGAAGGGAGCGGCTGCATACACTGCATGTGGCCTGCAGGACTTGCCAGGTGACAATTTTATATTTTTAACGTTTAGAGACCAATGGTCGGCGTTCACTAACGCCACCGACCAGAATCACTACATAGTATAAAACAAAGTAGCTTCCCGCTATCTGTCTGTCTGTCTGCCCCTATGTACAATGCTTAGATCTTTAAACGCAACGGATTTTTGTTGCAGTTTTTTTTAATAGATAGAGTGCGAAAACGGATGTTTTATAGTTTATGTGTAATGTAGTATCAGCATTGCATCCGTGCGAAGCCGGTGCGGGTCGCTAGTGTATAATAATTTGATTGTAAAACGACTTCAAATCTCATAATTTTACATTGTTTTTAAGTTTTGCGGGATAAATACTAATTCCTATATCAATATCGGGACCACCTCAGGGCCCGTATTCTTAAAAACGAAATCGAAGTTTCTGATTCTTTTTCGTGCAAACGCTAATCTTATGCAATGGACATAAGAGTTGGTTTTGCACGAACACGAAAAAGAAACTTCGATTTTCCTTTTCCGAGTAGGCCCCCAGGATCATTCTCTATACAATAGCGAAAGAATGTTAAAATCTGTTCATAGTTTACGGAGGTATACTAGTCGATCATACTTAAATAAACATACCTACAGCCGAACATAGAACCTGCTACCTTTATCGAAGTCAGTTTAAATAAAAGGCTGTTCAATCGGCTCAATTCTAAGTCCTTTGCCCAGCGGTGGAATCCAGCAGGTGTCTTCCTGGGCATTGAAATCGCAACAAGAAAACATAGCAAAGCATTGCAGTGTTTGATATTATTTGATAAGATTTTTTTATTGAATGAATGAACACTTTATTGTACCTATTAAAATTACATAAAAAACTCATATCTAAAATTTAAATAAATACTGTACAAAAGGCGGCCTTATCGGTTATTAGAATTACCTTATTTATTGGTTCATTAGAAACAATAAAATACAATGATAAAAAAAAATTAAGAGAAAAAAACAGTCTGAGACCAAAAGGTTGCCACCAAGGTGTGCTGCAGGAGCTCGGGGATCAACTGCACGGTTGTACTACTGGTCTTCCGCGGCACCTTAGCGTAGAGCGCATCACTGGTTATGAACAAACAAGATAAGCAAGTTTGTTTGATTGATAAGCCCGTTTGTTTGTATGATTCATTGGAGTCAGCTGGAGAAATATCGCAAAATTGTATCGCTCTCTTAGCACTCTGCTCGATTTAAATTGACCGCCTTCTCTAACTCACTCTCCTCCCACAGCTGCGCAAATCACCGCTCTCCTTCCACGAGAAACACCGACCATTCCTGGTCCTCTACACAAAGTACGCCGGAAAGCGACGCCACGGGCGCGCGCTAGACTGCAGCGCGACCACCACGGAATGCTGCAGAGAGCCACTCTACGTGAGCTTCAAGGAACTGGGCTGGGACGACTGGATTATACGACCTGAGGGGTACCATGCGTACTTCTGCAAGGGTAGCTGTGCGCCCATCTCCGCTGTGACCACGGCGAATAGCTATCATCATAATATTATACGGGTAAGTTTGAAATTATACACATGGCAATGATTATCTTCAGTAGCAAAGCATTTATAATAAATAAATGCTGGCAATGCGTAATTAAATATATTACATAGATTTATCCTAATATTATAAATACGAAAGTATTTGTTTGCCCTTCCCTCACGGCCTAACTAAACAAGCAATCGATTTGATTTTTGGCATAGAGTTAGTTGAAAGGATGGAGTAGTAGTATGCCAAAAATCTGACACACTGACTGTCCTGGTAAAACATCAAATTTCAATGGGAGATTTAGGGGAATATTCGTATTTTTATACGATTAACGCGGGGAACAGCTAGTTATACATGAGTAGAAAATACCCAGGACAAATATCGAATTCTAAGTTTTTTTTTTTTATAACCAATACTTTCTTATCGCCTGTATCATAGTAATAGTTCGCTCTACGATGCACTTCCCGTGCATAACTAAAAGGAGATAAAGGGCGTAAATGCTTGACAGTCTTGCTCGATCTTAAAAAGGCATTTGACACCGTGTCAGTCCCTATACTTACACAAAAATTGGAACAAATGGGATTTAGAGGTGTACCGCTTTGCCTGTTAAAAAGTTATCTTAATGAACGAAAACAAAGAATAAAGATTGGTGAAGTAGAAAGCGAAGATACCCCTAATAACTATGAGTCCCACAAGGTAGTGTTCTAGGACCTACATTGTTTTTGACATACATCAATGATCTTTGTGAACTAAATATCCCTAATGGTAGCATTTTTTCTTATGCAGACGATACCGCAGTTGTATTTGCAGGCTCTTCGTGGGAAGAAGTACGGAAAGGGGCTGAAAAGGGTCTTGAAATGATTGCTAATTGGCTTAACCTAAACCTGCTGTCTCTCAATGTTGAAAAAACTAATTTTATGTGCTTCACTATGGACAATCGTACTCAACCTCCTTCTAAATATACTCTTAAGATTCATGAGTGTGGTATGGGCAATAATTCGTGCTCATGCTCATCAATCAAAAAAGTAGAGACCACTAAATACCTGGGTGTCATTATTGATCAGAGACTATCATGGCATCAACACCTCGAACAACTTATGAGTAGAACTAGGAAGCGTACATGGATATTTAAAAATTTAAGGCATATAGCGACGCAAAATCTCTTGCATAAAATATATGTTGCTCTTGCACAATCTATTTTAACCTATTGTATACCAATTTGGGGTGGAGCAACCAAAACAAAATTTATAATCCTAGAAAGAGCACAGAGATCCCTATTGAAAGTTATGTTTTTTAAACCATATAGGTTCTCGACTGAAATGTTACACTCATTAAGCAATACACTATCTGTTAGAAAACTATATATTTTGCATTCAATTATTAAATTACACAAAACCATCATTTACGACCTTAATACCATAAAAAGTAGAAGAAAAACTAAAAACGTAATACATAAAAAACATACGAAATCAACCTTTGCTGCTCGTCAAAACGTTTCTAAATCGGCACATATGAACAATAAATTAAATAAAATTTTAAACATCTATTCATTAAACAAATTCGACTGTAAAATTAGCCTAACTGAATATTTACTGAATCTAAACTATGATAAAACTGAAATCATTCTAGAATAAGATAGAAGAATTCAGACAAATAAAAATTAAAAATATCTATAAATAGACACACAATATTAAATGTATCGAGTTAAATTAAAATGTAAAGACCACTCACCCAACCCACCACTTCAACATACATTTATACATATGTACATGCATTACACTAACACACATCACTCACACACCGAGTAGGTAGCTTCTGTTGCCCGAACTCTTAAGAGAATGGTGTCCTCGGGAGCATCCCACATAACACACATTCACTACACAAACACTCACTCCTATATCGCACCTGCTTGCACTTGTACCACACCATGAACCACATCTTACTTCCAATGAACAACTCCTCTACGAATTTTGTAAAAATTGTTCTTTATAAATTTGTCATTATTGATTATTCTTACCTATTCTTACTTGATTTTATGAATGTAAAATGTTTGATTACGACTAATAACGTATGTTATGGAAGAGCGTTGCCTCCTAATACAGGTATTTACTTACTTAAAAGGAGGCTCCAATCACGGATACAATTTACTGTAAAACAATTGATAATGAAATAAACATTTTTGTATTTTTTTGTATTTGTATAACTGCACAGAAGAGCACTCATGTGCCATACCAACTGGAATACAGCAATGATGTTTAGCTGTCAAAAAGACATGGTGATTGTACCTTCTTCCATTGGAGAAAGCCAAAACGAAACCTCCATGGTATAAAGAAGACAGTAATAGAAGGCCTCTACACTTCCTCCACGAGTTTATTTTCTTCGACATGATGAAAGAATCCAATGCTTCATACAAGTCATCGGTCAGCTCGATAATTATCGAAGCTCTAGTTAGTCCCGCTATTTTTTGAGTCTACAGATTTGCATCACTATTTTTAATTTTAGAAAACTTTTAAATGCAAGCTTTTACATCGTCTAGGACCAAAGTGCTTGGGAAGACAAATTCAACGAACCCAAACTCGACGTAGTTAAGTCGCCTATCACCTTCGGTTTCCATCATTAGACCAGCTCGATGGTACCATGACATTGCATTGTCACCGTACTTACATAAGTAGGCCAAGTTTCAGCTCAATCGGTTGAGGATAACCTGTTCTAAAATCGAATTGCAAGATTCCACCCGAACAAACATACATTGCAAGTTAAAAGCTTGTACAAACAAACACAGTTTACGAAATATTGCATTCTTTCAATAAACGCGTGCACAGAGTCAAAAACTACAAAGTTCTAACCTTGTTTTTCTTTGTCCACAGAAATACTTCTATTCCGTATCAGATCGAATAGCAGAGTTCAAGCCTTGCTGTGCACCGACCACCTTCAGCTCTCTCCAGCTTCTATACCTGGATTCTACAAACACGGTCACTCAGAAGACCTTGCCTAACATGGTGGTGGAATCTTGTGGGTGCATGTAAAGTGAACTTACATGCCTTGGAAATATGGCCATTTTGTGCTAGACTTTTTGGACTCTAGGTCTTTTATCTGCTAGTTCTTTTACTGCGAATGATATGATGATATTTTTGATAATATAGGTTACACGTTCTAGGGCTATCTCGTTTTGTTTGCCAAGTGATTACTAAAATTCCCAATAGAATATCTATAATATTACGCACAATTGATGTTCATTATGCGTTGGGAATTTTTACTTTATGTATAATTCTGTTATTAAAATTCCCAGTCTAAGTATCTAGCATTATTAAATTCACTTTGAAGTTCACTTTGGGAACGTTGGGTTTATTTTTAAATGTACTTCGTGTATGATACAGTTATTAAAATTTACTATAGAATATCTAGAACTTCAAGTTCATGTTTGACTTTGGGAACGTTGGGAATTTAGTTAAGTAATATATACTTTGTATGATTCTATTTTTAAAATTACCAGTGGAATATCTAGAATTCCCAATCCAATGTTCACTTTGTGCTCATATACACGAGCGGCAAAGTGCCAACGGGAGAGGTAACTGTAGCCGTCGACACCTGTCGACGACAGCCGCTCGTCGGGCTTTTTTATTTTATGTATGTCACTCATGCATGACTTAGTGAATTGACTTGATTTAGTTTGGAAAAGGTTTTGGTAATTGTTTTGGTTAAGCAAGATCCAAACTTGGCATTTATAATTTTTAGTATTTTAAGATTAAGTTATTATTGTAAATTTTAATATGCATCAATAATGAAGGGGGTTGTACTTAATTTTTGACAGGAGTTTGTTAGACACAAAAGAAGTTTATTTTTATGTAGAATATAAATTGTCTATGAATAAATGTATATTGAAATTCGGATTTTCACAATCTATTTACGTAAAAATGTAAATCATAGTATGATAAATTATCAAAAATTAGTTAAGTTGTGATATTATTTAAGTTAAGTATAGGTAAATTAAATGGCATTCGAATGTAGAAAACGAAATTGTTCCTATTTTTGTAATGTTTTTTATTAATTTTATTGTTTTAGTTAGGTAGCTTAGCATATATGACATAAGGAAGTAAATACATTTCGATTTCAATCTCTCGTACGGTTCAAAGAAAAACGATAATGCTTGTTTTTCCAAACATAAGATCGGTAGGTATAATTTAACAATTTATTATTGTTAAGCTCTTTTTGTATGAAAAATATAGTTACTGATAATGGCGGGTTTGCTGGCAAATTAAACAAGATAAAATATTGCTAGGTATGCAATAATCACGTATTACTTGCTTGTACTGTCAATTTGTTCGATGTGTCTGCATATTCTAACCTAGTTATTTTAGAGGCAACCTCTCTGTACGCGTAAAGTCCAGTTTGCCAAATAACTTTTTGCTAAGCTTTTTATGGACGAGGCTTTTTTTATTATATAATTATTGTATTTCCTAATTTTAATATAATTTTGGTGTCGATTCTGATGTCGCCAAAATTACACTAACTATTGACATTACTAAAAATGTTGCCGGCTCTTTTAAAGTCCTAAATAAAAAGGATGGCATCATTTTTGGTGCAGTCAAATTAGTATAGTTGTGGCGACATCTTAATCGACCCCATTGTCTACTTTATTTCTACTTACGTTTGGACAAAAGACACTGTTTATATCTGAATTATTATAAAACTATTTTATGTACTTAATATTTTTATCCCAGTTGCCAGAACGATCGTTTTGTATTTTACAGTGTCTGAGTATTATAGAAATTAAGTATCGTAGTTCAAAATGAGAATACTAAATTAAAAAAGATTAGAAGACAAATATAAAATTATGGTTTTTCTTTATTTTCTTAATAACCTTTTTACAATGGTTATCGGTAATCTCGGTATTCTAAATTAGGTGCCTAATACATACAAAAAAAGGTAAGTACCTAATTTAGAATATTCATAATCAGACACGTAGGAAAATTCTTCCGGTGAATGACGAAATTCTGAATAATTATTGTGTTCGTTTATTTAATATGTACCTACCAATTAGAAAAATGGAGACGACGACCCACGGCGGTAGGTATACTGTAGACAGATAATGATAAATAAAAAATTGACCCCAAACGCCTTATCTTCTAAGAGTTTAGGGTCAGCTAACAATACCACGATACGAAGCCGGAAAACTAAGATCTAATTAAGTAGGTAAATTAACCGATCTTACCTATTTTTTTATGTATATTGTAGGATAAATATTTTTTGGTAGAATCTATTTAATTGAATATACATATGTATTCGGAGCTCGTATCATAGAACTCATTATGTATGTAAGTGGGTTAACTACAAACCTAGTTTGTGTTGGAAGAACACCAACGTTTCATCCCTTAACGAGGGACTTCATCAGGGTGAATGCGGGTCACGTCATCGTCGCGCATGTTTAGCGTCGCGGCGGCGTACACAGCCACACACCCACAGTGCGCGGGTCGCAGTCGCTGGTTGCAGGGGTGGCACTAACCCTGACGAAGTCACTCTTAAGGGATAAAATTAAAAAAAAAAAACATTTATTCAGAATATTCTTACATGAAAAACGTTGATGTTCTTCCAACACAAACTAGGTTCGTAGTTAACCCGCTTACATTCATAATGTATTCGTCAAACTATGAAAGTTTTTATAGTAAAATCCTTATTAATCGGATTCTCAATTTCTATTATGATGAATACTAACCGGCGTTACGGGACGTAACGTGTTACACAGCGAGCGTTCGTGCAGTCAGTACGGGGAAAGAAGGCGCTTGCAACAAGCTACGAAACGGATCTTAACACACGGCGTAATGTATCATGCTTGCTGCGAATGGTACATTGGCTCTGTAACACCCTGGTACGCCTTAAAGTCAGGCATAAGCGTAGTGCTGGACAATACACAAAGCATCATCTAGCCCCAAGCTAAGCAGAGCTTGTGTTATGGGTACTAGATGACTGATATACTTAATACGATATATTACATAATATTTTTTATATTATAAACAGAAAATATCCAGAACACCCGAGACAAATATTTGGAGATGGTACAAAGATTTGTCCCAAGGCAGGAATCGAACCCACAACCTCCTGCGTCGCAGGCGTATCTTCTTGCCCGCCGTGCCACATGCACTATACAGTAGTACCAGTAGGTATATAAGATATCCTGTAGAGCTGCGGAGGCTGTGTGTGCTGTGGCCGCTGTTGAAATAATAATAATAACAAAATATTAAATCATTTATTTCAGGCAACTCTCATCTAGTACAGGATGTAAAATAGTAACAAACATAGAAATAAAAAAAACATACAGACGAATTGAGAACCTCCTCCTTTTGAAGTCGGTTAATAAAATCAACTTATTTATTACCACGTATTCTCGGCGACGACGTGTGGTGTGACACGAAATAGTATGTGCCGTGACCGGTGCCAGAATTAAAACGAAAACTATCAGTTACAATTGCAAGTAAGCTGTGGGTGCTGGCGCAGGTGCGGCGTAGGGATGCAATCCTATTGCGAACAATTGAGTTCATCATCATGTGCAAAAAATCCTGATGCGCTACAGAGTCGTACCATATCCACAGACATCGTAGAGCTAGAGCATACCCATCAGCATCCTGAACCCGTAATTGTACTGAACCCGAAGTGCACTGTAGGCCTTCTGCGTATATCGTACCCATAGACTGCACGTATAAAAATTTTGACAAATGCATTAAACAAAGTCAGCTTGACTAAGGCAGAACAACGTACAAACCTACGGGTCAACATATTGCATCTGACCGCTAGAGCCCTACGTTTCCTCTCAATACCAGGGCCGTCATTCAGGCATCATTCATTTCGGTATCTTCATAATTATCATATAAACTTGGCCTTTCAAGCAGTTCAAGGATCCCACATGATTAGATCATGTTCACGGTCCACTAAATCACGAGATGGCTAATAAATTATCGATTATTGTTTAAATTTCCGTGCATGTCGTAAGAGCCGACTACAGAGATATTTTTTTATATATTCGATAGACCTTCATTTGACCACAATCTTGCCTAATGGAAAGAGATGTGGCCGACGGTGTATCACGAAGGTCTAGAAGACACCTATTCACTGTTCTCTTCTTGAAGAGACCCAGATTGTAATTGGCTGGATAAACAGAAGCAGGCAGCGAGTTCCTTAGCGGTACGAATGATGGAGGTGGACGAAAACCGTTCAGTACTAGTGGATGGTATATCCACCAGATACGGATGGTATTGTGCCTTCCGTCTCCTTGTCCTGGAGTAGAATCTGCTAGAGGATGGGCAGCAACTTCCTTCGGTGTATTTTTAACAACTCACTGCGATCACCGATTCGTTTGCCAAGTGTGGTGATTATGGCAAAACCTCGTTTAGGGGAGGTACATACTAAGACCAAAACTAGGTTACGCAAGATTAATGTATCTTTTAAAGGGCAATGTCTACACTTCTACAGCAAAACTCCAAGCGAGCTCCAAAAAAATATCAATAAATAAATTCAGAAAATTGACACACATGTAAAAAGGCTTACTACAAAATATCAGATTATAGATATAGAGCTTGGGATGAGTTTTGCTCCAACTCGAAAACTACCTAACAAGGTTTCTTGGTCGCTTCTTTACTTTATTCCAATATTTTCCCTAAAAAATATTGGAGTTTTAAATCAAGGTGATCACTTTAGTTCCCAGTTTGACTTATGTTATTAGAATTTTGTGACGTGTCCAAGAGTCCTGTAAAGCACTTTAAATAGGAGGGATGGTTTAAATGAAACAAAAAATACCAACGACACAAAACGTTCTATTCAAAAAGCAACAGATCACAATGGAAAATGCAACTAGAGTGAATTCACTCAGGTCAACTAATCTAATAACTAAAATTACATTCGTAACTTACTGTTTGAGACGACCATTTATATAATATAACTAAACACACATGCTTTCGAATTATTCTAATACTTCAAAAATGACTAAAATAAAGTCCAAAAATAAAGTATAAAGTTTAATAGATCACAGAATTTTAGGATACTTTTATCCGATCCAATTTCATTTGGTTGGACGTATATTTAACGAACTGCGTTTTTATTTAGCAACGTTATTTTAAAATAATGATAAAGCTGCTTAGCGTTACTGTCTTTCAAATTAATTGGACATAAAAATTTAAGTGAAAAGAAAACAATAACACCTTATTTGATAATAATAACTATACTATTTATAGCTGTTTATAATATAAAATTTGACTTGTCTAAGTGCTTATTATGTAAGGCTAAAGAAATAAAGTTATTGAAATCTGGTTTACGAACGGATTGCGGCTACGTTAGGAAAACTTAATTTAGAATCAAATTAATAGTTATACTTTTACAAATTTTAGAATTTAAAAAGGTTCCTGACATTCAAATTGGACTATTTTCAATTAATTTACTTATTATTATATACATTACTAACTTAGGAGCACAACACTTTTGGAATGATTTGAACGATCACAAGCCTTCTCGAATAATTTAATTTGGTCTTATTTATCCTACGTAAGTATATAAATAATAACATTTAAAATATTAATATCTGCAAAAGCACCATGTACATATATCAATCGTCAAAATAGCAATCAAAATACACAACAATATATTATTGGTTTATGACGTTTGTATGATATCACATTTTGTCTTTATGACAAATTATAAATTATGCTTAAATCATATTAAATTAGGACAGATATTTTTGCCCTAAAAAGTTATAATTTGACATAAACTGACTATAGATATGGCTAAGATTTTTGTGACTTAGCCTAGTGCCAACTTCAACTTTATTATTGCCTTCAAGTAGTCGAATTTATACTAAACTAGCAACCCGCCCCGGCCTCGCACGGGTCTTACATATATCAGGTAGTAGACATAGCATATATTTCATAGGGCAGCGTTTTCGATGAAACCTCCCAGGAGGCTCGACTTTTTCTGACACTTCCAACAATTATCGTTATATTTAAACTAATTTACACAAAACCTTGATAAACTAATACTTAAACCTTCCGCATGAATCACTCTATCGATTGGTAAAGCCGCATGAAAATCTGTTCAGTAGTTTTTGTGTTTATCGCGAACAGACAGACAGACGCGACGGAGGACTTTATTTTATAATACGTAGTGATAACTAAAATTGAGTTCCTGACTACAATTTGGAATAAATAATGGAAAACTAGAATAATATTATAAAGCCCAGTTAACAAATAATGCTGCTTACAAATGGAAATAAATTAATGGTTAATACCATTGGTTCCATTGAATTGAACCTATTCGGTAAGTTAGGTACTGCATACTATAGGAATGTATAGAATATTCTAAAAATCTACAGAAAATCCATATGATTTTCCGATTGATAAATGCTCGTAAAATAATGCAGCAACACAAAATTCATTCATCATCATCATCATAATCATCAGCCCATACACGTCCACTGCTGGACATAGGCCTCCCCCGTACGACGCCACAAATAGCGGTCCTGAGCCGCCTCCATCCATCGAAAATTCAAAATTCATTCATGTTTATCAATCTAAAAATCCCAATGGATGTTCATTGGGTATTTGGGTATATTACTGGGGTATTAGTGCTTCCAATGATGCATTTCATTATAGAGAAAAATTGTTGAACCAGACTGAAACGGGCGCTGTCAGCGCGGCGGCAAATCTGTCAAATTTAAATGGCACGGTCATTTGAGACGTGAGCTGTTGTATAGACGCGAGCTTTTGACTTTCGCTTGACATGACGCCACCTATTGAGTTCTTAAGTAAACATATCGGGTTTTTCTTTTTTTTTGTAAACGCCTCATATTTTAAAGACCTTTCTGAAATTCCCAATACATACTCTTACCGTTACTGAAAATCCCAATACACGTTACTGTTATACCCTCTTAGCTGTTCACTTCTTGTCGCCACTACTGGTGAGTTTGGCAGTTTCGCTATCAGATGGCGGCGCCGGCTCACTGGTGACCACTTTGATGACGGTGGGGATGGGAGTGGTGGGGGGCGAAGGCCTGTTGGCCACTGTTAGGGCGCCGGAGTTCACATCTTCGATTGCTTTTCGGAGCTGGAACAAAGATGAAATTAATCTCCTACCCAAATGGTCTTAAAAACAGATTGTGAGACTGTATATGTCTATTTCTTATAATCATATAATTTTTCACAACGAAGCTGATAAGTAATTTCAAGGGACATTTTTATATAAGCATACCAACTTGTAACACGTTGTCTGCAAGTGAATAATTTTGACATAAATTAAAACCAAGCAAACATAATCTACAATTCATTTTTGGTTTCATTTTATGACTTTATATGTCAATTTATGTTATGCCATTTCTCAGTGAAGATATTTTGATGGAAAGACAATGCCTCTTTGCCTTACCTCTTTAAGTGAGACGACTCCAATGAGTCGTCCTATAGCAGTGACGTACGCGCGACTCACGCCCAGAGTTGAGAACAGCGAGTGGACCTGAGGAAGTAAACATGTTTCATCATAATGGGATTTGCGATAGCGTCCATTTTCTTTCTATTCCTAATGTTTTAGCGTTCTTTCAAGAAATTTAACTGGCGGGGAAGTTGTTTGCATGTACATAATTTTTTATGAACCCATGGTGGAACTAAATTCGATTCAATGGTACTTCTGCAGCAATTGGTAATATCAGAGATTATGTACTTAAAATATAGCTTCATAAGTACCGACCATTCAATCGAAGTAAGCAAAGCTTACGTTGTTTAGAGTGAACTTTTACGTTCTTCCCACACAAACTAAGTAACCCGTTTACATTCAAAATGAATTCATTAAACTACGATAGTTTTTATAGTAAGCTTGTGATATTATATGCGACCTCTAACCAACATCGCCTGAACTACAAAGGCGCAAACGTCGATAGAGGCACCCAAGGAGTAAGCATTGTAAAAAGCTCTAAAGTTACGCTCCTGCCTAAGTACATACTTAGAGAAATCCCGCTAGATGGCGCTAAGGCAAATTCAATGAATTTGTCCCTCACAAACTTAGTGAAAAATTCACTAGAAAATCCTAGATCGCACAAACGGTTTATCCAGAAAGATCTGAGAGATATACAAATACCAAACATCATACGTTGATCGAAAGACTGCGGGCATGTGGACTAGATGGGTCGGCCCGGTACAGACGAGAACTCGCTCTGTTACGATTTGGGGGAATTCCACCTTCACCCCTCATGTGTACCGGATGACTCATACATAGACATATCATTTATTTGCCACTACATTTACACACAGGACCATTAACAATTTTGAAATAGAAATACGTTTCTGAAACACAGAGTGTTTTAGTAAATAGATCCGTACCTTGAGCAGCGAGGTTCGTTCGACGAGTTGGAACGGCGCGGGGTCGATGTGACAGATGTACATGTGTTCATCTTCCATTTCGATCTCGTGAGGATGCTGCAACGTAACATGCGGATTTAAGATTTGTGATATGGGTATTACCACACCAATAGATCGATCCACGTTGATCCATTGGTGCTTGTGGTAGCAGTGGCGGATTTACAAATTTGCCGCCAGTAGGCTATTAAAATTTTGCAGCCCCTCTACAATTCGATAACCTTGTCCAAAATATTTTTTTTTGTCAATGAAATTGTTTCTTTATGTTTTGTCCTTATTACATCCGCTTTTTCCCGTTATTAATATGATGTGTTGTGAACTAGGGCACAGATTAGGTAATGTTACTTCTTAAACTAGGGGACCAATGTATCAGTTCGTAGATTATTTAAAACCCAGGATTTAGTGTAGATTACACTGGACCTAATAAGATTTAGGTATTGAATAATATTTTTTCAATTTCTGCAAGACAAAACTTTTTTGGCCCATTTGCGCCTCTAAAATCTGCCGCCCTAGGCTCCAGCCTACTCAGCCTGCTGGTAAATCCGCCACTGTGTGGTAGCTTTGGTTGATCGACGGACACTGCTCCATAAAACGTCGACAAAACAATCGATAGACCGTAAAAGTAAAAAAAAAAAATCGATAGCGTCGATGTGGTAGAAAATGGCAGGCTATGATGATGGTCAGGCGGTCTATTGTGCCGTTTCCAATATAAAACTCCAGCTTCAGAGGTTCTCAAAGCTGGGTGTTGGGTGGTTCTAATCTAACATCGAAAAAGCATGGCACCCCCATGCCCTTGATTTTCGATATGAGGGCGTGATCACCGAAATGCGATACCCAACCCGGTTGGGTATCGCACTTTGGTGATGATGCCCTCGGGAAAAATTCTAAAGCTTCAGCCAAAACTGTGCGTCAAACATTCGGGGCACGGGACGCGAAGCGGGAGCCTCCATCGCGTGGCGGATGCTACGATGGCGCGAGGTATTCAAGATAGCGTGACCGTGATATCTTTGGTTTAGTTTCACGTTATTGACGCTCCCGCTTCGCGTCCCGCGTGTTTGACGCGCAGGTTTGACCGAAGTTTAAGGCAGCACATGCCAGGAATGATGGTAAAGGTACGCACCAGTTCCCTATGCCTCGCTACAGCCAGCATCTTGTCGAAGTCCACCTCTCTGGCCATCTCGAGCTGTTCCCAAGCCTTCTGGTCTTCCGGAGACATGTCGCACACGCGTTCTCGAGGCTGGAATAGTATAAGGATTTATCAACGACATATATCATCTTTAGTAAACGCAACTTAAGTTCCTAAACTTTTAGAAATGTATAATCGATTTGAAACGCAGGGCGGAAAACAATTTCCAACATATGTGTTATATGAGGTCAAGACGTCAGTCATTCAATATACAGCATTTTGAATATCTACTTACCTAGAATAACTAAATATGTGGCCTATAAATATAAATAAATTTTAACCCTTCTCACCCCCAAGATAACGACCAATGTGTTTAGGCAAACAACACAAGTAATATCCGAATATTTGCTGGATGGATCGCCATTCACTCTTGCCTTCACTCACTCATTCATTTCATTCAATTCTACACAAAAAATCAAGATGGACAAGATCAAGATCCACGAATACAATCAATAAAAAAAAAAGGAGAATATTCGCAGCAGCACATCTCCTCGACCTCTACATAAATATAAAAACATTGTGAGTTATTCTCAACAAGTTGGCGACCGTGACAATCAATCAAGAATCTGCAATTTCCTACACGGCGGCGGCGGCGGCGCGGCGGCGCGGCCATTTTCACAGCGTGGTATTTGCATCGGCAATCGGCAACCAAAGATAAATATCATCGTCGGCAACTGCAAAGTGGGTTTGTAGCGAAGAACAAAGGGAGAACGTGCAAAAGTGTGTTTTATAGGGCTTGCCCGGTCCTTCCAACAAGTTTTCCCAAAATTTTCCCAAGTCCCAGCTTTGAGGTTAGTGCCACATTGCCGCCTGTCAAAACTTCAATCTTGCATTTTCTATGCTAATTTGTCTTTGTATCCACAGCACTAGCAATATACGTGCGTCAATTACAGCTTGAGCTACAATTTGGGTAACATTTTGCCTATCAAAACCCAACAAACTTTCTTCCCCGTACTAACATTTTTCAACTTCAAAATTATTTAATTTCTTTGCATTTTGCTAAAAGCAAATGAAATAGACTTCACAAGCAGCTTCTAAACAGTGTTTCCCCCATTAGATGCAGTAAAATCAGCAAGAAAACACCAATATTATAACAAGTTTTTATCAATTCCAGACCATTTTCAACAACAAATGAAAAGTGGCAATCTAAGCTAATCAGTGCATACAAGCAAGGAAGTGACCTCATTGAGGCACAAGTACCTGCAGTTCCTATTTTTCGGAAGGATTCACAGTTGTTTCGGTTTGCAAGATAAAAGGTATTTATAAATTTGATATTTTTGTCTTCTTTGCAACATGTCCACCTCAGATGATTTGAAAGAACTTAAGTCAAAAAGATCTTCTATAAAAGGACGTCTAACTACCTTTGAAAAATACATAGAGGAAACAAATTCATCAGAGTCTATCAGTAAGCTAAAATGTCATGAAACAAAAACAAGGTTAAAAAAACTGGAAGATATTTTTAGAGAATATGATTTAATTCAAACTGCCATTGAAATAAAGATAGATAGTCAGGACAATCAAACTGAAAGGGAAACTACTGAAAAAAGGTTTTATGAAGCTATTGCAAACGCTCATGAGGTCATAGAACAGGTTCATAAAATAGAAAGTGATGCATTGAGTTTATGCTCAACCACTTCTGTCCAAAAAGCAAACATAAAGTTACCTCAAATTAAAATTCCTAATTTTGATGGTGATGGAACAAAATGGTTAGAATTTCACGACACCTTTACTTCAATGATTCATAGTAATGATTCTATTGCAAGTATAAACAAGTATCAATATTTGAAAAGTGCTCTAACCGGTTCAGCTGCTTCTGTTATAGCATCTTTAGAACTCTCAAGTAGTAACTATGAAGTTGCATGGAAACTATTATGTGAACGTTATAATGATAAGCGCAAATTGGTCCAAACCCACCTTAAGACCTTGTTAGATACATCCATAGATACAACCAACACCATGTCAGAA
The DNA here is from genome assembly GCA_947859395.1 of Eupithecia insigniata. NCBI lineage: Eukaryota > Metazoa > Arthropoda > Insecta > Lepidoptera > Geometridae > Eupithecia > Eupithecia insigniata. Next base: position 904,780 of record OX402018.1, on the reverse strand, counting down.
AGCTATCTGCGCGCACTTGCAGATCATATTGCAAAACATCTAAGGGCATTAAGCACATTGGGTGAAAAAACAAACAACTGGGATACAATAGTAATATATTTATTTGCAGCAAAGTTAGATAGCATTACAAGTAGAAAATGGGAAGAATATAAAGGGTCTTTGATTGAGATTCCAAAATTAGAAAACTTTTATACATTTTTGCGTATGAGAGCTAACGTCCTCGAGGCAACAGCCGAGAGTAGCAGCGAACAGCACTCAGAGCCACAGCAAGCAAAGCAGCAGTCACAGGAATATAGGCGTATGAATAAACAACAAAAATCATTTGTGGCTGCAGCTAGTGAAACAAATAAAAATAACACAACAAAGTGTTCTATGTGTGAGGGTGATCACATAATATATTATTGTGAAAAGTTTTTGGCCATGTCACCGAAAGATAGGTACAATTTCATTACTAAGAAAAAATGGTGTATCAACTGTCTTCGTAGCGGACATGTAGCTCCACAGTGTAAAGGTAGATCTTGCAAGGTGTGCAACAGCAAACACAATACACTTTTACATTTTGACAAGCCAACATCGACTAATGAGAGCCAGTTGCTTTCAAGTCCAATTTCACTATCAACAAGTAACACTACAGAACAGGTTTTACTTTCAACTGCAATTGTCAAAGTTTTCAGCACAACTTCTAAAGAGTGTGTTGAGGCACGTTGCCTTCTCGATTGTGCAAGTCAGTCATGCTTTATCAGTGAAGAACTAAAAAACAAACTAAACATTCAAACTGAAAACATTGAATCAGTATGTGTCACAGGAATCAATAGCATTTCATTTGACGCTTTACAGCGCTGTAGCATCAAAGTACAGTCGCGCACAAACACATTTAGCACTTCGGTCAATGCGTTTGTCATCAAAAACATCACAGGTTCGCTCCCAAGTCAGGCAGTTGATGTTTCAAAAATCAAGCTTCCTAAAAATCTGGCGCTAGCGGATTTCAACTATAACATTCCCGCGAAGATTGATTTATTGTTAGGAGCAGACTTATTCTGGGATATATTATGCACAGAACAAATCAAATTAGGTAACAAGTTGCCTGTTTTACAAAATTCAATGTTTGGTTGGTTAATTTCAGGGCCAATCACTAGCAAACAAAACAACAATAACAATCAAATGTCATATGTATGTAATTTCAGTCAGGAAATTAGGAATCAGTTAGACAAATTTTGGCAACTAGAAGAAGTGCCTCAAAAGCCCGTTATGTCTCACGAAGAGATAGAGTGTGAAAAACATTTCGAGCAGCACACCCGGCGGTTTGAGGACGGCAGGTTTTGCGTCACGTTGCCTTTGAAAGCGGATCCAAGTGTATTAGGTGATTCGCATTATATTGCACGAAAAAGATTCGAGTCATTAGAACGACGTTTTCGAAGGCAACCTGATGTAAAGGCGCAGTATGTTGATTTCATCAATGAGTATGAAGCTCTTGGTCATTTGTCAAGGACTGAGAAACCTGAAAGCGCATTGTTTTTACCGCATCACCCTGTGCTAAAGGAACAAAGTGAAAGCACTAAATGTCGGGTTGTATTTGATGCATCATGCAAAACAAGTTCAGGCTTCTCACTTAATGATATTATGATGGTAGGACCTACTCTTCAAGATGATATTTTCTCAATATTGATCAGGCTTAGGCAACATACATACATATTGACAGGAGATATAGAAAAAATGTATAGGCAAGTGATGGTAGAACAATCACAAAGACACTTGCAATCAATATTATGGCGGAAAAATGAATATGAACCACTTTGTTATTTAGTATTAAATACATTGACATTTGGAACATCAGCAGCTCCGTATCTTAGTACTAGATGTATCATTCAACTAGCAAATGAATGCAACGACCCGATAATAAGTGACATCATGAATCATGATGTATACATAGATGATGTCATAACAGGTTCTTCAAGCGAAACAGAACTTAATTATATTTATAAATCCATATCAAAGCAACTTGCATCAGCTGGGTTTAATTTAAGAAAAATTAAAAGCAATTCACAAGCCTTATTAGGTCTTGTATCGAATAGCGGCGATGAAAACAAACAAAAAAATTTAAAATTATCAAATGTAACAAACACATTAGGTATTGAATGGGATCCTAACAGTGATTCAATCATTATCGCTGTAGGCAAATCTTCACAAAGACATGAACAACTTAAAAATACAAAAATAACCAAGCGTCTGGTCTTATCAGTGTCTTCATCCATCTATGATCCACTGGGGCTATTGTGCTTATGCGTTATAACTTGTAAAATTATTTTGCAAAAACTGTGGTTACAGCAAATTGGGTGGGATGAAGAAGTGCCCCAAGATATTTCAGACATGTGGAACAAGGTGATTCAAAATTTAAAGCATATCGAGCACCTCTCCATCCCACGCCAAGCGGTCTGTCCAAACCCAAACAAAATAGAAATACACACATTTTCAGATGCATCCATGTGCGCTTACGCAGCATGTATTTATGTTAGTTCTACTGACGCGTTGGGGCACTCATCCGTTCGTCTTTTATGTGCGAAATCTAAGGTAGCACCCCTCAAAACGTCTACGATCCCGAGACTTGAGTTGTGTGGGGCGGTATTGGCCGCCCGCTTGTCCAATAAGGCAATAGAGTCACTTCGTTGTTCAATACAACACAAATATTTCTGGTGCGACTCAAAGGTCGTACTAGGCTGGTTGAGTACTCCTCCACACAAGTTGAGTGCATTTGTTTCACATCGCGTAGCGGAGGTGAATGATTTGTGTGCGTCTCAATGTACATGGATGTATGTACCCTCGGAATCTAATCCTGCGGACCTCGCTTCACGAGGTGTGTACCCCGAAGAGGTACCGAACCTTTCCTTGTGGTGGGAGGGTCCTACGTACTTACACGGTTCACAAGATCAATGGCCTAACCAGCAAAGTGTTCATAAGCAGGAACAGCTTCCGGAAATAAGGGTTCACATTTCAAATATTGATAATAATCCGAAATCAATCATTGAGTTCAAGCGACTTTCAAGTTTCATTAAATTGCGTCGCACTATGGCATATGTTTATAGATTCATTACTGCACTAAAAAACAAGGCGAAAATTATAGGACCTTTGACAGTGGAAGAATTAGAGCTAGCTGAGCTGAAGCTGGCTCAGTTTTCGCAATTGGAAACTTTCTCTGTATACAAAGGTAACTTTAAATCAGTACCTGCATTGCATAACCTAACGCCTATGCTTGAGGAGGAGACAGGATTGATCCGCGTTGGCGGAAGATTAGAGAATTCTATTTACAACTTTGATAAAAAACATCCCATTATACTATGCAGCAAGCATTGGTATACAGAACTTATAATGAGATACTTTCATTTCAAATTAATGCATGCAGGGCCGCAATTGTTACTTTCAACCGTACGAGAACGGTACTGGCCAATTGGAGGGCGATGCTTAGCTAGACGAGTTTGTAAAAACTGTCTAAGATGTAGGAGAATGAAAGGCGAAGTTGCGAAACAAATTTTAGGAAATTTGCCAACAGTAAGAACTTCGCCAGGGTCTGTATTTGAAATCACAGGTACCGATTTTGCAGGGCCATTTCTAATTTTAAACAAAAAGGGGCGTGGCGCTCAGCTAATAAAATGTTATCTCTGTGTGTTCATTTGTTTCAAGGTTAAGGCCGTACATTTAGAAGTAGTCAGCGATTTGACCACAGAAGCATTTATATTGGCTTTGCGACGTTTTATATCTCGACGAGGAAAGCCTCGCGAGATTTTCTGCGATAACGGCACCAATTTTGTCGGCGCCAGCCGAGAAATTGCTGCTCTAGTTCAAAATTGTTCTGAGGCGGTCACAAACCTAAGCGATGAAGGCATTAAATTCAAATTTTCTCCAGTATATTCACCACATTTTGGTGGTCTCTACGAAGCAGCTGTGAAGTCAGCCAAATTTCATTTGAAAAGGGTAGCAGGGAACGCTCATTTTACTTTTGAAGAGCTCACTACTCTATTTTGCCAAGTCGAAGCTATTTTAAATTCCAGGCCGCTCGTTCCTTTATCTTCCCAATCAGATGATCCTCTAACCCCCGGGCATTTCCTAATCGGAAGACCTCTTACCTCACTGCCTGCCCCAGATCTACAAGAAGTAAACCCCAGCCGTCTCCATAGATACGCTCTCATAGAACAAGCAAGGCAGCATTTGTGGAGCCGATGGAGCCGCGAGTACATTTGTGAACTTCAACAACGAACTAAGTGGCAGAACAGGCAGCCTAACATCAAGCCAAACCAACTGGTTCTTATAAGAGATGAAAGCAGCCCACCCATGAAGTGGCCATTGGGTAGAATCCTAACAGTATTCAATGGATCCGATGGGGCATGCCGTGTAGCAGACATCAAAACCAGCTATAAGGGAATAATCAGGCGGGCCATTGACAGAATTTGCCCGCTGATGGATCTTTCCAACTAATCAACCAACATTTCACTTTTCAAGGAGGCGGAGATTGTTTAGGCAAACAACACAAGTAATATCCGAATATTTGCTGGATGGATCGCCATTCACTCTTGCCTTCACTCACTCATTCATTTCATTCAATTCTACACAAAAAATCAAGATGGACAAGATCAAGATCCACGAATACAATCAATAAAAAAAAAAGGAGAATATTCGCAGCAGCACATCTCCTCGACCTCTACATAAATATAAAAACATTGTGAGTTATTCTCAACACAATGCTAAACATTATAAACTGACATGAAATTTTTGCTTATTATTATCATCACGTTGAATTGCATCCATTTTATTGTAATTCATGTATGACTAGTGTTATTGGAAAGCTATTTCTGTACTAGATCAATAAATAATGTCCACTCGATGGACCGACGACATCGTAGCGGTCGCAGGGAGTCGATGGATGGAGGCGGCTCAGGACCGCTATTTGTGCCGTCGTATGGGAGAGGCCTATGTCCAGCAGTGGACGTGTATGGGCTGATATGAAGATATACTAAACCTTCAAACAATATAGTCGCAGTAACAAATTAAGGTTTGAGATAAGGATTGGACGAAGCCAACATACCAGTTGTACTTTCTTGTTGATGCTCGGGCTGCGCGGCATGTTGGAGCCCCCGTCTGACAGGCCTCCCTCCACGTCCTGCAGTAACGTGGAGCGCTTGAAGATGGCTTCGAAGGCGGCTCGGATCCTGGGGAGAATAGGGTTCAATACTTTATTGACAAAGAAAATAATCAAATAATATAAACTAAGTATTTACAATTGAAACAATGACCATGGGGTAAAGAGGCTCTCCGAGTTTTCAAAAATAATAATAGCGTCTGAACGAATGGAATGAGTTTTGCTCGAACTCGAAAACTAACAAGGTAAAGGTTTCTTGCCCTATTTTATCTTAAAAAGTTTTAACTGAAGGAAAAATCAAAGAGCTTAATTTATTTCTAAGTATTACTTGTGAATTTTGAATTTTGTGACGTATCCAAGAGTCGTGTAAGGTCGAAAGGAAATAAAGCACTTTTATATTAGGTTTTTGGTCGAACCAACACGTGACATCTGAGTATCTGGCGCAGCGCACCAGCATTGCCATCCAGCGGGGGAATGCAGCCAGCGCGCTGGCTTTTTTTATTTTAAACGTGGGGCATGTGTATGTATGGGTTAGCTTGTAGTTGATACATACCTAGTCTCAGCGCCGGTGACAGTAGTATAAACATTGGGCGTGGTGGGTGTGTACGGCGTTTGGGGCGAGGCAAGCCCTCGCGTGAGGGTGAACGAGTTGGTCTTCTTCAGGATGGATTTCGGACGGAATAGCTGACCGGGAGCTGGAAAAAATAATTCAAAATTAAATATCATGAGGAAGCTATAAAAGTAGTCCTTTATTATGGCAGACGAAATCGTTAAGTAGGTAAAGACTGAGTGGAGACATTATATTTATAAACCAAGAATATTACGAGTAAATCATAGATTTTTTTTACTAGTATTTACAATGAAAACAATTGAGCCAACTGCAGACTGTTGGAAACAATCTACAGCTTAACTGGTCCATATCAACACCAGTCGGAAGAGTCCCCAAGACGCTGCATTCAATAAATTGTTAACAATTATACCTCTATCTCGACTTCCAAGTATGTGAATTTTAGTTTTTTTAGTTCGGATATATTGACATAATTTGCAGGTCGATCGTAATAAGCTCTCTCGATTGTTATATATGTACTAGCTGACCCGGCAAATGTTGTTTTGCCATCAACCACTCTTGAGGGTTGAAGATTATTACGTAGTTAGTACTAACTAATGTAGCTTTTTAAACAATGGAGGTTGGTGTTAGAAAGGTGAAAATTGAAAGTTACTTGTATTTTTAGATGCATAATAACAAAAAAATATCATAAAGTTCAAAAGCTAAAAAAAAAATTGAAGTGGGCCACCCTTATCACATAAGAGTATCAAAAATAGTTAACAACCTATTCTAAGACCTAACAAATATACACAAAAAAAAAAACATAAAAATCGGTCAAGCCGTTCGGAAGAGTTTGGTTACAAACACTCAGACACGAGATTTTTATATTTATAAAGATAAAGATGTATGTTCTTACAAGGCAATAATCCCCCTTGGTCCTTTGTAGTGAGTGACGTTCCCCGCATCATGCCTCCTGCAGTCGGCAGCGCTAGCATATCAGGAGCCGGAGTCACCTGGTGAGCACAACACATTAGTATGGTTTACCTCTATACTAGGTTCTAGAACCCTGGATATTCTTTGGAAAGAAGGGAATTTGTTATTTTTTAAATAGTGTTGTGAGAGATCTATGTATGAAATATGACATATTGTAAAGGTATAAGAAAAATCAAAGAATTACGAAACAATTTTAAGAAAGCTATTATTTATCATATGATTCGTTTCGTGTGCATGTGCAACTATGCGTTGTTTGAAATGTGGTTTTAGTTTCCTTGTGGTTTCTTGTTGTTTTCTGTTCAAGTTTTCATTCATAGATGCCTTTGTTGGCATAAATCTTGAATTCTAGAACCGGATACAGATTCTTTCATCTTTTGTCAAAATTATCTTAACAAATTACAACCTGGGTATCTTCAATACAAGAATACTTCGGCGACATCGTCACTTTCCATCAGGTGAGTAGTGGTTGATAATTACCTCAAATCTAGAAGGTCGTCGTGTCCGCTCCCTGCGCCGTTCCTCGGCCTCCCGATGCCACAGTGCTGCCACCTACACAAAAACAAACATGCAAACGATTACGGATTTACGTAGATACGTTCAGTCTGGTTTATTTGTTTTGTTTTATTTGGGAAATAAACTGTACATAACATTTAAAATTACAGAACTTAAAATAAACTAATAATTACTTATATTATGTAACACATGTAGAGCTAAATAAAGGGCAATATAAACAAAGTTGAACATACATTAATTACAATTAACCTGTAACGTCCGTTGAACAAAAGCCTCCCCTTGATCCGTAACTTAATTAATTACACAATCAAAATAGAAAGAAAAGGATATTATTACTAGTTAATAATTATTATGAGTTCTCGAGTCGAGTCCCGAGCATCAGCACATAAACGTCCGCTGTTGAACCATTCAGTCCACTGCGCCTCCCCCCTAACAGCGTGATTTAAGGTGTAGAGTTACTATTATTATTAAGAGCTTTAGTACCTTCGACATTAATAAATGATTGATTGATTGTCTAGAATGAAATGGTTTTTAAATTTACTCAAATGAATTTTGGACTAACCGAATCCAGGTTTTCTCACGTCATCTCTTTCTTACCTGCAGCCTTCTCTCTCTGCCCACTTGCTGCTCGATGACCTTGACCAGTTCCCAGCGATGGATGGAACCAAGCAGGACCATGGATGATGGACTGTCCACTAGTGGGAAACTCTTTATCGTCTGTGGGATGGAAAGTGCACAAATAAAAGATTTATTACAAACTTTGTACGTTTGTTAATCCTACATGCTCCAGGATAAATTAATATCCACACAGCATCATCCAGCCCCAAGCTAAGCAGAGCTTGTGTTATGGGTACTAGATAACTGATATACATAATACAATATATTACATATATAGTTTTTGTTTTTTATTATACATAGAAAATACCCAGAACAAATATTTGCAGATCGTACTAACATTTGTCCTAAGGCGGGAATCAAGCCCGCAACTTCCGGACTTCTTTCTTCTTCTCCTGTGCCACTGCGCCTCATTGGTCGTCAAATATTTATTCCAGGATACAAGATGTCTTGGTACCAGATTTCATCCAAATCCGTTCAGCTGTTTCAGCGTGAAGGAGTAACAAACATACATACAGACGCGTACAAAGAACAAAATTTCGCCTTTATTTATTTATTTAAATACTTTATTGCACACATTCAAGAAAAGTATACAAAAGTTGGGCATAATACCAATGGCATTTTCTACCTGTCAACCACATATGGTAGTACGCCTTAATACGCCTTAGTGAGAGTAGAGAAGTTATAAAACGCAGTGTTTTATAGTTAACCAGTAGGTTACCTTATTCTCCTTCAAGAGATCTTTCAGCTGCTGGAAGGTCATTCTGTTCCAGATGTATTTCACGTCCCTAACCATGAAGTCTTCAACGCAAATGTCGTACATGCCTGCAAATATAATTATAGTATTATAGATTATGCACGGTGTGTACAAACGGTATCTTACGTCACGGGCGACACTGTAAGCTCAACACGACTCAGGATTCTAGAATAACTCAGAAGCAAAGCGAGGGAGTTACTAGAATCCTGAGTCCGAGAGGGATATAAACACGCCCAAGTCAAAGACAGCTTTATGCACCAGGAGAATACTCTACTTTTCACTCTTTATGAGAGAAAATAGTAAAATTTGGTAACGTGTTTGGCTTTAGTTTTTTATTCCACCTTGTGAACAAAGGTTAGTACGAATTTCGAAGACCTCATTGTGTACTTGTACATCTGTACGGATCTCTTTGGTCGAAAATTTCACGCATATTTTGATGTTCCAAATTCAATCTCATTATTACCTTGGGCGTAATGTTTATTATCTCCAAGGAATTAATATGTATGTATATACATTCCTCGATTATCCCAAGGGAGTAATTACGTAGTTATTGTATCCTTTTTGGGAGTAATGTGATTTGAATTTGGAACCTCAAAACTACCTCAAAATATGTAAGGAAATGTTGACCAAGGAGACTCGTACAAAGAGATCTCATTTAATTTGTTTGAATTTGGAAAACCTTTACTTTTTTCAGCCAATAGGGTTCATGACGTATAAAGTACGAGTTGATTACATTTTTCGAGGAAAGTGTGAAAAAATAATTACGAAAGTAATAAATTAACAACAAAAATTTATTTTAAACTAAAACTCGAGTATCTAAAAGTCTTGAATAAGCGTTAATCGATTGTCCTTATCATTTTGATACTTGGTAGTCGAAGTAGTCTTGGTAGTTCCGTAGAAGAACCAAAGTCCCCGACATAGATCTCAGAATTAGTAGGCTGAAGTGGCAGTGGGCAGGTCATATAGCTCGCAGAACTGACCGCTGGGGAGTAAAGATTCAACGCAACGCCTCCAAAACACTACGAACTCTATAAAGGCCTCCCGACAACCAAATCATCATCATGGCAGGTCATATAGCTGGCAGAACTGATAACCGCTACGGAGCGCTGGGAGACCATCAAGTGGACACGACATCGTAGTGGTAGCAGGGAGTCGATGGATGGAGGCGGCTCAGGACTGCTTTTTGTGGTGTCGTATGGGGAGGCCTATGTCCAGCAGAGGACGTGACCACTTGATGGTCTCCCAACTCACCGTAGCGGTTATCAGTTCTGCGAGCTATATGACCTGCCATGATGATGACTTGATAGTCGGGAGGAATTAATTCCTACTTGTACTGCATAATGTAGATAGGTACTTACGGCTAGCAGATGACAGCAGGTCTGGTAGATATGGCAGCTTCTTGATGAGTATGATGCTGTCGAAGCACGAAGGTTGCAGTAGTGACGCTACCGCGTTGGCAGCTAGGACTGCTGCCATTATTGGTAGGAGATGGGTCACCTGGACACCAAAAATTATGTAAGACAAACTAGCGTAGTACAATTTGCTGAGTATGCTAAAACTAATTTTGATTCACTGTCGTTTTGGAGTCTGTTGACATTTAAAAGATTAGTAAATACTTCAGCTTAATTATAACCTCTCTAGCGTTTTATAAACCATGGTTTCAAATGAATGAATTTAAGGTATTAATACAATCGGCCTTATTGAACCAAGAGAGCTTGTTGCATACTCTAAAACTAGCGCCAAGTTGAAGAGATAATTCGCCGACGATCTTATGCAGTACCTTTTATTTCATCTTTATACTCCTAAGATAAAACTAATGCGTGTAGCGCTAGCCTAATAACCCGGTCACACGCTCCATCTTATTTGCTTGCATGATTGCATAAACCAGTTTGCGCAGCCGGTTAAGCCCGGCCACACGCTCCATCTTACTTGCGCAAACTGGTTTTTGCAATCATGCATGCAAGTAAGCTGGAGCGTGTGGGTGGCCGGGCTATATCTTAATTCGCGTGAGGCCCGCGCGGGCTCGCTATTGTGTGCAACTGGTGAGTCACCGCGGTTAAGGATCAGCAGTAACTACCTGTCCGGTCATCTCGCTGACAATAACGATGGTAGACACAGTGTGAGTGACAGCCCCCGTGAACGCCGCAGCCCCGACCACGGCGTAACCACCTGCAAATTAACAATAATCGTAATCGTAACGTAACTAATATTATAGGTGCAAACGTGTGTCTGTTTATTTGTTTGTCCTTTCTTCACGCCCGCCCTAACAAAGAAACCAATCGACTTGATTTTTGGCATGGAGTTATTTGAAAGGATGGAGAGTAACAAAGGCTTTTTGTCCTGATAAGACATCAATTTCCCATGAAAGAATGAAGAATTCATATAGGGCCTCTGTGCTGTTGACTTTGGGGGGACTGTGTGGGGCACAGACCTCCCAAAGGACCGGCTCACTATACGGCCCGAGATCACTGAAATGAGAAACACAATAATGCTCGACAATCAACAAGTTACTTACGCTCCCTTAGCCCCGAATACTCAAACAGAACCTACGTTTAAGCACGTCAAGAAGCGATTTTTTGCAATTTTTCAATGAAAATATGTCAAAAATTCATCACTTGAGATGTACTTGAATCTGAGAGGCGTTTGAGTATTCGGGGGTCAGTTACTCACTATACACTATAGCCTTTTTTAGCGAGTTATAGCCGTCTTAAACGAGTCATAGCCCCTATTTACCAACCAGGCAATATCTTCTGTATATGCCCTTCATTAGCGATTCCGATGGGACAGAAGTAGTGAATCAGTTCCCCAGTAAGTCTTCCCAATGGGATCGCCCATCTTGTGAGCTATAGCCTCTTTAGAATGTTATAGCTCTCTTGTAGTGATTAATAGCTCTTCCTTAGTGAGTTATTGCCCTATTTAGCCAGTTTTATACCGCTTTAGCAAGTAATAACCCTACTTACCGGATAGTATCTTCTGTATACAGCCCCCATAAGCGACTCCAAACGAACATAAGCAGTGAATCAGGTCTCTAGTAAGTCTTCCCAATCGGATCGCCCATTTTGTGAGTTATAGCTCTTCCTTAGTGAGTTATAACCCTATTTAGCTAGTTTTAGCCGGCTTTAGCGAAAAATAGCCCTACTTACCAGGCAGTATCTTCTGTATATGGCCCCCGTAAGCGACTCCAAAGGGACAGAAGTAGTGCATCACTTCCCCTGTGAACCTTCCCAATGAGGCGCCCATCTTAAAAGCTGGCACGAAGATACCAGCTGGGACGGGTAGGGTGCACGATACCATGCTGAGGAAGAACTGGAACCAACTAATTTTTAGAAACAGACGACGAGGATCGATAATCGTTAGGAGTAGACACCAAGCACACAGCCACATGACAGCTTCGTATTTGATGGTTAGATGCGCTTTCTCACTAATTACGCGCCCCATTTTATTCGACGTGAAACAACAACAAATCCGCATGGGCCGAGCCGTTTCCGTTTGGGAGAGGTTCGTAGCCTTCTTAACATCGCGGCTCATTAACACGTCTTTCGCATCAAAGTATCATATATATTTCAAATAATCGTGCAGTGCACTGTGCAGTGTTAAAGCAAACTGAACTCTTTGATGTCCCCAACGTCAATGGTTAAATAAATAAATAATGCTGGACAATCCACACAGCATCATCTAGCCCCAAGATAAGCAGAGCTTGTGTTATGGGTACTAGATAACTGATATACATAATATAATACATTACATAGATAGATATTTTATATAATTTTATTGACGACCTCTGTGGCGCTCATTCCCGCCTAGGGACAAATGTTTGTAAGATCTGCAAATATATGTTCCGGGTATCTGGCTGTCTTCTATGTATAAGTACAAAAAATCTACATAATGTATTATATTGTGTATATCAGTTATCTTGGACCCGTAACACAAGCTCTGCTTAGCTTAGGGATACATGATGCTGTGTGGATTGTCTAGCATTTTATTATAACAAACATGAGTGGAGTCAGATTTTGTCAGTTTTTCTTTTTATTTAAGTTATTTACTGTATATTACTCTCATCTGTTTTGGCAAATAAAAATCTTATAACTTTTTTTACTTTTACATCCATTCTTCCAAACTTTCGCATTTTATTAATACTAGTGTGATTGGGTACTTACAATAGAAAAGAAGTATATAACGAGACATCCAAAATGGTTGACCTCTGGCGTGGCCCAGTGAGAGACTACGGAAGCTTGCTCCGCTGTGAGGGAATCCGACCAGGTGAAGTTGGAGAACATTGACAGCACCTGGGAACAACAAAAACATTATACTTATACTCCGTCCACGCATTTATTATCTATGAATTTATGACAGAAAATTTAATCTTGATATTTTTATAGTTAGCATATCCGAAGTCGTTAGATCTGTATTTTGGTTTCCACTAAGTTTTTTACAATATAAGCATTTACCTAGAGAAAAAGCTTTTCAATCTGTAGAGATCTAATCATCATTATATCAGCTCATACACGTCCACTGCTGAACATAGGCCTCCCTCCTCCATACAACGGCACAAATAATACTGCTGTGTATTTGAGTGTCAATAGTTTGATGTTTTCTTTTGCATGCTGTGTCGGCCTGTAAAAGGTTGATGCACTTAATTAATTACCTGCACTTATCGTTCTACGCTACAAATAATAATCATTTAAGTTTTACCGCTTTGTAATAAGTTACCTAAATATGTATATCTGTGTGCTTTATGTGACAAATAAATGATTTACTTACTTACTGACACTTAGAATCTGTATTCAAGTTTTTTAAAGTCTACCTTTTAAGTTTTAGTGTGTAACTGAACTGTATAAATAAAAGGATAAACATTTTCGTAGACACGTAATCTGCCAGCTCGTTAATTATCGAAGCTCTCGTTAGCCTCGATATTTTCGAGATGATGTAATCGTTTGTGCTTAAATTGAGAGATATTATTAAATATCCTTACAATCGTAGAAATCGTCTACTGACCTGTTCTTGGTTTCCGAGATCGGCCGCCATGTACTTCCCGATACCGGGAGGGAACAGGATCGACATCACAGCCAGGGTTATGAAGCCAGGGTAGATGAACCGACTAGAACACAATTCATTTATATATCAGGACGAACACATATTTATATTGTTCGGGTAAACCGACCAACGCAGCAGATATGCATTTAGATGCGCTTGCATTTGAATGCGTATTTGCCCTCGTTTACCTAAACTTACTTAGTTCGCGATCGACCGCCATCGTCGCGGGTTCAAACCAGTATTACCATCTCAACCATTTTGTACCATTAAACCATTTATACCAGAAGTTGGCGGCAGTAGTTTAAGTTAACTAATAATTACCAGTGTCTTGTGAATACAGTCCGTACCATACCATACCAGTGACTTTCCTTGGCACCCACACCAAACAACCAATCACAAAGGGCTGTTTGGGGACCAACCAGTACCATCTACCACAACCCCCAAGCACAACCCTTTTCATATATGTTAAAACATATAAATATGTGTTTCTAGTCCTCGTTATAAAGTGTATAAGAAATAATCAAGATGTAGCCATAAAGACCCAAAAAACCTACTTCTTCTGCAGAAAGTTGCTCAGCACCTTGGTATTCCTCATGAAGAGCACGTACTGCCGATGGAGGTACACCCACAACGCTGCTAGGAGACCGGCCACTATCCTGAAATGACATGGTGGATGGTAAATCGACTTCAGATACGTTTGAGAACCATTAAGGGTCATATTATGAACTTTTGCTCATTCTCGTAGCTTGAATAATATTTACGCCATAGAAAAGCGTTACAGAAGCATAGATCGATGCCTGAGCAAGATTTCATAATACGGGCCTGCAACAGATTTTTCTACTTATTGATAAAATATTTTTTTATTATTCAAAAAACTTTTAAATAGAAGCTTTTATATCATCTAGGACCAAAATGCTTGGGAAGACAAATTTAAAGAACCCAAACTCGACGTGGTTAAGACGTTTCGTTTAGGAGTTCCTTCGGTTTCCATCATCAGACCAGCTCGATGCTACCATGACATCGCATTGTCACTGAACTTACTTAAGAATACCAAATTTCAGCTCAATCGGTTGAAGATAACTAGTCTAAATTGAGTTGCAAGATTCCATCGGAACAAACATATGTATGTATGTACAGAGAGCACCATCAATCGGTAACCCTCTAGCGGTAGAACTGTAAACGTTCAAGGGGTTAACAATTGATGTTGCTCTCCGTACATACATCATCATCATCAGCCCATACACGTCCACTGCTGGACATAGGCCTCCCCCGTACGACGCCACAAATAGCGGTCCTGAGCCGCCTCCATCCATCGACTCCCTGCGACCGCTACGATGTCGTCGGTCCATCAAGTGGATGGTCTCCCATGTAGGGGGGGATTTGCCATAATCACCACGCTTGGCAGGCTGATTGGTGATCGCAGTGTTGGTGTTTAAAAATACTCAGAAGGAAGCTGCTGCCCTTTCTCTGGTAGGTTCCCTTAGTCGGCTTTTACGACATCCACGGGTTGAGTTGGAGGGGTCGATATTCGTACGCCGCGACCCCACGGCTCATACATTGCAAATTAAATAAAAGGTTGAAAAATAAAAAAAAACATAACTTCGTATGTAGCTCATACGGAAACTGAGTTAATTGAGTATGTTTAAAGATTTAAAGTTATTTTGTTAATATAAATTAGGATTCATGCAGTTATGAACGATCTAACAAATATATGTAATTGACGATTTTCATTTTTATTTTTTATTTTTCAATTGACTGTTATTACATTTAGTTTCCCAACTTGTAGATTTTGTTGAAAGGAGCAGACCTGTTCTCTTGGATCATTCAATAAATTATTTCTTGCTGCCGGGTATAGGCCTCGTATAATTTTGTGTCACGATTTATATTTGTCCGAACCGGGTCGGTTAACTAAACATCTAAACAGCAACGTTCTGCGTTTCACTCAGACCTTTGCCGGCTGCTCCAAAGAAGTTATCTTGGGGCCTAAATTTACTGGGATTCTGTGAGCCGAGGAGTAAAAATGTATCTTTACCCGAGTAGCACGAAGACTGCAAACTCCTGAGGGTCGAAAGGGAAGTCCTGCGGTAGATTTGTGGGGAAGAGAGGCTTGACTGTCGGCATGGCGCCCGACCACACTGACAGGAGACGGAACATCTACAAATGAATAAAATAAATAAATAATGCTGGACCATTCGCACAGTCCCAAGCTAAGCAGAGCTTGTGTTATTTTGTACATTACTAGCAGCCTTCGCCCGTGGTTTAACGGGATGAAAAATATCCTATATGTTATTCCAGGTCCCAAAATATACCCATACCAAATTTCAGCCTAATCGGTTTAGTAGTTTTTGCGTGAAAGAGTACCTAACTAATATCCATCCATACATCCATCCTTGCAAACTTTTTCGTATTATTTATAATATTAGTAGGATAGAATATTACTTACATAGATAGTTGTTATTATACAAAGAATGCACCCAGATCACCCTGAAAAATATTTGCAGATCGTACAAACATTTGCCCCCAGTCACAAAATGTTTACGCAAAGGCTTTTACTTTTAGGGGTACCAACATAACACGTAAAACGGCTACACCGATTTTCACTAAGAAACTGTGATCCCTTGATCAAGTCACTTTTACTATGACAAAATTCAAGTGCAACAACCCTCCGATTCAAAAACTCGGATATTTTTTGTATACAAAGGGTTACAAAACCCAAGGAATATTGGTGGAGAATATTTAACGACATTGGTATCATCGAAAGAAAGCACAGAAGCACGATGGCAATATTAAAAATCTTTTGGTACACATATCGTCGGTTGCAGATTCAATTGGCGTAACCAACACGTAAACATTATGCGATTATGCGTTGTTGAAGTTTGTGTCTTAGTTTTTAGAAACAACTTTGCCGTTATCCTGTTAAATTCTATTATTGTTATCCGTTTTTGTTAAGTTTAATTCATAATGTCTTTGTTGACACAAAATATCTTGTATTTGAAACCGGAGTATAGAGTACAACACTATGTTTTTAGCTTTTACGAAATGTCTCAGTACGTACAATGAATTGTAACACAATACTCACAATAGCACTGCAGCAAGCAGCGAAGAAACCTCTCCAGTAGTTCCGAACGGCGAAATATGTCGTCGTTACTTCTATTGAGAACAGCACACCTAAAATAAACAAAACAAATGAATAACTCCGTCCATTAGTGAAAACCGGATGAAAATCTGTTGGCTAAACAGTTTTTGAGTTTATGATCATGGACCGACCTTCATTTAAATGCCTCTAAGAGTAAAACGGTTTAAAATTATTATTAATTTAAGCTACATTTACAACTTATTATAAATTTAACTTCTGTATAGGACTTCGAGCATTTTAGCTCGATTTTTCATCGGTGAAGAGAAAATATTCTGGCGTCAGAAATGTTGTACGCTTTAACAACTAGATGTCGCTGGTAAAAGTGAACGAAGGCTAGAACGCGCTAACGAAGTGTTCCAGGAAATATTTGGGTCGGATCAGTGAACTGACGCTACTACATTCACACTGTGTGGTCGCATGGACCCTAAATTGACGCTACGTGGACAAACGGACCTTTTAAAAATCTATAATACCTCCGACAGGCGCGGCGAAGCACGAGGCCACGCCGACGGCGCAGGCCGCCGCCAACATCTCACTGGTGCGAGACTCATTGGAGTAGATGCCTTGGAAGGACGTGACTAGCTTCGAGAGGAGGGATGCTACCATTGACGCTATGTGGACGGATGGACCCTGGAATATTTATATTTATTTACTAATACACAATATTAAATTTTTCACTGGTTCTGTCTATCGTTAGATAACGATTTGGACATTTGGCTGTATTGTTAAATCTGGGATTGAACAATACAGCCAAATGTCCAAATTGTAAACGAACGGCAGTGAAAACTGGATTTTTCAGACTTTATTTTTGGGTCTAAATTCGACTGTAGTTAGTAAAAAGTTTTGACTGGTTTTGGCTCTTTACAGTGTAAGAATAGTAGCCATGAGCTACAGTGTAAGAGAGTGCCACAAATACAAATATTTTAAGGCCCGGAATACTCCTACTTCTACTAAAAGCTGACCCCCGTACAAACTTAGCCGAATGGGGTAATTCAAGATACTGACCGGAAAAGTCTCAAGTAGTTACATATTGTATTTATTATAAAAAAAAACCTGACTCGATTCCTGCTTTTCCACTTTTTCGCTCCCTGCAAAATTTAGCTAAGAACCATAAAGAATCCAGACGAGTATTAGGATAACTAATTTATCAAAATAGCTTCAGTCGTTTTGATGTATCGAGGAAATAAGAGTGTCCGACTAACCACGCGGGTAAATAGAAGAATCCATACCTCCTTGCCTAACGGCAGACCAGAGCCTAGTGTGGCAGTGAGGCCGATGACCTTGGAGATCATGGCTCGGTACGTGAGGTACTCCTTCAGGTGCACACCTCGCAGGATCGTCTTCATCTCAGGGATGCCGGACCCTGGAAGGAAACGAAGTAAGAATGTAGAAGACCATTGAAACCATTTATTTTGATCTTAAATTTAGTTTTAGGTCACCACAATCTACTCTTTCGAGTTGAGATTTTGGGAAGAAACTAGAAACATAACTCACCTACCTACTAACAATTTCACCTCATATAAGACAGATTAGTTGGCAATTATTAAATATTTAATTTTAAGTTTCAAAAAATGTACGACGAGTTCTGAAATTCCATTCCTTCGGTTGACACCCAAATGCTACCACTTACCAATGCTCTGAGCAGCGACGATGTGGACGAAGCCAGCTGCGAAGAGTATCAGACAGACTGGTAGAGACACCCACGAGACGTATTGACTGAAAGTCGATGTGGCCAGTTCACTATACATCCACATTCGAGCTGGAATAGAAGAAAAAGCAGTATTAATAACAAATTTACAGTTGTAGATTCTCTAAAACCCAGGGAGTTACCGTTTTTGACCATAAAATTAAGAAAAACTTTACTTCCTCACCCTTCCTTGTTTGATGCTGCTTGCAACAATGAAAAAAGTAAGTTTAGTTTTTATAGACAACACATTATAAGGGGTAGGTATATAATTTGGTTTCCAATTCAACCTCAACTATACTACTACGCTTATAACCTGCGTACTTAAATAACCCGCTTATATCCGAAATGAATTCGCCAAACTACGATAGTTTTTATAAAAAAGAATTGCCCCCATACTTGACAGGTTTTGTACTACTTGTCGATTTTAGCTCTTTCTTACTCGTACAATGCTCCTCGATATCTCAAACTCAACGAGAATTTAGGATTTTTGTGTTGTGATTTGTTTACAAATATTAGTTCTAGAGAATGGTTCGAGAATAGAGATATAGAGACCCGAATATGGTAGAAAGGTGTTAATGCTCACCATTATTACATACAGCTATCCCTCTGTCCATAGCAAAGTTTAGAACTGCCATGATAATACCAAGCAGCGCTAGGAAGACCCAATCCTCGCCGAGCCGCGCGAACGAGTGTCTCCAGACGTAACCTGGGAAATAAATCATATCATTGTTCGTTTAAATATTGACAAAGATGAACACCAGTTCAAGTCACTGTTAGATATAAAATCCGTAAAAATATAAATTTTTATATCAGTTTATAAACGGAAATAGTGAACAGTCCAATCATTTCAGCTAAAAATTAGGGTCAACCTCCGAATTCCAAGATGGACAGCTGAAACCTCGTATACGCCTTGGTTTTGGCGTTATAAACGTTGTCGCAAAAGTCAAATTAAATTTCATAAGTTATTCAAGGCTGAGCGCGCAGTGCGCTCTCCGCCCTCTATCTCAAAAATGGATGAGCGAATGAAAAAATTTTAGGAAGAAAATTTGTCGCAAATTTTATCTTTCTCTGTTTTTTTAACGGTCTAAATTACCTATTTATAAAATAATATAATATAAAATAGGAGACAAAAATTTTATATAATAACGAACTATATATGTATAGGCCTACATCAATTCTGCCCGCACTTTCCAAAATTCCAGAAAGAGCACTGAACACGCGCCTTGTTTGTCTAGTTATCTCGGAATTTCGAGGTGAAACCCGAATATTACTAGATCGACATATATTACACTTTACATATATTACATATACGACATATATTATAATATGTCATATTACAATTTAAGGCGTTCAAAATAAGTGAATGAACGATTTTAATTTCTTACCTAAAACCTTAAAGAACTTCCCCCTAGGCCGGGGTTTCCCACTTGCTTCCAGCTCCTTCTGCCGCAGCCGGTCATCTTTTCTCCTCTTCTTCCGCAGCCGTCGGAGTCGTCTCGCTTCCTCTCTTGCTGCTTCACTGAGGTCGCGTTGGTAGCGACCATACATCTGAAACGGCGAAATGTGGATATATTATCAGGTTGTCAGTTGGGTACATTTGGGGACACCATGCTTTTTTGCTGGCTGTGGCGGTGCCAGCGTAAATTTCAATTTAAAATAATTCATTGTAAGTAATTTACAGTGTGATACTTAAGTTAACACACATTTTTAGAATGTCATTACTTACATATAGTTTATTATGATAAAGTGCTTTTTATTAACATAGAAAATTCACAATTCTCTTTTCAACTCAGCCCGTGGATGTCTGAGCCGATTAATTGGTTCTTCCAGAGGAAGGGCAGCAGCTTCATTTTGTATATTTTTAACACCTATAACCTTCAACTGTTTTTTCGTGTATAACAAAGTTCACATACCGCCACTACACGCTCGCCTTTATCTGCCAAATCATTTTCCTCCATATTGATTTACTTAAAGCTCATTACGTTTGTTTAAGTTCAGACAAAATAAGAGGAAGGGTTTAGTTTTGAAGTCCTGCCTTAACTATGGATAAACAATTCTAGAATATTCTAGTACAAGGGATAGACAACAAGGCAACAACTTTCCGACTCAATAATTTCTGACGTGTCCAAATGTCCTAAAGAATATAATGCATTTGAGATTTATTTAGTTTCTTTTTTAGGAGACTTCTAAGTGTGTCCTCAAATGGCTATGGACACCAGTTTAGACCAAATGTAAAAGTACTACTAAACAGATTCAACTTTAAGACCTAAATCCTACTGTTGACTCGGATAATCTCCAGAAGCTTGTAGATATCGGAAACTGTGTAACTATTTGATAATGACGTGTGTTTGGTTTGAGATTGGGCATATGACCAGTTCTGTGTCATGTGATGTTTGCCAGCTCCATTTCTTTAAAGCTATGCAAATGGATATATTGGTATTGTATGCAAGTTCTTGTATCGTATTAAGAATTCGACCGGAAATGTTCACAAAAGAAATTGTTACTGATGTACACTTACTGTACTACGGTATCCGAGTTAAGACTAACTGGGGGACTTTTCGGAAAGCAAGCATCATTACTATCTTTGATCTTCGATCCTTTTGATGATAATGTCCTTCTACCCGAATTCCAACCACGGGGGCCAGTCATAACGGAGACTAGTCATGCGCGCAAGATATTATTATTGTGCACAAGTGTGTGCGCAAATATAGGTGCACTCTGTATTCCCTCACACTCATAAATCTAATAATCTAATGAGACGACAGACCGACGTAACCGAGAGAGAAAAAGAAGAAAGAGATGTCAGGTGCACGACCAACTGCTTAACGTGCTTTCTAAGGTAAGTGGAAGAATACCGCCGCTCCGGAACTTCCTGACTCTGGGCTGCTGCTGTGAATTTTACTTACAAGAAATCTCAAATCAAATCTCAATAACAGTTTTGAAGATCTCTTTATTAGTGGTTGAACACGCGACCGCTGGAGCAACAAGGCAGTCGTCCTATGAGCTTCTATTCAGCCCATGAGACTCCACTACTGCGCTGGTTATACATACATATGTATGTAGGCTTCCTCTCTATTGCGCTATTCTGTCCGTTCCTGTGACATGTTCATCCACTCTTTGAAGACGTCGCCTGAAGTTTATTGTTCCTTGTTTATTAATATAGATCATTCTTTGTTAATTTAAGATATTAGGGCCGCCATACACGGACTGCTCGAGCAGTGGGCCATTGATCAACATAAACGGACCGCTCTTGCAGTCATAGTCAACAGCTTCAACTGCTCGAGCAGTTGAAACCAATTGCTCGCGGTGGCTCCACGCCACCAATTGGTATCAACTGATGAAATTAAGAGCGCGAGAGCAGTCGACAGATTGAGCAGTCAGTGTGTCCCTGGCAACTGCTTGACCGCAAGACCGCCCGAAGCAGTTGAATAACTCGAGCGGTTTCGTGTGTACGCACAAGACAGTAGTTTGCTATGCAGTCGCAGCTTGAAACAGTCGATAATGGGTGCTTCAAACAGTCCGTGTATGGCGGACCTTAGTTTCTATAGTGATGATTGGTGTTCCATGTGCCTTTGGCATAACTAAATTAATTGAATTGACCATGAAGTCCCTTATCAATAAGCGCCAAAAACGCAAATCCTATCAATGTCTACCACTTGTAAATCATGTCAGATTGCAGAAGGCATGTAATGAGTTTGTTCGACTCCTGTCTAGATTTGTCGATAAGCATCGGGGTCAAGTCTTGAGTCACTGCTTTACAAGTGTTTTCAATGACGATAGTCATCGAAGTTATTGATATTATAATTCATTACATTACCTATTTTTCACACTCGGTAGGGTTTTGTTTGATTTTGCTCTCCTATATTTGGTTCGTCTTTGACGCAGTCCGAACCTCCTAGTGTAATCGATTGCAATTGTAAGCTTACTACTTTGACGACTGATGTGACGCAGCAGGCGAAGGTAGGCTTGCGACGCAGGATATTGCGAATTCGATTCCCACCTTGGGACAAATGTTTTTGTTCCGGGTGTTCTGGGTATTTTCTATCTATACTTATAATAAAACTGTAACAGGTCCAATTCTGTACATTGAAGATATTTAGAATTTTTTTTCTGGATGGCACTCTATTATCGATACTGATGCCAAAAATGTTTTATTTTTCCATCATGTCTGTCTGTCTGTCTGTATCTTGGCCGCGCATAGCTCCGAAACTACTGAACGTATTGAAATGAAACTTGGCAGGATTTCAGTTCATACTACGAGGAAGGACATAGGATACTTTTGTTCCCGGATTTCAATAGGGTTCCCTTGGAAGAGGGGATGAAAGTAAAATTTATTGGCTGCGCATAGCGCCGGAACTGCTGAATGTATTCAAATGAAACTTTGCAGGGTTTGAGATCATACTATGATGAAGGACATAGGATACTTTTTATCCCAGATTTCAATAGGGTTCCCTTGGGAGAGGGGATGAAAGTAAAATTTCTTGGCTGCGCATAGCGCCGAAACTACTGAAGGTATTTAAATAAAACTTAGCATGATTTAAGTTCATATTACAAGAAAGGGCATAAAATACTTTTAATGCCGGATCTCAGAAGGGTTCCCTTATGAGAGAGGATGGAAGTGACATTTTGCGCGTTGCAGGATGGCGCGCGGAGCAAGGGCGGTAGAGAGCGACAGCCCCCCACTGTGGGGGCGGCACTGGCAGTGGGGCCCCAGGCAGTGGGGCCCCAGACAGTGGTGGCCCCCGAAGTGGGCCCCCCACATTGCCCCGCAGTGGTACTCCCTCATTAGCCCCCCACAGTGGGGGCACCGGCAGTGGGGCGTCGGCAGTCGGGCGTCGGCAGTCGGGCGTCGGCAGTGGGGCTCTCGGCAGTGGGCCCCCCACATTTCCTCGCAGTGGAACCCCCAGTAGCCCCCAGCAGTACCCCCCGCAGTGGGACCCACTCAGTAGGCAATGTGGGGGGTCATGTAATACTTTTTATCCTGGAATTCGTTAAGGTTCCCTTGGGAGTGGGGATGGAAGTGACATTTCTCGGCCTAAAAAAGCGCAAAAACTTCTGAATGGATTCGAATGATACTTAGCATGATTTGAGTTCATACTACGGGGAAGGACATAAAATACGAGTCCATACCCCAAAGCCAACAAAATGATTACAAAATTTTGATTAGTGCCGATAAACGACCTACTGGACAGCATCCGATTTGTACAAAGCTCTCGCTACCAATAATGTTGCCGTCGTCCTGGTAGATCAGCACTGTGATAGGCGGGACATTGTGCTGCGTACCCGGGATGACCGCTTGCAATGCATTGGCGAAACGCACCAGGCATTTGATGCTCTTCAGTCTCTACTCGCTTATATACCTACCTACTGTCGTGGCGAAGACACTGGTGGAAGTGGATACAACTTTGATCTTCGACTCGGTACCACGGTTCGGTTCGGTTCACTAAAAATCTTTACCGCCCTACGAAGTGAGCACGGGTCAGCTAGTGTATAATAAAAAAAATATCAACTTATCTATGTGCATACATATGTATTATATTATGTAAGTATATCAGTCATCTAGTACCCATAAAACAAGCTCGACTTAGCTTAGGGATAGGTGATGCTGTGTGGATTGGCCAACATTATTTATTTATTCACATTATTTATTCATCTTCCGTTAAGGTTTAACGAAGATAGGAGCTATCCTACACTAAATGATCATTATTAGGTAATATCATTTTCGAGTTTTGGGCGCATTTGAAAGCGAGAAGTACAGGATAGAGGAGGGCTCCCAAAGTGAAAAGGAGTTAAAATATCAGATTATCTGGAGGATAAAAAAGCTTGGGACGGGTTCATTTCCAACTCGAAAAATAAAACTAAGTGCTCATATACACGAGCGGCAAAGTGCCAACGGCAGAGGTAACTGTAGCCGTCGACACCTGTCGACGGCAGCTGTCGATAGTCAATATAAGGTATATGAGCCTTAACAGGCTTAAGGTATCTTAGTCGCTTTTTTAATTTAGTCTACGATAACGAAGCGGCAGAAATAAAAAATATCATTTTATTTCCATGTCCATTTTAATTTTGCGTACGTGTTGGTCTTTTCCAGGCAGTAAGTAGTAGTAAGTTTGTAGGTCATGAAACATAAACATAAAAATATATTTATTTACAGCAAAGAATGTTAAATTATTATAGTAGTTTAGATAGAGGTACATCTATTGTATTAACATAAATAATTTTTGTTTTGATTTTTTTAGGCATATTATGTATGGTTTGGTGGCCCCGGACTGGAATAACGATGATGTAACCAATAAAGATGACACAGTTAAAATTTTCTGATGTAAAACCAAATCCCTAAACAACAATTGGAATTCCTCGAAGTCTAAATTGGTGTTAATGAATCTATATTTAGGTGTCCCTTGTAGCAATATGTAACCTAATAGCCCTTGAGCTCGTCTAAATTTAGTCCTGCGCCTACGCATCTGAGCGTCTAATTGCAGCACTAATAATTGTAACACGAACGGCGATTAGGGAATAACTGGGTAGATAGGAAACTCCTGTTTACACGAATACTACACTACTATTTTGTTTAGAAAAGACGAAAAACAAAAAAAAAATCTTAAAATTTATTTTAAAGTTTTGCGCAAAAGCTGTATCTCAAAATTTCATCGTAGTGCCGAGTTTCTATTTCTATAGACTCGCCTTCATATTTGTGTCAAATGTGATCGACCCGCTGCTGTAGTTTTCAATCCCATTATTTATCTATACGACTTATATCAGCTTTTATAACATTTAAAAATCGCTTCAGTACATGGTGAATGAAATCCCCTCTCCGCTCTACAACAGACTTAGGACATTTACGATAACAGCTTCTTTTTGGAGTTTCATATCTATGTCTGACTGTTTAATAAGATACCAGTTCAGGTACGTTCCCCTTGAGACCAGATATCGGGGCTTGAAGTCAGATGGAACTCACCCAAGGCACTTCATCTTCATGATAATATTCCTCGATTAACATCAGAAGAGATAATGATATAAAGACTGACAGGGAATCGCCCCAAGCTTGCCTGCCAAGTAGCCTGGTGGGGAAGTTTATAATCTTTAGAGAGAGGACAGTCGTTATATTTATTAGGTACCTAGAGTTCCTTTAAATGTAGGTTTTTATACGACCAAAGTTAAGGCAAACAGGCATGCGGTCCACCTGGGGGAAAGCGATTACCGCAGCCTATCATCATCATCAGCCCGTATACGTCCACTGCTGAACATGGGCCTCCCTCAAACGACGCCACGGATAGCGGTCCTGAACCGCCTCCATCTAATGACTCTCTGTGACCGCTACGATGTAGTCGGTCCATCGAATGGATAGTCTCCCTACACTCCGTTTCGCATTGCATCGTGGTCACCAGTCGAGAACCTTTGCTCCCCAGCGGTTCTGCGGTCAGTTATGCGAGCTACGAGTATATGACCTGCCCACTACCACTTCAGCCTACTAATTCTGAGAGCTATGTCGGTGACTCTGATTCTTCTACGGATTTCCGTATTTAGGTCACGTAGAGAAACACCAAGCATAGCTCTCTCCATCGACCGCTGAGCGACTCTAGCTTATGAACGAGGCATATAGTTAGCGACCACGTCTCGGTACATTGGTACTTATTAGTAAATATTAAACTACCTAACACTAGAAGAATACAAAACATTCCATAAGGCCATTATATACTATACAATCTTCCACGTGATCATTCGTTAATCTTATCTTAAACCTCTTAATCCTTAAATATTTGCAAGTTCACCGTTTTACCTTCAAGGTTATTGAGCTGGTGTTTGTTTGTTCGGAGTATGTTTGTTTTCTAACCGTGGCGGTCGCTGAGTAGCCCGTGGATGTTGTAAGAGGTGATTAACACTTTTAAGGCCCATAGCCCATAACGCACCAGACGTATACCTGCTCGTAGGGCTGCAGCGCGCCCCTCCCCGGGTCGTAGCACAGGAGAGGCTGGGCACTGAATGCGTTAAGGGAACATACCAGAGGAAGGGCAGTAGCTTCCTTCTGGTAATAACCAATCCGCCTGCCAAGCGTGGTGATCATGGCAAAGCCCCCTTGTTTGGGACAGTGGACGTAGTATGTGTGTTGAGAAATGTTATGTTGTGTGGATGCGGTTTGTAACTATTATAATTAATTAATTTAATTCTAAGGTAAGTACTTTATAGATCAGAATCAGAATCAGAATCAATAACTTTATTTCTTTAGGCTTACAAAATAAGCACATATATCAAATAAGAAATAAGGTGTTATTGATATTCTCTTCACTTCAATTTTTTGTCCACTAGTGGAAGAAGTGAAAAAGAAACCACTAGCACATTTTATAATATCACTTAAGTGTCTAATACATTGTTATTTTGCCTATCTAAATCTAAATTTAATGCGATTTAGATACATGTCAATATTTCTATAAAGCTAAACAGAACATTGAATTTCTTACATACTATTGACAGTGCGGTAAGTAATAGGGTGCTTAATAGCTAGCTGTACTGCGGCCAAATTCAACATAAGTATGTTTATAAGCATTGCCCACATACTTAACCGAAAAAACCACTTTCTTTTTGTTAATATTTTGACAGAATTTGCCCTACCTACTATTTGCGGTCATTTTTCAAAATCGACGCCAAAAAGAGAATTAGTTTTTTGTGTCGTGAGTTGTTTACAACCATTGTAGCCTGGGAATGGCGTGAGTATAGTTGCTTTGTGTACCTGAAAATCGCTCTCGATTCCGATCTGGACGTGTTCCAGTTTTTGCTCCAGCTCCTCCTAGGAGTTACACGTCAACATTCTCCTATGTGTAGTACACAGATAAATCTAATGAGACGTTGGGAGTGACTCAAATATGCTAGGTACTGAACCGGCATCCTGAGCTTGATATATTGGTGGATGAATGGAAGACGATTGAAAGAGCACTCCTCAGTTTTTGCGAATTCTTGTGATTAATTTTTAAGTTTTTTATTTTTATTTAATTATAAGTAAGTTAGCCGCCGCATTTGAGGCCCACCTAACTTGAAAGTGTTATAGACCGCGTATTTCGTGATTTATGATGTAGAGATTGTGTTTTTCCTAAGGTTCAGTTCAATAACCATCTAATTAAAGATCATTTATCCGGTATTTATCGCGTACCTTTTGTTATATTTTCCCCTACGTTTCCATCGCGTTACAGCGATCGTAAAGGTACGCGATAAATACCCGATAAATAATGTTAAGTCTGTTTGGTTTGGTTGCTATGGTAAAATAAAGCCTAAAGAAAGGGTTTTTTAACCCTTTCTTTGGGCTTTGAATACTAGTAAAATAAAGTTAAAATCGTTAACCGCGCGATTTTGAAACTATTCCTCTTAGTGAGTTCAAGTTCTGGAATTTTGAAACCATTCCTCTTAGTAAGTTCAAGTTCTGGAATTTTGAAACCATTCCTCTTAGTGAGTTCAAGTTCTGGAATTTTGAAACCATTCCTCTTAGTGAGTTCAAGTTCTGGAATTTTTAAACCATTCCTCTTAGTGAGTTCAAGTTTTGGAATTTTTAAACCATTCCTCTTAGTGAGTTCAAGTTCTGGAATTTTTAAACCATTCCTCTTAGTGAGTTCAAGTTCTGGAAGTTTTTACTATGTTATACAGGTAATTTAGTTCCTGCTTTGTTAATATTTTCTTATCTTTTTAAGTGCCATATATAAAGCTTTAGACTAAGTAATCTGTAATGTTATATAATGTTTAATAAACTGAAAACTATATATTAAAAACTATGTATATGTATGTACATATACCTAAGTTCCTACTGGTGGGTACGTAAAGAAGGGACCAAATCTATCTATCTACCCGCAGTTATTGGTTTTCTGAGATGACCACCTTAATTTTATAGGAACTACTTATTAATTCAAAGACTTATTCAGATTTTTGTTTAATTTGTGAACTCGTGGAAACCCATAAAAATAAACATACAAAACATCACATTAACCTTTCGACTTGTTTACCTTATCATAATCGAGATTACATAAAACAATTAAAATACAAACAAGATCTTGGCATTCAAAACAAATGAAATTCGCGAACAGGTTTATGCGCGAGAGCAGGCGTGTGACGTCACGCTTGGTGTCATTGAACTCTGTACATTAAAGTATGAAACTGTATGCAGTTCATACATTAATGTCAAGCTCGCTGTTTTCAGAGCCTGTAATGATATATGCACAGCGAAAATTTAATGTACCCATGTAAGGCCAATAACGGAACGGCGGCCGTGGCGATATTTGGTAAAGAAACTAAACAAAAGCTCGATAATGTCTGTGCATTTATTATAGGTGCTTTAAGTTATAAATAATATTTTGTTTAGAGACATAGAACCGGATGGATCCACCGCAAACCAGTTGGATTACTGTGATTCCGGTTTGAAGGTCATTTTCTGGTGGACGGGTCCTTGGAATCACAAGGAAAATGGCAGCAGTGATAAAAATAGAGGTATTTGCGTACCAAATTACCTAAGAATTCCTAAGTGGACTAAGACTTATTTGCTAAGGTACCCGATTGTTAATCCGCCAATCCGATGCATTTTATTAAAATACGGTGGTTGTCAGTAGTTCGATTCTTGTCTAAGTACAGTCTAGAATAGCATATTCCGGGGCTTGGTAGAAGCATGCTATTCTGGATCTTAGTAAAGTAGAAGGCTTATCTACAGCACTGAAAAACCCTTTGGTTCCATTACTGGATAAACAACACGTATGGAGCTCCAGAGAGGAATATCAAAACAGTAGAAGAAACAACAAATCGTTCGCTTGACGATGATTAGAAGACATTAGAGAGACAGATCAAATAAAATGGAACTTACGCGAAGCGTGCTCTGAAGTAATGGAACATGTCACGGATAATGTGTTTGTGGCATGTTATGCAGATCATGCCATTATACATAATACCAACAAGACCATAGACGAGGTAATCTGTGAAAAGACCTAAATTTGTTCGCACATTATAGGAAAATAGAGACGATGTTCACGGTGAAAATAGAATAAATAAGATACTTATACTGTATGGAATACGCCAGAGATGTCACCAATGGTAGGAAAAAGAAGCAAAAAGCGAGAAGGACAGTTTCCAAGACGGGAGGATGACATAAAAAGAAAGAAAATACAATAATTTTAACCCAAAGACAACACATTGGAATAAATACAAGAAGATTGCAACAATTAGAAGAATATTTGTATAAGTAAATACAAAAAATAACAAAGAACAAAATCAATACGAAGAAAAGGAAAGCACATGACCGACAACTTTGGAAGAAATATCATGAGACATACTGATGTATCTGTCTTAGGACATAACGAACCCTTCAATTAAATTTTTGTTTGTTTATAGTCAGATTTGGCGCAAAAGTTCATCAGGGGAGGTATGATCAACATTGGAGTGGCATAGGTGGGTGATGATGATTCTTCAAAAAACAGACAAATATCACACGATTACATTGTATGATCACACGTCACACTTCATAAACGCGGCCGGCGCCGCGGTAAATCGTGCATATCCAATGCAGTAATTATGTGTACCTCCATTGTTATAACATAAGCATACGCATATTCATTCAAGTGTAGAGTATTAGCTAACGATCGTTTAAACACGATAATTAATATAAAATACTTTTACTGATTTTAAATAAGGGTAAAACTTCGAGTACTAATTAGACGGATTTCAGACTTTGAATATAGTGGGATTTGAAAGATGATGTCGTCTGTGAGTATATCAGATTTTTTTTTAAATAATTGGTGTGAAACATTCTGTGTACAATGAATTAAACATCCGCCCTAATTTGTAAATAATAACAACATTCAAAAGATACGACAACTAAATGTATTGAAATCCGGGGGATTTTCAAAACACCATATTTGGTATATTATGTATTTACGCATATTTTGTAGAACCAGAGAATTATAATAAACTTTGAATGTACATACATAGACGAGACAAGTGAAGAAAATAGTGCTGCTCGAATCAGATAAAGACCTCCATAAATCAATCAGAGTCTTAAAGATTAGATAAGAATTCGCAATTTTAATCACACTGAACAAGATTTTCAATTGTGAACATAGACGATTCGCTGTCACAAGGGGATAAAAACCGTCAAAATGCTGATATTGCAATACGTCCATTACCTACTATTAAAGACAAGACATTTTTTATATTTTTCCTTGACATCCGATGTGGCGCGGCGGACGAAGTTCCACCTGCGACGCAGGAGGTTGCCGATTTGATAGTCGATACTCTTGGGACTAATGTTTTTACGAACTTCAGATATTTGTTCAGGTTATTCTGGGTGTTTTCTATGTAATAATAAAAAATAAAAAAAAAGTACCTATGTGAAGAAATTATCATTTATCTAGTTATCCATAACACAAGTTCTCCTTACAATTAAATAAAACAAAAATTAAAATGTTAATGATCTGCCTGATGCCACAAACCACGAAACCGTTCTGTTTGCTGATGACACAACATTGATAATTGAAGGTAAGGACATCGCAAAATTAGAAAATGACATTCATAAAGAAATTTTTGACATAGTGTATTGGCTTAATAATAATAATCTTAAAGTAAATTTGTCAAAAACTAAGATAATGCAATTTCAATCCATTCGACGTAAACCTCTTAAACTTGACATTCAATTTAATAATTCTAAGATCGAAGAAGTAACTTCATATAAATTTCTAGGATTACATTTAGACACTAATATCACAGACGCTGGCGAACACATATTGATACCGTATGTTCAAAACTAAATAGGTATCCATACGTTTTAAAAAGATTACGCGAGATAGCATCCATAGAAACATCGCTCAGTGCGTATCATGGTCATATAGGATCGGCTCTACAATACGGGCTACTTTTGTGGGGCAACAGCGTCGATTCTGATAAGATATTTAGGGCCCAGAAGAATTGCGTTCGTTCTTTATGTGGAGCACATTTTTTGGACCCTTGCAAACCACTGTTCAAAAAGTATCGAATTCTTCCTCTGCCATGCCTCTACATTAAACAAGCTGTAGAACTCGTAAAACAGCATCCAGAACTTTTAAAAAAAATTGATTTAAGATCTAGACGACTAAGGGAAATTGCCAACAATAGATTGCACACACCAAAGTATAAATTAACAATGACTCAAAAACAATCCTACTATATGACAATAAAAATATTTAACAATCTACCAGAGGATCTAAAGAACCTATCTGGAAACTTATTTAATATAAAACTAAAAAAGTGGCTTCTTAGTAAATGCTATTATTCTTTACATTATTCTTTATTTTAATTACAGGGACTTAGAGGAATTCGAATATATTCATTCACATTGAATTATATTTATTTTGGGATTTGTTATTAATTCATTCATTTTATATTTGTAATTTAAAAATAGTAATTTTAATAAAGTATCATTAAAAATTAACATTTGCATGCCTATGTTAGGTAGAATATAACTGGACGTATTATTATATTAAGAACTATATTGTAACATATATTCTGGAAAATAAACATCTTTAATCTTTACTCTGGATAGATCATCTAGCTTGATGCTGCGTGGATTATTTAGAATTATTTATTTACTAGCTGCTTCCTGCGCCTTCGCCCACTTTTTATCAGGATAAATTTCAGTCTAATCGGTTCAGTAGTTTTTGCGTGATATGGTAACAAATATCCATCCATATATCCATCCTTACAAACTTTGAAATGTATAATATTATAGTATTTATTGTATATCAAAATGCATACAGTCAGATAATACATACTGCAAGAGGTAGAGAACTTTTACAAAAAATACCAACTGAAGACTCGATGGACATAGAAAATTCGCCACCATCCTCTAAGGATCTGGCAACATCAAATTCTCCAGGCTGAAAAGATATAGCATCCCTGACCTGGCGACTAGATATTCAGACAAAGATCGAGAGCTGACTCACTGGACCACACTCTCTTCACATGTTACAGAACAGACGAAATCGGACAGCAACCTGGATTATTTATTAGATAATCAGCCAAGCAGCAGAGATCAAAAGAAAAAATGGTTTGGCCCATTTTCATAACTATATGTTTATTCATATTCATATTCATGGGTATTTCTTGTCGTGACAAAAGAAATCCGGGCAGAACAAAAAAACAGGAGAAACATCCGTAAATATTAAATACAAGCGGGCCGCCCCGGCTTCGCACGGATATTTAACAAAAATTTCAAGATCTAAAATTTTTATGAAGATCTATTTTAGCCTATGTCACCCGGGGATAGCTTAGCTTCCCAACAGTGAAAGAATTTTTCAAATCTGTTCAGTAGTTGCGGATCATATTCAATGCAAACAATCAAATCTTTCCTCTTTATAGTATTAGTATAGATTAATATCTTCTTCCACTAGTGGAAAAATTTAAGAGATGAGAAATCAATAACACTTTACTTCTTTGTTGATAATAAATGGTATAAAATGTTAACCGGGTGCATTTCTTGAAAAATATTGATATGCGCTAAAAATCCCTAGGCACACTTGCTTGTATCGTCGAAGAGAAGGTCTGTAACAAATTTGAGCCAAATCGGAGATAACATCTCTTCGGAAATGAAAAAAAAAAACGTTTTTCGATTTCTCGAAAAATATTGAGATGCGACAAAAATCCCTTAGCAAACTTGCTTGTATCGTTGAAGAGAAGGTTTTTACCAAATTTGAACCAAATCGGAGGTAACAGCTATTCGGAAGTTATCCCAGCGTGCTGGCAGTGTATACTCAAAATATTCAATCTTTCGAAAAATATTGCACGTCGCCAAAAATCTTTTTAAGGGGACTCTTAGATAGTCTAATGGAATATCCGTGCCAAATTCCATGACAAAATTTGGTATCTACTTTCCGGAAGTTTATCCTTTACTTCTTCAAGTTCTTATTTTGTAAGCCTGAAGTAATAAAGTTATTGAAATCCGGAATTACAATTTGTTTTAATCGAGTGAGTACATCTGAAAAACTTATCAGAAAGACACTTCGACACTTTTGATTGAGATCTATCACAACAGCTTCCTCTCGTACAGCAGCTTCCTCGTATTGTTATTAATATTGCCATAGATCTGTATGTACGCAACGGTTAATTGTTGTTTTCCGACAAAAACCCGCGTTTAATTCTCGCCTTCCTTATCAGATACATTGAAGAGCGACTTCTTCCTCTTAAGCGTTTAAGAAATAACAATCTATGGATCAAAATTTTAAAGTATCTATGTACTACTAAGTATGCATTGCTATTTTGAAAGCTTTTTTTATTGATTGACTCGCGCATATTTAACTAAAGAAATTATCGTAGTTTGATTTTCCCTCGTTAAGGGATGAAACGTTGGTGTTCTTCCAACACAGAGGTTCCTAGTTAGCCCGCTAAGTATATTCAGAACGAACTCAATCTTTTTTTAAGGTTTTTTTTTTATTAATTGACAAATAGATTGAACTGATACATACAGGTGGCATTTTGAGATGGGTGTGGATGGCCAGTTCGAAAGCATGAGAGTTGAAGAAAAGTCGTGAAAGGATTCATGACCGATTTATGGGAAAACCCAAACTGCATTTGAGATTTTCTTGAATCTTTTACTTTTGCAGGAAATGAAACCGATTGATTTTTCAAATAATTATGTCACCCTGTGTTTTTACACATGGTTTCTGATATGGCCATCCACACCCATCTCAAAAAGCCACCCTGTATAATATAGAATCTTATTCTTATAAAGGCTTTCTAAGTATTTAATTCTGCGATTACACAATTCAACTTGCATAACCAAAAGCTCGCAGGCAGGTTTGACAAAAATAACAAGAGTATCATCATTGAATTGACCTCTGCATTAATTTACGATCCGACAAAAATTATAAACGATATTTTTTTTACGATTTATGTAAGGTGTATCTCAGGGGCGTTGTTTTGTATTTTATTATTTAATTCATAATTTATCCTTATTTTATATCAAACGTCTACTTTTTACACTCTTTTGTAAATATGATTGCCATAAGGTTATTTCCCTTAGGGCTGGTATTTCAAATGACAGCAATCAATAACATAATTGTTTTTAATAATACGGATATAAGACGCGATCGTGGAAATTATTTCAATGAAAAGCATACACGAGACCTACATATAACAGGACACCGACAATTTACCGAGCCATTACCTCTTGCGGTTTCAAAAGTCACTATTAACTACTGAATATAATTTGTTAAATAATATTTTGTATTGAGGAAAACAGGTGCTGGGATTTTCTTAGATAACAGCACCCGCATCAATCTTTTCCTATCAGTTATCTACCTACGTCGACAATATTGCGATGACGTAGGTAAAGTATGAAATATTTGGAAAAAAATCATGATGACCTGACCTGACACGAATGGGGATTTCAGTTCCAAAGCTGCTATAGAATATGAAAACATGACAGTTTCCCTCTGTGTAGGTCAATTAGAATCATGAAAATTATGAAAAAGACCACTAACAATACTTTCTACGCCAGTCGAGCAAGCTGACATGAGCTGATGTAAAATCGTTGAAATCTTGGAACGGAATGAACTCCACATTTATTTATTTACCCAGTAAATTTTCCCACCTTTGGAAACATCTCCCCATTTTCTTTTACAAATAAAAGTCACCAGCTGTCTCCCACCTTTCGTTTAGTAATTTTGTAAAAATATTAATATGTCAGGGCCTACATCTGCTTGCATTTCCGCCCGTCCTCAGGCCTCCACATCGTAAGACACACAAAGTATCGGTGCCATACTTGCTAGTTATACAGTGGTGTCAATTGGTGGTTGAATAAACTAATCTAACAGGACTTAGAATGTTGCCGTTATTTTCATAAAGATGGTAATAAAAATTATGTCATCATTTTTATTTATTTGCTGTCCAATTAGTTTAGTTTTCGCGACATCTGAATTGACACCAGTGTCAATATCAATTAATTATATGTGTGAATGTATCTGTTATCTCTGTAGACAATAGCTAAGGTTTCTTCCCACGACGGTACTGAACCTCACATTAGTCAAGGTACTCAGGTAATTCCCTAGCGGACGTATCTAGTAACAAGTGTGACACCTTAGAATGCACAGCTTTTAAACAATTGAAATCAGTTAGCGGAGGAAATAATGTCTGATGAGGTAAATTGGATGATATAATATAACAGTTGAAGTGGAAGAAGTGATATTGGGTAATGTTAGATGAGGATCAGGGATATAGTGAGCTTCGCATTGTAGATCAAACCAGCTGGAAATGCAAAACTTTGAACCATTAATGGTTTATAATGCCATAAACATACAAAGGCGTAATCCCTACAGTGGATCAAATAGGGCCGATGATGATGTTCATGATAATGACAACAAGCAGTGCCCTAAAAAAGTAGTATTGTACTATTTTAAACGTAACCAGTCAACCAGAAAAATGAAACAGCAGCTAGATTTGTAATCAATTTATATAAAGCACTAGTTCTGACGTGGTGAAAGTAAATGTAAAATAAACTGAAGCAAAAAATATTTGAGCAGTCAAAAGCAATATGATTAAAGTCAATATGTGTCATGTATAATGAGCCAAGAGAATTGCAACCCTGAACGAGGATAAGGCCAACGGCATTAGGTAATGTGTCGAAATTGGCCCATTTACACGAGGAAACGACACATCCTCGGGATTAATCGCAAAGATTACGCGAACACGCGAGTTTTGTCGTTCCTTATTGCATTGCCCTTTGCCTCGGCGATATACTTTTCCCCTATAATTCTTTTGGAATTGAAGTAAATCAAACTAAATGCAACTGTTGCTCTGCACTGTGCAACGCTAGGAGGCGAAGTCGAAGGCCCAGGATGAGATGGCGTGACTAGTTTGACACATACCAACTATCAAAGACCATTAGAGCTTCAAGTCGTGAGGAGTGCAAGGAAAGAATAAAGATGCCATTGCTGAAGAATGGGAGTATATTATGTATAATAAAACCATTCAACATGGAACTGCATCCAGGCTCCTTCTGGCAGCAGTTCCATACTTGATGGCACACACAAAAAAAAAAACCAAAAAAAAACCGGTTAAAATCCAGTTCCGGATAAAGATGACGATTAAATGTGACATCGATTTAGGTTTCGTTGGATGAACTATATTTTAGTATTTTGGAAGGCGAGAAATAGTTAGATAACTCTTTATTGTAACAAAGACAAAATACAATACTGAAGAAATGACTGAGAATCGAGGAAGTACTTAGGGTGGCCTATGGCTATGAGCGGTCTTTCCAGGCAACTTTGGGATAGACTGTACATAACAGAACAAAATAGACGGTGGAGTTTGAATAACTAACTTTATTGAGATTTTGGTCACTCCTAGAATCTTTCCCAAGTAACTGTGAAAGGATGAAGAAAGCTCCAAAAGCAGAACCATTGTGGACACGAAACCAGGATTTCCAAAATAATTATAAAGAATTTGACATCGTAATAGTAGATTGTTACACAAGGGTAGTAAGGGAGCTATTACAGAACAAGATCCAATTTGGCGCCAGTGCGAGCGCAGCTCGCAAAGGGCCCTAAATTGGATTGAGCGCACCCGAGATATTTTGACGCCCGAGCAAAGCGAGGGCGAATATAGTTCGAGGGTGTAATAGCTACTTGCAACCGAGGTAAGCATTCTACTTTACATCATAATGGCGAGGCAAATAAAACATTTATATACTTAAGTAGGTGGACGTGTATGGGCTGATGATGATGATGATGATGATGATGATACTTAGGTATGACAAAATGTAATTTTTATTAGAACAATTAATTATTTATTAAAAGATTTTGTATTTTGTACAACATCTTCTGCTTCGAGATGACAGAAATCAGGCGTGCGGACCAGTTCTTCATCTGATGAAGTACTTGACATACTGAACTACCACTTTAAACTTGTTTATTACAGTTTTAACTTTAGTTTATTACAGTCGCACAAATCAAATGAAATGAAATGCCGCCATTCCTCAGTTTTTTTTTTTCAGTAAAAAGTTTTCTTATCATTTTATAAGAACAGAGATTATTTCACCACGGAGTTTTGCATACCTTGAACTGTAAAGTCTTTACAATTCAAACAAAGTGTGACGTAATGAGATTTGAAAATGGAATTCCTATAAAAATGTACTGTGTTGCGAATACCATCTTACACAGCCTATTTGCTTAATTTGTAAAACCTTCTTGCCGAGCATTATGATGTAAAAAAATATAACAATATAAAACCTCCGTAAAAATATAAATTGTAAATGACCCTGCTTTATGTACACACAGCCAACCACTGGTTCAAAGAAACATCGGGCTTATTTCTTTTACTAGGTGGTGTTTAAGTTACAAGTAAACTCAAAATTGGGTACACAATATGGTATTGCAAAAATTTTGGAAACCAGTTTTCATTACAATTCGTGTTTTTGAAAAAGCCCTCAGGTCAACCGGTGCAACCTACATAAAGGACGGCAAGGCTTCATAAATCAAGTTGATTGCATGCGGCTTTGGGAACCATTCATAATCATTAACATCTCTAATCTTATAAACCTTTATTGTACACAAACTAAATGATATACAAAAGTTGACAATATAAAAAGCATTCACAAAGTGGATTTCTCCATCACAAGGGGACGGGGTCTAGTGATTTATCCGGTGTAGTTTTTTTTACGCTGAACGCGTTATTTTACTACTGGATATCCCCTTTCTCAAAATCAAATGCACTTAGTTGTATATACAACAAATAGGGGAGTTATCCAGTGATATCAATGATGTTACTCGAAATAATAATACCTACTCGCGTTTCTTCAGGTTTTATTTTCTAACTACCCATGGCTAGTCTCTCCCCACTAGACCCACTTCGCTAACCAGGCGCTAAATTAACAAACAGAATCTAACTCGATATTCGCATACTTAGCTTTCGATCATGTGATTTGAATTCGGGTCTAATTTGTGTTCCTTCATTTACGCTAATTTTCGCAAGTATGGTGTTATGGCTAGAATTTTTTATTCGGGTGCATTTTTGATGAAAAATAGGATATTGTATGAAAGCTTTCAAAGAGCTGTAGTTTTTCTTTTTTCACCAAAAATTTTTATAATATTCACCAAAAAGAAATTGTTTATTACAATATGAAAACGCCAAAAACTGCAGTAAATTTTTAGTGTTTAAAAACATTTTATCAGTAACTAAAACGGACGTATTTCAAGAGTGTCACGGTGATCAGTCTTTTCGATCGCTGATAACAAATGATAAATTAGTTAGATAACCTACAGCTATAAATAAAGTTCAAGATCATTATCAAATCGCAACTAAGAGGTATATGAAAGACACTAGAGATCACTATCAGCCTTAGAAGTCCACTGCTGGACATATCCTCTATATGCCCCCACGGGCCTCCCCCAAACGGCACCACGAATCACGGCCCGGAGCCGCTTCCATCCATCGACTATAGAGAAACTCTCTAATTAATAAGATATCAGGTAGCGAGCAAACACAGGTGCACTCTTTTCTCTCAATCTCATAGTCTCATGAGACGGTAGACCAACACGAACGGGTGTAGGTCAGGCGCAGGATCAACACGGCTTTTTGCTCGACCTGTATCTCTAGAACTTATAAAGTTAAATACTTGTTTCTGCTCGATTTAATAAATGCAAATAAATGATTTGATTTGTAAATTTGGTAAATCTTGAACAATGACTCGGATGGTGTGTAGACACTAGTGGTTTCTTTTTCACTTCTTCCACTAGTGGACAAAAAATTGAAGTGAAGAGAATATCAATAACACCTTATTTCTTATTTGATAATAATAACTATGTTTATAGTATAAAATTTGACTTGTCTAAATGCTTATTTTGTAAGCCTAAAGAAATAAAGTTATTGATTCTGATTCTGATGTGCAAGTCCGACTCGCAATTGGTTTGTTTTATTTGATGATCTTATAGCCCGGCTACACGCTCAAATATTTGTTCATGCATGATTGCACAAACCAGTTTGCGCAAGCAAGATAAGCCCGGCCACACGCTCCATCTTGCTTGCGCGAACTGTGTTTGTACATGCGTGATGATTACACAAATGTTTGAGCGTGTAGCGGGGCTATTACACATCTACCTCTTATTGTGAAAATTGGGCTTTAGGTATTTGTTATTTTCGTTTTAAGGCTAGCGTCGACAGGCCGGTTCAGACGCTCCGTTCTGACCACATCAAATGGATTTTAGTATTCTTTGTATGGTTCGCCATAGAAGTACGTCCACGGATCCGCACCGCATGCAGCGGACACATCGGACTGTCGGCAATGCCGGCGATCTGTTTAGTGCGCACGTCATTCGGATTGCCGACCAGTGGGCTCACTCACACGCCCGCTTCGTCTGTCTTTCCTTCCATCCCTTGCTCGGCGCCACCGGGTCGCCATTCTCATTCGTAGAAAATTCGTCATTTGGCTACGAAAATCGTTTGTAAGTGGCGGTCGGTCGGCAACCGGTTGCTGCGGTTAAAGCACCATCCGGCATTTCGTTCAAAAAATCCTTCCGATGCGATCCGTCCGATGCTGGCCTGTCAACGCTAGCCTTAAGCCTTAGGTAAGGAGTTTTTAAACTTTCTCTGACGCATTCCCTTATCATATTTAAACAAATAATATAAACACACGAAGTATGTACATAAATGCATATGACACTTATTTACCCGTTGTTCGGTCACATGATTTATTATCGTGAGAATAATAATGAATGTTATTTGTATAAGTAGTACTTACTAATTATTTTATTTATTTTGGTGTGAATGACTTACAATAAAACCTAATACTTTAGGTTTCCATTGACATGTGTTTTTTTGTTATTTAGCCTATTCCGTCCCACAGCTGGGCAAAGGCTTACCCCGGACACTTCTAAACCTCCCGGTCTTTTGCAGACTCCCACCTCTCTGGGTCAGAAGCCATGAGATCGTCCCGCCACCTTTTTGCGGTCGACCCCGTCGTTGCCTACCATCTTCTGAATGCCAGGGACTTGTAGCATGGGTCCATCTCTCCAGGTGCATGTGCCTGACATGGCCAGCCCAATCCTTCTTTAACCTCTCCCTACATCTACATCGGCAATGCTTGGTGAGCGTAGCATTATGCAAATAAATAAATTATTTTATTTTTATTTCTAGGATGTCTTTTGACTCGGGCCGAAATCCATAATTGACTAAAGTCCTAACATTTAGAGATCTTTACAGCATTTTTTTGTAAAATAAGCTCGTTCTTACCTACCGCAAATCAAAGTATTTGTGTATTAAATTGTACAAGTTGTTGGAATTCCCGACACTGGGCCAGGCCTTGAAACCATTGCAGTCCTACGTTCGACCCGATTCCTATCTAGGTGCCGCACTGTCTGCGCCTGCGCACGATGACGGCATTAAGTGCGTATATATCATCGTACAATCATTATACCACCGTTTAAATCATTTACAGTAATAATTTGATTGTTTGAAAATACTAAAAATCTACTTCAAATTATTTAATTTTCACAAATATTTAATATACACTGATTTTTGGTCCATAAAATCGACGGAGAAATTGACGAATATACATAAAAACATACAGGCAAACATATAATCTCTCCTTTTTCGAAGTCGGTTAAAGTAAAATTTTGGGAAATAAATAGTATTTTTCTATGACGATTTTATAAATACATAAATTATTGTTATTTAATACTTTTTCTAGATAAAATATGCTTCTGTTGTATAATATAGCTACTAAGAAGACAACTAAAGGTTGTTGAATTTAATTTCCTGCTAGTCCTTGAAAAAGGGTATTTTATTATTTCCTTCATTAAGAAAATCATACCAATAATTTGTTACGCATTTGCACAAATTGTGTTCGATGTTTTTAAATGTATGAAAGAACAAACATAATTACCATAAAATTCATTATGTATGTATATCTACATAATTCATTTTAATGGTCACGACTTGTGGTTTCTGGCTGCGCAGACGCAACGCATTAGTATTGCCGTACCTACAGCGAGGCAATGCACCCAGCAGCGTCTTGGGGTCGCTTCCGACTGGTATTGATTTGGATCAATTGAGCTGCTTCTAGGTTTGCAACAGTCTGCAGTAAGCTTTCAAAAACCCAAATGCACTCTCTATCTCATAATCCAATGGGACGACCGGGGAGAGTCCAGGCACGGGACCAACGGCCATGGCACGGGGATGCAACACCGCCAACTTCCTGACTCCGGGCTGCTAATTGTGATTTTTTTGCCAGATAAATCTCAATAGCAAGACTTATAAAGCTACACCGGGGTCTGAACCCGGGGTATGAAAAGATGGCTCCTTCCCACCGCATCCAACACCATTTATTCAATTTATATGGCGCGCATAATTAATTACTATTTGGTTGGCTTATTGTAAGCGTATAGATATAAAACCTTTTTGGTTCTGTATTATTTATTCAGGCAGCAATACGTTCTTAACTCGATGACGATTATGACCATTGAGGTATTTAAACATAAAGGATGAGAGGTTTTCGATTTACAATAAAAAAATATAAATTAGTTCTAAATATCTCGATAGATGGCAGGGCGTCAACTGGAAATTAGGGCAATCCCAATGCCAAGTGGAAGGAAAACAAACTTATTCAAGTTTTTATTTGATATTGACATACCCTAATTTCCAGTTGACGCCCCCTGCCACCTATTGAGATATTTGGAACTAATTTTTTTCTTTATAAGAATGCAAATTGAAAACCGCTCAAAACGCTACCTGAGTCGGACTTTTTATGCACGAGGAAAATCTGTATTCTACTCATATTTCATGAAAGACAACAGTCGTCGATCTATGTTCGAGTAACGCTTTGCAATGGCATAAACTTTACCTACCTCTCAGAATTAGCAGGCTGAAGTGGCGATGGGCAGGCCATATAGCTCGTAGAAACGATAACCGTTGGGGAGTAAAGGTTCTCGAGTGGCGACCGCGATGCATTGCGAAACAGAGTGTCGGAAGACCTCCCAGTCGATGGACTGACGACATCGTAGCGGTCGCAAGGAGTCGTTAGATGGAGGCGGCTCAGGACCGGTATTCGTGGCGTTGTTTTGCGGAGGTCTATGTTCAGCAGTGGACGTGTACGGGCTGATGATGATGATAATAATAAAAACCTACTAAAGCATAGATCGATGACTGAACAATCTTTACAAAACTTGAAAACGCTACTACCATATCATCATGTTATCATCACATGCTAAAAGTTATAGCGCAGTTTTTTAGTAAATTATTTATTGAAACAAGGGACCTCACATCAAGGCTTACCATGAGCTAGCTTGTCGTTGTAAATAGCTGTGAAGAACTCTCGGTATAATCAAAACATACCACGTAAAAAAATATTTGATTTTAATGGTAAGAACTTGGCGTTTATCAGAAGCCTATTGCTAGCAGTGGACAAGCTAATATTGACGCTGATGATAATGATGTTCATTACTCACCAAAGTTCCAAGATAGCTGTGCCCTATCTCCTCCTCCGAAGTGTCCCCTGACACCAGGCTCTGATTATTCCTCCACTTCATTATAACTGATCAGTTTGATCACGCACTAAAACTTCTGCTATGTCACTGACACTATTGGGTAAGGAATTCTGGCCTAAAATTGATTACTAACTTGAATTTTATGGTACATCATCGATAAGCGAGCATTTTAATACTTGTTTAACTTAATTATTTATGAACATCTAACAAAAGCCGGAAATTGTTTGGTATTTATGCTTTTTAAATTTTGTTTTCACGGAACATTAAGTTGTAATAATAGTCCTTTGTATTTGACATCTTTTAAAGTATGCAAATTGATTGTTTTAATGCAATTTACTCACAAAATAAATAAATTAGGAATTAGAAAGACTTTTATAAGAATGCGATAAGTTTATATAAAAAGATTAAAATTATTGTAAAAGTAGATAGCGAAATTATGCAATTCAGTTTTAACGGTTAATTTGTAAAAGGGGAAATCCGTATGGAAATTTGGAAGTTACTCGTTTTAAAGAAGAACAGACCAGTTACGAAAAAAATGTAGGTAGTTAGTTTCATAGCAAATCGTGCAGAATATTTTAAAGCTCTAATAATATTTTAAATCAAAAGTTCAATAACGGGATTTTTACTGCCTTTTAATATAAAAAAGATCGCGATGGTTGGCAGGTAAGGTAGGTACAGTCAGAGTCCAATTGATAGGAACGTCTAGAGTTTTGTTTAAATTGATCTGAAAATCATAACAGCAATTTGATATACGCAGTTCGAATCATTATATTGTTGTAGGCACCCAAGATGTTCAAAATATCTTGCTACTCATTGTTTCATATTTATATGGGCAGTCAGAGTGTTCAAAATTATCCTAGCAATCAAAGCTCTCAAAGATGATATTTCAAGTATCTATGAAATGTAAAGTTTTGAACACCTTGGGTGCTTATATCAATATGATGATTCGAACTGCGTATATCAAATTGCTGTTATGTGTTTCAGATCATTTTGACTACTCTAAACGCTCATATCAATTTGACGCTGACTGTACCATACAATTTTACTGAACTAAATTTTCAAACATTTCTTTGCCAACTATTTTTCGAATTCGCTTTCGTAATCTATTAACGATTTTCTTCTCCTTGGAAATAAGTTTCACTCTAAGAAATTTTCGAAGTATTTTTTCCTTTTATATCAACATTTAAGTACAAAAAACAGGAGTTCATAAAAAACATTGAAAAATTGATTCCTGTTATCACTTGATATTCGACCTTATTATTTACGTGGGACTTGAAATTTAAAAGCTCTTGGAACAGGTCCGAGTTTTTTAATTTTGCTTTTGATATATTATTTATCGCGCCTTTTTTATTCACTGTTATTTTTCTGTATTTCAAAATGAATTGGTAATTCCGCGATAATTTGCAATTATCCCAGCGTCCGAAATAACTGGCGAAAATAAAATCGTGATGTATCATAAAATCCTAGTCTTCACAAAATTTTAGAAAAAACTTCCAACACTTTTAATTTTTCGAAATTCTCTACCTTTCAATAAAATTTCAAAATAGATTTTCCTTTTCACGCAACATTATTTATTTTTCCATTTTTCAGAAGAGCTCAGGACATGGATCGGTCCGCGATCCTT
Organism: Eupithecia insigniata; assembly: GCA_947859395.1. NCBI lineage: Eukaryota > Metazoa > Arthropoda > Insecta > Lepidoptera > Geometridae > Eupithecia > Eupithecia insigniata. Next base: position 860,276 of record OX402018.1, on the reverse strand, counting down.
TCGGCTATGTCCGCGCGATCGGCTCAGGTAGACTGAACGGGAGGCTGCGCTCGCGCCGCTGAAGCTGAAATCAACGGCGCGGCCACACCAATGTCGTTTACCTGCCCGCGTAATTGGTAGCGCCGAGCGTGTGAACGCAAGAGGATTTGCACTGGCTCTGATTAGCTACTTCTAGGTTTGTGACTTGTCTTGCATTCTGAGTTTGTTTAATGAAAATGAAGTTATTTACTTAGAAATAAAAACCTCTATGTTTCACTCTGAACAAGAGCATGGCGTCGTTTCTGTCCTACGAAAGAGTTCCTTATTGACATAGTGACTAAACCACCTTTATCTTTTCAATCTGTCTATCTTTTTAACCAGAACGGAACGGAGACGGTATTGCGTTTATAATTTTTTGCTTGTTATTTCCTATGATATTTCCCATAAACTTTTTTCACAGACACATCTGTGTAAACGCGTCCTTACTCATTGCTTAACAGTTTGAGCTAACATTTAGTGCGTCCTCGGCAGCCGATAATAATATTAAGATTATTTAGACACCCCAATACTGCTAACAGCTCGTTATTAGAGTTTTGGCCTATGACTGGGTGCGCGTGATCATCGAAATTCGATAATAGATCATTCACACCTTGCGTATTTACCTTATAAGGTAGGTCCGGTATATAAAGAGAATGAAGGGTAACGTAGAATTAACCCTTTCACCGCCATAGGCATATACATGACAAATTACTTGAGGACCCCTCAGCGCCAAAGACGTTTAGAATATCTTTTGTTTACTTTGTGCTTTGGCGTCGAGAACACGGCAATGCGTTTTTGGCGTGACGGTCAAAGGGACTAACAATAAGATGACACGTCACCATGCGAGGTGATGATAGGTGACGCAAAGCAAAAACTGATTGGTGGATAGCAATAGGAAAATAAGTGAATGGTGTCTAGTTGCAAGGTGGGTCAACGACACGTACTACACGCGTCGTAGCGCGGAAGGGGGGGGTTTACCATAATCATCATGCTTGGTAAACGGATTAGTGATCCCTGTAGGCGTTATTAGGTACATAGAAGGAAGCTGCTGCCCTTCCCCTGGTAGGTTCCCTTAGTCGGCTCTTACGATATCCATGGACTAAGTTGGAGGGATCATTCGATTCTCACACTGCAATCGCCAAGGATTCGGTTAATACGGGTTTTAATAAGAAAAAGTTTCAGTGACACGTGAAAGCGAGACCGCGGAAAGAAGCAAGTGAAAAAATTGTGTTGCATGCTTTAAACTTTATCCTCATACATTGAAACAGAGATTTTTTCCCCACGTAATGAGTAATATCCAATTAGGCAGCGTCGCGATGCTATCAATAAATCTCGCACACCCGCGAAAACTGGTTTCCCAGTAGGTCATAGGCATCCTGATTCTAATTTAAAGTGGGGGAATGTATAGTTACTGCACTGACTGACTGCATGGGAGTGTATTCTGCATTTTTCCCATGCTAACCCAGATATTACTATGTAAGTACCGTACAACGGTCAACGGTTCCGCGGGTGTCGTAAGAGGCGACTACGGGAAATCCACCATACATTTAGAAGTTACGGCGCTATGCGCAGTCAAGAAATGTTACTACCCCAAGGGGCCGTGGGGCCGCGGCGTACGAATATCGACCCCTCCAACTCAACCCGTGGATATCGTAAGAGCCGACTAAGGGAACCTACCAGAGGAAGGGCAGCAGCTTCCTTCTGAGTATTTTTAAACACCAACACTGCGATCACCAATCCGCCTGCCAAGCGTGGTGATTATGGCAAATCCCCCTCTACATGGGAGACCATCCACTCGATGGACCGACGACATCGTAGAGGTCGCGGGGAGTCAATTGATGGAGGCGGCTCAGGACCGCTATTTGTGGCGTCGTACGGGGGAGGCCTATGTCCAGCAGTGGACGTGTATGGGCTGATGATGATGATGATGATGATGATGATGATGAAGGGTACCCTACTGAAATCTGGGATAAAAAGTATCCTATGTCCTTCCTCGTAGTATGAACTCATATCGTACCAAGTGTCATTTCAATACGTTCAGTAGTTTCGGCGTGATGCGCGGCAAAGATACAGACAGACAGACAGACAGGCGTGTAAGAAAAAAAATACAGTTTTGGCATCAGTACAGATAACAGAGTGCCCTCTAAAAAAATCAAAATATCTTCAATATTTATTTATTTAATTGGAAAATCAACGGTTTAAACTAACTTAAAACAATTAACGTAATGACACCAGAGAGCCAATTAAAGATTTTCACGTATAGTGACAATATAACTAACATGTGAACAAAGTAAACAACAGCTCAAACGACAATGATGTGGAATAAAATAGATTAACAGTAAACTATGTACATAAAATTAATGTAAACCTAAGTACCACCTTCACTATTAAAGTAACTACTGGTAAGTCGCTGTCTGGCTGAATTTACGCTCGTACAGAATAGATCTAGGTCTAAATCAGGGTGCCTGCATAACTTATTGAATAGATCACTTGTTCGCCATAAGAATGAATTTTGTCTATAATTTGTGCCAACAATAGCTATAGAAATGGTAGGACTAAATCGGGTGATTTTGGACGGGGCATGAATGCCTATTTTACTCAGTAGCTCAGGACAATCTATTATATTTAAAGATATACAGAACTGGACCTGATACAATGTTATATTTGAAGATATACAGAACTGGACCTGATACAATTTTATTATAAGTATTATAAATATTTTTTTAATATAAGTTTTTGTTAATAATAATAATAATAATAGGCGTAATAGCGATTTACAAAAAAAAAACTGAGGCGGGAATCAAACCCGTTTCCTCCGCTAACCTCCTGCGACACAAAAGGACATTCGCCCGCTACAGAATTTGAAAAAAATTACAATTATTTTTCTCCATTACCATGAAGTAACCACCGCTAAGGAATGGAACTCGTTGCCTGCTTCTGTTTTTCCGGCCAATTACAATCTAGGTCTCTTCAAGACAAGAGTGAACTCTTCTAGAATTTCATGATACACCGTCTGCCACATCGTCACGTTCCATCAGGTGAGATTGTGGTCAAATGAATGTATATCGACTAAGTATAGAATAAAATGTGACAGGTTTAGTTATTATGGAATTACTATGACATTGCTCACTGATGCAGTTACAACACTCAACTATATCTTAGCCATTGTGTGGTGATGATGTGATGACAGTTTCCTTGTTCATGGTATTGCATAAAATCTATACTTATCAAATCATTGTACTGATATTACGACCGATGTGGCGCGGCGGGCGAAGGTCCGCCTGAGACGCACGAGGTTGCGGGTTCGATTCCCGCTTAGGGACAAATGTTTGTATGATGTGTGTATTGTCTCTGAGTATTGTGGGTGTTCTGGGTATTTTCTATGTATAATAAAATAAACTAAATCTATGTAATATATTGTATTCTATATATATCAGTCACCTAGTACCTAGTGTACCTACCCATAACAAACCCAAGCTTAGCAGAGCTAAGCTCTGCTAAGCTTGGGGCTAGATGATGCTGTGTGAATTGTCCAGCATTCTTTATTATATACCTGAACTGGACTGAGAGGAGAACATCATCACTTATCTTAACCAACATACGGTAATGATGTCCTCCAAGCCGAATCTTCGGTGACGGGGCGACCAGTCTCAAAGCAGAATAGACAGGTGCGCATATTATAGTGCACAAGTGTGTACGCAAATACAGGTTTTCATTCCCTTATTCTCATAAGCCGATGGCATGGCTGACCGACATGACCGGGGAGAGTTAAGGCAGGACTAGCAGCCTAATATTACGTAGGTAACAAAGGTTTCATTAAGGGGATGTGTATGCGTCACTCAAAAGTAGGTTCGTGAGCAAAGCCGTGAGTAGAAACTAGTATATTTAGTAAATAAAAATATACTCATTCATAAATGACGCCTTTCGTGACACAGAAGAGGAATCTCCGCTTTGGCTGCTTGATGGTTTGACTCCCACCGTGAATGTAATTAAATACCTAAATCATGATCATCTCGTATAAGTCCACTGCTGAACATAAACCTCCCCCAAACGACGACGCTACGAATAGCGGTGGTCCTGCGCCGCCTCCATCCATCCCTGCGAACGCGACCGCTACAATGTCGTCGGTCCATGGAGTGGGAGGTCATCCCACACTACTTTTCTGATTGCATCGCGGTCGCCACTAGTGAACCTTAACCCCCAACGATTATCCCCATCGCTACTTAGCCTGCTAATTCTGAGAGCTATGTCGGTTACTTTGATTCTCCTACGGATTTCAGTATTTCGGATTCCATCGCGTAGAGAAACTCCGAGTTAAATACCTATTAGCACAGATTAGTCCCTAATGTTAAAGTAATTTATTTAATTCAGTTCAGAACTTTTAAGATATATACCTAGATAACAATACAGTCGCCACAAGGGAGTATCAGTACTCAGCAGATCTGCGGAAGCTAGGATTCACGATCAACGTGTCCATTGTACGAGATGGCACGATATTGTGGCACGATAATTTATATCTGCCATGATTTTGTTACGTCCCTATAATAGGCTGACGTATCTACCGTTTTAGCATGCTGCGGCGGGCCTTCAAACCAACAGGCATAAAATCGTTTTATCGAGAAATAATAGAAAACATAATGTGCGTATAATATCTCAAACTCCTAAATTTAAAGTTGTAAGTTGGTCAGGAAGGCTTTCTACATGCAGTGGAATGATAATTTCTGAAATTATAATAATTCTTCTACTTCAGATTACAAACTTACCTATGTAGTTCTTCTCTGTTCTCCAAGACAAAGCTTGTCCAATGTGTTCAGTCTGTCATATCTCGACATTATCTTCAGAGTCAACGAAGCTCTATTTTATGAAATGAGGCAATAATAAATTGTCATTTTCATAACTTGTTATTACTTAAAAACCTACAGTCATCGATAATTAATATTCCGGGATACGAATACTAAATTTATGTAAATATAATCTCAGATTTTGTCTGTTCAGAAAGGAGACTATTTCAAATAACAAGGCATTTCGACGATTATTTTGGTCATGAAGATGATAGTTTTAAAAGTAGTATGAAATGGAAACTAGCAAGACGAACACAAAAATCGTGGAGGACGACAATGCGCTAAGTTCCTTCCCCATACGTACAGACAATACCCATCATGCGAGTTCGGTCTCGCGAGAGATTTGATGAAGGAAGCTCATATGTTCGCGGTACGTGAGGATGATGATTGTATAGAAACTATCACGTCAATGGAATCTAAAAGTCGTGACGGACAATGCAATCTTACCCATAAGTCATGCCGGTTAACAATGTGCAAAGTCCCATATACACAGACATTTCCCATTATACGAGTACGGTCGCGGAGATGTTCCCGAAGATGCTGAAGAGATGTTATATAAAAGTAAACGACAATCGTATTTAAAAGTCGTAACGGACATTAACATGCAATTGTACCCAAAAGTCGTGACGGACGACAATGCGCACAGTCCCTTCCCCTTACGCACAGACAATTACCCACTATACGAGTTCAGTCTCGCGAGGGATTTGATTAAGGAAGCGAGATGTTCGCGATACGAGAGGTATGCAGACAGTGTGTGAGCTAACATCATCATCAACAATAACAGTCCACTGTTGGGTATAAGGATAAAATCATCATCAACAGTACCTAACTGTTGCAAGAGTCTCTTCCAAAACAGGGTTTCAGACCACTTGCGCAAAGAAATTAGAAAACTCCTCATATCATTTGACGACCGATGTGGCGCGGCAGGCGAAGGTCCGCCTGTGACGCAGGAGGTTGCGGGTTCGATTCCCGCCTTGGGACAAATGTTTGTACAATCTGCAAATATTTGTTCGGGTGTTCTGGGTATTTTCTATGTATAACAGAAGTGTATTTATTGTATTAAGTATATCAGTTATCTAGTATCCATAACAGAAGCTCTGCTTTAGCATGGGGCTAGATGATACTGTGTGGATTGTCCAACATTATTTATTTGTTATCTTCTTGCGAGATACATCGTCAGCCACAACGTCACTTACCATCTGGTGAGTTATGGTCAAAAGAAAGCCTAATTGTTGATAAAAAAATAAGAAGAACCTAGTAGGTATGTACATATGTGTCCATATGTTAATTGATGTAATTAAATTCATGCGAATCTATTGCATTCGTATTTTTGAAACTTTGAGAAATGTGATTTCAACAATATAAAAACGTTTTAATTTTTCTGCCGCTGCCTGATATTGATATGGATCAGTCGAGCTGCCTCTAGATTGTTTGCAACAGTCTACAGTTAGCTCAACTATTCTTATTGTAAATACTAATTCTAAAGTGTCTGTTCTAAATTCTTTGATTGTACTAAACCCTTAGAACCCTCGCCTCGTATGTCAGTACGCTCTGACCAATACAAAATCGGTTGCTAGCTACACATAAATTAGTGTGTGTATGGCAGGCAGAGCAAATGATGTCCATAACGCTTGCCCATAGGTCCTCCGTATCAGTAGGGCATTGTGTAGGTATTGTTAAAACATTAAATGTATTTTTTATTGTAACATCATTCGTTCAATCATTCATTCTTGTATTCATTCCATTCATTCATAATTCTCTCTCCTTCAATAGAAATCTTGAACCACGGCGCACGCAAAAAAATCTTTTTTTTTTTTCAATAATTATATTAATAACTAATAACTTTATTGGGGTAAAATTATAGTTAAAAACTAAAACCCGACTACATAAAAGTCTTAAACAAGCGTTCACCTATTGTCCATAGCATTTTCTTTTGATACTTAGGTAGTCGGAGGCCTTTGTTACTAATTGTACCCTAGGTATATGGGGTGGGTGCCTCCGACTACCTAAGTATCAAAGAAAATGCTATGGACAATAGGTGAACGCTTGTTTAAGACTTTTATGTAGTCGGGTTTTCGTTTTTAACTATAATTTTTTTTTTACACCTTTTTGTAAATAGTTTGAGAATCGTTAACCTCAAAAAAGTTTGAGAAACGGTTCCGAAAAGTACAAACAAAGACCTTTGCAACGATACCACACACGAGCACATTTACTAACATTGAAATTTTAGACCCTTTCTTCGACCCCCGCTATCTCGTTAGAACCCCATTTTTATCTGACGCCTATAACCATCGGGCTATTAAGACGAATCATATGACACCTCATTTGTTGAAATCGGACCAGTAGTTTCAGCGCTACCAGGGAACATAAAAATCGGCTACATACATACATAGGATGTCAAAATCATAACCCTCTCGTAGTCGGGTAAAAAACAAGCATAATCACGCATACAGACTAGCTTGGTGTATATTACAGTTTTTGATCTGTGTTATCCTATCCTACTAATATTATTAATGTAAAAAGTTTGCAAGGATGGATGGATATTTGTTCTTTCACGCAAAAACTACTGAACCGATTAGGCTGAAATTTGGTATGGGTATACATAGTTTGGAAACTGGAAAAACATATAGGCTGTTTTTTTCCCTATAAAACGCGGGCGAAGGTGCGGGCAGCAGCTAGTCTAAGTCAGAGACTTGTGCTGTAGATACCACGTCCCTTCCTGATAAGTTTTATAATACATCAGCCTAACAAGCCAGCATAACAAGAACGTAAAGTAATTAGCACCCCACACCCAAGCTAGGATCTTATAGGTATGACTATGTTCTTTCTACTCATAAAATAAATCGTGCTGCAATTTCTACGGGTCGATTACTCACATGGCCGTATCATAACGTAATCAGGAACCTAATTCCACTAAATAAATCGCTTCACTATAACCAATGGTTTCGTCTCAGAATTACACACTTCGGCATTTTTCCTTTGAGAAAAAAAACTACAGATGGAGGGGCACGCGTCAAGTTTGAAACTATTCTTAACAATAAGACTGTCGACCTCTGTGGCGCGGCGAGCGAAGGTCCGCCTGCAACGCAGGAGGTTGCGGGTTCAATTCCCGCCTCGGGACAAATGTTTGTCCGATCTGCAAATATTTGTTCAGGGTGTTCTGGATGTTTTTCTATGCTAAAAAACTATCTATGTAGTATATTATAATATTAAGTATATCAGTTATCTCGATAGTACCCATAACACAAGCTATGCTTAGCTTGGGGCTTGATAATGCTGTGTGAATTGTCCAACATTATTTATAATTCTATCAATCTCTCCAGGCAAATAGCACCGCACGCACTATCTACGGTTTTTTTTCAAATGGTCAGCGCTACGATACCATTGTCATAGTAAAGCGATTGGTTAGCATAATTCGGCCCCAGGTCTCGTGAGAGTTAACAATAGAAGCATAAAATCATAGATTTGACGTGTCGAAGCGACGGAAAGTGATTAACATTGAATTCAATGAATAACTAATAGAACGGCACATGTCTTATTTGATAATCGCGTTATACATTCGTTTTGTTTTACGACACTAATTTGCGAGACTAATAATAATTAAATAATGATGGACAATCCACACAGCATCATCTATCCCAAAGATAAGCAGAGCTTGTGTTAATGGGTAGGTACTAGATGACGGATATACATACTTAATACAATATATTACATAGATACGTTTTATTATACACTAGCTGACCCAACCAGGGTTGGAAAAAAAACAGTTTTTTTTAAATTTTATAAAACAAACAGTTCAAATTGTTTTAAACAAGTGTTTGTTTTGTTTTTTTTTGTCCTTTTTAGTTTAGGGCATTATTTTAAATTAATTCGACCTATAATGTTTCATTTCCAGACTAGATCCTTTGACTTTTCAAATTTTCTATAGTAAAATAAATATTGACTAAAAACGATCAATGGATAAACATTTATTTTATGTTGCGTATCTCTAATCACTACTAAACGATTTACATTCACCCTGAATGTTTCCTAGCAGGACTATACCGGCGGGGAAATACCTATAAACTATAAATTCTATTCTATGAATAGGGGCACCCCCAATATTTATTAATTAGTGATGGGCCGAATGTGGTTTGAACCGAATACGAATTTCGGCCGAACATTCGGTAAAAATCAAAAATGCCGAAGTTCGGTTTTTATTCTGCACTTATATGGTAACAACTAACAAACAACAATAAAATATACCTATAAGTAATTAATATATTGAATTTTCAAAAAGTTTATTTGATTCAAATCATAAGACTTCCTAATTTAATAAGAACTTATTGAATTTGATTTTTTAATTCTAAAACTTAAGATTGAAATGTCGAAAAAGGAAACTGATAATGACAGTTAGTTACTTGATTAATAAATAAATTACCATGATTTTAAATTATGTAAAAGGCTTATTTATTTAATCAGGTATGAGTGAGTATGACAGATTTGATTTTTTTTATGTTTTATTAATCTTAAAATCAAAATTGTGCAACTATTTCACTCTTTTCTTATACCGAATGTTCGGCATTTCAACCGAATTTCGGAAGAATGCCGAAGTTAGGCCCATCCCTAATATTTATATTTAAATGAGGGGAATAAAATAACCACTATTCCATTCGACAGCCATCCATTAGGGACTTTCCTAACGGGACTTTACCGGCGGGGAATTACTTAATATGAATTCTATAAATACGAGTGCCTTTCTTTCTCACATTTCATTTCATTATTAATTCTGCGACTGATAACACCTCATAAAAATGTCAACTCCAGGACGCAAAAAGCATGCAATTTGGGAACAATTCACATCGATCCCCCAAGAAAATACCACACTGAAGACCAATAGGGTGCGTTGCAGAAAATGTAAGAAAGAACTAGTTGGACTTGTGAAAAGAATGGAGGCACACTTCCAGCAATGTAGCACCACCACCGGTTCTAACACTGACGCAAATCTTGACGCGGACAGGGACGTGGAGGAGGAGTTGTTGAGTGATGCTGGTTCTTCCCGATCTTCAGATAATTCTTCTGCTACACCCACATCTTCTGTTACTACTCTTCAATCTAAAAATGCCAGTACCAGCAGCAGCGCGAGCGTGAACATTTCAATGAAAAGATTTATTATTGCTACAAGTCAAGAAGATAAGAAGAAAATTGATTTACAATTATCTCGTTATATGTTTGCTACTAACACGCCTTTTAACCACGTAGAACACCCAGAGTTACTGAAATTAATGGAAATTTTACGCCCAGGATATAAACCTCCAAACCGCAAACAAATTGCTAGCAAGTTACTCGACGAAGTCTACAACTCGACTCAAGAAGCCGTAAAAAATGAATTGAAAAACAAAGTTGTTAATCTGGCAATTGATGGGTGGAGTAATGTCAGGCAGGACTCGATAGTTTGTGTCTGTGTTACCGATGTGTTGACAGACTCATCTCATTTAATTGATACAATAGACACAGGAGCCGAAAGCCATACAGCTGACTACTTGGTTAAAGTTACTACTGCGGCAATAAAACAATGTGAAACTTACAAATGTACGGTGCGAAGTGTAGTGACAGACAACGCAGCAAATATGAGCCGTATGAGACGAGATTTAGCCCAACAGGAAGAACTAGCTTCTCACGAGGATATACTTACATACGGCTGTTCATCACACATATTAAACCTTCTAGCAAAGGATTTGAATGCAGAAGATATTACTGATAAAGTTAAGTCGATAATGCGGTACTTCAAATACACTCACTTTGTATCTGCCAAATATAAAGAAGCTGGTGGAAAAGCACTTGTTATACCACAACAGGTACGGTGGAACACAATGGCTGACTGCTTAAAAGTGTTATTAGAAAATTGGCATATAATGTCAGATATATGCTTAAATCATTCAACTGCTATAGATCTGTCAATTTCATTGAAAGTAAATGACATGGCGCTGAAGCAACAAGTCCAGGCTCTCTACAAAAAACTGGAAAACATCGCAGTTACACTTGACATCTCCCAAAAGACATCCTGCTGTATTGGCGAAGTGACTGAAGCATGGATAGAGCTTAAAAATATGTTTGAGGGAGAGAATGTACGACTGCGTGAGACCGAGTATTCATTGGATGATTTAAGGAAGTTCAAAGCTCGTTATGAAATGGCAATGTCTCCAGCTCATTTTGCAGCAAACTTACTACATCCTAAGTACAGGGGTGAAAAACTCACGAGTGAAGATATTTCTGAGGCTTTATTATTTATAGAAGCTTATTACAAAGAGGCGATGCCCTATGTTGTTAAATACAGGGCAATGACAGATCCCTTTCATAACTTTCTATTTGAAGATCATGTAGTAAATCAGGTCGGACCTCTCGAATGGTGGCAGTCATTAAAAAAACAAATTAATGGTCAAACAATGAACTTAGTGGCTCAGCTTCACACTGCTGTAGCTTCAAGTGCTGGAATTGAAAGACTGTTTTCAACATTTGGATTTATTCATTCTGACGTACGAAATAAACTGGGTGCAGAGAAAGCTGCAAAACTTGTTACAGTTTTTAAATACCTTAAATAAGGAAAAGAAAAAATAATTGTTATCTTGATCTTGTCATATTGTCTTACTCTCCTGACTGACAAACAATTTTGATTTTATAATGCTTATTAAATATAGGTAATTTTGTTTGTTATAATTTTGTTTTTGATTGATTTTAAATTGAAATTTTTAATATTCTATACTATCTAATGCATGTTTCAAAAATACGTGTTATCTTATCCCATTACCCATATAAATCCTGGTACTTGGTAGGTACTTAGATCTTTGTTTGACTGAATAAATAACTTATCAAAAAAATATTACTTTCATTTTATATCATTCATTCGCAATGAAAAGTAGTTTTAAAGCTTGTTTTTTTCTCATCGTTTTATACAATGTTTAAAACTTGTTTTAATCTGTGTTTTTAAACGTGTGATAAAAAACACGGTTTAAAATCAAACTGTTTTAAACATTGTTTTAAACATGTGTTTTAAAACCATTTGTTTTAATCATGCCAACCCTGGACCCAACAGACGTTGTCCGGTCATTTAATTCAAACTTCAAGTTTAATTGAAACGTGCTTAGCAAAGAGTACATAACGCTGGGGCTGAGGTTACATTAAAAAAGTTTATAATAAAGTTAGTCGTTAAGTTTTCTTAAAGTTTCTGCGCAATTTTATTAATTTTTTTATGTAAGTACCTTCTGCTAAGTTTTAGAAAACATTTAAATAAAATTAATGAAATCAGTGAAGCGGTTCTCAAGTTATAGCCGGACCAGAACAAACATGGGTTCATTATTATATTATACAGGGTTATAGGTATATAATCAATAACCTCTTAAAGGTGACTTGGGTAAATCAAGACTAACAACTTTTGTTCTACGACTTTTTCTAATTGCATAAAAAAAAATTCCATATAAAAAAATAAATATGTAAATTTCCGGTTCTAATCTTCTTAGCTCTTTGTAGGCGGTCATAGCACGCACGCACGCACCGGCAGTCACAGATAGACAAGTCAGTACATGTCGCGGCACGCAGCGCTTGTGTGTTTGCTAGACAAAGAAAGAAAGGGGTTGCGGTGGGTGAGTGAGGCGAGCGGGGGCGGGCACTTTTCCTATCCTTGACCTAGTAGTTCACGACAGTTGCAATTTCGCCGCGCGCGCGCCGGTTGTACCTTATTTATTATGTGATTCCTGTGAGGTAAACGCAATCTATTCACGATGGCGGCGTATCGATACACAAACATTGAATACACCGAAATGGTGCGTGTGTATGCTAGGTGTGGTGACAACGTATCTGAAGCTTGCCGTGAGTTCGCGAGACTATTCCCGAATTCGCAGAGACCGAGCCCCAGTACTATGCTGGGTTCAAGAACAATTAAATTTTAGATGTGGACTGTGTGTGGGTTGTGGCGGTGATTATTTTGAACGCTTTGTACGTGATAGTCATCGTCACCCCCGGGACTTGAGTTTGAGAGGTGATCATTTGTAAAAAGGTTTGTGAATTTTGTAAATAGTTAAATTATTGTAAATAGACTGATTCCACTTTTTAAATACGCCTACATTAAAAAATAGTTTGCAACAAAGATGTAATCTTTGGTTTGCAATTAATTTATCTTCAAACATTGTTTACGTTGTTCCGCGCGGTCGGCATACCTACCTACCGAGACGTACGAGTAGGTAAATAAGTACTTGGTACATCTATCTACCTACGGATCGGTAGACATCATAAATGTTCGACCGCGCGCCTCTTTTGATGCGATTACTTGATTACGAATTAAAAATTATGTTAAATTTTTTCATGTAGCCAGTCCTAAGCCTGGATAAGTATGAAGGAATTGTGGATTCAATGTTCAAACATGTACAGATCCTAGAAGTTTTGAAATACTAACTTATGTAGAAGGGAGGCCCAGGGTTGATAATCTTTTTGCTACGCACGCTGTGTAGCACCGTAGCACGTAACTCGGCGCGGGGGGCGGGGCAGGGCGATTGCGTAGCAGTCGTAGCAATCAGCTGACTGCGCACACACCACGCCAGAATCGAATAAATGAAACACTTATTTACCATAGAGCTAACGATTGACAGAAATGACCACGAAAACTAAAAATAAATAAATCTTAAGGTGTATTACGTTTTAGCAAAAGTCATAGAACAAAAGATGTTAGTCTTGATTTACCCAAGTCGCCTTTAAGAGGTTATTGATTATATACCTATAACCCTGTATAGATAGAACATATCGTAGCGGTCGCAGGGAGTCAATGAATGGAGGCGGCTCAGGACCGCTATTTGTGGCGTCGTACGGGGGAGGCCTATGTCCAGCAGTGGACGTGTATGGGCTGATGATGATGATAGATAGAAAAAACCCAAAAGATCAGGGAAAAATATTTGCAGATCGTACAAACATTCGTCCCAGGCCCAATCGAACGCGTCGCCCGCGGCGCCACATCGGTCGTCAAAACCTACCGAGTAAGTACCTATTACTTACTCATGGTTCAATCAAACCTATACCAGCTTCTATATTTCCTGTTAGGTGAGCACTATTCGTGGCATCGTTTGTGGGAGGCCTATGTTCAGCAGTGGACAGGCTGATGATGAAGATGATCTACTACCTACTGTAAAAATCTTTAACTCGATGGACCGACGAGTCTCAGATGATAACTAAACGGCAAAAGATGGCCGTGCTCATAAGAATCGCAACTACAAAAAAGGGTCTTAAGTTACAAATGGGTATCGTGTCCTTTTCATGTCCATCTGGCTAATTTGGATTAACTTGGAGCACTACATCCAGGAGAAGATGAAGTCATGCTGTAAATGATCATGAAAAATGTTACAGCCTATAACAGCAAGGCAAATGCAATAGAAGGTCATGAAAGGCCAGTGTCAGATGATAATTAAACACTGAATAGATAATTGAACACCAAATGTTGGCCCAGCTCGTTAGGGACCGGGGACTATGAAGCGTGTTATGTTTACTTATATTTGGCGTCACGTGTACTTTTCATCTATGTACGTAATACGTATAATCCTTACTAATATTATAAACTAGCTGCTGCCCGCGCCTTCACCCGCTTTTCATCGGGATAAAAAATAGCCTATATGATATTCCAGGTCCCAAACTATACCCATACCACATTTCAGCCTAATCGGTTTAGTAGTTTTTGCGTGAAAGAGTAACAAATATCCATACATCCATCCATACAAACTTTCACATTTATAGTATTAGTAGGATGCGAAAGTTTGTTTGTTTGTCCTTCTTTCACACCCTAACTAAGCAACCAATCGACTTGATTTTTGTTAGCCTAGAGTTAGTTGAAAGGATGGAAAGTAACATAGGCTACTTTTTATCTCGGTAAAACAACAAATTCCCATGGGAGATTTACGGGGAAAAAGACTTTTTATCCCCCTAGAAATGTGTAATTTGAATTTAACGCGGGTGAAACCGCTGGAAACAGCTAGTTATTTATAAAATCTAATAATAAACAAGACAATAAGATTTATGATGCTCCTGAGCCGCCTCCATCCATCGACTCCCTGCGACCGCTACGATGTCGTCGGTCCATCGAGTGGATGGTCTCCCATGTAGGGGGGATTTGCCATCCCCCTCAAAGGGTACCCCTTAGTAATCCCGGCTTAGTCACCCGCGATGAAGCTAAGAGGAACCCATGGGGCCGTGCCAACGCAGACGGCGACACGGCCGGCCCCGAGACGGACCGCTCCTCTGGGTTTTGCGCTCTAAGCCTAGTTGGAGCGGTAGTAGGTTGCGGTGTCGTATGGTAGGCACCCCAACTGAGGCGGGCGGCTGTGCTGTATGGGCGGCATGGCCGCAGAGAGGTGGGAGGCCGCGGCGGGAGAGGAGTGCCGGTATTGAGGTGCGCCGCTCTCCCTGCCTTCCACGGCCTTAGCGGGGTCGCCACCGTTTGATGGCGGACGCGGTGGGGTCACAGGGGAAGAGGAGTGTCGGTATTGCGAGGGCCGCTCTCCCACCAGCGCCCATTTGGCAGGCTAAGGTCCCCGAGGTGGTCGCGGCGCATCATGTGTTTCTGGTGCGTCGCGAAGGGAGGTGCTCCACACCCCCAGTGAGGGGCCCGATATCGTGCAGCGGCGGTGGGTTCGCGGAAGAGAAAACGTTCCCGCGTTCCCACCATAAGTGGCAGAGGCGGAACACCCTGAGGCTTTTAGTGGGTTAAAGTCCCACATAATCGTACTGTCTCCCCGTGGCAGTACGATATGCGTGCGCATTTCCCTCAGGATAATTAAAAAAAAGGGGGGCATTTGCCATAATCACCACGCTTGGCAGGCGGATTGGTGATCGCAGTGTTGGTGTTTAAAAATACTCAGAAGGAAGCTGCTGCCCTTCCTCTGGTAGGTTCCCTTAGTCGTCCCTAACGACATCCACGGGTTGAGTTGGAGGGGTCGATATTCGTACGCCGCGGCCACACGGCCTTAGTATATTGTCCATATAGGCCATAGTAGGATTTATAGTATTGTAAGTAAATACTTTTTTTGTTTGAGGGAGGCCTATGTTCAGCAGTGGATGTATACGGGCTGATGATGATGATGATGAAATACTTTTTTTAGGTACAGAACCGCGATTATAATTTTTTATCATCTATATTTTTTTATATCTAATTGATTACTCTCCCAAAACAAATATAGCTACTACTACCCTACTCTTAACTCAAATTTCAACTCTCCCTCTATCAAACGAATGTATAAAAGCAATAAACAACAATAATACTCTAGGAAAGTATGTCAATAATGATTTTAACGGTTCTTTAATATGCCATAGATTACTGGCAGAGTCCACTGGTGCGATTCTACATGAACCAGATATACTTGGCAAAATATTTCCATCAAGTCTTTGTGTGTATGCGCGTTCTTATGGAGTGTACACACACAGCTCTACCATGTCTGTTGTACACACCAAAGTTGACAACTCCGCCTCCGACACAGCCCGGCGAAGGGTAGAATTCACAAGAAGACAGTGCCTACAGACTTCTTGCGACTTTCCCGCGCAGTACGTCCACAGCAAAGTCGGCGATATGTCCACGGCATGTACGCGACACTCCACGACTTGTCAAAAGTTGCTAATTTCGTGCAGGCGACATTATTTACCAACCCGGCGACACAACACTTGCAATCTTTGGTGTGTCGACTCCTGTACTTACTGAAACAACACACAACAAAAATCCAAAATGTTTTTAATGTGTTGGGTTTGTTTGAAAAATAATTGTCAGCATTATGCATTAATGCGTAAGAAAGATCTAATCGACAAAAAACGCAAATTATGCCGAAAAAACGAAAGATTTTTAATTACCAAACATTTAACCGGAATTTGGACGTGAAGCGCGACATGTCGCCGACCAAGCTGCTAACGTCTAAATGGGTGTGTCGGCAGCGTTGGCACCGTTGGTTGGCGACTCTGGTGTATAGACTCCTTTAGGTAGACATCAATTAACTAAGCAATGTTAGTCGTATCTCGTTTCAACTAAATTTAGATGTAGATCCACAACGTTAATTGTAGTACTTACCTAAGCGGACCCCGTGTTCATGATCCTTAATTTGTGTACATATTATTTATATGTCCCGAGGCGGAATCGAACCCGCAACCTAAAGGAAAGGGTCCCATTGTATTGGTCAGGCTGATACTATGGCCCCACTCCTGACCGCTATCCCACAACCCAATACGGGTACTTTTGGCTGCTGGGTTTCATTTCAATTCATTTCATTTATTTCCACCCCGTAGCTATTGCATATATTATATTTTTCTTTATTTACTAATAAATCACAGCTTTACATAATAAATACCTATATGATAGTACATTGATAACTTAAAATGGAGCCAGAAAATATTTACACCTTATTACCTAGTAAGGTAAATGTAAGGTTTGGGAGAGATAAAGTGCATTAAATACATATATATGTACTTATGATATGACAAATGATAATTATTACTACAGCTAAATAGGTAGGTACAAGATACTCGGGGGGAGGGGTGTGTGTATATATATATACACTTGATGTCGTTATTTTCTGAATTAAAATATGACTCATGTTAAAACAAGAGTTATAATTACAACAGGAAAAAGGAAGCACCATAAGGGTTTGTTTCCCTTATGACTAGTGTCCTCGGGTGAGACCACAAACCAAAAAAAAACCACCTGATGTAAAGTAGGCTCCTGCGGTTTTTTAGCACAAAAAATTTGCCTCGATTGAGCATTTTTTTTACAGCGAGGCGAGGCTTATGTTTTTCGAGTGTTTAAGTACAATGTGGTGGACTGAAATTCTTCATAACCTCCAAGCAATTTTGATAAATGAGTGAATTATTAAAATACTCGTCTTGTCTCCTATTTGGTTCGTTGCTGTTTTGTAAGCCTTCGCCCTTTCATTTGGCGAAAATAAGTGAAAACCGAGGACCTACCGAATTGTTTTGTTTTTAATTATGTAGGTAATTTGTTTATTTGTAAGCAATCTCAATCCTACTCGTAACTGATATTATAAATGCGAAAGTGTGTTTGTGTGTTTGTCCTCCCTTCACGCCCTAACTAAGCAACCAAACGACTTGATTTTTGGCATAGAGTAAGTTGAAAGGATGGAGTAACATAGGTTACTTTTTATCCTGGTAAAATATCAAATTCCCATGGGAGAACCCATGGAAAAAAATTACTTTTTATCCCCCTAGAAATGTGAAATACGAATTTAACGCGGGTGAAACCGCGGGGAACAGCTAGTTGACTATAATAACCATTACAACGTAGTAACGTAGTCGAAGTAATATTACTAATCTGTGAAGTAGTTGGGTCACAATCTTAAACTTAACGATCACTAAATTGTAGTAAAATGCCAAATAATCACATTGCATTGCTGTGTCAGCTGACGTTACAAACTAGGTTACGAAACTGCCCTAGTTAAGAACAAAGACTTCCTGTTTGATTACCTACTTATTTAATCAAACCTCTAACGTGAGTCGTTTTAAAATCGCGGTGCTATTACTACTGTAGTTTCTTAGAGGACGTCTTGAGCTCAGATGTCTGTTTTTTTACTGTTACTAACAAAAAATGACATAGCTGATATTAAGTAGTGTGGTAAAGCTTCCTTCCATGCTTAAAGAATAATTTGATTCATTATGATTGTAATCGGGTTAACTACGAACCTAGTATGCCAACGTTTCATCTCATAACGAGGGACTTTATCAGGGGACACGCACTCACGTGGTGTTCTTCCAACACAAACTAGGTTCGTAGTTAATCCGCTTACATTCATAATGAACTCGTCAAACTACAAAAGTTTTTGCGAGACTCTTGGATACGAATTAAATAAGTAAAACAGGGAAATAAAGTGATCAATTTGATTTTTTGTTCAATCTTTTTAAGGTACAACTTTGATTAAGGATCTTAAATTTAAACTTTTTTTAATTTTACCGGATAAATACTAATCCCTCGGGAATAAAGCTATAGGAACACCTCGGGATCGTTTCAATGCAATAGCGTAAGAATTTTCAAAATCAGTCCCGAAAATAAAACCCCCGGGTATCGACCGAGGGTCTCCTGGTCTTTTAAAAAACTCTGAGCGTCTAGTCGATGCGACGTGTGCCCCGAGAGCTGGTATCTGACGCAGCGCATCAGCATTGCCATACAGCGGGGCAATGCAGCCAGCGTCTTGGGGACACTTCCGACTGGTATTGATATGGACTATAGTTGAGCTACCTGTGGATTGTTTGTCACAGTCTGAAGTAGGCTCAATTGTAAATACTAGTTCTTATTTGTTTCTATTATTTCTTGTAATTTTCTTTGATAATAAATGGAATTACAGAGGGTGTCTCATAAATAATGTCGGTTTCCAATGTTCACTTTGTATATTAAATAATCATACAAAAAGAAAACCTTAATATTCGAAGTATAGGCCATCGTATTCTATGGTTTTAACCCAACGTTCAGCAAGCCCTTTGAGACCTTGCTGAAACTATTCTTTGGGTTTAGATGCAAAAAATTGTCGCACTGCATTTTCAACATCTTCTTTGGATTCAAATTTTTTCCCTCGCAAGAATTTTGCCATGGATCTGAATAAATAGTGTGACGGTGCAAGGTCTGGACTAAATGCTGAATGTGGTAGGAGTTCAATACCACCAAGTTCTTCGATCTTATTCCGCGTAACTTTCGCAGTATGTGGCGAACGCGGGTTCTCCTCGGCGTGTCCTCGGAAAGCGGGTTCTCTTACAACAAGACAATGCCAAACATTGTCTTGTTGTAAGAGAACCCGCTTTCGGATAACTAAACCTGGATATTTCTCCGAAAAAACCTCATACATTCGCATCAGCTGTCCACTATAGACCTCGGCGTTGATAGCTCGACCATCTGGAATGATTTGGAAGTACACTAAGCCCTCATAATTCCACCACACAACAGATATACACAACAATACTTTTCCCTCGAATCAACCTCTCTTTGGTAATTGTCCTTTGATTTTCCATCTTCGGGTTGTTTAGATAAATCCATTTTTCATCGCAAGTAACAATACGTCTAATAAAACGATCATCTTTCGGCAGGGTAAGGAGCTGTTAACACACCTCTACTCGAAATTTCGCTTGAATCTCGGTTAACTCGTTTGGCACTATTCGACAACTTTTATAGATCTACCTAATGGTTTTAAATGGCGATGTATGGTACCTTTGGAAGGTCCAAGGGAGTCCGATAATTGGCAAGTGCTGGTATTAGGTTGATTTTCTACTGCTTCCCTTGTATCCTCAATATCCCACGCAGGTGGACGACCTGAGCGCAAACGATCTTCAAGCGTCAAATCTCCACTATTAAAACGATTAAACCAACGCTGTGCCGTTCGCTCATTAACTGTATCTTCCCCTTGAATTTGACATATTTTCCTTGCTGCCGCGGCTGCTGTTTCCAATAATGTCTTAACAATACACGGATTTCATATTTATCGCACTCCATACTGTTTTTTATAAAAACGAACTGCGTCGCAAATAAACAAAGAAAGGATGATTAAAATAAAGTAAAGCAATTGTACTCTTCACAGAATTAGAGACTAGTTTGAACAAGTAACGATATGTTTAAATTGAGGCGTAGGAATTTTCACATCTGAAAACCGACATTACTTAAGTTATGAATGAGACACCCTCTGTAGAACCTTCTCTTATTTCGAAGTAAAAATAGATCATTGTGGACACCCATGATAGGGCTGGTCCACCAGTTCAACGCAGCTCAGCAAGCTATGGACGTCATATGATTGGAGTTTCTCTGAAGGATCGGATTCGTAACGAATACATCCGACAGAGAACCAAAGCTATCGACATAGCTCAAAGAATTAGCGAGCTGAAGTGGCAGTGAGCCGGCCATAACTCGCGATGAACCGACAAACGCTGAAGTAAACGTGTCCTTGAGTGGAGACCGCGACTCGGCAAACGTAGTTTTGCGAAAAACTGCATGCAGATGCTGGATGCGGCAAGCTGAAGTGAAGACGCTAGGGCGCTCATTAGGGGAGGCCTATGTCCAGCAGTGGACGTTTGTGGCCTGATATGATGCTTCGAGTTGACGAAGTAATAATCACATGACAAAACGCAATTTGGCGAAAGATTGCATGCAATTTTCCTAAAGACTATACACTGAATAGATAAGGATTATTCGCTATCTAATCCGCCAGTTAGCCTAGCTCATTCCTTCTACGATAGCGATAACTAATCATGTGCTATGGCTTTGTTTACTTCTGGTAATGTCACGCGTTATTAGTCGATACCGAATTTTGAGGTTTTATTACCCGCGCCGGGTTATGATTGTCGAATGGTTCCCGTTATTAACTTTAGTGTTGTAAATAACCATGATAGTTTGAAAAGTTTTGTCGAATAGCTGGCGGACACCTATCTTTATTATGTCGGACACAGAAATATATATTTCAGTGAAATCGAAGCATCAAAACGGCAGAAGCTATTTTGATAAATGTTGAACAGGACTACAGAAATCTAAATAATCAGGACAGGATAAACTTCACGCAGAGTCGCAGATCCAGCAAAAATGAGATTTCAAAATACTCGTCTGAACTCTGGACTTCTTAATTGTTCTTAGCTAAATTTTGTAGGCATTTGGTCCTCATTTTGCGAAAAAAGATGAAAAAGCGCGGACCGATTTGAGAGATTTTCTATAGGTAGATGGCAAATATTTACTCGTTAATATGAATTTTCAGCATACCTGTTTTACTGAGCCATCATTTTCGGGTAGAATATGATTATTCCATTATTTCAAATACGGAAGGCATTGCTCAGAAGTGAGTAAACTGAATAATAACGATGATGATGAATCTATTTGCACTTTTGAGCTGAAACTCCGGTATTGTGGGTTCAATTCCCAACGCGAAGAAAAATACGAACTACACGCTGAATCATAGATCCTACAAAAATTGTCCAAAAATCAATAAATTAGATCATGTTTTGCTATCTCAGGGGCAAGATGGCGCTGACCGCTGTTATTTATTAATTTAGTTATTTACCTATAATACACAGACCTAAATTTACTACAACGGGAAGCTGTTTTATTTGACATTGCTCTTGAAAAGTAAGTCTTATCAGAGTGATATAAATCAGGTGATAAGGTGATCCACTGATACAATATTGCGTAACTATGAGGTAGGTATAACGATATAGTCAATTTGATTTGGGGATTCTTAATAAGAATAATAGATTTATAATACCTGGGTAGAGATGACCTCAATCGCACAATGGGCAAAGGTCCGCCTGGCGTGTAAGGTTATGGGTTCGACTCCCGTTGCACGAAAAATATTCTAAATGACCAAATGCTGAGAATAAGTATTTGTTTAAAAATAATTTAGGTAGTTTAACAGGCACCTGACTGATATACCCTTAAGGCAAACTCAGCATATCTAGATGTGTATAAAGTTGTAACGTTTACCTTATTTAAAAATAAATAAGTTTTGTAGTATCTGGACTTAACCTGACCAATCTACTTCTCTGCTTATTTAGAACATCAGCTGTTAGGGTACTCACAACATCAGCTGTTAGGGCACTCACAACATCAACTGATAGGGCACTTACAACATCAACTGATAGAGTATTTACAACATCAGCTGTTAGGGTACTTACAACATCAGCTGTTAGTGTACTTACAACATCAGCTATTAGAGTACTTACAAAAGTACAACATCAGCTGTTAAGGTACTCACATCAGCTGTTAGGGTACTTACAACATCAGCTGTTAGGGTACTTACAACATATGCTTTTATGGTACTCTCAGTTGTGCATAAGCCTCCTTCCATTAATGCCACTTTATTCTTATTTAAATAAATACAGCAAACAAATAAATACTTGTTTTGAGAAAAATAACTAGACATTTGCTTTTGCATGATAACTGGTAGGTACTTAGAGACATGAATGATGTTTGATTACCCTACTTATGGCTTGCTCACTGATGTATTTGATAAACATGCCTTGACTATAAACATAATAGATGGATTAGTTGGGACAAACATCTGTAATACTGTAACATTAAAAAATTTATTGCATTCCATGTGAATGTAAGCGGGTTTACAATGAACCTACTTTGTTGGTACACAAAGAAAAAAGTAGGAGAGGAATAATAGTTGGTGTTCTATCAAGAGCACCAACTTTTATTACAGGGAAGTTACAGATTTCAGTATAGAAAGTACAGTAAGAACTAAATACCTGGTCTGTATGATTTGCAGGTATTTGATCTGGGTCTAGTATAATTTTGACATTAGACATTTTATTTACCTGCCTATTAAAAACTTAATAAAAGCTCACATCTCATAATGCGTGTCTATGATTCATGTGGGGCCCATAACATATGTAAGTTCTGCTTACTTTGGGGCTTGGGGCCAAATGATATTGTGTGCAGTGCCCAGCATTATTAATTTATCCTGACTTTCTTTTCTTCGGTCGAAAATAGAATGAGTGGCACATTATATGACATGGTTAAGTGCTTTGTATAACTTTTTGAAGGCGTTGGGCTGGTTAGGGCCTTTTTAGGCAGAGGGACAGTGTAAAATACATCCCTCATGCGAGATGTCAGTGCAGATCCCAGGTCCCCTACTTAGAATTGGCATTTGTATGATGTTTATAGATAAAATAAATTACTTCAATGATTTAATGATTGGAAGAAGCTTATACCCAAAATTGTATAGATTGATGTTCATAAAGGTAGGTTCAGACTGATGATGGTCATCGTGATGATTCCTTACTTCTAGCACCAATATTAATGTTAAATATTCTGAATAAGTACATACATAATTTTCTTACTTAATTCTATCATTTATTTACATCATATTATAGTGCCTGTGATCATAATGTGTCGTACAAGAATCTTGTTATTAAAATAATAAATAGAGAAGATACTGTTATGTTAATATTATAATAAAATCAGTATCATTATTGCCAGAATAAAAAAATAGTTAGTATTACTTATCTATTTTATTTATAGTAAGTTTTAAAAGTTAGTCTGAATGACCATGGCATGTAATAAACAAGATCTGGAAGTAAATAAAAGATATTTGTATTACCTGTAAGTCGAATGTATGAAATAAGGTTTCTTGTGTTCAAAACTGGAGCTAATTATTTATAATTATATGTACCAGCCTGGTGTTTCAGCAAATATCTCAGCACATTATAATGGTAAAGAACCTAATAAACATAGATTTATGCACTTTTATAACTAAATATCTACTAAAAATCTTTTTGCCTGTGTATGTCATACGATTAAATAAAATAAATAAAAATTAGGACAGATATTTTCTTCAAATACCTAATTGCACGTGCAGAAAGTTTAGAAAAAGTGCAATGACATGTCCACTGTAAAACTAATAAGACCTGTGTCCACGATTTCACTAGAAAGATTTCTTACACCCAGAACGAGATAAAACTGCAATCATGACGTTAGTTTTGATTTATAGTGTAGGTATATTATCGGGCTATTTGTACTTGGTACCGTTTCGCACAACTCGACAATCCAAGAAAGTTTCGCAAAGTATTTTCTAAGAACTAGAAAGTAGGTACAGTAGACTTACCAATGTATTCTGGTACCCCAACCCAGTCTCATCGTCTGAAGTCTCCTCCTTCCCAGCGATCTCCTTCATTGTTCACGAGTTTATTCAACAAAAGTTTACAAAAACAAAACGACGGGAGGTTCGCGAAAGAACTCCGTAACTTTTTTCACGATTCAATATGGCTATTCATAGTGTCCGGCCGCGATCAGACATCTCCCCGCTGCTCGTTTATCAACCTCACGAATAATATGATAATTTTGTAATTGAATAAATGCGATTTCATGCAATTTGCTCGCCGGCACGGATCAAATCTACACGCACAACACACGTTCATGCAGGAAGTCATCCGATGACCGACTGACTGCTGGCTGACAATGTCAGCCAGCAGTCAGTCGAAAAGAATGAATGTCAGCCTGACATTCATTCTTTTTTTTGATTGCCACAATCGCAATCGCAAAATTTGACAGATGACAAGTCTATGCTAATAAAAGATAGAGCGGGAAACGCGCGGAGTGGTGGAATGGAACCTTGAACTTGTGCGCGTAATTTGAATAATTTTATTATTAAGTACAGTCGAATCGAATACAAGGACGAGGGCAAGAAAAAGTTCACACTGGTTTGCTAAGTTGAAACTGCAATTATCTACGATGTTATAAATCTTCTTGATCCTTCTTTAAAGACCCCCCGAAAAAATAAAGCTTGCTCGGTCCTTCTATGCTTACGTAACGCTAATGACATAAAAAAGCTTTAAATAAGCTAGGTAGTAACTTAACGTTAGTAAGGTTCACTGTATATGTCGAGGAGGTGAATCTAAACTACGTACATTTCTCAGACTAACTCAACACCTGCAATATTTTCCAACTCCCTATGCCACTGTATTCTATGGTGGTCTACGTAAGCATTTAGATTCGTAAAATATAAAGTACCTAGGCAGTACCTAGGTACCTACTTACCTTCTTGATTAAATAGTATATCATCACATCACTCACCTTCAGAAAGAATAAATACATAACTATTCTAGTAGTAAGTAGGCATTACCATTGCTATTTTAAAATTTTAAATAGTTAGACATAGTTATACCTATCTAACAATTGAACCGTGTCAAATTATTCCGTTGAGTGTTTGCAACAAAAACAATATTATAGGCAAAGTATTTTTATTAGAGTTACCTACTCGCTCCTAACTTAAGAACTTTGCAAAAAATACCTAGTTACGTAATGATTACCTACTGATTATAATTTGATTATTAATCACGTTCAACTATTCAAAAAGTTGTTAAACTATGTTAGCAATTAACATTTGTGCCCATTAGTGAAGATTTATTAGATCTCCAACATTATTATCTGAGGGGCAAAATTGATAACTATCTATGATTTAAATCTTTTATTGTTTTATACAGGGTTTTGATAATACATATGTAACTCTTATGAATTAAGTCATAAATTACTAAACAGAAATTTATACTTATCTGGTACCTAAGTAAAATATGTTTACTTTTATAAATTTAAGCTTGGTTGGTATACATATAGATATAGTAGAATAAAATAAAAATAAAAACAATTGGAACAAAATAATTTATTTAAATCCATTCTTAGGAAGATAAACATGCGAGCAAATCCGCCTGCACTTGCTAAACTTACATTTAATCATTAACTAAATCGCGATATAGACAGGATTCATAATATTTTTTTTACGTGTGAGCAGAATATTTCAGTGCAATGGCAAAAGAAGTTGATTTGTGTAACACTTGTCCCGGTAACTTAAAGCGTATTTGTAGTAATCACTTCTTTATTTCATAACTTCAGAAATACTTTGTGTGTCCACAACGTATTCTCTTCAATACTCTTTTACACTTTGTGAAAACTTTTAATTGGCCTTCCTTATGTATATTTATATTTTATTATCTCTTTCATATGTAGCCGTAAGTTTTCCTAAGATTAATAAATAAATAATGAATTTATATCGTATCTCTATGAAATAAAGTATAGGATTCAAATAATCAGATGTATTGTGCAAACTGTAGCCAATAGGTGGCGTTGAGTACAGAGAAAAGGAGCGGGAAAAAGACGCGGGAAAAACGGTCGATGTTCAGCGCGCGGATCTTGTCCCGGGCTGTTTCTTCAGGATTCTAGAAATAAGAAAAAGATACATGTAGTATGTATATAGTAGCCTCTATACTAGTAATGCCTCTATACAGCAGCTTTCATGACATTTTTTGACATGTAATATATTTAATTTGTTAAATTTCTGACCATTTTCTGACATAATTTTATTAATTATTGTAATTTTATAAACAGGTACAGCCCTCTTATTTTTAATTTTAGTATAGGTACTTAATATTTGACTGTCTGTCTGTTTTTTTTTTCTACATACAATCCCTTATGGTGCTTCCTTTTTTGATTACAAATTTTGTAATAATAGTGTAATAGGATAAGAGTCATATTTTAGAAACTAACGACATCAAGTGTATACTAAGAAATACATATGGTGGAATAAATGAATTGAATTGAATTGAAGTAGGTTTTTTCCTAGTATTAAGAAATCCCCCGTCAATAAATAGAGCCTGACTGCATTTTATTAGCAAGTAACTGAAAAGCAAAAAAAAACAAGCTTACGTACAGGGACGAGGTTCGAAACCGATAATTTTTTAAAAATATGGAGCTTGCGGGGCCAAGTTTATAATTAATGCCCCCACATCACATTAGTCATTCATAACCAAGAGTGGTTAAGTGATTAAATTTTAATCTATTTTATTTTTCAGATGTTACCTTTTGCTTTCTTCCGTCCCCCAGCACAATGTTGACCAAGCAATACTCCATAAGGGCCATAAAGACGAATCTGAAAAAAAAAAGAAAATAGATTTCACCTATCGATCATTATTTATAGAACATTTCATCTTTTCTAGGCTTTTTTAATAAAATGTATGTTATCGAACAAAAGTAGGTACCAAAATGTTACCAAATAAAGTGGGGTGATCTGGATTGTACCCGGATTGTATGGCACCCCTTCTAGGTCTTTTTTTTAGTTCTATTTAATGTTTTTTTTTCGATTTTGTTCCGTTGTTTCGATGGTGGTTGGACCTGGAACCTGGAAGTTCTATTCTAAGACACCCTTCATAATATCCCTAATTTATTTGAGCATCTGGTCAAAGCGACGCGTGACCCAGCTAGTGGTCGGTCGCAAGTCGCAGCGCATCAGCCGTATATGCCACATGCCATACTGCGGGGAAATGCAACCAGCGTTTTGGGGACGCGTCCAAAGTTTCGATTGGTGACATGGATCAGTTAAACTACCTCTAGATTGTTTACAACAGTCTGCAGTTAACTCACTTGTAGTTAGAAACACTTTACTTGTTCATACATATTTGTTCAATTGTTATTTCCTTAGTTAAAAATTAGTCACTTACACAGTACAAACAGACATGAAGGCATCCACCGCCTTCAGGTAAGAAACTGGCGGAAGCTGCGCCTGCGACTTGGCATGCTGTGTTGACAGCGTCAACAGTGACGTTACGCCGAGCGTCACGCGCGCTGGTGCCGCGTCAGGCTTGATCCAGAAGGATACCCACTGGAAAGAGCGAAATTATATAAACAGGGGCATAAGGGGTCTTAAAAACGGAGACCGCCGCCAGTGGTTTACAGCCTTGGCCAAAAGTATAATGCACCTTAAAATTTAATGAGTTCGTGTTTAAGGTGAAAAATAAAACTCATTTGTTTTTCAAATTACTGTATTAACATAAAATTTTATAAATCACTAATATTTAGTTGGCCCACCCTTTGCATTGATCACAGCACCAATTCTTTGGGGCATGCTGCTGACAAGCTTTTTACATTCGGCTGCACTAATGGCGTCCCACTCTTGAAATAAAGCATTTTTTAGCGTTTGGATGTAATGCTATGCTCTCTGACTTTGCGCTTCATAATACCCCAAAGATGCTCGATAGGGTTCAGATCTGGGGACTGCGCCGGCCAATCTAACAAGACAATACTGTTGTTTCGAATTCGAATTTCACATTTCTAGGGGGAATTTCTTTATTCCCTTAAATCTCCCATGAGAATTTGATGTTTTGCCAGGAAAAAAAATAGTATGTTACGCTCCATCCTTTGAACTATTTTTATGCTAAAAATCAAGTCGATTGCTTAGTTAGGGCGTGAACAAAAGACAAACAAACAAACACATTTTCGCATTCATAATAATTAGGATTGAAACATACCTACATAGAAAACACTCGAAACAATTAACGTATCAGCAGATCGTAAAAATATTTTTACCAAGGCGGCAATCGAACCCCCAACCTCCTACTAATTTATAAGAATCATCATGAATAAACTAGATTGATAATGAATCACCATGAAAATCATTATTGATGATGTTGCAGCATCCATTGTTACGGCCTCACTAGGTACGGAGCTTGTGGGGTTTATTTGGCCTCATTTTTAACCAGCCTCTCTTACATAGCAACTGGTGGTGTGCTGATGGACCAGAATCTCAGCGTGGGTAATATATGAAGGTAAATAGCTAATAGGCCGTGTTTGGGCTCTTTTGATTGGTTTTAGTGGCTTTTGGGTCTGAATTGCTAAGGATCTAATGGTGCACCAGAACTACAACGCACGGAACTCTGCGAAGGCACATAGCTAGTTTGTTAGACTGTGTTTGGGCTCTTGTTAGTAATGCGCAACATCATGATGATGATGATGATGAGAGAGAAACTGTAGGTAATTTATAATTATAACTCATAATTTCACCGTCTTATAGTAATTAGGGCACACGATTAGCGTAGTCTCTGCGGATTAATTGATAAAGAACCTTGTTTATTGAGGTTCAGCTGGTTATCCTTGGTTTATACGTTCGTTTTGAGGTCTTGATACATACCTATGTATTTGCAGTTTGTCCTCACTATATCTGTTTATTTACATGACCTCAAGGCCTTAATTCCACTGAAGGTGGATTTATAAAATCAGACATTGAGCGTGCCATCAGACACGTGCCGTGGCAGACAACAAAATATTCTTCCATACAGTGTGTATGAACGTATTCATATCTATCGTAACGTAAGACAGCCGGGCAGACGCCGCCGCCGCCGCCGCCGCCGCCGCCGTCGTCAGATGCCGTCAGACACGGACCCTACCCGGCCAGCATTCGCGCATAGAATATTTCAGTGTTGCCGGCAGTCAAACGCAAAAATGTTCGATCCGAACGCAAATATGGTCCGAAATATGACAAAAAGGTCCGTATTTGCATTCTGTACAAAAAATTACATGGCGTCGTCGTGGCGTAGCGGGTATAGTAAAATGTATTCAAAAATAAGAAAAATAAGCGAAGTTTATTGAAGTTTCATAGATCAATCTAGATAAATCAGTAAAATTCATAAGAGAAGACTTATTATTATTAAATCTTATTAATATTAAGTCTTCTGGATGTCGAAGCCACACTGAAGGTAAAGTGTACGGATTACAGTGCAGTTCAGTCAAAGAAAATGAATGTTTGCATCGGCAAATCTAATGCGTACTACAATGGACGCCGGACGGTGTCTGTCGTTGTCTGACGCGGCACGCTCCTGTTAGGTACGTTAGATGTGAATAAACGGTGTCGGTCGGTGTCTGCCACGGCACGTGTCTGATACGCTCCATGTCGGTATATATAAAAGGGCCTCATAAAAAAAGATGCTAAGTATCGACTGAGAATGACACATTTTGGCATTTTACCTTTACTTTTGAAAGAAACTACAGATGATGCGTATCAAAAGTGTCAAGGTTATATATTCTACCTTAAATTAAATATGCTCTGATAAAGGGTCTTTAGCCACACCATTCACAGTTTTTAATTTTGAAAAATCACCTCTGGAAACATGGACAGTTAAGTTTACAGAATTTATTTAAAACAAATCTCAGTCAAATTAATCTGTGGTCAAAGTCACCCAAAGTTCATTAATTTTTATAAAAAAAGTATTTGACATAGATATTCGTTGATCGATTAATGCTGTAAACCGCATAGGGATTTTTTTTTTGGTCATTTTGAACACTGTGCGCCGTTTAGTTTCTTTCATAAATGGACTATTCCTACGACGACACTATTATCATAGTAAAACAATTGATCACCAGAATTCGGCCCCAGTGGCCAGGGATCTGCAGAAGCCCCCCTTCGGTGGTTATCCCACAGAATTAGTTGCCTCTTACGACACCCGCAGGAAGAATTGGAGTAATGCAAATTCTAAGCGGGCAGGCACCACAAGGCCGGCCACAGTTCCTTATATTATAATATTCTCTCAAGCTCTTTATAAAATTTATGTATATGTTAAACTTACAGACATGATGACGATTAAACAGGTCGGAATGTAGGTGTTGAAGAGGTGGTATCCGAGACGCCGCTTCAGCTTGAAGATCACCTCCAGGCAGGTGAAGTTGCCTGAAAGTTATAAACATAAGTTTTTTTTATCTATCTATGCAAATAGACGACAGAGCCGACATATTTGCTCCCCTTGGTGTTAGACCCTAGGTCCGTAGGGTACCGCCGAGGCTAACCGGGTTTTCAAAAAAATATCGGAGTGTCGAAGCGACGCGTGACCCGAGAGCTGGTGAGTATCTGGCGCAGCACCAGATACTCACCAGCTCTGCATTGTCATTAGCATACAGCGGGGCAATGCAGCCAGCGTCTTGGAGACGCTTCCGACTGGTATTGATATGGACCAGGGTTGTTGCAGATGCCGTTTTTTGACACATCAGCGGATGCTGATGCTGATGCTGATTTTGGCCAAGTGCGTGTCAGACTGCCAAACCGAGTATTCTGCACTTATTGAATATGGATGATTCTACCAATCGAAATCGAGTCTTGAAAAGCTATTAAATTTTTAGCCAACTATCAACGGAGGAGGGTTATGAGTTTGGCACCCTGTGTATTTATGTTTGTATGTAGCTGATTTGTATGTTTCCACCTAGCGCTGAAACTACTTGTCCGATTTCAACAAATGAGGTATCAATTGATTTTTCTCAATGCCCCAAATTGCAATTTTCAGTGCCGCTGTAACAAGATTTCTTAAAATAAATAATAAAATTTAAGGGCTCTACAAAAGACATGTTTTTGGCCATTTTTTGCTCGACGTTAACATTTGCTGTATCTGTTGAACCGTTTTACGGTAGACAGTTGAAATTTGCACAGAATATGTATAGCCAAATTAAAAATTAAACAAAAAAGCGGAAAAGTTCACACTAAGTTGAATTTTGATCACGAAACTTAAGCAACGTCAGGTGGATCCCATCCAAGTACTGACGCGTTAAGGCTTTTTGCTTTTTTGATGCATCACAAATTATTTTTAAAGAACAGACTGTGGATTTTGTAAAAGGCGACTAAAGAAACCTATTTGAGGAAGGGAAGCCGCTTTCTTCGGTGTGTAAAATAAATTAAGAACATAATATTTCCTTGGTTTCTCTTTTTTTATTTAGTGAAAGTGGAAAACGTAGTATAATTTTTAAATTCTGTACGATGTTACGTAACCCTTTGGATCCGAGTCTACTCATACTTGGCCGGTTTTATTTCATTACATTGAATAACAAATTATAAAAAATTTCGGATGGTTTCCTTTTATGCTGAGAGACTTTGTTCTTGTTAAACTTCATAATTTGTAGTAAATGGGAAAACCTTAGGTTTTGTTTTCCTTTTTCAGGTTTCCATAAACGATCATAAATTGACTACTAACCAAACACTGACCACTTTATTGCGTGAAAAATGTTATAATACAGGGTTCAGGCTTATAGTTCGTTCCACTCCACTAATTTACTGAATAATTCGGCTTGCAAAATAGATACATAAACTATACTTATTTTTCATATTATTTTTAGTATTTGTTATTGCGTTTACGCAGAACTTAAAAGTTAACGATGAGCAAGAAATTTCAGGTTTTATAGCGGCAGTTGCCCAAAATAACAAAAAAGGTAAGGCAATGGAAAGCGGAGCGAACGATACATTTTTAGAGACATTTGTATTCAGCAAAAGAACAAAGAACCAAAAAAATAATGCAGCGAGCTGAGCGATCAAGGGATTATTCAAAAATTGTAGGTATTAGACGTCTGGGACCTTATGTT
Organism: Eupithecia insigniata; assembly: GCA_947859395.1. Lineage (NCBI taxonomy): Eukaryota > Metazoa > Arthropoda > Insecta > Lepidoptera > Geometridae > Eupithecia > Eupithecia insigniata. The sequence continues at coordinate 827,780 of OX402018.1, read as the reverse complement.
TTATTTAATTTAATTTTATTGAGGAAGCCTCTCTTTTTATTCCCTGAATCAAGTTATCTAATAGACTTTAGAATGTAATTTAATTTAAATCTCAGTATTGCTTACAAATAAAGCCCTCAAGATCTCCCTCTTCTGAATACGAAAATCTAGTGGTCTTGGCAACTTCCGACGTCATCAAATTGAAATTATAAATAAATATATATCTTACTAGCTCGCGGTTCCACCTCCGTTAAATTCGAATTTCACATTTCTAGAGGAATTAAAAGGTCTTTTTCCCGTTAGTTTTTCGAGAATTGAGACCCTCCTCATTTTGAGAAGTGGGATAAAAGTATTATAACCTATTCCAGGACATTTTTACCTGTGTCCCAAATTTGAAGCAATTCCACAATATTCCTGATATTCCTGTATTCGAAAATTCCCATTAATCTCACATAGGAATTTGATGTTTTACCGAGACAAAGAGCCTATGTTACTCTCTATTATTTATTAATTAACTAACTCTATGCCAAAAATCAAGTCGATTGGTTGCTTAGTTAGAGCGTGAAGGAAGGACAAACAAACAATTAAACACACTTTCGCATACCGTGGGGAACAGCTAATATTAAAATAATCATTTTTGATGTAGGGGAAAAATGTAACAAAAGGTAGCGATCACGGTATAAGAAAAGAAGGTATGCTCTTCCGAGACACGATGGTCACGTGGGTGTCTCTTGCTTACGTCATCATTGCCATCGGCGAATGAGAAGACGAATCTGTTTCCTCGTGATACCAGCAGCATAAAATCGTAACTCCCCGAACTCCTTGTATTACCTGTATACATAAATCTGATAAAACTATGTGGTTTTGTATTTACCAATAATTTATCACATTGACTCGTGTTTAACTAACACTGTTTTGCCTGATCTGACAAATATAGTTAAAAATTAGAATTTTTTATTGATGTTTGAATTGACCCTTATCACATTTGTTTCCCAACTTCTACGTTTTGTTGAAACAAAGTGGCAACTGGACAGTGACGTAAGCAAGAGACACTCCCGGAGGATCAGACCTTGTTATCTTAGATCATCGTAGCGATAAATACCCGATAAATAATCTTTTATAAAATTGCTGAACTAAAATACTTCGCACCCCACTACTAACACAAGATACGTTCCTAAAATAATAAATACGAATACAAACGAGTAAAGAAACCTGTAGGTATTTCTCCTAACACGCAATGTGTTATATTATAAGTGTAAGGAAAACATGACAACACTTCCTCAGATCATGTCGCGACTCGAACATCAGCATCGATCAATGCGGATGCTGATGCTGATCTTCAAAATGATTCTGATGATCAGCGGATGCTGATGCTGATATTCGCAACAACCCTGATATGGACCAGTTCAGTTACCTGTAGATTGTTTGCAACAGTCTGCAGTTAGCTCAATTGTTACTTCAATTGTAAATACTAGTTTAATTTGTTTCTATTATTTTATTCGTATTTTCTTTGTCAATAAAGATGACAAAGAAAATATAATGGTTCTGTGTGGATTATCCAGCATTATTTATTTTATATTTTCAGTAAGCCGTGTTGTCTTGTCTTCCTCGGAAACGTGCCATAAATAATGCATGTGCGTGCATATCCATGTTGAATTAAGGCAAGGTAAAACTTCATCATCTTCAACGAAAGATGGTCTACGTAGAGTTCATTATTCGGCACAAAAAAATTATATACCGACTTAAACTTCGGTGAGTCGGGTCGTAGTAACATGACGAAATACAGAAGGAACGTTTAGGAAAAGTTTGTAGGATTATCCAGAAGTATCCTCACCGGTAGAATAGACCTGGGTACAGTCCGCGGTGGTGTTCTGGACCAGCTCTAACTGAGGCAGCTCGATGTGCTCGTCTACCACCAGAGGCACGTCAGGGTCCCATTGGAAGATAAGGTCGTCTGTGGTGTGGGACACTGGAATCGAACAAGTACTTCATTAATTATAAACTACAATTTGGTCATTTACTCGTTTTTTTACTTATTTCGTAAAATTTGGGGGCCTTCAGAATCAGAATCAATAAATTTATTTCTTTAGGCTTACATAAAATATACATAAAAACTAAAACCCGACTACATAAAAGTCTTAAACAAGCGTTCACCTATTGTCCATAGCATTTTCTTTTGATACTTAGGTAGTCGGAGGCCTTTGTTACTAATTGTACCCTAGGTATATGGGGTGGGTGCCTCCGACTACCTAAGTATCAAAAGAAAATGCTATGGACAATAGGTGAACGCTTTTTTAAGACTTTTATGTAGTCGGGTTTTAGTTTTTATCTATATTTTTTTTACACCTTTTTGCTAATAGTTTGAGAATCGTTAACCTCACAAAAATTTGAGAAATGGTTTTGAAAAGTACAAACAAAGACCTTTGCAACGATACCACACACGAGCATATTTACTAACATTGAAATTTTCGACCCTTTCTTTGACCCCCCGCTATCTCGTTAGACCCCCATTTTTATCTGACGTCACATAGCCTATAACCATCGGGCTATTAAGACGAATCATATGACACCTCATTTGTTGAAATCGGACCAGTAGTTTCAGCGCTACCAGGGAACATAAAAATCGGCTACATACATACATCCATACATAGGGTGTCAAAATCATAACTCTCTCGTAGTCGGGTAAAAATATGCACTTATACAAGTCAAATTTTATACTATAAACATAGTTATTATTATCAAATAAGAAATAAGGTGTTATTGATATTCGCATCACTTCAATTTTTTGTCCACTAGTGGAAGAAGATCCTTCAAGATGTAACTAAGAACCATATCATCCAAACGTCAGTTCATCATTTATGAAAATAGCTTCAGTCTTTTGGATGCTTCGAAGAGATCAGTGCATAGAAATACTAGAAAAATAAAACCCACCCTCGCCCTGCCGATCTAAACATTGCAACTTGTGCCCGACAATTCGCATGCGGGTTTACGGATTGAAAAAAAATCTACAATATAAACAAAATTGTAATGAACACTGCACCTGCACAAAGTGAATGTTATACCAAATAATTCATAGTCGTTTAATGCTGTGGCTTAACTACAAATAATAAGTGATCTAACAAGTTTTTTAATTGTCTATAAATATATTTCTATTTATCAAAAAACTGTGAAAGGTGTTTGTTTAGCCTGTTTAGTTATCAAATTCCTTAGTTTGTTAAGTAGTATAAACTGTGTTTGGAAATTGTGCTTATATATAATGAAACATGATAAATGAAAATCAAAAAACAAATACATATACCTAAACAAAATTATTTATTCAGGTAAATAACATTACATTTCACACATAGAAGTGCCGTAACGTTTATACAGTACCTACACAGTAAGAGATTGGAAACAATCCATCCATAAAAAAATTTAAACTTTCGCATTTAGTGTGATGTACAGTCAACACCAAAAATCTGCCTACAACCGCCCATAGTAAGGTACAATACCCTAGTATTGTATATATAAAAGTCATTAATTAAGCTAAGAGCACATTCTTTGAGACTGGTGTAAGCCATCGCTCTTGTGCTGGTGTTGGTTTGTTTTGGCGGCAGATTCATTAGGTTATTGCTCGTTCGCCTCGTCAGACAGTGCATATCTAGAGGCATCATTCACAGCAGGATTTAACAGATTTCTAGATATACAGGGATTTTTTTTGAGTCGGGGCAGGAAGGGGACATATTGCCGCGTCTCAATAATTCTGTACCTTAACCGGTGTAGCTACATGAAAATATTCTTATAGTCTAAATGGCCGAGGCGTATTTTTGGTATTTTATTTAATTTCCTTCAGTTTTCATCAAAAAATACTCGACCCGTTCCCAAAACATGAGTACGTAAATATCTACCATGTTTTTATATATTTTTGTTTACTCTTATGGCTTTACATTGAGATTCAGTCGAACTTTCTCAGACATTCGTTGCCTTTAAATCCTATTTAGTAGACTATCCGTAATTTTTAAGAGAATTTTTTATCGCCATTTACATATTTCCTGCTTATCCTGATTTATATATTCCTGATAATCTGTCTATCCGTGTCCTATATTTTATTGATTAATTTTCTGTTTGACATAGTTTTCCTTGTCATTTAATTTTATTTTTTCATTGTATTAATTTATTGTGTATTTAAATGTAATTTTTTGAGTACTTGAAATAAACAATTTATATGTTTATTTATTTATTAAAAACGTTTTTGATTCCATACGATCCCGTCTCGTATACTGATCAAAAACTTTTATCAAACCAACAGAGGTTGGAGTTACCTACAAACAAAATAAGTCAGAAATTGCTAAAAAACGTTTCCAGTTTTGACGAATCACCCGATGACCCGACCAACCAACAAAGATTTTATTTTGACAAATTATTTAAAATAATATTTGATGTATTTGATTGTCGGTTTGAGTTTTCTGACCTAAGGCCTTCTCAATCCTTTGGAATTAAAGACCGGTCTTGTATATAAAGCCCAAGATTTCAACTTTTCCACCAGCACAAAAGGCGACCCAACCACCACACATTGAGTAAAATTACAAACATATCGAATATTGAAGTATTTTTTGTATGGAAAAAGTTTTATAAATGGCTTAGCCTGGATCTGTGTTATCTGAAAATAAACGGTTTATTTATTTATTTTAGCTGAACGGAAACCTTTTCTAATTCGTTGTATGAAATCAATATTGAGTATTTTTATTGCAAACATACAATAATACAGTTTTGTAAGTACCTATTTATGCACCCTGTCAATCAGGGTATAGCAAAATTTTAATCTATGACTTAGATTATTAAGTACTATACTTGTTAAGTGTAATATAACCTACTTAAATCGTATGAAATATATATATGTATACTGTCCAGGCGGAATCGTCATAAATCGTAATACATATTCCCAGTGTACCTTAGATCGACTTGTTTATAGTGGTCGGTTGTAGTTCGTTCTAGAATAGACAAAAGACACAACGCCGAAAAAGAAATCTTCTAAGTATTTAACTTTAAAGTTATTAGATTTTTTGATATAGTGAAAACATTTGCCGTAAAAGAAGAATTAACTAGATTATATAAATTGTCGAAGATCCACGATAAAAATACTTTCAACCCCAAAGTATGCCCCAACTCAATGAAAGCCAAGTTTGTCTGCGATACAGTCCGCCGAGGGGTAGGTAAAATATAGGGCAAGTGCTGCTCGGACCAGTCAGCGAGAATCGCGATTTCATCAGCGATCGAGGAGCGCTAAAAATAGGCCTCCTAACGACCCTCGACTCGAGGGGATGATTACCGTGTAGGGATGTGAATAGCTTTTCACTCATTAGATTAAATCGATAACTTTTTTCTTGACATTTAAGAGTTTTTTAGAATGGTTTTGGCAGGTAGGTTTTTCTGTGAGAGGGGTTGAAATTTTATTTCCTTTGGGTTCGCTTCGTTATGAGTGGCGGTCAATCACAGTGACCATAGAATAGATGGATGTTTCCTTCCTTCCAAAATAATTGCAATAAAGTCTATATTGCTTTGAAAAATCAAGCATTTTACTCAATACCTTACCCAATTGATAAAAATCGACGTGTTTTGTCTCTGCCTATATTCTGATTTATTAAGAAGGTAAATAAAGTACCTATATTGTACGTACCTATGTAGTACCTATACCTATACTGTACCTATGGACCCTGTGGGACTACGATCTATTAGAATCAATTAGAAGAAAAAACTATAAAAGTCCATTGGTTAGTCTTTGTGGTGTATTTTTGTCCCGTAAGTACAACAAAACAAAACCACCTTTCAAAAATCCTCAACTTCAAACGCGGCCTCAGACGCAAATATAAAGAGCAGGCAGATTTACCTAGCAACATACTGCGAGTAGTACAGTCAGCGTCATAGTCACACATTGTTAGGTGAGGTGAGCAACGTCAGTGTTTTTCATTTAATAGGTAACTAAAGTTTTTACTTTTACGTAAGATTCTCAATTATAGTTTAGATAATCATAGATAATTAAATAAATTATAAGTATGATGATTGATAAAACTCTGATACTAAACACAAAAAATGGCGGCGAAACGAAAATTATGTTCTTCGTGGAAGACGGAATTAATTTTTGAATGTTATTACTATTTATTGTGTTTACAATCATTAACTTATATATGTAAAATAGTAGAAAAAGATACATAAAAATTGATTTTTATTTATAAATTTTGGATGATTACTATTTTACTCTTGGGCCTGTATCGTATCTATTATTAAATTTAGAGTTACGTGCTCGCACTTATTTTTCCACGCATTAAAGTTGTATGCCTTCAATAAGTTTATGATGATTTTTAATAATATCTCCAAATATAGCAGCACCTCCCTCTTTAAATTTAATAGGAGAAATTTTATTAATTATTAGAGTAGAAAGATTATCTTTTCGAAAGAATTTAAAAAAAAATCGAAGAGATTTTTTCAATAATTTTTTATGCATTAAGTACTTTTTGTAAACCACTGAAAAAGAAACACGAGAGGTAAAAATAGTTAGAGCGAGTAACTCACTGGACTTCATAAATTAGGATCGATCAAGGCTCATCACTCACACACAGTATCCGTTTTACTGGATCCGTTTATTTTCCCGTGATGGCGTAAGTAATTGCAGGAGTGAGTTCACACACCTGACAGTATACCGGATGCAGTAATCATTAATTTTTCTATTCCAATTTTCAATTCCAACACAGGTTCTGCTTAGCTTGGGGTTAGATGATGTTGTGTGAATAGTCCAGCCTTATTTATTTACCTTTTTTTTACATCTTTATTTATTTAAATTAATGGAGTTTTGTCACACAGTGACTGTCACTCCCGTAAGATCAATTCTTTATAATAAGACAGGCAAAACAAAAAGTCAACAAAATAGAAATAACCTATTTAGTTTGGTTTTTGACTTTTATAATGTATCGCTCATATGCACATGACTCCAACAGTACAAATACTCAAAATAAAACTCCTCTGGTCTGACAAGTGGGTAGCGAGCGAGCGAGGCAGGATCACAATTAGGGGCGTCGTCGAGAGCACCCACAATACAAGTAACGACTCGTTAGGGACGCTCGAGGAGCCCTGCCTTTTGGGAAGTTAGAGATGCTATTGTCAGAGGAATATATTTACTTTATACACTGTACTTATTGGCTTTTCTGGTATATTATTGACCATAGAGTTTCGACAGTAAACCACCTGCCCCCGAATCATGAACACTAGACACGGTTTGGCTTAGGCAAGAATCAGAATCAATAACTTTATTTCTTTAGGCTTACAAAATAAGCACTTAGACAAGTCAAATTTTATACTATAAACATAATTATTATTATCAAATAAGAAATAAGGTGTTATTGATATTCTCTTCACTTCAATTTTGTCCACAAGTGGAAGAATAGAGTCAACTTGAGAGCACCCATAATATAGTATAAAGAAATAATATAGACAAAGTCATGCACTAGGTATTATGAACGCTTGGCACTTGGACAAAAATATTATTGTCTTAGTCTCGTCGGTAGTTTAGTTATTTCGGGATTATGAGTTTGTATTTACAATAGATAGAGAGATCGAAAATACTTTTATTGAACACTTAAAACAAGAAAACAGTTTACAAATGAGACAAAAACAACATAAGTGGCAATGGGCGGTCTTATCGCTCAAGAGCGATCTCCGCCAGACAGCCTGGACACACAAACAATAACTGGACTTCAAAAGTTTTTATTGTACATATTATGTAGGGTAGGTACCTAGGTGTTTAGTTTCTCATCATTCCTCTGTTCTTTAATGTCACTGCGTAAATAATCAGAACTGGTGATAGAAGTTAATTTTCCGGACATAGGCCTATGTAGGTGACTATTCGTAGTCGTTCTTTTTTATAGTACATAGACGTATAAGCGTCCTCCACCTCACATAAGAAAGCGAAGTGAAGATGTGGCCTAAGTTGGAGCACGCATCAAAATTTAATTCGTCTCTTGTCCGTTTTCGAACGCCAATACGAACCTTTTTCTCTGCATCTATAAAATTATGCGAACCATTGTGGAACGATACGTTTTTGTTTTCAGTAATTTATATTTATTTTAGAAAAGCAAGGTCACCTTGCTTTTTCCTGTTATACATGTTTGTAAAACTTTCATTCATCAGTCAGCTTGTTTAAATAAAAAAATCTTCGATTACAGACTTGAATATAGCCAGGTACTTACAGCTCTCCATCTGCAGCTTGCACTCCTGCGTGTCATGAGGGTAGATGAGGAAGTTCATAGCACAGGACAGCTTCAGCGTCAGCTTCACCATGTACAAGATAGTCTTGTCCTTGTAGAGCCACACGTAGTGGTTGGGAATGGTCATGGTCTGGAAGGTCACGGACTTGGCGTTCTTGAAGAAGGAGTCGGGACGCCACATGTGCTTCAGCCAGTCTAGGTCTAGGAGCCTGGAATAAAGCTTTTCTTCAGGTATTTTGTAGTTTGTACTAGTGCTGGGCTGTGGTGCCACGTAATAGGTAAAAGAACACAAATATGGAGAAAAGTATGTTAATTAAAATAACATATACCTATGTAGGTATATTTTATCAAGGCCAGAATCATCCCTTTTCTGCTGCAAGGGGGTGATTCTGTCGTAGAGTAGATCATACCATAGCGCTATGGTAGGTATGACCTGCTCTACCATAGCACATGCTGAGTAGAGACCGGTTTGTTACTTTTCTGTTAATTTAAGGTTTATTTATTACAAATATGTACCTACATATTATATATATTCGTCTCTGTTCTAGTAAAATATATTTTTTTTACTTCTTTTTCTGTCTGTTTTTTTTACATAGTTCACCCATTAGGCGGCAAACCAATAACCACAAACAAGTGATTAGGAATCTATCTATACCAGAAATAATGTTAAAATGATTCATTGTTGACCTATATCTAAGAATGGTTTGTCAAAATACTAGTTCTAATTTAAAACTATTGAACTATCATGGTTATTTACAACACTAAAGTTACTATATACCTAATAACGGGATATTTACCAGATAACTCAAAACACAAATCATGGTAAATATCCCTTTATAATAAGTTATAATAAGACAAGTGTAGTTCCAATGTATTTCTTATCTTTTCTTAAGGACGCTTCCGACTGGTATTGATATGGACCAGTTGAGCTACCTATAGATAAGGCGTCTATCGGTAATAAATACATGAAATAATGAATTAATAACAATAATAATAGCGCCTGGTCGAAGTGTCGCGTGACTGTTGAGTATCTGGCGCAGCGCATTAGCGTTGCCATACAATGCAAGGGCAATGCAGAAGCGGAACACCCTGAGGGTTTTAGTGGGTTTGAGTCCCACATAATCGTACTGTCTCCCCGTGGCAGTACGATAGGCGAGAGCATTTCCCTCAGGCTAATAAAAACAAAACAAAATAAAAAAAGGGGCAATGCAACAGCTAGCAACAGTCTGCAGTTAGCTCAATTGTTTCAAATCTAAATACGGTTTGTTCTACGAGTAGCTTAATTTGTTTATATTATTGATTGGTATTTACTTTATCAATTAATGAAAAACTGAATATTGGTACCCACCTGTATTCTGAAGTCATATTCTCCGGCAGCCTGAGTCGATGGTCCTTCCATGTTTGCGCGAAGAAGATATCAGCTGCGTATGTCTGCGGATAAAATAAAGAATTATTCAACCACTTGCATACTGCAATAAGGATGTTAGCAAGTAAAGTAATGAAAAGTAAAAAGATATAGATTTTGCCAAACTGCCGTACAGAAAATTAAACTTTTCACCACTCCCGCTCGAAAACGGTGATTTTGCTGTTCAAAAACAGTAAGCAGAATCAGGTTTTGCTCACAGGTGGAATAAAAAAACTACACCAGTCCACAGCTTGCTAATGAGCCCTCTATTGGCTCATATAGTATATTCCCCACGCTCAGAAAGTCTGGGCAATGCAGGCAGCGTGTTGGGGACGCTTCCGATTGGTACCTAGTGACATGAATCAATTGAGCTATCTCTAGATTATTTGAAACAGTCTGCAGTTAGGTCAACTGTTTCAACTGTAAATACTAGTAAACTATACTAGTACTAGTTAACCTAATTATTTGTTTCTCTTCATTAATTGGAATTAATTTAAAAAAAATGTTTTTGCTGACTTACGAGTTAAAGTACGAAAGAATAGTACCTACCATAGAGTTTTCATCGATAGAATCTAGCCCCATAACAGTGACGTGGAAATTGACGGTGGTGGGCTGACTGTCGCTGAGCTTGGGCGGCCGCATCTTGTCGTACAGCCGAGGATCTTCGGGCAGCAGGTCTTGAAAGGTCAGGAGGGTGGCCCTGGTGGAAATACCTTAATTCTTACCCCAGTATTCGTAGTTCTATTATTTCTAGTCAACGAGATCGCGATATTTCCGGCTAATTGGAACAAAGGTCATTCAAATATTTCACACACAGTGGATACACGGGACCAATTTTAATTCCCCAACACGAAATTGCGTGTTTCCAATTTGTTCAAAAGAACGAAACAAACGATTGGACGTTTTGGAGAATTATATCATGTACGTAGGCCTCCTGGTATGGTAAACAATGAATCAGAAAATACACGCATACTTTGTTCAAACATATAAAATAATAGAAAATAATCAAATATTATAAACAAATTAGAACTAGTATTTACAATTGAAACAATTGAGGTAACTGCAGACTGTTACAAACAATCTACAGGTAGCTCAACTGGTCCGTATAAATACTTATCGGAAGCGTCCCCAAGACGCTGGCTGCATTGCCCCGCTGTATGGCAATGGTAATGCGCTGCAGATACTCACCAGCTCCCGGGTCAAGCGTCGCTTGGAACTGAAGTGGAAGAAATCAAACTACTAATGATCATGATGACACTTACTGTGCATAGCACAGGTCCGATGCTCCAAGCCAGAGCCGAAGCAGCATCGTCACCAACCACAAGCACCGAGCTGCTGCCATGGTCGATGATAAGGTTGTTCACTATCTTTTGGAAAGCGTTACACTTTATCTAAACTTTTCGTAAACTATCATTTCAGAACAGGGGGTTTTCTTCATAATTCAAAATTGAAAATTGTCATTCCGGCATTTAATTTTAGCATTTTTTTAATTGTTGTTTTTTTGTAGTTAAATTAACTGATTCAAATAAAACATTTCACTGATTTCCGTCAAAAAAATCAATGGCGCGAAAATAACCGAGAAAACGGCGAAACGTAATGGCGTTTGGCAAGACGAGTGAAAAATCATCGTTGCTGGACAACTTTTTTAAATTTTGTGACATGCGCAAGACTGAGGCAGGTCCACCCTCTTGCTTTGACTTCGAGAGGCCTAAGCCTCCCTTTAAGACCCTCGCAAAGATGGTAAGAAGTAGGTAAAGTACCTTTGCACGCACCTTTGAGGTCAAAAGCTTTTGCTTTGTGTACGAGTCCTATTTGTCTTGGAAATTGATATCAATATTTGCAATTAAAGCAATATTTTTTTTAGCTTTGGGTTGAAAAAAATGCTATAGTTAGTTATATTCATGCGTAGACTAGGAATAGACGATAAACAAAACGTTAAAGATTGTCATTTGTTTGATTAACCCTGCTATTGGCTATCGTGATAAATTTTCTTACACAGTACGTAGCGGTTTCGTAGCAAAATTTTCGTAGAGCTTTTCATATTGTAACGGGTCGTTGTTTTTTAGCATTATTTTATATATTATTTATTATATTAACCCTCTCTCTCCCTCTGGTGGAACGTGGTTTAAGGGTGTACCATACGACGCCATTTTGTAAAAAGGATAGGCATAGGATTTCGCGTTTCGTGGGTCTTAAAATGAACATGGGGTAAGTAAGACAAATATCATGTCTAATGCCCATGTCGCACCCTTACCGGTCTATGTGGGGAACGATGTTATCGAAGTTCTTGATCATTATGTCTACCTCGGCCAAATGGTCCAACTACGTAAATCCAACTTCGATAAAGAGGTCAGCCGACGAATCCAACTCGGATGGGCAGCGTTCGGGAAACTTCGCAATATCTTCTCGTCACAGATACCGCAGAGCCTCAAGACTAAAGTCTTTAACCAATGTGTGCTACCAGTGATGACTTACGGATCCGAGACGTGGTCGCTCACTATAGGCCTTGTGCATAGGCTCAAAGTCACCCAGCGAGCTATGGAGAGAGCTATGCTCGGAGTTTCTCTACGCGATAGGGTCCGGAATACGGAAATTCGTAGTAAGTTACCGACATAGCTCGTAGAACCGATAACCGTTGGGGAGTAAAGGTTCTCGAGTGGCGACCGCGATGCAATGCGAAACAGAGTGTGGGAAGACCCGATGGACCGACGACATCGTAGCGATCGCAGGGAGTCGTTGGATGGAGGCGGCTCAGGACCGCTATTCGTGGCGTCGTTTGGGGGAGGCCTATGTTCAGCAGTGGACGTGTACGGGCTGATGATGATGATGATGATGAAGAAGATTTCGCGTTCATAGGAGCGGTACAGAGCAGAGCCTCGTAGGCGCAAAAACCATGTATTTGTTTTTTTACGGTAAAAATAATAGTAATTTTGAAAATCTAAAACAAACACCGTCTGCTTTATATTCTGTTTGTTTACTGTACAAAGTATCAAGACTTATTTTAAAGTATTTATTAAATAGTGACGATTTAATGTACAGTTGAGAGCGTACTTTGGAGTTTTGTCTATTGAGTAAATTTTATGAAATCGTGTTTTCGCAACATGGACAAGGATAGGGTAAGTCCCGAACTTTACCATAAATACATTTCAAAGTTAAATATTCTGTAGTTTGGAAGATAATCAACATCCGGCGAAGTTGAAAATAAGCAATTTGAGATGGTATACACTCTTAGGACTAACGGTAGTTAAAATTACACAGTATGAAGCTGTTTCCTCTGGTAGGTCTGGTAGATCTTACTTACCTCATCCACAATTGAGTTGTTTCTTAGGCCGCGTAAGCCACTGTGGCATATATTTTTCGTAGTCATAGTAATAAAGAAATTTCGTAACAAGGGAGAAATCGTATCTGTTAGTTTGTGTGGGACAAATCTTCGAATTGCATTTTATACCAGTTATCTACAACTGATTGAGCAGGACATACTTATGTTAGTTCGGTGACAATGCAATGTCATGGTAAACGGTGTGATGGTGACCGATGGTGGCCATGAGGGTTTAGTACTGTCGCACAAAACTTATAAAACAGTTACACCTATACTTACGTATAAATAAAATAACTAGGTACAAAATAATTAATTCAGAATAAGGAACTATTAAATACATAAGATGGGTAGGTACGATCGGGAAATAAAAAGTAGCGTTCTTCAATACTGTGAACGATTGGAACTTTTAATTCCCAATCGTCAACAGTGTTGACGATGGGGTGTTACCGACCGGGAATGACTCGTAAGTTCCAAATGAACGATGAGGCAGCAAAAATTAAAAACTGTGCAGCAGCCTCATGCAACTAAGCTCGCCAGTGACCTATAATTTTACGCAATAGCAATATAGCCCGAAGTTCTCGTTTTAAGTGAATTATTCTATTTCTGAGAATAGAATAGAATCTTAAACCATAACAATAAATATTATGAAAGTTGAAATCGGTTTTTAGTTTTTTCCAAGCTAAAATTATAAGCGAAAATAATTAACTTTACAATGTCAACTAACTAACTCAACTCAATAGTTATTTATACCTACATATACTTCACAACATCTGAACCTAGGTACTCAGTGTCTGTCTGAACTCCCCCGGGTCAAGTGGTATGCAGTTATACTAGTGGCAGCCTCCGACTGCGGTCGTATTATTGGCTCGCTTCGTGAGCCACTATAGCACGTCCGATGTCTTCGGGAGGCTATAGAGATGATGGTACCGATGTTAGCTGCATGGCAACATGGATCTAGCGAACATGTTTATTATATACTAGCTGACCCGTGCCCACTTCGTTGGGCGGTAAACATTTTTAGTTGTTAGATATATGTATATAGCCTATAGAACTCACAAATAACGTGGTATTCAATAGGTAAAAGAATTTTCAAAATCGGTACAGTAGATTCAGAGATTACCCCCTACAATCTCACAAACATTACTTATTTTTATTAATATAGTATAGTATAGATTTACATATACCTAGATTTTATTGACTGGACGTCACACAGCTTCACATTTACCTAGGTTTATTAAGCGCTTCAAAGCTTTTGATAGTACCTACTGCAGAATAGGTCACTACACATCTATTGTTCAGTTCTAAAACTGGAAGGTAGAATCACCAGTCTTCCTAAATCTTCACAATTTCTATCTTGATTCATGGCGTCTCGCAGATCTACATAATTCTCAGCGCGCAGTCTTCTCTCATTTGTTATGTCCTGACCAAACGCTCCGTTTTTATTTTGGCGTAAGCGTACACCTGAAAACGGTTGAACAAACCTCGAAACCTTTGCAGGTGAGCAAGCGAACTTCTGAGATAAAATTACCTAACATTGGTAATTTTTTTTAGTGTCGACAGTCTCGTTAGTCGTTGGATTCCCATGTCGAAGATCAAAATTGTATCAGTCTTTGCCACGACAGTAGGTTTAAAAGCGAATACTGAAGAGCATCAAATGACTGGTGCGTTGCGCTAATGCGTTGCAAGCGGTCATCCCGGGTACGCAGCACAATGTCGCGTCCCGCCTGTCACAGTGCTGATTTACCAGGACGGCGGCAACATCATTGGTAGCGAGAGCTTTGTACCTACAGACCGGATGCTGTCCAGTAGGTCGTTCATCGACGCTAATAACAAGTTTGTAATCATTTTGTTGGCTTTGGGGTATGGACTCGTATTTTATGTCCTTCCTCGTAGTATGAACTTTAAGTTCATGCCAAGTTTCATTTGAATACATTCAGTAGTTTCAGCGCTATGCGCAGCCAAGAAATTTTACCCTACTGCGGGGGGGCCACTGCGGGGGGGCCACTGCGGGGGGGCTACTGGGGGTCCCACTGCGGGGCAATGTGGGGGGCCCACTGCCGGGAGCCCCACTGCGGGGAAATTTGGGGGCCCCACTGCGGGGGCCTACTGTCGGGACCCCACTGTGGGGGCTACTGCGGGTCCCACTGAGGGGCAATGTGGGGCCCCCATTGGCGGTGCCCCCACTGTGGGGGACTACTGAGTGGGTCCCACTGCGGGGCAAGGCGGGAGCCCCACTGCGGGGCGGTGGGGCACTGCGGGTCCCACTGAGGGGCAATGTGGAGCCCCACTGCCAGCGCCCCACTACGGGTGCCCCCACTGTGGGGGGCTACTCAAGTCCCACTGCAGGGCAATGTGGGGGCCTCACTACAAGGTGGCCCTCCAATTATACTTCCATCCCCTCTCCCAATAGAACCATACTGAATTTCGGGATAAAAAGTATTCTTTGACCTTCTTTGTAGGATGAACTCAAATTGTGCCAAGATTCATTTCAATACATTCAGTAGTTTCGGCGCTATGCGAGGCCGAGAAATTTCACTTCCATCCCCTCTCCCAAGGGAACCCTGATGAATTTCGGGATAAAAATTATTTTATGCTCTTTCTCGTAATTAAGTTTCATTTGAATACATTCAGTAATTTCGGCGCTATGCGCAGCCAAGAAATTTTACTTTCATCCCCTCTCCCAAGGGAACCGTATTGAAATCCGGGATAAAAAGTATCCTATGTCCTTCCTCGTAGTATGAACTCAAATCCTACCAAGTTTCATTTCAATAACTTCAGTAGTTTCGAAGTTATGCGCGGCCAAGATACAGACAGACAGACATGATGGAAAAAACACATACATTTTTGGCATCAGTATCGATAACAGAGTGCCCTCCAAAAAATTTTCAAAATATCTTCAATGTACAGAATTAGACCTGTTACAGTTTTAATAAAAGTATAGTTATATAACATGGTGTAACTAGGTAGTTTGTATAGTATGTACCTATAGGTATATCCATACTATTATAGTATAGGTATGTATGTAAATTTAAGTGAAGAGAAAATGTGTCCTTCTAGTTAGCAGCCCCGCCATAGAATTTGGTGATTTCAACTATACCAATAAATAGACCCTAAATAGACTCCCGGTGCCATAAGTACAATAAATAGTGCCCCAGTACTTTAGGAGATATTTAGGTGTTTCACTGTGGCTGCTATCTTGACGTCTAGTTGGCAGCCCCGCTGATTCTGACGAAACTGTAGTGAAATATGAATCATGAACTATGCCAATAGACTGTTCCCTACGGTATCTAGTTCTCCTGCAAGTCTCATAAATAGACCCCCTGTGGTTTAAGAGATATTTGGCTCTAAACATCTACATACATTAATTTAGAGTATAGATGAGTACCAAAGTGTTCACATTACGATTGTCGCTAGATGGCGTTTATTGCAATTAAATTGCTTTGACCTGTATGTAATGTAATGTATGTAGATGTTTAGAGCCAAATATTGTACCTGACCAGCCTAAAGTCGAGCGTGGCTTTACCAAATTCATAAATAGATAGATAGATAGACAGGCGGGGCGGCGGCGGCGGCCGCTGTGCACAGCGTGTGCCGCAGTGGGCCAGCGGCTTTACTGACAAGGAACGACAGGGCCGTGTTGTTCAGCCTCCACACCACATTACTTTTAGAAAAAATATTGTTTGGAGGTTTAAACAGCGCCTGTCAATATCCCGTGAGCAATAATCGTCCGCGAGTGTTGACCGCGGCGTGCTCAAGGGGCTGCGGGGGCCCTCGCCTCGGTTCCAGGCACGCGCGCAGTAGCGAGTAGCGAGCGACTCATTATGAAAATGTCGTCCCAAATATCTCGCTTTGATCTCCGTTTGCTTGTATATTGTCAGGTGTAGGAATCTGTGCAGATCGGTAGATAGGTAGGTACCTAGTAGAGGGGTGTAGATGCAAAACCGCCACTATCCAAAAAAAATTAAAATTACTTTTTTAATTCATGCAACACTTTTACTCATTCCTCACAGATTTCTCATTAAAAGCCAGTACCGAAACCGCCTCTATCCTATAGAAAATAGCAAGCAAAATGTTGAGTGAGGTCCAAAATCGACTCTATCCACCTTGTCAAGTGCAAAACCGCCATTGTATCGTCTCGACCAATCACGACGCAGTAGTCATTGTTGTCTTCGCAAGTGTTTTTGTTTACAAGTCTAATTAATTAAATTGATTTTGAGTGGTTTTTACTGATATAATGGTAGTAAATATATCTCCCGTTACTGGAAATAAGGCCAGAAAAAGACTGCGCAATGAAAAAATGTGGAAACGCAACCTGAATAAGCTGGAAAGGTATGTTTTACGTGGTGCAATTTCAGTAGAATGTGGATAGTTTTATGCCATAAGGCTTAGTAAATCAGTAAGTAATTAATCATCATCATCAAGTAATTAATCATAGTAGTAAGTTGGTAATTATTTAATAATTTAACTCTAACGGTGTGTGAGTGGCAGGGTTATGAGTAAATCCATAAACTTACATTTTAATAAGTTATAATTTTTTGTTTTAGATATTCACCTAAAACTTTACCAGATTTGACCAGATTGGGGAAATGTACTCACAAAAAAGGCGTTTATAAGTGCAATGAGCTACATCCCCAAGAGAAGTAAGAAAAATTCACGCTGCTTTTTACAAAAACAAAGATAAAAATTATCAAGACCACTTCATTTTGAAATATATGAAAACAAAAGTCCCGGCTCGCCGTAAACGGAAAGTCGTACAACGGAACGAATCACAAACTTTCACTACCATGTCGTGAGAACTATCTTACCAAATAAAGTAAATATTAGTAGAGCTAAATTGGAAGACGTAGATAAACTTTTACGAAAACATTATGGTGATGATTGGAAGGACGACTACGGCCAAGATCTAGTTTCATTCTATAAGAATGTCTTAGATAACAACGTCAACGATAATGCTTCGCAAGACGAAAATAATGAGCCGTGCGAGTATCTGCCAGAAGTGGTTATGAGCGTCTAGGTTTTTAAGAGCGTATACATAGATTTTTAAGAGCGCATAGATTTTAGGTACCTAGCTATTATATAATATAATTAAGTTTTAATATAATTCAGTTTTAATTAAAATTTTATATGTATGTAATAAAACGTTCATTTTGTGTTATAGTAAAAAAATTAATTATTTTTTATTTATTATTTTTAGTTTCCCAAGGATTTTAGGAAACGGAAAATGAATTACTCACATAGTGAATGATGAGTTTAATTTCATAATAAGAAGGTAGGTATTTATTACTATACATACTCAATTAAAAAAAATATATTTTATATATTTATAATACATAAAAAAATTAGATATAATTATTTTTATGGCTCTCTCTTGCATCGCTAGTATGGCATGGCAGTGAGATGCAAAACCCCCTTTATCCTAAAGAGCTAAATTGCAAAACCGCCACTGTCCATATAAGTGAAGTGCAATACCGCCACTATCCAACAGTCAGATACATAACCGCCTCTATCCATATTTCAATCGAAAATTATACGTGTATGACTATTTTAATACTAATCATTTTTAAAACGAGATGGAAAATAAGGTATTTACATTTAATTAAAGCAGTTAGATAAGTACTTTTCTGAGTAAATTTCCTTGTGCATGTTTTTGGGCTTTGGTAAAAAAAAACGAAAAGTGGATAGTGTCTGGTTTGCATCTAGACCCCTCATAAAGAGAAGTGTGGCGCTGTGGGTCGGTTTCTTTTCGTGTTAAGTATCGATCGATAGATTACGGTTTGCTGAGCAAGGAGGAAACTGATGAATGATGATGATGAAGATATCTCTGCTCATCGCGATAGTTGGGTAGAAGTTCACGAATTATCACAGCCCGTCCTTTTGCGTCGGTGTTACAAACTTATAATATTCAATCTAGGAAAACGAAACTACAAAACATCAGTCTTTCTTAAGCTATAAAAAAACAAGTCCTAATAAATTATAGTCTAAAGTGTATTTTGGGCCTCAGGAAGAAAGGCCCCGTGACCGATGTTGATACGGGGCCAGGTCAGTTAGGTATGATTTGCGTATTTAGGAACAATCAAGGAACAATAGATTAAAATTTAAGGAGGTTTGGATTTTACAAAACACCACCGGTCATTATCTCACAATCAGTCAAGCTACTATCAAAATGTCAACATGTCAACCAAATATCAACTCACAGTGTTGTCATGTTTTACTGTCAGTCAGACGCAGTGTGACCAGATTTAGTATTTTAATACTTTTTCAGTATTTTTTAATGTTATTTATTTTAGAGAACGGCATATTTATAGGTATGTTGCCGGAGATCCTAAGAGAAGAAAGCCCATGCTAGCCGCATATTTTTGGGTATATAATAGTAGCAGGGTAAGCGAGTATCAATGTAATGTAGGTAACTTTCCCGAACATTGTGTTTATAACATAGGCGGTCCTTACGGGGAAATTATGTTACGTCTTACGTCTGGTAATTCAATTTCCCAACAAATAAGTAAAAGATTGTCAACTTATGCCAATCTCTTAGGTACATTGCGTTGAGCATGAAATTGAAATCACGTTTTATTTTTCACACCATCACAATAACACTATACCTAAATGCGAAAGTTTGTATGAATGTTTGTTACCTACCTCTTTATGCCAAAAAAACTACCGAACGGTTCAGGCTGAAGTTTCGCATAAAGTTAGTTCTAGATCTGGTATAAAACATAGATTTTTATCCCAGAAATTCACCCTGGATAGCTCACGCTACGCCGCGCCCCCACGGAGTTGAGGGTGTTATACCCCCTTACCTCGGAAAGCGTGACGGACTCTCCTCTCCTTGGTCGTGTCGGTCAGCCCCCCACCGAATTATGCGAGAAATACAATAGAGAGTGCACCAATGAGAACGCGCACTAATATGCCTTGCCCACACATGGCTAGTTTGTCGGGTTTCATGAAAAATGGTTAACAATTTGTGTAGCAGTAAGGATTAGTCTAGTCGCTGCCCCGCCGCTGTGTGGCAACAGTGGCACAACCGCCGGCAACTTTACGAGGTGCGCGGCGAGATTCGACGGCGCGTCGCGGGACGCCCAGGTTTTAGAAGCTTTCGTAGACGCCGTCGAAATCTACAAGGACTGCGCAAGCGTGTCGGACGAGCACGCGCTGCGCGGGCTTCCCATGCTGCTTGGAGGGGACGCCGCCGTATGGTGGCGCGGCGTTCGCGCTCGCGTCGCATCGTGGACGGACGCCAAGCGGCGGCTGCGCGCCATGTACGGCGCGCCACGGCCGGCACACCAACTGTTTCGGGATGTATTTCAAGGTGAACAGGACAGTGAGGTCAGTGAAAGGTTTATCTGTGCGAAAAGAGCTCTTCTGGCCCAGCTACCGTATCGGTTGGCGGAGGAAGTCCAAGTGGACATTGTATACGGACTCCTCGACCGCCGGATCAAGAAAAGAGTGCCGCGTGAATCGATTATAGATTTAGACGACCTCTTGGATAAGGCGAGAATCACGGAGGAGACCGCGAAGGATACTCGGTCGAAGTCGGCACCGCTCGCGTCACGTGTTACACCTAGCAATCAAAATTCTGTCCCTAACGCGAGCTCTTCGCACGAGCTAGACGCCAAAGCCCGCTGCTCGGTTTGTAGAAAGTTTGGGCACGCCACCGACGAATGTCGCCGTCGTAACAAATTAGCTAGTACAAGTACGGATAGTAGGAAGCCGAGCACCAGTGCTAGCAAAAGCGAACCGGATAAGGCAGGGACTACGTTTAAGTGTTACGGGTGCGGAAAACCTGGGGTTATCCGTTCGAAATGCGGGGTTTGTAACGCGGAGAAGCAAAGAGCCGAATTAAACATCGCTGATATCAAACGGGTGCATGAACGCGATGTTGATCCGAGGGGAGATAGCAAGGTGGCCAACTACAATAGGATACGCGGGCGTAGAAAGGCGCACGTCAATCTAGATAGAACGGACTCCGAGACTCCCCTGGCCCGATTCGGAAACTTTACCGTTACGCAGGATAACAACCCCGCGCGCGCGCCGCCACCTGTGGTAAGGACACCATGTTTAAGACTAGGTACGATGGGTAGGTGCGGCATAGCACTTGTGGACACCGGTGCTACGCACAACATCGCTAGCCCTTGTACCATGTTTTAATGGAGGGCGGGGCGAAATTCGCGCAAGTTGAGGTAGGTATTCGTTTAGCTGACGGCACCCAGAATGTACGAAATGTTTTGACCACCGAGGTTCCCGTGTATTTAGGAGGCCGCGAAATCGTGGCTGAGTTCATGGTAATACCTGGGGCCGAAACAAGAACGCTCCTCGGCTTGGGTTTCATCTCGAAGGCAGGGATGATACTCAATCTAGGACGAGGTAAGTGGGAGTTCGCCGACGAATCCGGACGTTCGTACGATTTCGTGCAAGACATCCCGCTTAGCACGATCAGGGCGAACTTAATGCAAGCTGAGTCCGATATCGCATTGCAGAAGGCCGAGCAGCAGCGATGCATGAACATCAACCGCCCGGAGCCGTACGAACTCTCTAGGGGGAGGCCACGGTCCGGCCCATATAATAAGAGAATCAAGATAGTCGGTCAGACGGCGAACACATTAAAGAGTACCCAAGCTAGGAAAGGGATAGGATGGTACCACGTCCCACACTCTGAGCCTTACGTTGGACCGGTAAAACCTCCCACGCGGGAGAAGCGCAGGCGCGGTAGACGCAAGCCACGCAGGGTGCTAGTGGAGTGCTAACCCCACGGCGAGGGCGCTCTGTAGGGTTATAGGGGGAGATTGTAGCAGTAAGGATTAGTCAGACATGTGGTAGTTGAAGCCAGCGGTAGGCAGGTAGACGGCATCGTGTTGGGGGGCTCGCGCCGGCGACAGTTCTAGGAAATGGCCGGTCCGTTAGGTTAGATGCGTGACGCGATCTGTGCCGACCAATCCGAGACGCGATGGTTCCCGCCAAACACCGAGACGCGGAGAAGAAAGGCGATCGGGAAAGGACGCACCCGCCGTCGCCGGCAGGGGTGGCCAGTCGAGATTTCCATCTTACGCGCGAACCACGTCATCCGAATATACAAAGTCTTCCGCGATTCTCGGCTCAAAGAGGTCTACCGTATATGTAAAAGTGACTCTAAAGTGTACCTATTCTGTGTATTAGTGTATTTACCCGTGTTCTGACTATTGTTTTCTTCCTTGTGTCCTCACGTTTTGTGTGTGTAATTGTTCGAGTCGTAATTTTGTGAAATATAACTATTTAACTGAAGTGAGTGGGCTTTCCTTTAGCTAGGGCTACCCCTCCCCGTTAAATTTGCGTTTAATTATTTTTACGCTGGTTTTATTCCATGTAGATCGCAGAAAATATTAAAAACCACAAAACCTAATCGCGCGTCAAAGTTAATCCAGCCAAATGCACCGCTTACATTTATCATGATGATGATTCCCGAGTAAAAAATAATAAGAAAATCTGTATTTTGATTGGTATAATCTTCAGTATTTTTTCGAGGTGGTTAAGGTATTTTCACGAAATTTAATCTGATCACACTGGGGCATGATTCTGTATGACATAGGAGATTCCTTGCCCAAACCGTGTGACGTCACAACGTGTTTTAAACACAAACACGATTCCTAATCGTGCCTTGGTGTGGAATCTATTAAATTGTATTCTGTATGCCACAAGACTAGTTGTCTATGCCCCGTGTTTTGTTTTTCTATCATTTCACATGATTCGTTCAAAATTTTACTACTGGTCCACTCGGAAATTATCGGTTTTATTATAAATTATTTTTTGTTTCCAATTTTTTACTCAAGATAGAAATATCTTCAATTATAAGCTTGCTTAACCGTAATATACAATAATTTAGTGTGATTAGAAAGTTTAGAGGTCAAAAAAATATGATTTGTATCATTCAAACAGGCATGACTAGTTTCGGAACGAATAGTTTTCATTTCATTGTTTGTTTTGAATAGTATAACCTAAAAATATCTATCATTTTTAAACCACAAACTACTAAGGTATTCTAAACAATATCCATGAGAGAAGCAGTAAGAATAATGGATATTCTTCTACGAAGACGCGTAAGATGCTGGCGTCAACAAAGCACTAGAAATAACAGGAGGACTCAGGGATTCTGCGGACCCTCTATCAATGGACCTTAATTTGTTTGTGCGCTACAAAAAGAATTATATTCTTTTTTATGCGGGATCCTTGCAAGCAAGATGACTCCAAAGTGTACAAGCATAACACCAGACATAAGTAAGTGCATCAATAAAATTAGTAATACACCTACGCAGTTATACCTAGTACCTTTATATTGTACCTATTTTTTAATCCTTATAACTGACTAGTAAAGTGATTTTAGCTTAGCTATATGTAGGCACCCATAATTGTTATTTTTTTTAGATATAACACTTAATTTCCACTAATTGTTGTAAGTATCAAAGATACCATGCCATCAATGGTGCCATTGTAAGTGTACATTACATTTTAGTTCATCATGCCCGTATTTCTTGATGGTTGTGCAGAGTTGCATTTAACTGATGATCTGCAAGATTGTCCAAGGGAGGAGGATGGCACCTATTTTTATCTATTTGACACAATGAAAATTATATCTGCCTTGTTTCAGATATGTGATAGAGCAGCGGTTTGAAAATAATTGGCATATGTGCAAAATTTGGAGGGCCGCTCATGATAGTTATGTTCGGCAATCATGGTCTATAAGCCGGTTCATTGAAGATAGCACAACAGTGGAAATTGAGTGGCTTCTAGGGGACTCTGGCTATCCCCAAAACCAATTAGAGCTGATCATACCTCAGAAGCCCACTACATTAATATGCACATTTATACATCTGATCTGTGTTGAACAGTGCATAGAACTCCTGAAATGTTTACCCCACAAAGTGTGCAAAAATAATTAATGCATGTTATTACTATTACACAAGAAATTAATGTGATTGTAATGTGTAAAATTTTATCTCTTGTTTGTAATAAATCTATAAATTATGTCTTATTGTCTGTGTAAGCATCTCTGTTGTAGGTGCATCTCTTGTTTATAAAAACGAAATAAAAGAAAGATTGTTATTTGGCAAATTTATTTATCAAGTTTATTTCATATATTCTGTTATTTTTTTCAGTTTGGTGGGTGCACTGCCCACCCACCAACCTGAAAAAAGTATATCTAGCTATGGATCTGGTATGTGTACTCTTTTATCCGCACTGAGACTCTGGTCCATTGTGCATGGTTTTTTTTGCTAGTGTAACCAGCCTTTGTTCAAAAGCGTAGAATCTTTCTGGAATCTTCACAGGCTTCGAGGATTTTGTGTCGTTGCGCTGTTACTCTTGAGTTCCATGACTACATGAGCAGCTGATTCTTCGTCGCTGAGACACCCAGAAAGGGCTGTCTGTTGCTCCGACGGTGAAGAGGTGTTTGTTCAGTGGACAGTGCCCTGTGAGTGTCCCCACTAGGACGCGTGCTGGTCAGGTTCAGTAGACGCTTAGTTAGTCTTGGTGATGGGCCAATTGTCGGCGTGTCGGAGTCTTTCCGTGCGGCGACGTCGTTACCTATCCGATGTATACTAGAGGAGATCCTCTGAAGTGCCAAATGACGTTAGTGCACGAGCTTGGAGTTGCAGCTGTTCCCTGCGAAGGCCAGCAGTAGCCAGGATGCGCACGCATTTTTTGCATTGATAGGTAGGTACATTGATATTGAGGTCCATTGAGTGAATCCGCTCCCGTAGCCGTCTTAGCTGTCTTAGAATCGTCCGTATATTCTCAATTCGTGGGTGCCTGATAAATCTCTTTGATCTTCTCTATGTATAATGCATCTAGCTTATTAATTTTTTCATAATAGTACAAATACACAATGTAAACAAAAAATCACATACACAGAGACTAAAAAGAAACGAGCCGTAGTAACAATTGCAGGAACACGCTAATCTGTGCCATAACACGCAAGGAGCGAGCGCGTTTATTTGACAGTTCAAATCGTGCTTTAATCGCACCGTGTCGCGGTAAGGAATGGCAAGTTTGACATAGGGAATACGATTTTGTCCGATTCCACGCCGCAATCTTGTCGTATCTGTGTAACGCGTTTGGATTGTCCATACAGAATCATGCCCCAGGGGCATGATTCTGTATGGACAATCAGACGTCAGTCAGACGATCTAAAAAAAAAACAATCACAACAAAAACAAAACATCTCATGTCTCGTCAGTATTGTATTCTCTTTGCATCACGTGTTTGAATTTTACAGAAAACTCACTTTCTCCTGGTTTTTCTCAGAAGAATCGCTGACCAATCCAAGGAATATTAGATTTGGATGTCACCTGATGTTAATATTCTGCAGAAGAAGCAAAAATTTATGTTTAAAATGGCCAGCCTCCATTTTCATATCTACTGTTTAGTAATTGTTCTTCTGGTTACCTTCTACGACTATTATACTTCTTCCAACACTCTTGTAGTTCAAACAAAACACCCAAAGTTCTCACTGAATGGTCCACTGAACGCCACGGTAATAAAAACCAAGGATGTGTATGAAAACCTGATCAACATCACAAACTTTTCTTTCTTAATAAACCCGCAGCCTTGCAAAGATTATCCCGCCGGTTTTCTACTCCTGATCATAGTAACTTCAAACCCTGTGAACTACGAGAACCGTATGGTGATACGAACCTCTTGGGGCAGGAATGTGGAGGCAACGCGAACAGTTTTTATGTTTGGTGTAAGCGACAATGCTACCACAAACAAACAGATTGATTTTGAAAGTAAACAGTATGGGGATATAGTGCAGGGCACGTTCATAGACGCATACAGAAACATGACCTACAAGCATGTGATGGGTCTGAAGTGGGCAGCGCATCATTGTCCCAATGCTAAATATGTGTTGAAGGCAGATGATGATATTGTTGTGAACTCACGGGATTTTAGAAGGTGAGTTTTATTAGCAACCATGCACTCCATATCACTGTTCCCCCAGAATAGGTTAAGGTAAAAGTTCTCCATCACATTTGGACTCTTAGTTCGTCTGTTATGCCTTGTTTTTGCCAGCATAGCCCACCTAATTCTGTCCAGAAACACAGAATCTTCCTGGGGTCTTTACAGGCTTTGCAGAGTGACCTTGGCAAGTTGAGAATTTCTGTTCACCATGGTGTTACTCTCACATATTCTAGGAGTATGTTGGCTAGTTTGGATAATTGTTTTATTAGGCAACAATGCTGAAATTGCAATAATTGCGGTAAACATGCTCGCTAGGTGCCAATAGTTATTTTAATTATTCAAGACACAAAAAATATGGATAAATTCATAAGAGTGTGTGATTCAATATTGGAATACCTACCTATTATTACCTGAAAGTTACTGAAATCTAAAAGAAACTAGATATCTAAAAATCTGTTATCAAATTATTTTCAAAAGAATTCTATGTTCAACAGGAGACAGAGTCACAATGTTTCTTTATACAACAATCAAACCTCTTTTCAGATTTCTGTCCAAGAAGCTGTCCCCATGGGGAGCCCGAGGGCTCATAGGTTGCCCGGTCTTGTATTATGTCAAGGCTGCAAGGTTTGGCAAGTGGAAAGTTACTCAGGAGGAGTACTCTTCTATTTATTATCCTACTTACTGCGCAGGTATGGAAACAAGAACTCTCAACGAAAGGAATACTTATTTATACAATGAAATACAAAATTAAAACTTTTATTTCTCTGGGCTTACAAAATAAGCTCATGGACAAGTCAGATTTTAAACTCAATTATTATATTTCAAAAATAAAAGAAGTGAATGGTAGCACAGGACTGTGGTGGTAGATGATGATTGGGTTGAAAGAAATCTTTGTGAGGTGTAGTGTGCTATTCTCTTATTAAATTTGTAGATTTTTTTTTGTGTTTGTTTTCCGTATCTGCCATCAGTCATTGACTATAAGCGAATTTGTTGAGTGTGCTGCTGTCTTTTAGGATTAGGACTCTGTAGTATTTTTTTCCTTAAGGTAGTAGATTGTCCAGGACATGGCTCCTTTTCAACCGCTTTCTTTTTATTGGGTTTTTGTAGAATTATTAATGAGTTTCACTGTGTTAATGTTTTAACACTTTCACATTTTTGTATTGTGTCATTGGTAAATATCTTATTGGCCTTAAAACAAATATGACTTTAAATGAGAAATGGAAATACATCAAGAGTCTCGCACACAATGCCACAGTTATTCCTTAAAACACAGGCCTTTGCTGAAGGCACACAAAGTTAGTAGCAGCTATATAGGCCTATACTAGGCAGCAGTATGTAAAAGAAGTTTTTTTACAACCTCAGTGGCGCAGCAGGCCAAAGTCCGCCTGCGATGCAGGGGTTTGCGGGTTTGATTTTCGCCACAGGACAAATGTTTATACGATCTCCAGATATTGGTTCAGGGAGTTTTGGGTTTTGAAATGGTTGCCTATATCTTCAAACCCCTTTTAGCATTCTCTGGCCTTATAGGTATTTTCCTATCTTAATTTGTCCATATAGTTTATTGATTGTTCTCTCGTCTTCCAGGCTGGGTTATCCTATACTCTCAAGACGTTATCCCACAACTGCTGGAAGAGGCGCAAAGAACTCCTTATTTCTGGATAGATGATGTGCAAATAACAGGTAATTTACCATAAATTCTAACACCAATGATTAGATAAAAATATAAATAATGACCACTGTGGCGCGGCGGGTGTAGGTCCGCCTGCGACGCAGGAGGTTTCGGTTTCGATTCCTGCCTCGGGACAAATGTTTGTACGATCTGCAGATATTTGTTAAAGGTGTTCTGGATGTTTTCTATATATAAAAAAATCTATGTATTATGTATATCAGCATAGACTAACAAAACACAGAGACTAGAGTCTATGATATCAGAATCAGAATCATCATTGTGTTCATTATTTATATTTATTTAGTGCCTCCCTCAACTCAGCCCATGGATTTCGTAAGAGCCGACTAAGGGAATCTAACTGAAGGGCATGGTATAAGAAAACAAGTTATGCTGGGTGTCTCCAGCTTACGTCATCATCGCCATCGGGGAATGAGAAGACGAATCTGTTTCCTGGTGTTACCAGTAGCGTAAAATCGTAACTCCCGGAACTCTTGTATGAATCTGATAATTTATTAAATTGACTCGTATTTAACTAACGCTGTTTTGACTAAACAAACATAATTGACGATTCTCATTTTTTTATTGTATTTTCAATTGACTCTTTTATCACATTTGGTTTCCTAACTTCTACATTTTGTTAAAATAAAGTGGCAACTGGACAGTGACGTCACCTGGAGACACTCCCGGAAGAGCAGACCTGTTTTCTTGGATCATGAGGAAGGGCAGCAACTTTTTGGTTGGTTGCTTGGTGTACAATATATTATTTTTGTTTCAGGCATCGTAGCCGAGGAGTTAGGTCTAGCCAGGTCCTCGCTCCGAAGCTTCATCTTGAGCCATTCGCAGGAACGCATCCTGATGACATTGGGACCAAAGTACACTCGTGAGTTCTTCTTTGGGCCCGGTGACATGGGGTTGGATAGGATGAGGAATATTTGGAAGGCTATCCCAGCTTAGAACACTGGCCTACTCTTACCAGGGTCAAGCACAGGAATTAGATGGTACAAGGCGCAGCTAGTATCATGTCTGTGGTATAAACAAATTCGACGACCTATGTGGCGCGGCAGGCGAAGGTCCGCCTGCGACGCTGGAGGTTGCAGGTTCGATTTCCGCCTTGGGGCAAATGAATCTACGATCTGTAAATGTTTGTCTCGAGTGTTCTGGGTATTTTCTAAGTATAATAAAAAAAACTATCATGTATTGTATATCAGTCATCTAGTACCCATAACACAAGCTTTGCTTTGCTTGGGGCTAGATTATGTTTTTTTTTAATTACGTCTCGTCGTCATTGAATGCGTAAAATATTTAATACTAGTTTCTGCAAGCGGCTTCGCACGCGTTGTTTCTAGGGAAACGATTGTTAAGTGTCACGCATCATTATCAGCCCGTATATGTCCACTGCTGAACATGGCTATGTTATCTATAAATTACTATAATTATAAACTTATTATTATAATTGATTATATGAATAGTGAATAAAAGACAGATTTAAAGCGAGGGCCATAGATGAATCACGAGCAAGTGAAGGATTCTAACGAATGAATCACGACCGTAGCGAGTGATTCAAGCGTTAGAATCCTGAGCGACGCGAGTGGTTACTGGCTCTCGATATAAATCCGTCCTTTATATATTAAGATTTAAGCGTAAATAGGCATTTAATGAAGAAAAAGTTATATTGGTGTGTTCTAAATGCAAACATCAAAAAAGCGATTTAAACTTTTTATTCACTGTTTTCTGTGAATAAAATAAGCTTTTAGAGGGGGAATAATGTAAAGGTTATTTCTCTATTCCATGGGAACTGATTTATGGGATTAAGGTAGCCTATGTGTGATTCAAGGTTTAGAGCTACAAAGACATAATTCGTTTAAATTTGTTTATTGTTGTCATTTCATCTTAAAATTAATTTGGATCGAGCTCTTGCGTTAATTACATCATCATCATCATCATCAGCCCGTACACGTCCACTGCTGAACATAGGCCTCCCCCAAACGACGCCACGAATAGCGGTCCCGAGCCGCCTCCATCCAACGACTCCCTGCGACCGCTACGATGTCGTCGGTCCATCGAGTGGGAGGTCTTCCCACACTCCGTTTCGCATTGCATCGCGGTCGCCACTCGAGAACCTTTACTCCCCAGCGGTTATCGGTTCTACGAGCTATATGGCCTGCCCATCGCCATTTCAGCCTGCTGATTCTGAGAGCTATGTCGGTAACTTTGGTTCTTCTACGAATTTCCGTATTCCGGACCCTATCGCGTAGAGAAACTCTGAGCATAGCTCTCTCCATAGCTCGCTGGGTGACTTTGAGCTTATGCACAAGGCCTATAGTGAGCGACCACGTCTCGGATCCGTAAGTCATCACTGGTAGCACACATTGGTTAAAGACTTTAGTCTTGAGGCTCTGCGGTATCTGTGACGAGAAGATATTGCGCAGTTTCCCGAACGCTGCCCATCCGAGTTGGATTCGTCGGCTGACCTCTTTATCGAAGTTGGATTTACCTAGTTGGACCATTTGGCCTAGGTAGACATAATGATCAACAACTTCGATAACATCGTTCCCCACATTGACCGGTAACGGTGCGACATGGGCATTAGACATGATATTTGTCTTACCCATGTTCATTTTAAGACCCACTTGGCGGGAAACGATGTTGAGGTCTCTGAGCATCCTGCTAAGGTCTTCCAGTGATTCTGCCATAATGACTATATCGTCAGCAAACCGAAGGTGAGTGATGTAATCGCCATTGATATTGATGCCATATCCGTCCCAGTCCACAAGCTTAAAAATATCCTCCAATGCAGAGGTGAACAGTTTCGGAGAAATGACGTCTCCCTGTCTCACCCCTTTTTGCAGTGGGATCGGATTTGTGGTTTGATCCTGGAGACGAATTGACATAGTGGCCTTGCTGTACAAACACTTCAGCACTTGGATATACCGGTAGTCGATTTGGCACCGCTGGAGAGACTGCAGGACTGCCCAGGTTTCGACTGAATCAAAGGCTTTCTCGTAGTCCACAAACGCTAGACATAACGGCCGGTTATACTCTTCTGTTTTCTGTATAATCTGCCGGAGCGTATGTATGTGGTCTACGGTACTAAAGCCTTTTCGGAACCCGGCTTGTTCGGGCGGCTGGAAGTCGTCAAACCTTCGAGCGAGACGGTTGGTGATTACTCTCGAAAACAGCTTATAGACGTGGCTCAGCAGTGAGATGGGCCTATAGTTCTTTAGAAGGGCTTTGTCACCCTTCTTATGGAACAGTACCACCACACTTCTGTTCCACGCCTCTGGCGTTTGTCCCTCGAGAATGACGGAGTTGAATAGCCTCTGAAGGACTTTAAGTACTGGTGATCCACCCGCTTTCAGAAGCTCTGTCGTTATTCCGTCATCCCCGGGTGCCTTGTTGTTTTTAAGCTGTTTGAGAGCCGTCCTTATCTCGTAGAGGCTGACGTCTGGGATATCTTCGGTATAGTGTCGGGTTAAACGGGCTCTTGCATCGCCTGCCGTGCTATTTGCAGGGCATTGCGATGAGGTGTAGAGCTGCCCATAAAACTTTTCAAGCTCTCTCAAGATCTCAGGCTTGGAGGAAATGATGCTGCCGCTATCGGTCTTCAGCTTCGTCAACTGGCTCTGCCCAAGCGACAGATCTCTTGCGAACACTTTGGAGCCCTTGTTCCGCTCTATTGCGCTCATAATACAATTGGTATTGTATGAGCGCAAATCGTGTCGCATAGACTTCGAGATCTGTTTGTTGAGCGCACCGTATGTCGACATGTCTGCCGAAGACTGCAGCCTCATTTCACTCCTCTCTGCCATTAACTCCAGTGTGTGACCCGAGAGTCTCTGTGTTTTATTTCTGCGGCGGGTCCTAAAGATGTCCGACCCGACCGCACGGACAGTTTCCACCAGCCCGTTATTTAGTTCGTCCACTGTTACGCATTCCGCGAGGCATTCAAAGCGGTTCTGTAACTCCAACTGAAAGCTCTCGGGATTTTGTATCTGGACAGGGTTTGGGCGTAGAGTAGACCTTATCAGACGATACCTTTCTAGCTTTACATTGATATTCAATGCCGCTCTTACCATACGGTGATCGCTGCCGGTTTTAACCCTGTTGATCACAGAGACGTCATTGAATATGTGCCTGTGGGTCGTCATGATGAAGTCTATCTCATGCTTATAGCCGCCGGGGTGTAGCCAGGTCCATTTTCTGGACGGCCGCTTCTCGAAAAAGGAGTTCATCGCAAAGAGTCCCTCCTTTTCCATGAAGTCGGCCAGTCGCTGACCCCTTTGGTTTCGCTGTCCAAATCCAAACTGGCCCACTCTCAGTTCGTTGCCGCTCTTTGCGCCTAACCGCGCGTTTAAATCCCCCATCACAACAGTGTAGTGTGTTTTCGAGGCATGCATAACTTTGGAGATGTCGTCGTACATGATCTCCACTTCATCGTCAGGGCGTCCCGAGTGCGGGGCATATACCTGTATGACCTTCAGCGAATACCGTTTGGTGATTCTGGGTATAAGGTACGCCACCCTGCTCGAGACGCTCTCGATCTTTACAATGTTGTTGACGAGGGACTTGTGGACGAGAAACCCGATACCGTGTTGGGACAGCTGGTCGCCCTCCCGGTAGTAAAACAAGTTGCCGGAATTAAGGGTTATCGTGTCCTCTCCCTCTCTTCGGACTTCCGATAGCCCTATAATGTCCCAGCGCACCTTGTCTACCGCTTCTTCCAGCTCGATTACCTTCTCGTCGGTCCTCAATGTTCGTGCGTTGTATGCTACCAGGTGCAAGGGTCGTCGGTGTTGGGATTGGTAGCTCAATCTCTGCCGGAGATTCCTAGCACCCCCTGCCCCGCCGTTACCATGGCCGCTACCGTGACCAGGAATAGCGGAGCTGCCGGGGACTGGGGGCCGTTTTCTATTTGTTGCCATCATATTAGGGGGGGGTTTGCCATAATCACCACGCTTGGCAGGCGGATTGGTGATCGCAGTAAGATGTTAGTAATACACAGTAGGAAGCTGCTGCCCTTCCTCTGGTAGGTTCCCTTAGTCGGCTCTTACGACATCCACGGGTTGAGTTGGAGGGGTCGATATTCTATGCCGCGGCCCCACGGCATAAATTACGTTAAAGCGTTAATTACGTTCAAGCATAATGATAAAATTATACAGATACTAGCTACTGCCCGCGCCTTATCCACGTTTTATCGAGATAAAAAATAACCTATATACCTATTATTCCAGGTCCCAAACTATACCCATTCCAAATTTTAGCCCAATCAGTTCAGTAGTTTTTGCGTGAAAGAGTAACAAATATCCATCCTACTATCCTACTAATATTATAAATGTCAAAGTTTGTAAGAATGGGTGTTTGTTCCGCTTTCACGCAAAAACTTCTGAACTGATTGGGCTGAAATTTGGTATGTGTATAGTTTGGGATCTGGAATATATACTCTGTTTTTTAACCTGATAAAACCAAGGCGAAAGCGCGGGCAGCAGCTAGTTTAAAATACGTAGTAAAAACTATTTAGATGTAGGAATAGATAATATCTCAAAATGCTTATCATATTTTAAGTAGCAAGAATTAATGTGAAAATATTTTTTCTCTATGTATAGTCAATCACAAAATAATATTTTGTAAAATGTTGAATTTTTCATATTAAAATTAAGAAAATAAATTGCTACGCTTGATTTGAAATGCGGATTTAGGAAAGTTTATTATTTTTGTATTATTTTGACAGTGCTATTTTTCTAAGATATATTTATTTTGGAGTTTGTTGAATTAGCTATTAAATAATTGGTAGATGGTACAATCCACGATGGTACAACCAGATCCACAATATACAAAATTACATTAGACTGTGGTACTTATTTTACTTAAATTTTTATTTTTGTCTAGAAAACAGTAGCTTATACATATTTTTATTCATACATATTAAGAATTCGTTCGTAAAATTATTATAAATACTCCGAATCGAAGATAATCTTTGTGAAGCAACATTGGCAAATGTTTGAGTGCAACAATGTATACCAAAATTTTACCAAAGAAACGAATAAAACAAGAATTGTAAAAAAACCGAAGTTAGTTTTTTGAATAAAAAGTAACTTCGGTGTGGATGCACCATACATTTTCATAACTATGTGATCTTGTTGAAAATACATATTCATGTTAACTTTTATTTATACAATACTTAAATATTAAGGTTTTTGCACACTGGGGTAATTTCAAAGAAATTTTAAATAATATCCCAAAATTTTTCGACTTCGACTGGACCTGAACCCGCAACCCTCCCTCAGTAGGGGATGCGCTACCGATTGCGCCACGAGGCTAATGCACACTAGGCACGGCGCTTGAGTCCGAATGAAGACCCAGAGTTTTTCGACCCCTACGTCACTTGACTTCGTGGCGCAATTGGTAGCGCATCCCGTACTGAGGGAGGGTTGCGGGTTCAAGTCCCGTCAAAGTCGAAAAATTTTGGGATCTTATAATTACTTAAATATTCTACGGCAATAATACCGCTGGTTTAAGCGACTACCTCTTACAGCGAGTGTATCGCCGGCAATAATCTCGAACATCATTTAACGACGCAATATTTTATGAGGTAATTGCTATTTTTTATTGTTATTTTCTATAGAATCGTTGAGAGACCCTCGCGTTTAGGTGATACCTTTTTAAGGCCATGCTTACATTTACATTTTGTACATAATAATGACTACACTAGTTAGCTCCTAGTTAGCTGTGCATTAACTTCTACACACGTTCTTAATATTATCACAGCTTTTAGTTCTAATCTAAAACCTAAAAAGATCTGTATGTATCATTTGATATTATCGTAATCACTTTAACTTTTGTCGCCTTGTACATAAAGCAGGGTTATCGGCTGTGTCAGTTTTCTTATTTAGGAATATCTCTTAAACATATTTATTTGATTCAGTTAAGTATTTAAGTGTCCTTAATACCATAATATTTATTATCCGTCCTAAAATAAGAATAATAAAATTATTAATTTAAATGCCTCTCATTTATTTGTTGAAATTTTTACGAATGTGGTATATCTTTTCTACTTATTAGTGTCATTTGAACTTCAGGGTCAAGTGTTTTTCGTCCCTTGAAACTATTCTCTATTTCCTGTAATGTCCTATCTTTAGTCTCTGGTAATAATATGTAAATTATACTCAAGAATACTGTCAAAGTAGCTGAGTATACTAAAAATGCACCTTCGACTCCTACTGAGGAATATAAATAAGGTGCAGTCTTCATTGACACAACAAATGACGGAGTCAAAAATGAAGTAGATATCGTAGAACCTAAACTCCTATATTCTAAAGGAAATACTTCCCCACATATCACCCAGTTCAACGGCACTAGACCTAAACAGAACACTAAAGTGTAAAACACCATTAATGACATCGGCAGTATGTCAATAATCCAACTTGAAGTAAATAATTCTGCCTTTCTAAGATAAATAAACACCGATATAGCGGTCAAGGAAATCACTGTCAAAGCTCCGCTTGTAAACAAAATTGTCCGCCGTTTGAAATACTTGAGCAAGAATATAGCGAGTAACGCGCAAACTGTTCTGAGTAAATCGATGACTGTAAACTGCCAGGCAACGTCTTTGGGCTCATCTTTATTCAAAACAGCTTGCAGGATAATATTTCCATAAGCTGCAAACATGTGCGCTCCTCCAAACTCGAAGACAACTAGCATACTGATAGCTATTATTGCTGGCTTGTAGAATTCCTTCTTTTTAAAGATCTTCAGGACATCTTTGATTGTATCAACAGCGGTTGTGTAGTACCCGTTTACAGAATTTCTGCTCTCCTTTCTCTTTTCTTCAATCATAGCTTCATTGTGAGCGTCTATCATGGAGTTCAGCTCAGCTCTTTGCTCGTCCCCATCGCCTCTCACCCATCTGAAAGCTTTCTTTGCTTCCTCATACTTTCCTTTCGACACCAACCAGCTCGGCGACTCCGGTGACAAGCTGATGATTGTCATCGCGATCAAAGGGAACAAGGAACACACGACCGCTGTCATCTTCCACGTCAAATGAGCACCCCATAAATGCGACAAGAATATCCCAAGTCCCAAAGATATAGCGAAAGTCCCCAAAAATGCTCCTCGGTACTTCGGATCCGTGTATTCAGCAACGAGGATCGCAGCTAGTGGCGTGCGGAGGCCTAAAGCGAGGCCGTGGAGTAACCTGGCTACGATGAAGACTTGCACGGAATTGCCGAGGACGAAGGCGAGCCAGCCGAGGAGCGCTGGAATGGTGGAGATGAGATGGGCCTTCTGACGACCAAACTTGGTCATCAGAACTGGAGACACGAAGTTGCCGACGATACCCATCACACCGACGACAGACGCTGGAAAAGAAAGAAGATTATCACTAATATTTCAGATTTCTATAACTTTCTTTCTTTAGGCTTACAAAATAAGCACTTTTTTATCAAATAAGAAATCAGGTGTTATTGATTTTCTCTTCACTCCAAGGTTACTATAATCCGAAAAAAATAGGGTTCTCAAATTCGGTCCAGATAAAATAGCTGACGAGCAGTTGGGATTAGAAGCAATATAAAAAAATTTTGATTGAAGAATGGAATGGATTATTCCCCATACAAACGTACTTTCCGCTTCATTTGGAAACTATATCCCCGATGTTATTGAAATTTTCCATACGTACCTAATCGGATGTAAAATAGCTATGTTTGCAGCGGTTTAGTTTTTGAAAAAAACATAATGATATTTTTATGAGAGTGAAACTAATTTTGACCACCAAATCGAGTCATCTTCAAGCAATTTTTTATGCATGATAGACACCTTTATTCGGAAATCTGTCGCGCTGCAAACATTCTCAATATCAACATTATAAATAATCAAAAATATTTTTGTAATCAATCGTTTAATCGTATTTTGGGAAAGTACGAAAAAATATCAAAACATTCTGCCAACACCAAGCACACGCACACAGCCACATGACAGCTTCGTATTAGATGGTTAGTGGCGCTTTCTCACTGCATAGCGCGCCCCATTTCATTCTACGTGAAACAACAACAAATCTGCATGGGAA
This sequence comes from Eupithecia insigniata, assembly GCA_947859395.1. Taxonomy (NCBI): domain Eukaryota; kingdom Metazoa; phylum Arthropoda; class Insecta; order Lepidoptera; family Geometridae; genus Eupithecia; species Eupithecia insigniata. The sequence goes on along the minus strand of OX402018.1, from coordinate 791,189 downwards.
AATCCATTTCCGTTTGGGAGGATTCCTAGCCTTCTTAAATTCTCATTAGGTACACAACTTCGCACAGCAATTTTGTCTTAATTTCTGGTAAGTAGCGGCCTCAGGGTGACGTTTTTTCGTTTCCGCGTAAGCCTTTGACAAAGTCTACGACTACTATTCAATGCAATAATGATACAACTGAAAAAACTACCATCGCGATGGTAGTTTTTTCAGTTTAAGCACACGATGATTAGTACGCACGATGCATCGTGCGTACTAATCATCGTGTGCTTAAAGCGAATTATTCTTTCAAGGACAAGGTGTTGTCATAAATATTATTTAAGTTTGTAGTGCATGTAAAATGAAAGTTATTATGAGATTTATAGTACGTAGCGTAGCTCGGGGTTTTACACAGGCCTAAGTGTGCGCGAAATATTTAGTTTTAATTTGTTAGAGTTAGACTAGACCGTACAACTGATGTAAGCAAGTGCAATTTTAGGCAACCTGAAGTACGTGCTAAGTTTGGTTTAGTTTAGATCAACAAAGGTACCTACTTATGTAGTAATGTTACTTATGTAGTTTTATTAAATCTGCTCTTGGTAAAAATCATCGTATTTGTATTAGAATCAGAATCAATATTGTATTTATTTTGTTTATAAAAAACTTATTCTAGGTTTTACATTTTAACATTCTCTAAACCCGACAGGATTAAACTTAACTTTATTTATTTAGGTTTACAAAATACACACTTAGACAAGTCAAATTTTATACTAGCTATAAATCTCATATGTCAAAAAATATCTAAACTTATAATAAAACTGTAACAGGTCCAATTCTGTACATTGAAGATATTTTAAAAAACATTTTTGACGGCACTTTATTATCGATACTGATGCCAAAAATGATTTTTTTTCCATCATGTCTGTCTGTCTGTCTTTCTGTCTGTCTGTCTGTCTGTCTGGCCGCGCATAGCTCCGAAACTACTGAACGTGTTGAAATGAAACTTAGCAGGATTTGAGTTCATAGTACGAGGAAGGACATAGGTTACTTTTTATCCCGGATTTCAATAGGGTTCCCTTGGGAGAGGGGATGAAAGTAAAATTTGTTGGCTGCGCATAGCGCCGGAACTACTGAATGTATTACAATGAAATTTGGCAGGATTTGAGCTCATACTATGATGTAGGATATAAGATAGTATTTATCCCAGATTTCAATAGGGTTCCCTTGAAAGAGGGGATGAAAATAATATTTTTGGCTGCGCGTAGCGCCGTAACTACTAAATGTTTTCAAATGAAACTTGGTAGGTTTTGAGTTCATACTATGAGGAAGGACATAGGATACATTTTATCCCGGATTTCAATAGGGTTCATTTGGGAGAGGGGATGAAAGAAAAATTTCGTGGCTGCGCACAGCGCCCAAACTATTGAAGGTATTCAAATAAAACTTGGCAGGATTTGAGTTCATATTACGAGAAAGGGCATAGGATACTTTTTATCCCAGATTTCAGTGGGGTTCCCTTGGGAGAGGGGATGAAAGTAAAATTTCTTGGCTGCGCATAGCGCCGAAACTACTGAAGGTATTCAAATGAAATTTAGCATCATTTAAGTTCATATTACAAGAAAGGGCATAAAATACTTTTTATCCCGGAATTCAGAAGGATTCTCTTATAAGAGAAGAAGTGAAATTTTGCGTTGCAGGATGGCGCGCAGGGCAACGGCGGTAGAGAGCGATAGCCCCCCATTGTGGGGGGCACTGGCAGTGGGGCCCCAGGCAGTGGGGGCCCCAGAAGTGAGGACCCCAGCAGTAGGACCCCTCACGCAACCGGACCTTCCCAGTAGCCCCCCACAGTGGGGGGCACCGGCAGTGGGGCCCTGGAAGTGGGGGCCGGCGGCAGATGGCCCCCCGAAGTGGGCCCCCACATTTCCCCGCAGTGGTAACCCCTCATTAGCCCCCCACAGGGGGGGCACTGGCAGTGGGGCGCCGGCAGTGGGGCTCTCGGCAGTGGGCCCCCACATTTCCTCGCAGTGGGACCCTCAGTAGCCCCCCGCAGTACCCCCCGCAGTGGGACCCACTCAGTAGGCCCCTACAGTTGAGGGCACCGGCAATGGGGCCTCCATATTGCCCAGCAGTGGGACCCTCAGTAGCCCCCCGTAGTGGCCCCCCGCATTAGGGTAAAATTTATTGGCTGCGCATAGCGCTGAAACTACTGAATGTATTCAAATGAAACTTGGCATGATTTAAGGTCATACTATGAGGAAGGTCATGTCATACTTTTTATCCTGGAATTCGTTAAGGTTCCCGTAGGAGTGGGGATGGAAGTGACATTTCTCGGCCTAAAATAGCGCAAAAACTAATGAATGGACTCGAATGATACTTAGCATGATTTGAGTTCATACTACGAGGAAGGACCTAAAATACGAGTCCATACCCCAAAAGCTGGTTGGTACAAAGCTCTCGCTACCAATGATGTTGCCGTCGTCCTAGTAGATCAGCAATGTGACAGGCCGGACATTGTGCTGCGTACCCGGGATGACCGCTTGCAATGCATTGGCGAAACGCACCAGGCATTTGATGCTCTTCAGTCTCTACTCGCTTATATACCTACTGTCGTGGCGAAGACGGATACAACTTTGATCTTCGACATGTGAATCCGAAAACTGACGAGACTGGACACTAAAAAGTTTCTGCAATGCAATTCTACGCCTAGATACATTTTACCAATAAGAGAAGGTTGCATTGCTCACCTGCAAAGGTTTCGAGGTTTGTTTAACCGTTTTCTGGTGGACACTTACGCCAAAATTAAAATGGCTGGTGGAAACTTACGCCAAAATTAAAACGAAGCGTTTGGATCAGAACAGAACTAATGAGAGAAGACTGCGCGCTGAGAATTATGTAGATCTGCGAGACGCCATGAATCAAGATAGAAATTGTGAAGATTTAGGACGACTGGTGATTCTTCCTTCCAGTTTTAGAACTGGACAATAGATGTGTAGTGCCCTATTCTCCAGTAGGTACTATCAAAAGCTTTTAAAGCGCATAATATACCTAGGTAAATGTGGAGCTGTGTGACGTCCAGTCAATAAAATCTAGGTATATTTAAATCTATACTATACTACACTAATAAAAATAAGGAAGGTTTGTGTGGTTGTAGGGAGGGGGTAATCTCTGAATCTACTGAGCCAATTTTGGAAATTCTTTTACCTATTGAATATGTTTAAACACGCATCGTTTAAACCACGTTATTTGCGAGTTTTATAGACTACTAAAAATGTTTACCGCCCAACCCAACGAAGTGGGCACGGGTCAGCTAGTTTATTAATAAAGGACTTCATTAACAGCAAAACTGAATGTGACATATTACCATCTTACCAAAGAGTACTGACTGCTAAAAAGAAATGCTATCCCGAAATCCTAGCCCTTACAGAATCTAAAGAAGAAATTGAATTACAAAGTTTATTAGATCACACATTTTCTAGAATATTAGAGTCTCAAAAAGAAATTTTAGATAGAGTGCCAGCTGATTGCACTCACAATTTGACTTTGATTGGAAAGTGGGGATTTGAAGGTACTACAGGCCAAAGTGAATACAAGTAGTCTTTTTCAGAACCCTCTTCTACAGACGACAGTAGTTTGTTTGTTACATCTTATGCCCCACTTAAGTTAGTAGTAAATTGCCCTTCAGAGAGTATTTCGATTTGGAATAATCCCCGTCCCTCTTCCACTAGATACTGCAGACTAGGCTTGTTCTTGCTCGGTCAGTAAAGAGATCGCTCTGTCCTAGTACAATCTCACTAATGTACTAGTTCGGACTTCTAGTTCTATTAGTACCCCACTCGGCAAAACTTTCGGGTCCTTTTTATCACAAAAGGGCTCCTATTTTAATGCTCCAAAATACGCAATCGATTGTTTTGTGTCAGAAACTAGATTGGATACTATTTACATTTACTGAATATTAATTATAATATTATTTCACCAAAACATACACGAAATCGGACGAAATATCTATTTACCGACGAAATATCGAAATGCAATGCTCCTTCCTTGCTCGCAACAAAAATAATACAAGTAGGTACATACATATTACACTTACAAAAGTTGGAAACATAAAATACTAACAGCGCAATTTGATCTCTATCTTCAAACAAATAAAGTTTCTCATTCATTATTACCCCTCCGTCTCTTTTAGTACCGGGGATTATGCGCTGTCTATCTCTGTTCTACCTTATTCGTTCCTTTGAGACAAGTTCCTACTGAACTAGAGAACTAGATGCATATCTCCGTCTCTCTTACTACCGCGGAATATGCGCTCTCTCTATCTCTGTTCTCCCTTAATTATTCCCTTGTCTTTTAGTTCCGTCTGACACGTAATCACGGAATGTAACAGTGAACTAAAAGAAACATTGTACTAGGGAACGAGTAATCGAAATGCATTCTCAAACAGTTCTTTTTATTCTTGTTAATAGATTTTAAACTTCATGCCATGGAAAATAGTGATTCAGACGCCAACCTTTTTAGTGGTTTCGAGATTTCGTGACTGAAGAGCGAGTGAACTACAAGGAACTAGTTGAGCTGAATCGTTCTTACTAGTTCACTGGTCGGAACGAATTCATTCTAGTTCATTATTCCTGAACTACACAAGACTACTGCAGACCTATTCGCTTTCAACTTTTGAAAGAAAGTTCTGAAGTATCTAAGGAAGAAGAAGCCTACTTCCGGGAAAGATTAGTAATTTGACTTCAACAAATTTTAGTTTTAATAATCGCGATTACAGAATTCAGCACTCTTTACAGTTAACTATGGTGAATGGCAAAGTGTGTACTGCTTTGAGTGAATCATCATCCTGTAAGTGTTATATTTGCAGAGCAACTCCCAAAGACATGAACAAAATAGACGTCAGCTTACAGAAGCAATCCGATGAAAGTCGGTATGAATTTGGTCTATCACCTTTACATTCATGGATTCGCTTTTTCGAATATTTTGTTAATCTCGCTTACAGGATGGATGTTAAAAAGTGGCAGGTTAGGTCGGAGGATGAGAAGCGACAAGTAGCACATACGAAATCGTGTATACAGAATGAGTTTAGACGTCGACTAGGTTTAATAGTAGACAAACCGCGAAGTGGCGGGGGGAGTGGGACATCAAACGATGGAAATACGGCTCGAAATTTTTTCAATAATTCTGCAGTTTCAGCTGAAATTACTGGCTTAAATAAAGATCTGATCGTCCGTTGCTCCACAATTTTACAAGTTTTGTCCTCGGTTTTTATATTGATTCAGACAAATATAATGAATATGCTTTGGAAACTGCGCGACTTTTAGGTCAAGAATATCCATGGTTTAATCTCCCAGCTTCCGTTCACAAAGTGCTTATCCATGGTGTGGTGGCACAGTATGGTTTATTATCTATCGGGGAATTATCCGAAGAGGCAGCCGAAGCTAACAATAAACATTATAAGTCCTTCAGCAGCGCTATTCTAACTCGATCGAAAACCTTCGTCGACTCGGAATCTGACACATATCCGCGCGAAATTCAAATATTTTAGCGGTTTTTAATATTTTCTGCGTTCTACAAGGAATAAAACTACCTAAAAAGTAGTTTTTCATAAGTCGCTGACCATTTTCTATCAACCCATGTTCCAATAAAGTACGTTTAATGGGGCTTTTAGTAATAATGTTGATTTTAATAATAAATCTCCTAAATTATTAATTTCTCCCAAACTCGAGTCGAATCGAAAATAGTTAAAACATGAGTTCATAGAAAACGTTTTACAATTTACGTTCAGCTACTTTTCTGCTATTGATGGTGCTTGTAGAACGCAGAAAATATTAAAAACCGCTAAATTATTTGAACTTCGGGCGGATTTGTGTCAGATTTCGAGTTAAGGAAACTTTTCGATCAAGTTAGAATAGCCGTGCAGAGGTGATCATACGAGAAAAATGTCGCGAGAACTTACGAATAAGGACTTACTTAACAGACTATTACTCAGCTCTGACCCATTTATTACCAGTCTTCGGAAACTTCCCCGTAACAAAAAAAGCGTTAGGTATGTCAATGCAGGTTTTAGATTTATTGCGAATTTAGTTTAAATATAAATTAGGTTGGTTGTTGTAGTATTATGTTTCTTGTGATTATGATTAGGTACGTTGTAAATAATTTTTTGTTTTAGTTTACTTGTTTTTTGTATAATAAAAAATGTATGAAACATAAAAAGAATACATTATTTAATACATTATAAAAATAATTCCTTCATGAAAAGCGTTGACATCATATTCAGACGCATTTCCGTACGTGAGACAATAAATCTATAATATTTATTAAATAAATTTATACAGAAAAAGCATATTCATATTCTACAGTTTATCCTATATAATGTATTAAATTTGGTAAATTATAGTGTTAATGTACAGTTTAGAAGTATTTTTTATTATTTTCTCTAAAGAAAAATGCCAAATAACAAGGGTATGTATTTATGACCGCGCTTGTAGGGCGCCGGTACCACAGTGCAGCAGCGTCTTGGGGATGCTTCCGACTGGTATTGATATGGACCAGTTGAGCTATCTGTAGATTGTTTGCAACAGTCTGCAGTTAGCTCAATTGTAAATACAAGTTTAATTTCTTTATATTATTTGATTGTTATTTTCTTTGTCAATAAAGACTATTTATGTCTATCTATTAAAAATATATATTTACATATGTGTATATTAGAATCAGAATCAGAATCAATAACTTTATTTCTTTAGGCTTACAAAATAAGCACTTAGACAAGTCAAATTGTATACTATAAACATAGTTATTATTATCAAATAAGAAATAAGGTGTTATTGATATTCTCTTCACTTCAATTTTTTGTCCACTAGTGGAAGAAGTGAAAAAGAAACCACTAGCACATTATATTATTAGATGTATTATGTAGGTATTCAAGTGTATCAGTTATCTAGTACCCATAACATAATCTTTGTGCTAGATGATGCCATGTGGATTGTCCAGCATTATTTATATAACAAGTTATCATCAGCTTGCTGATGGATTTAACTCAATCCAATTGTTTTGTGCACAAGGACAGTTAGTCAGTCCCAATGTGCGAATAGGTACGTAACCTAGGTAAGTACCTTGCTATGAAACAATGAGCACCGCAATAGGCACAAAGGGACAGTGAAAGTAAGAGAGAAAGCCTTTTAGTAACTGTAGGAACACTAGTCTTGTTTTTTATCGATACTATACGAGAGGAGGTCAAAAGTTCGCAGTTATAATTTGTTCAAATCGCTCAATTAGTTTTCCTTCCTTCGAAAAAAGGAAACGTTTTGTCGAGGCCTTCAAAATATGCTGAAATTAATGACTTAACATCTTCATAGTCAGTAAAAAAACCACGAAGTTGTTTTTTGAGTTTTGGAAACAAATAATATTTGGAAATAAATAATATTTGGAACGCCGTGGGGCCGCGGCGTATACGAATATCGACCCCTCCAACTCAACCCGTGGATGTCGTAAGAGCCGACTAAGGGAACCTACCAGAGGAAGGGCAGCAGCTTCCTTCTGAGTATTTTTAAACACCAACACTGCGATCACCAATCCGCCTGCCAAGCGTGGTGATTATGGCAAATCCCTCCCTACATGGGAGACCATCCACTCGATGGTCGGGACTCGATGGATGGAGGCGGCTCAGGACCGCTATTTGTGGCGTCGTACGGGGGAGGCCTATGTCCAGCAGTGGACATGTATGGGCTGATGATGATGATGATAAATATTTGTCAAACAAATAATATTATGAATAATATTTGCCAGATCTAGACTGTAGGGAGGGTGGTTTAGTGTTCTGTGTCCACTGTCTGTGTTTTGCTGTTACTACATATTACAATTACATACCTATCTACCTACTTGACTGACCAATTCAGGAAGTGGCTTGCTGCTTTAAGTATTCTGTTCCAGGTAGGTAAGTACTGTAAAGTACCTACCTACTGATTACTGACCAATCCTGGAAGTATCGTGGTCTGTGCTCCTGTAAAATATCTACTGACCTCCAGAGGAAGTGATAGGTCCGATGCGATGCGACTAGCTAAGATAGACGAGTACGGGCCCCCGCGTCGGGGATGTGCCCCGTGGGGATTCTGGCATTACCTCCTTATGACAAGAAGCGCTTATTATTGGAATCCTATAGCCCGGCTATAAGTCTCTGTCTTGCTTCGCAGTTTATTTTGTGTGCAGTTATGTTAGGTATAACTGTACAAGAAGACGGAACACCGCACGGTGGCTAGACGTGCAAGGAAGCTCGTGCAAACTGGACTGTTTAAATCAACAAACAAATATAGTTTCTGCCCGCGACTTCGCACGCTCTTTTTTATGGAAAGATTATAAGGTTATTTCTATCTCATGATGGAATGAAAAATATAGCGTGATTCCAGGCTTACAACTAGGAAATCTATGCCAAATTTCAGCCCGATCTGTTCAGTAGTTTTGTCGTGAAGCGGTAACAATCATGACGACCGATGTGGCGCGGCGGGCGAAGGTCCACTTGCGGCGCAGGAGGTTGCGAGTACGATTCCCGCCTTGGGACAAGTTTGTACGAATTGCAAATATTTGTTCCGGGTGTTCTGGGTATTTTCTATGTAAGTATAATAAAAAATATCTAACTATCTATGTATCTGTTGTATTATGTATATATCAGTCATCTAGTACCAATAACACAAGTTGTGCTTAGCTTGGGGCTAGATGATGTTTGTCCAGCATTATTTATTTAAACATATTGGTAACCAAACTTTCACATTTCTGCCATCCAAAGCCATCTAAGCTAGAAAGCCGTTAACCCCGAAAAGTAGTTTTCGTGAAATCGGCAAAAACGTCAGAATTGATGTTTCTTAATAACTATGATATATACGTAGATTAATAGTGGTTGAATACATTGGTTGAGATTTATGTATTTGTGTGACTTATTTTATATCCTATGTTATGAAAATCCATAAGACAAATTTTTCTAATCACTTTTGAGTTTTAGCCTATTTAAATGAAATTTGGTATACAGATACTCTAGAGCCTGAAAAGGGATATAGGCTAATTTTTAAAGCAAAAAAAGGGTTATAAGGGGTTGAAAGGTTGTATAGAAGTCTCGTCGTTTTTAAAGCTAAAAGCTTGGAACTTGTCTTAAGTGTTTTTCATGAAATAGGATATAAAATAAGTCACACAAATAAATCTCAACCGATGGGTTCAACCATTATTATATTAATCTATGTACCTATGTACGAGTATCATAGTTATTAAGAAACAGTGATTCTCACGTTTTATGCCGATTCTCGAAAACTACTTTTCGGGGTTAACGGCTTTCTAGTTAGAGGATGGCAGAAATGTGAAAGTTTGGTTACCGATATGTTTAAATAAATAATGCTGGATAAACATCATCTAGCCCCAAGCTAAGCACAACTTGTGTTTCCACTAATAAGTCAAAAGGCAGGTTTATACTCATAAATAATTTTGCTGGACTGAAGCGCGGCATGAATGACCGGCCACACGCTCAAGTAAAGACGTGCGAACTAAATTAGCGTAGTCCAATGTTTATCATGTCAACGATTGCACAAGCCGCGCTTCCCGGCTTGCGCGAGGTAACTACTCCAACACGCGCCGTCTTGCGCGCTGGTTTGTGCAGGCATGTATACAAGTGAGACGGAGCGTGGGGCCGGGCTATATTATGTCCAGCAAAGGAAAAGCACAGGCCAGTGGCGGCGGCGGCGTAGCGTGGGTTGGTACCCGGAGCGGATTTCAGAAACTAATTATTAGAAACATATCCACTTAGATTATACTTGTACTAAGTAAAACGCAGTAATTTTTATGTTTGGTGAGGTCCCCACCTCACTTGCGTTCGCAAAGACAAATAAGCTAAGACGACAAAGAGCGGAGATAGCCGCAATATTTTTCCGCTGTTAACAAAAAAGACACCGACAAAGAATTGCAAAGATTCAGCAGCGAGCGGTGCTCCACCGCTCAAAATTTTTATGATCTGGCTGTACATGTGAGTTTCCGTTGTCAACCCTTCGGGTTTGGGCTCGAGGAGAGGGGGCACGATGATACCCCTCGGAGCTTGGTACCTGGCGGGCGGATCCCCCCCCCCCCTTACGCCGCTAGTGGCACAGGCTGTAGGTTTAGCTGACCAATCCAGCAAGTTATTTCTGCTGGGGTAACGCACACTATGGCATGCCCTACTGTGCTGCTGTCTTCAGTCATATTGTCAAGTACTGACCGATCCAGGAAGTATCGTCGTCCGTGAGCGTGAGGGTTCCTCCGCTATTGACCTGCGCGAACAACACCGCCGGGTAGCCGTGTGCGCATCCATGTCCGGCTATGTTCAGTGCAGCCCCGCTTACTACGAACGCCTGGGAAAAGGGTGCTGGGTTAGATTATCATCATTATCAATGGAGTTCTTTATAATCATCATCAGCACTCATTCATTCACTGAAGAATATGCCTCTGAAACAGGGGGATTTTGCAGGCTGATTGGTCAGTAGCGTGAGTCTGGCCGGAATTTGGTATCGAGACGTGATCTAGACGTCTCCTTTTTCCATACAATTTGGTACAGCGCGCCTCTATCGTGCGTACGTGGAACTACGCTTTCGATCGCTTCACGTTACTAACGTGAGGAAAATGACAGAATTGGCGAGTCCGAATGATGCTGACGTTACTAACGTAAAGATTTACTTATTTATATTTAAATAGTATAAAACCGTTTCGAAGTATAAATAATATCTCAAAATGCTTATCATATTTTTAGTAGCAAGAATTGACGTGAAAATATTTTTTCTCTATGGTCAATCACAAAATAATATTTTGTAAAATGTTTATGCATTTTTCATAGTAAAAATGAGAACATAAATTGCTACGCTTGATTTCAAATGAAGATTTAATATAATTTATTATCTTTTTTATTTTTGCATGATTTTAACGCTGCTAGTTTTCTAAGAATTACATTATTGTAGAGTTTATAAATTAGCTTTAAAATAATTTGTAGATGCTACAATCTTACATGGTGGATCCTCCACACATGATCCATGCCTACCTTAATTACAATAGACTATTTTATTACTTAGATTTTTATTTTTGTCGTTATAACAGTAGCTAAAACACGCTTAAAGCGATAAGGCCGCCCTTTGTACTTCTTTGTTTGTTAGCATTTCCTTGTTGTATTGTATTTTGTGTTTGTGTGGTACAATAAAGAGAGTTATCTATCTAAAACACATTTTTTATGAATTCTTAGGTTACTACAGTGGTACCTAAACAAATACCTACACTACAAATACCGACGTGTGACCCATGTTTAGTGATAAATCGATTTGCGGTATCTACCTTACTTTTGTCGGAGTGTTATAAAGTGATAAATAATACGTAAGCACGTAAAATAAGGCGTAAATAATATTTTTGATGAATCGCGTCTCTAACGCCATCTATTAGTAATGCAACTACAACTACCCCCTAGGTTCACAGACCGTGAAGTTCTTTATTTTACCCAAAAATGGCGCTAAAATCGCTTATTTATTTTGTTATTATAACATGCAGGAAAACCGATATAATAAAAAAACTAAGAATTTATAGGCAACTTATTTTGTTATACAAGCAAATAAATGTCTTATTCCAGCCTTTGAGTCGTTAGGTGGTGAACATCAGTGGTTCGTAAAGGAGGTGCGTTTCAGATATGAACCTTTTTCTTACGTCTGCTCGATAGCTACTCGACACGTCCACGATAGCTACCGGACTACCAACAGTCGAGACGTGATCGACGCCACGATCACGCCTTGCCAGACTTGCCCCTCAGTTGTTGTCGTCATCATAACCCTCGTCGTAGTCTGGTAAAAACTACACATAATTCACAAGACTATAAATATTTTTAAGCTTACGCGATCTGGTCATGGTCAAGGGCTAACGGTAGTTATTGTATACTCATTGATCAAGGGATGAAATACCCGTTAAAATTGTACTCATAATTAGGACTAGAATGAAATGATGGCATCCTTTTTATTGCGGTCGTTATGAAAGGGACGGCAACATTTTTAGCAGGTTTTGGCGCAAAATACTTACGAGTAAGGTCTAGTACAGACAGCATTCGTTTTATTGGGTGCGTTTATTTTCCCCTGATGGTGTATGACGTAGTTGTAGGAGCGAGTTCACACACTGCTCCGGACCCAGTAAACGATTTTTTCCAGTAGCTAAAAATCCGTAGAAAACGGTCCGGTAACAATCGTTTACCTACTGGATCCGGTATACTGTCAGATGTGTGAACTCGCTCCTGCATCTGTAACTACATACACATACGCCATAACAGGAAAATAAACGGATCCAGTAAAACGGATACTCTGTGTATATACTCTTATAAGTTTTTGTATAGTGTAAATGTGGAGCAGTTTTATTCGTTGCCTTATTGTTGGTACTAAGGATGGCAGTTATTGGAAATTTTGGCTACCGGTTATTAGTTGGGTATTTTGTTACAATACCGCTAGTACCAACTGGTACTCAATAACGTTAGAATACTCTATACCTGTCCTGATTTCTACCCAATATATTTCTAACCGATTTGGTTAGAAATACCAAATACTTGCTTGTTGCAGCTAAATAACTTTACGGGTAAACGGTCCGCTAGTACCTATGCGTAGATGATAGTTAGGTAAGTATAGGTATTGAAGCGTTGGGTAGTTATAGCTCACGGTCGGTTAGGCGCGATGCTCGCTTTGCAGTTATTACCTAGCGGTATGCGGATTTTACACTAGCGTTAGATATTTTAGGACCATGCTAACAGGTACTGAGTTAGTTATTGAATACCGGACTCATCTCTAGTTGGTACCTTATCCAGTTGCCAAGGTGATTTTGTTAATTTACTTCGCCTTTACCTAGATTATCTTCCGAAAAAACGCGTCGTATCATTCATAGAAGAAAATTTAAGAACACCGATTTTCCAAGGAGGTCAAGCATAGCTTAAAATTGGTGTCAAGTGCGAGTCGATCTTCAGGGTCCCGTACACCCGTAGCTGTTTTTCGTTAAATTATATACCTACTAAGATAGACTTAGGTTGAGTGAGCGTATTAAAAAATACTTGCCTGTTTTATAAATGGCTGCATTATGGTCGAAACTTCAAGCCTATGTGCCCTGAAAAAAATAAGTAAAAAGGATAAGCAGGTTATACATAATTAGGTAGGTAAGTAAAGTATCAACAGTAGGTACCTAGTTACTTTGTACTAAGTACCTAGTCGCTTTTATTGCACAAGTTTTCCACTTGCCGTAAGGTTTATTTCATTCATACCTATGTTAAATAATACCTACCTTTCATTTACCTCGGTATCTACCTAGACTAGAACAATAGAAGTTAGTTGTGGTTACGTCTACTATATATCAATTTGCTATTATTATCTAGTAAAACATCTTTGGTCCACTCTGGTCGCTGATGATAAAATTTGTTCCAAAGGAAAATTACGTACGACTATGCAACACTTATTGCGTCGTATGGGGGAGGCCTATGTCCAGCTGTGGACGTATACGGGCTGATATGATGATGATGATGATGATGCAACACTTGCAAATAGCGTGCATCGATGGAAGGATTAGGTATGCTCCACTACGACAAGTGCGTGTCGAGCTTGCGCGTCGAGTTGGTTCCGTCGCACAATCTAGCAAAAGATAATATTTAAAGTTTGATTTAAAGATGGTAATAATCCTGTAATTTTATTGTAAATTCGTATTGAAAAAAACTAGAAACCGACTTCGGATAACTTTATTTTAAATTATTTAAGTTTTAATGAAGAAATACTAAACACTCTGATATATTCGGCACAATCTCGGAATCATCTTCTATACACTGCAAAAGAATCATCCAAATCGGTTCATAATTGACAGAGAAATCGTCGAACATACATAAAAAAATATACATAGCCGAACATAGAACTTCCTCCTTTTTCGATATCGGTTAAAAAGTGAATCACGTGAATAAAAGTTAGTTAAAAATCATGATAAAACTTTCCTGTCATAAAATCTCTTCGTTCCGGTAAAAAGCAGTCGACCTTTTGAAACGATGCGTGCGAGACGTCAAGTAAGTTATTGATTCAAACTGATTCCGTACGTATAACTAAACGAGGAATTTTCTTTAAAAAAAAAATTTGGACCAGATTTAAAAAAATAGTCTGGCGTGGATTACTCAAATATAAATTTTATTAGAACCTGTATTTTGACATGATTTTCCTCTTCGCATAAGATCCCCGCCATCGATTGTGTTCTGTTCTGTCCGACTGTTTAGAGATGTGAGTCCAAAAAAGTTTTGAAGTGGGTTTCTTTACGTGTTCCTTCAGGATAAGCAAGACTCGTCAAGTGTAAGTGTGACTCACGCGCAGAGGGTTTCGAACTTTTTAATTAAGTACCTATACAAATAAATTTGCACATGTTGGAGACTTTGCGGTACATAGGTACATTTCAGATGGATCTCTATCATCACACATGTATGGTATTTTTTTTTTGAATGTTTTCAATTTATGTCAAAAAGTAAGAATACGAATTGTTTAATAAACTACTTGGAAAAGAACGAACCACAACCTTTGATTTAATACCCCAACCAATGAGGTACCTAGCCTAACTTTGATAGCAAGATGTCAAGACGCCAAGCGGAGGCCGTGATAATTTTGAAGAATTTTTTGCCGCAGTTTATAAAAGAAATTCACTATCCGCTAGTTTTATTCCTTGTAGAAGGGGAAAATATATTAAAAACCGCAAATAAGAATCGCGTGGTTACGTAAAACGAACCACAAAAAGACATGAATAGATTCGCATGGAATCTATTTCTTTCTGTGGTTCGTCGTTATAGAGTGGCTGGACCACACAATTACTCATTCATAATAGATAAACAAAAGGATTATTAAATCTCTCATAAAATTAATCTCGTGGTGCGCTGAAACGAACCAGCATACGGCGTGGATTGGATATATTCCATACTATATACTAGCCAGACCAAACAATACAAAAAAATATCTAAATACAAAATAATTTATTTGCCATTAGGATTATCAAACACTTAATGTTACCTATAGTAGATAGTTAGTTAGTTGTGATGAAATTATGAGTGACTACCACGAAAAAGTATTTTAATTTTTGGGGTTAATATTATGACCCTCACTAATAACGTGGTTTTACATTGGTAAAATAATTTTCAAAATCGGTAACCTCTAACCTCACAAACTTAACCTCTTTATAAAATTAGTTTAGATTATTATGAGATAAATAATAATTACAGATGCGACTATATGTAAGTAAGAACATTATTACCTACTCGTATCCCATGGGACCGTGGTCCCCGCACTATGCTAGGCCTGTTTCGCGGGAGACTGAGTGTACAGATGGATTTCCATGAATAGCGAGAGAGCGATAGCAATACATCATAGGTATAGGACAAAAAATTGAAGTGAAGAGAATATCAATAACATCTTATTTCTTATTTGATAATAATAACTGTCTAAAGTATAAAATTTGACTTGTCTCAGTGCTTATTTTGTAAACCTAAAGAAATAAAGTGTTTTGCAATCTCTCTTTCTTCCACTTCTAGACGACCTCTGTGGCGCGGCGGGCGAAGCAGGCAGCAGAACGCAGGAGGTTGCGGGTTCGATTCCCGCCTCGGGACAAATGTTTGTACGATCTGCAAATTTTTGTTCAGGATGTTCTGGATGTTTTCTATGTATAGTAAAAAATATCTATCTATGTAGTCTATTATATCAAGTATATCAGTTATCTAGTACCCTAACACAAGCTCTACTTAGCTTGGGGCTAGATAATGCTGTCTGAATTGTCTAGTATTATTAATTTATTTATTTCAGGAACAAACTCTAATATGTAGAGCACGACAGCATATCTAAAACGTACTTGTAGGTAGGTGCACAGTACAATAATTGTATGCCGTTTTGATAAGCGTTAATTATTATTATGATACAGAAAAGATTTCATAAAGCCAAACAAAATATTTACGCGTACTTTATTGTGTTCATAAAGTAGGTATAAAGAACGTTAGCTGCAGCATCTTTTTATAATGTAGACATCGCAATTTGTGCTGAAAATTTTAATTTACTTTGCGCACGAAATGTACACCTAAATTATTATTTTCCGCAGTTCAAGAGGAAATGTTTTTTTATTATTTTAAAAACTTTTTTGAAAACTAGCTTATGCTTTTTAAGTAATATCTTGGACCAAAGTGCTTGGAAGACAAATCCAACGAACTTTAACTCGACGTGTTTAAGTAGTTAAGGAGTTCTTATGGCCACCTTCGGTCTTCATCATCAGACCAGCTCGATGGTACCATGACATCGCATTGTCACTGAACTTACTTATGTATGCCAAATTTCAGCTCAATTGATTGAGGATAGGTCTAAAATTCAGTTGCAAAGTTTGTCCCCCAATTATATTATTACTTAAAAATTTTTGGAGCGTAGAGGAATCAACTTTAAAATTTTGAGAACAATGGGTTTTGGAGCACAGTGGAACGACCCAAACAAACAGGACGAAGAAACTTGTAAAAACGATGGACAGAGTGAGACGAGACAAAGAGGGTTTCGTTTCTGACCGATCCAGGCCTAGGCCTGTAAAAAGTTTCAAATCTAGCAAAGTTTTAGCACGATCTGTTCAGTAGGTATGTATGTATGGCGCATGGCGGTAAGAGGAACAAACTTTCATAAATATGGGTCATCATCATCATCATCATCAGCCCATACACGTCCACTGCTGGACATAGGCCTCCCTCGTACGACGCCACAAATAGCGGTCCTGAGCCGCCTCCATCCATCGACTCCCTGCAACCGCTACGATGTCGTCGGTCCATCGAGTGGATGGTCTCCCATGGATTTGCCATAATCACCACGCTTGGCAGGCGGATTGGTGATCGTAGTGTTGGTGTTTAAAAATACTCAGAAGGAAGCTGCTGCCCTTCCTCTGGTAGGTTCCCTTAGTCGGCTCTTACGACATCCACGGGTTGAGTTAGAGGGGTCGATATTCGTACGCCGCGGCCCCACGGCTTAAATATGGGTATCTAGTATTTATTAGTGTATTGTAGGTTTCAGGTAGTTTTTTATTACATTGAACATTGGACAATAGGCAAATGATTTTCTATTCTGAGAAGGGGTTCTTTGTTTTCTTGAGTAGTTAATTTTAATTTCAACTTTATAAGTCAAAATCTCTTATTTGCGTTAACAAGGTTTTTTCTTTGCTTTATTAACCTAAACAGGTTTTAATTGAAGATTTCCGATATTGTAAAATAATAAAGTCTATTTTTTTTTTTAGTATGCACATAACGAATCTGTAATCTACCTATAGTTTATAATTCAATTCGTTTCGTTTTCAGGATTTTTGCGTACATATGATGATAAATTTTACTGACGTTATCTGATAAAAAAAAAATGTATTCGCAGAACAAACAGTTTTATACACTTTATAAATAAATCTAGATAATAACTCATAACGTGTGTCCTCGCATATAAAATTAGTTAATAATTTTAATCGCATCATGCCTAATGAACCTGTTTTTTTTTTCATTTAGCACACTAGTTTACTTTTTTTGCTCTTAATTAAATCATTTTGTGTATTTCCATTGACCGAGCACATTGGCATTTCAAGATGCTGTATCCTGACGTCATGTACCTTACCTACCTATTCATTTATTAATAATTGTAAATAATGCTTACTTATCTTGTTCAAAATCTTCTTCTTCTTCCTGCCCTTATCCCAACTAGGTGGGGTCGGCACAACATGTATTTTTCTTCCACTCTCCTCTATCAGCCGTCATCCCTGTACTTACACCTTTCTTAAACAGGTCCTCTTTCACACAATCCATCCATATTTTCTTCGGTCTTCCTCTCTCCTTATTTCCGTCCACATTTAAATTTAACACTGTTCTCATCACATGACCTTCTTCCCTCCGCATAACATGCCCATACCACCCCAACCTGTTACTCCTCATTTTTATCTTGTTCAAAATATACTAATTATATATACTCTCGGTTCTAGAATCCAATATATTTTTTATACACAAAGGGGTTACAAAACCAAAATTATTAGTGGAAAATATTTTACGACATCATCACAGTCACGGTATGAAACATAAAAAAAAACATAAAAATCATTTATTGGACACAATTACAGTGGTATTGAATCCATAGGGTCCTAAACTAGCCTAGGCTGTATTTCAGGATCCAAGGCTTCTCCATTTAATATATTCACAATTGTGCCTCTACTAGAAATTAATAACTAAATGAAAATAATGATGAAAAAATCTACTATTCTAATAGTTAACAAAAAGCACGAGACATATTATATTAATTATTATAGAAATGTAATAATAAAGTAAAGTACTTGCATTCTTTCTACCTATGATAAGACAATGATAAAATGAAATAAATACTATCGATACTACATAATCGACGACTGATGTGGCGCGGTGGGCGAAGGTCCGCCTGCGACGCAGGAGGTTGCGGGTTCGATTCCCGCCTCGGGACAAATATTTGTACGATCTGCAAATATTTGTTCAGGGTGTTCTGGTCGTTTTTCTATGTATAATAAAAAATATCTATCTATGTAATATATTGTATTATGTATATCAGTTATCTAGTACCCATAACACAAGCTCTGCTTAGCTTGGGACTAGATGATGCTGTGTGATTTGTAACTATTTATTAAAGATTATCTATACATATACATAATAGTACGCAGCCAATCAATGTAAAAATAATAGATAGGTAATATAATGCTTGTTGTTCTCTGTAAATGTTATCAGTTTTTATAAAGTTTTCATAAAAATACCAAATGTCTTTCGTTTACAAAAAATATCTATAAAATAGGAGTCGAGAACCCAGTAAACAAATCTCAAAAATCAAAAATTCTATATGCGATTAGATATTCTACGACAGCAATTTTTATATAAACCCCGTGGACATTAACGGTAATAAAAACAATTTTAATTGCGAAACATCTACTGCAAAGATACCTAGGTCACTGCCAGCTAGCTAGTTCTAATTGCTAATTAGCATACAATAACTGATAACTCATCAATCCTTTTGCTTGCACTACTAAGCACAAACATGAAACACAATACAGATGGGAAATCATCAATGAGCTTCTCATTGCCTTACCCTTGGGCTGATTAACGATTCCTCCTTTGATTTAGTTTCTAGAATCCATATATTTTTGTAAACAACGATGTATGAAAAAACTTAACAAAATCTCGGTGGTGAAATGGTGTTCTACAAGTACCACTTCGGTGACTGTGCCTAGGATTTACAAGACCTTATCCCGACCTCCCCCTTCTTCCACCGGACAAGCAGACGCATTGGTAAATACCACCCATACCTATTCGACATACCACCGCGGCACCGTGTCGAACCAAACGTTTTCACTCTACTTTCATTATAAGTACCAGTAAAGAGTGGAACGAACTTCCTGCTTCTGTTTTTCCAGTAGAGTACAATCTAGGAGTCTTCAAATCCCGAGTGAATACGTTCCTTCTGGGAAAGCGTGCTCCATCTTAGGCCACATCTTCACTTTCCAGAATGAGATGATGATCAAACGCTTTTACATTATCAATAAAAAAATCTGGTAACGTTAACAGCAAATAACAAGATAACAGCAAGGTAACCACTTAATGCTAGAAAAAATACTACAAAAACTCGCAGCGCGCAGCGTTCGACTTGAATTTGTAGCATAAAAGGTACAAATTCAAGTCGAAAACGGTCGACATTCTAATGAATATAATATTATTAGCATTTTTCAATTAATATTTTTTCTTAACTATTAAAATTTCTATACTCTTAAGTAAATAACTATTATTATTTTTAAATTTTAATTTAATTTTACTTATTTAATTCGTGACTTGTAATAATTGACACCAATAAAATGTCTATCTGAAACCAAAAATTATTTCGAAGTTCTGATTTGATCTATCTTCTACTGTCGTATAATATTTTCCACCAATATTACTCGTACTTTGGTTTTGTAACCCCTAACTATCTATCTAACCGGCCGGTTACACCACCACTGCTGAGCCTGTTCCTTATCTCTCCTCGACATCATCCTTATCATTGAGAACTCACAGCCTTAAGAAGTGCTCATAAGCATTGTCTGAAAATACCTATTTATTTTATTTTATTTATTCTTCTTGCGGTCCTGCACTAGTCTTAGGTGTTCAGATTCGCCTTGCGACGTTTTGATCAAATGATTAATGACCTCTTCACTAAAATATGTATGTACCTAAATCACAAGCTTACCATAGTAATTCTCCAAGCATTTTCTTATTTATATTTTGTATTTGTATTTATTTATTCCACCATAGGTACACAATAGTTTTGTGGTTCTTGAGCTTTCAAGAGATGTTTTCACTGGTTATAACTATATTTACACCAATGCAAAGGAAAGTACCTACCTACTTTACATAAAAGTTATGCAGGGAGGAGTCTGTAATGCACGCATTCAAACGTAGGCCGTTAGACAATAAATAAATAATAAATAATTCTGACTATAAGATCTATTATTTTTTAAGCTAGGTACAGAACCAGAAAAAAGTACCCTGGTCGGTGTCACCAACCCCAAGTTATATACTAATACAAACAGCCATGATTATTTCTACCTTTCCTATGCAAAACTCACCAAATGTTTTTCCAGTTCAAACAACTTTTTCACCCATTCACTCAACTAACACTGTGCGACTAAACCATTATTGATACACGGTCTTACTTATAAAACGACGGATTTTTTTGTGACCATAACCTTGACTTTGAAAGTTCAGGACCAATCAATTTGAGCTCCCCTGCGAATACGTTCGTTGTTGACCTTAGTTCATTTTATAATGGATAATAACATTTTGTGGGTATTTGCAAAAAATTTGGCACCTATGTTCCATAGGCTAACAATTGTTCTGTCAATATTGCATTTAAAAGAACAAGGACAAGTCAATAGTAAATTCATATTACTCCTCTACTTCGATATTTCAAGGGCGACTTATGTAAGTAGGAAATTAATATAACTTTTTAAATACGAGGCCAAATTATAAGGTGTTAGAATTTTTTTACGTTTTCAGAAATAAGGAACTAGTTTTATATAGGCTCAATTATTTTTCCCTATTAATACGTATTGTTTATCAGGATTAAAAGGCAATTAAAAGGGTTTTAATTTTAAAATGAGAAGTGTCGTTACTTAAAAGTTTTAAGATCTAGGCAAACTGCGTGCCTACTTGAATTCTTATGTGATAATCGTTGTACTAAAAAACGACTTATTGTACCGTACTTAAAAATATAAGCGTGAATTATTAGCTGTGTCAGTAAATTTTTAATAATCAAAATAATTTGTTTGTAACTTAATTTTATAGTTGTTTTAACTTACCATTCAGCGCCCATGTTTTTATACCAAGACGCTGATTCGGTTTCAGTCTTGATTTGTTACTATTTAGGTATCGTAACAAAACATCAGCACGAATAATTGATCACGAACGCGGATGGACAGTTTAATATTTAAAATTGAATTCCGAATTCGAACATTTCTCGGCGTAGTGTGGGGAAAGTGTCGAGTCGGCGGATTTCTCGCTCGGTCATCGATACACTGGCACGAGACGACGACTGAGGTGGGCGTCATTCATTACGACATAGGTAACCCCGTCTCTCATCGTGATAGTGATGGCAAGATAGCAATTTTTTGCTAAATTAATTGGCGTTGATAAATCTTATTATGGAGTTTAAATGGCACTCAAGGTATCTGGGTAAAGACTAAGTGTACTGTAAATTATGCAAACTTAGGAGTACGTAGGTAATGAGGTTCGGCAGTTAACTGTTAACATGGTTTATTTAACAGATTTCTTAACGATGCTACCTAACCTACATCAGATATTCAATTGCCCATTCCATAATTACTTTACTTGTTGGCACTTTGTAAGTAGTTAGTAGTCCTTCTAAATAAACCTGACTCCTAATACGAACGATAGTAAAATACATAATGGCTTCGCACATTTCGTGGGAACCGTAGAGCCATCCAGATTGCTAATCGATTGCAAAATGAAGATAGATAGGTTATGTGCTGTTTACCAGTCAATGCCATGAGACGAGACACTTGCAATTCTAGACCCTATCCCAACACTAAGGTCACTGTGCACAAGCTGTATGTTTGTCTACCGGTCACGCAAATGGGATTGTGCAAAATGACACGTCATAATTTTACACAACCCTCCCGCCAGAGCTCGTATGACATAACATTAAAAATTACAACTTATAAAGGCAATTCACGTGGGTGGTCCTTGATTGATGGGTACCTAACCTACTTGCCTTTCTTGTAAGAACCTTATTAGAAATCATCCTATAATACAACCAAATGTGATGCCCCCCCGCTGTGGTTTGTTTACAAATATTTGACATCGAATTTGACTGGAGTATAGGTATGAATCTTTAAGAGTACCTACCTAGGTACGCTACAGACGGCAAAGAACGAATTGTGAAGTATGGAGTTCCCCAAGGAAGTGTTTTGGGTCCATTGCTCTTCCTAGCGTATATAAACGATCTACCTAAAGCCACTACACAACCTATGACCCTTTTTGCCGATGACAGTACCGTAACTATAACTTGTAATGACATTAATACCTATCAATATGACATTACAGCTGCTCTGATATCTATAATAAAATGGCTAGATAATAATTATTTAAAAATTAACATTAATAAAACTAAAATTATTTATTTCAGACAACGCGACAATGCTGCTTTTCCAAATTTTGACGTATAATACACTAATTACATAGGTGAGGAAGTAACGACCACAAAATTTTTAGGAATCCACGTCGACAGAAAGTTAAATTGGAAACCACATGTAGAAAATGTGTGTAAACAAATTAATAGCCTAGTTTACGTACTTCATAAACTATCACCAGTAGTTAATGAGGAAACCCTGCTTATTGCATATCACGGCCTAATCGCCTCGAACATTCGATATGCTATAATTTTTTGGGGGAACTCTACTGACGTCGAAAAAGTATATAAATTCCAAAAAAAAAATATCAGGGCAATGTTTCGTTTAAAAGTTACAGATTCTTGTAAACCGTATTTTATAAAATATAGCATTCTGACTCTCGCTTCGCTGTATATTTTAGAGACAGCCATGTTTGTTAGACACAATCCGAGCTTATTTTGTAAGAAATCTGACGCTGTACCACGTAATAGACGTGACCAGTTGAAAATTTGCAAAATAAAGTGCAAAAAAACATTGCTGCGTAAAAGTCTTTTCGCTATGGAACCGACCATTTACAATACAATACCACTGTCAATAAGAGAATTGCCTACTGCAATGTTTCAGAGAAAGTTGAGAAACATTGTAACTGAAAAATGTTACTACACTATTAACGATTTTATTAATGATAAGAATTTTGACAAGTAACTTTATACTAATGAATGACTTGTAATTATTTATTTTTGACATTAATATTAATATAATTGAATTGTTTAATGCATGTAATCTAGCCAAAAATTGCCCGCCCAGAAGGATTAATTACATTGTTACTCATCTAATGTATTACCATCTTTTATTCACATGTAATTGCAATAAATATACTTTTACTTTACAGTAAGTTCTGAATAAAATAGGTAACGTGTTTATCTTGAGGCCAGGCAAAATAGAAACATGGATAGGTACCAACAATACAACCCTAATCTAGAGATTAACTATTATTATTATTATTTTATGAACTATATGTATGTATGAGAAATAAAATCAATTACATTCCTAAAGGTACCTAGGTAATTGATTTTACTTGTCAATCATTTTTCAATGTTACCTAAGTATATTATGCACGCCTTTGACCAGCAGTGGGATGGAATAGGCTGAGAAAAAAATATTGCTAGTAATTTTTGCCCTGCCGTGTCTTAGCACGCTATGCGGGACCCTAAAAACTTTTACAAAAATCCCTTGACAGCGCGCGTTCATTAACCCGACTTGACATTTTGGAACGCAACGTAAATCGAAATATAAAAACAGTAAATAAAACTATGTGCAAGGGCAAGGTCTCAGTATCTTTTTGTTCACGTAAAAATAAAACCCCATAGTATCGCCTTGCATGGCGGCGTCTAAATTCTAAATTAGTTTTATCATGAACAAAATAAACTATTTTATCTAGTTTGTTGCAGTGGTTGAAAGGTTATTTTCTAACGTGGTGGGTCCATTTTCTGGATAAGACGTTCACTAGGCTGCAGAAATCGAACCAGCATCTCTCACGGCTACGTTCATTGCCACTCTACTATTCCGCAATAGGTAGGGATGCACATAATAATGATACCTACCTACCTAGTAGATACCTATTAGGATGCCGAGACTTCGATTGGTCGTTTTTCTGTCGTGCATTTGTGTCGCCAACAACGACATGGTGCGTTCGATGCCTTGATGGCGCTAGATAGAAACAAGGTACTCTCAAGTCATTAGATCATGTTAAAGTAGTGACCCTGAAGATAGGGCTTCCTCACATGACTCAGATTCAATTTAATTTCAGCTCGGCGCACTTACAATAGCTATCAAATCGTTTTTTCTCCGAACAATAGGGAAGTGTAAAAATCCAAGGGCGAGTCGATCAAAAGAATAAAATTGACTAGGTGCATGACTATTTTAATGTGCTCCGAAACACACAATCAGTGTGTACATCGTAGGAAGAATGTTTTTCTATTACCTATTTTGTCTGCAACAACTTCGGCCCTAGCCCTTTCTCAGTGTGGCTGTGGGCGCCCTTCTTCGCACGTGCTTTTCAAGAAGCCATCATGTCCGTCCCCGGCATGCCGTTTACCTAACTCCCTGCCAACGCCAAATATTGAGGTTCGTTCATTGCATTCTCTTTGATCCGGTTGTGAAAAGGTAACAGAGACTTTCGCTTATATTTATTTACTAGCTGACCCGTGCCCACTTCGTTGGGGGGTAAACATTTTTAGTGAACCGAACCGAACCGTGAGACCGAGTCGAAGATCAAAGTTGTATCCACTTCCACCAGTGTCTTCACCACGACAGTAGGTAGGTAAATAAGCGAGTAGAGACTGAATAGCATCAAATGCCTGGTGCGTTTCGCCAATGCATTGCAAGCGGTCATCCCGGGTACGCAGCACAATTTCCCGCCTGTCACAGTGCTGATCTACCAGGACGAAGGCAACATCATTGGTAGCGAGAGCTTTGTACAAACCGGATGCTGTCCAGTAGGTCGTTTATCGGCACTAATAAAAATTTTGTAATCATTTTGTTGGCTTTGGGGTATGGACTCGTATTTTATGTCCTTCCTCGTAGTATGAACTCAAATCATGCTAAGTATCATTCGAATCCATTCAGTAGTTTTTGCGCTATTTTAGGCCGAGAAATGTCACTTCCATCCCGACTCCCAAGGGAACCTTAACGAATTCCAGGATAAAAAGTATTACATGACCTTCCTCGTAGTATGAACTTAAATCATGCAAAGTTTCATTTGAATACATTGAGTAGTTTCAGCGCTATGCGCAGCCGAGAAATTTTACCCTACTGCGGGGGGCCTCTGGGGTCCCACTGTGGGGCAATGTGGGGGCCCACTGCGGGAGTAAACTGCCGGGAGTCCCCACTGCAGTGGAGGGCACCCCTCCACTGTGGGGGCCTACTGAGTGGGTCCAATGCGGGGGGTACTGCGGGGGGCTACTGGGGGTCCCACTGCGAGGATATGTGGGGGGCTCACTGCCAACAGCCCCACTGCCGACGCCCCACTGCCGGTGCCCCCACTGTGGGGGGCTAATGATGGGGTAACACTGCGGGGCAATGTGGGGGCCCACTTCGGGGGGCCATCTGCCGGCGGCCCCCACTTCCGGGGCCCCACTGCCGGTGCCCCCACAGAGGGGGGCTATCGCTTACTACCGCCCTTGCCTTGCGCGCCATCCTGCAACGCGCAAAATTTCACTTCTATCCTCTCTCATAAGGGAACCCTACTGAGTTCCGAGATAAAGAGTATTTTATGCCCTTTTTCGTAATATGAACTGAAATCATGCTAAGTTTTATTTGAATACCTTCAGTAGTTTCGGCGCTATGCGCAGCCGAGAAATTTTACTTTCATCCCCTCTCCCAAGGGAACCCTATTGAAATCCGGGATAAAAAGTAGCATATGTCCTTCCTCATAGTATGATCTCAAATCCTGCCAGGTTTTATTTGAATACATTTAGTAGTTTCGGCGCTACGCGCAGCCAAAAAATTTTAGTTTCATCCCCTCTCCCAACGGAACCCAATTAAAATCCGGGATGAAAAGTATCGTATGCCCTTTCTTGTAATATGAACTTAAATCATGCTAAGTTTTATTTGAACACATTCAGTAGTTTCGGCGCTACGCGCAACCAAAAAATTTTACTTTCATCCCCTCTCCCAAGGGAACCCTATTGAAATCTGGGATAAAAAAAAAAACTATGTTCTTCATCATAGTATGATCTCAAATCCTGCAATGTTTCATTTGAATACATTTAGCAGTTCCGGCGCAATCCGCAGCCAACCAATTTTACGTTCATCCCCTCTCCCAAGGGAACCCTATTGAAATCCGGGATAAAAAGTATCCTATGTCCTTCCTCGTAGTATGAACTCAAATCCTGCCAAGTTTCATTTCAATACGTTCAGTAGTTTCGGAGCTATGCGCGGCCAAGATACAGACAGACAGACAGACATGATGGAAAAAAAATACATTTTTGGCATCAGTATCGATAATAAAGTGCCCTCCGAAAAAAGTTTTCAAAATATCTTCAATGTACAGTATTGGACCTGTTACAGTTTTATTATAAGTATAGATTTAATTAATATGGGCAACCAACTAGATATAACACGAGATTACAAAATTTTAACAGAACAAAAAAGTTAGTGCACTTTAAATTACAGGTAGCCACAACATGCGCAAAAACAAGGCAACTCAACTAAACAGCTAATGGTAAAATGAATGTAATAAATTAATAATATGTACGGATATTGATTAATAATTGCAATCATAGGTACATTATAGATTAAAGGATTATTAATTTGCTCCTATTGTCACATTTACAGCAAAAGTACAGAAATAATTTTGCAGCTCGTGGTCGTACAGGCGTTTAGCTTCTTCATAGGCTCGGATTTCTTCTCGACTCTCATCAACTTGTCTATGGTCGGATATGGCCGACCTCCAAAGCGACGTGGTTAGAAAAAGTTTTCGAATTGTCTATTCGCCATCAAAATGGCGTCATCGAAGGAAACCTATTGTTTGTGTGGTCAGCCGTATAATATTGGACAATTTATGATAGAATGTGACTGCTGCCGTGAATGGTTCCATGGGAGGTAATGTGAAAAATATATAAATTATCCAGTGAAAAGTTCAATGTGTGTTAAAAATTGTGATGTGAATTTTGACAGCGGATGCCTCCAGCCATCGCTCGTGCGACTAAATGTTTTAATGAATTTACCAATTTATCGACTTTTCTGGCTGGATTTATACTCATTATTGGTCCTTAGAAATAATTGCCAGTCTATGTGTGAACGTTTGGGTTCGTTTATTTTGGTGATAACATTTGTTTACATCCGCGGTCGCCTAGGTTTTACTAAATGCACCTTGTTCCATGTATTCTTTGTGTTTTTTTTTATAGTAACTGTAATTACTTCATAAAAATCACCTGCAGTATAAGTTTTTGACGCCTAGAAATTGTATGGAATGGTTTGGTAGAAGATACATGACATTTATAAGATTGTCAGCCTATTGTGAAATACTTTGTATTGTTAGCAAATTGGCTAGTTGAACATGCTAGACTTGCTTGTTGCAGCTGTGTTGACGTGAAGATTTACAATTCCGACGATATAGACAAGTACCATTGTCCAAAATGTGTGCCAACCTATGGACAATCTGTGTGTAAGTGCCTCAAGATTTTTTTACAGTTTTTCTCTATTTTATGTACATTTAAATCTACTAAACAAACAATTTAGAAGTAACATTGCTTACAGGAAAACATTAAGAAATAGGTAGTTTAATTTCCTTCTATAAATTACTGCAAAATACAGCCCTTCACTAATTAGCTTGACCTTGAAAAAAAAAAACTATTTAATACATGCTTCATTTGTAGACAAAATCCCCACAAACACTCACCGTGCGGATCGCTACGAGATTGGCGCGGAGACCAAGGCCCCACAATGTGGGACTCCAGTATGGGTCCGCTCACTGGCAGAGACTCCATTGCGGCCCACAGGTGCTGCTCTGCAGAGACTGCGTCCTCAGCAGTTTACAGAGGAATTTGTCAGAGATAATGGTAAGGATTTGACAAAAATAATCATGAACCAAGAAACAAATGTTAATAATTTATGACAGATTGATATCCAATTCCACTGCAGGATTGCTGGATACTATTGCCTGTTGATATCCAAGCTGATATGATAAACACTCACCACAACAGAAAGCATCTAACACTATAAATAAAATACATCCTGGACATTCTAAGTATCTAACTAAATGTATAGCAGTATTATTGTCAAATGAAGTACATATTACATCACTGTTCCAGGATTTACGAAACCAATAATATTCCATACAAGTGAGGGACTGGACATGAAGGTACCAAATGCAGCTACATTCACAGTCAGATCGGTTCTCCGATTTGTTGGAGCTCAACATGAGGTATGGTGGATTCCCTAGACATTTTTGGTAAAGTTCATTATTTAGGGCAACCTTACCAGCCCAATTTTGTAAAATAGCAGGTTTTTAATTTTAGTTGATGACTTTAAACCATCATCTGGGGTTCTCTTAGGTTTTGCCTTATGAGACTCCAGACCTATTTTTTCTGTGGCAAAAATTTTGACTTGCCTTGTATAGCTTCCAATATTATAAATGGTCAATTAATACAAGATACATTGTTAGATACATCACAGTACAAACCTAAAATTCAAATCAAAACTTATAACTACTTTCACTTGTGGACAAAAAAATTAAGTGAAGAGAAAATCAATTAACACTTTATTTCTTATTTGATAATGATTTATAGTTAAGAATTTGACTTGTCTAAGAGCTTATTTTGTAAGCCTAAATAACTAAAATATATCGATTTCTGATTGAGACATGTATGTAGACACAAAATATTTGAAGTGAAAGTGTAATTTAAGTAATCTGTTACCAGGTGGAAGTAATAGACGTCCGTAAACAGGCCAGCTTGAGAATGGCCCTGTCGGAGTTTGTGGACTACTTTGAGACCGCCCCGGAGCATCGGGACGACAAGGTGCTCAATGTATTGAGCTTAGAGTTTAGCGATACCAAGTAAGTTAAGCAATATTCTACTTAAGCTAAGCGGAACATTATATTCACGTTAGACAAGCTGGATTGTATGTGTTATTAATTTATACATACTATGAAGAGAAAGTCTATTTTGCGTAGGTGGTACACAAAATATATACACAAAATATACCATTTATGAATCCTAAGACAAGGCTCAATCCTGGGCAAAGAAGGCCCCTATTTCTCTCAGTATTATCACATGCGGCGGTCTCGTGTCCCGTGAAATTTTCTTTGACGTAAATCTTACTAATATTAAAAAAAGACAAAAATTTGTGCCGTTTTGAGTTTATTTGCGAAGACCATATAAACCACGGCAATAAAAAAACAAAATCAACATCTCACTATCATTTTATTTAATATTCCGTCCCCCCTTTTCAGCCTATCCCCCTTAGTCGAGCCCCCCGCGGTCCTCCGCGCCATGGACTGGGCGGGGCGCGTGTGGACGCCGGCCGAGGGCACAGCCCCCACCCCCGCGGTGCAGAAGTACTGTCTGATCTCAGCGGGAGGGTCCTACACGGACTTTCACGTGGACTTCGGAGGGACCACTGTGTGGTACCACGTGCTGCACGGTCGGAAGGTATGAGCCCCCCTGTTAGTGGACCCTTCCATAATGAGCCCCCTGTCAGCTGGCCCCCTAGCTATAACCTCTCGCCATCTGAGAGATGACCTTGTGATACCACGTGCTGCTTGGGCGAAAAGTATGAGCACTCCTTTTAGTGGACCCTTTCATAGTGAGCCCCCTCTATACAGGGTTTAACAAAAATAACGGACCAAACTTTCATGGGGGGTTCAGCTTGGAACAAAGAACACGGTAAAAATCTTTAAAAAAAATCTCGCCTTGTTTTTCTAAAGGGAGTGTAAACTCTTACGTAGGCTTTTTTGATGAAAATAAGCACATACAACCCTGTCTAGTAGTAATTTATTGTTAATTTATTTTTTTGAAAATTATTTCGTTGCTTTTTTTAATATTTTTTTCGTGTTCTGTGTTCGAAGCTGAACCCCCCCTGAAAGTTTGGTCCGTTATTTTTGTTACACCCTGTTGACTGGCTGGCCCGCGTGTGGATCTAGTGGTAGACCCTTCTAGTGGAACCCCCTCTAGCCTCCTACAGATTTCAGATTCAGATTTCAATAACTTTATTATCTTTAGGCTTAAAATAAGCACCTATACAAGACAAATTTTACTACCTCCTCCCTTATAGCGACTATCGCCATCTGAGGGATCACAGTGTGGTAGGTATGAGCCCCAGCTTAGTGGCCCCTTCAAAAATGAGCCCCCTTTGCCGTGGACTCTTGAGCTCATTACTCTGTGTCATCCATTAAGGAAAGAAGTCTTCTCATATTGTCACTACCACTAAAAGGTCCATAGTGGCTTATTATGGACCAGTTGAGCTACCTGTAGATTGTTTGTCTGCAGTTATTTACAATTGTTTCAATTGTAAATACTAGTTCTAATTTGTTTCAATGATTTCATTGTAATTTACTTTATTAATAAAGCATTATTTAGTATTCCACTAAATTAGTTGCAATGTTTTGCAAGTCTTCAAAACTAAAGGTAGGATACCCAATGCCAACATTGCCTGTCT
Source organism: Eupithecia insigniata (assembly GCA_947859395.1). Classification (NCBI taxonomy): domain Eukaryota; kingdom Metazoa; phylum Arthropoda; class Insecta; order Lepidoptera; family Geometridae; genus Eupithecia; species Eupithecia insigniata. The sequence continues at coordinate 760,358 of OX402018.1, read as the reverse complement.
TGGAGAGATCCCTCTGTCGCCTTTGATGACTAGCATGCCTCCCCAGGCTGAGTTGCAGAAGTATTAAGTATTCTCAGGCAGACTGGCTCTCCATTGCACTAAAATCTCAATTTCCTAAATAAGTTATCTTAAATTTTATTTCAGATATTCTACCTGGTGCCCCCAACGTCAACAAACCTGGCTCTCTATCAACAGTGGAGTGCCTCGTCCACGCAAGCTGAGCAGTTCTTTGGAGATCTCGTAAGCATCTGACCATAGTTAGTTCATGAGCTAAGAAAACAAGGTATGCTCCTCCGGGAGTGACACAAGATGACGACACTGTCCTGTTGCCACTTTATTTCAACAAAACGTAGAAGTTGGGAAACAAATGAGTTAGGGTCAATAGAAAATAATGTCAATCGTTAATAATGTTTGTAAGATCAGTCAAAATAGCATTAGTTAAATACAAGTCAATGTGATTAATAATGGGTATATACAAAACAACATAGTTTTATCAGATTTATAGAGGTATACAAGGGGTTTGGGGAGTTACGATTTTACGATACTGGTAACACCAGAAAACCAGATTCGTCTTCTCATTCGCCGATGGCGTAGATGACGCAGGGCTTGTGTCACCCACGTGACCGTCGTGTCTGTGAAAAGCATACTATGGCTGTGGTCCGTTTATCGTTCACAAGACTATCAGCGCTAAAAGCGCTCAAAGTCGGTCCGAATTCTTTTAGCACGCTAACGACAGATATCGGGCTATGTTTAACTGAACGGCTTTGAGCGCGCTCACAGAGCTCACGTAAACCTAACCTCAACACCACACCTAGATTAATGGTGATTTTGAAATTTACGTTTTATAGTCGATTTTTTGGAAAATAAAATGGATCAGCCATTTCTTCAAATAGTTTTAAATACATATAATTAAAAAAGACTTACTGCATCAAGTTATCTCGAATGACAGAGCACTCTCAATGCATAATATTAATTTAACAGATCGTTCACAGCGCCCATGCTTAATAACATGGGCGTTGTTGACGCGAAGATGGCGCTGGTTATGACGTCATCTATGACGTTTCGCTATCAACTGTAGACGCGCTTATGGATATACGGACCAATTTGTGAGCGCTCAAATCGATTTTATTTATATACGGACCGCAGCACTTGTTTTTTTTCTTATACCATTTCTTATATTATTCTTATGTGTGCTGGAAGAGAACTCTTTTTCGGCTTAAGCTCGCCTCACATTGTTTGTCTAGTTTTATGTTTTATATGAATGTTTGATTTAGTGCAATAAAGAATTAATAATTAACTAAATGTAGTACAAAATAAATATGGCTGGTTGTATTTGTTGCCTGGGACTGCCTTAGCTGTGGCGAGGTTTGACACATAAAACAGTCGTTTGCGATGGATCAGCCAAAGTGGGGACAGAGCATTATTTTCAAAATTAGTTACAGGCAAATATAAAAACTACGGCTGAATGGGGGATATTTAATATTTAACACTTTGACTGCCACCGACGCACTTTGCCATCCTAGGGTGGTAGAGCAGGAACGTGCCTCTCCGGGTAGCATCGCTGAAGCTTCACAGTGAACGCGTTAAGAGTTCTATGTCCATCCATGGACGTTTGAAGATGACATGTAATAGTACATTGTACACCTAGGCGAGAACGTGCCTAATTCCTATCGAGTGTGTCATTTGATGCCCGAGGCGCAGCCGAGGGCCTTAAAACACACGAGGTAGGAATCGCACTTTCTGCCGAGTGATACATAGTGCTTTATACTACACCTTCGAGGAAAATAAAAAGCAGAATAAATATTTTATTTCTGGCGGTGTCATAAAACTTTCACTATCACTCGACGACATTCTGTAGAATTAATAAAAATGCCTACACCAAATTCAAAATTAGAAGAACTTCCCGCGCCCTCTTTTATTACTTGGGTTCTTTTTTCAAAATATTGTTCGGAAATCGGAAGAAGCAAGCGCACTTGGAGTAAAAACTTTTTGTCGTTTGACCTATTATGAAAATAACCATAGCTACCGGCCGATATTTAAGCTTATTAAAAAAATACACGTTAGAAATGGATTTCCATCTGCGATTTCCATACAGTTTTCCCTCCCGCTAAAACGTGTGAGAAATGAAATTCCATAGCGTTTTTCCTCCCGGATTCCTATACGCCTGCAATGACTTACTTTCTATCTTATATTTGGAAAAGGAATAGGCAACTTTCCGAGCAGGTGTAGTATAAAAGCTTAAATAGCTTTACTCGACTCCCCAGCCGCATCTAACCACATTATTGTTAAAACTTGTCCATATAATGTACACGACATCTAACGAAACTTACACAAAAAGCCCACATACCAGGTCCCTTCAAAGTCGATTTTTTGGGATATTATTTAACTCCAAATGCATGCTCATGCCCAATACGCTGTTTAAGTTTATTTCTCTGCTTCCAATTGAATCTTCTGCCCCAGGTGGAATGGTACGGAACAGCGGAAGTGGTGGCCGGCCAGACACTCTGCATTCCATCGGGCTGGATCCACGCCGTGCTGACCCCCCGGGATTCTCTCGTGTTCGGGGGGAATCTACTGCACTCTTACGCTATCGAGATGCAACTGCAGTAAGTTACACATTGATACAGATACATCCACTGCTGGACATCTCCCATTCGACGCCGGCGGTCCCGAGCCGCCTCCATCCATCAAGTCCCTGCGACCGCCACTATGTCTTATGGTGGCGGCGCTGGTGTTAATCAGGGGCTTACACGGCCACTTATGGATCTGAAAATAGGAGGCCTACTCTAAAAACAAAAATTAAAGTTTCTTTTTCGTTTTCAAGCAAAACCTTCTCTTATGTCACCTACATAAGGCAGCATTTGCTCAAAAACTATTCAGAAACATCGATTTTCGTTTTTACAAGTAGCCATAGTTCGCTGGCCCCAACGAGTGACTTCACATCTCTACCTAAAGTATACAACTTGTACAGAGACATAATTTTTAATAATAATAATACGATAAAAATAGGTAGTGGCACTAGTGTGAGTTGGAGTAATGCCTTAATCCAAGACTTAATACATCCAGGCGTTAAGCGCGAACAGACAGAATGAGAGGCAGACTGAAAGACAATGAGCTGATAATAACCGGAACCCTAAAAATGAAACAATTGAGGCTTTAACTATAATAATTGTAAAAAATGCATTAAACTTAACCTTCTAAGTCTATCCTACGATGAAACAGAGAAGCTATTGTATATTGTCAAGTAAATTATATTTTTATACCTACATTAAATATAGTTAAAATAGTGATTAATTTAGCTATACTCAATAAAAGTTAAGTTCCTTATTAATACATGAACCGTTTGTAAAATAAACAACATTGTTATACTAAAATATGCCTTTATCGTAATATTAAAACAATATTTTATTTAATAATTAGCACTCTTGTCGCCTGAGACACAGGATTACCTAGTTCAAGCAAAATTGTTACACTTAGCCATATTTATGTATTAAGTGCGCTTATGTTTTTTCTATGTACGAGTTTCTTTGAATAAATTATTATTATTATTTAAAGAAGTGTTTTCCTCGCAGGGTATACGAGATAGAGCGCCGCGTGGAGACCCCTCTAATGTTCCGCTACCCGCTGTTCGAAGGCATGAACTGGCACGCGGGCGCACACCTACTCAACATGCTTCGCCGGCACAATGAGGAGATACAGGTAATTATTATAACGTCAAAAAGGTAAATCATTTAATTGGAAACCAAAACATAGGTCCATTATTAGTATAACTACGAACATAGTATTATACTTTCCTAGTTGAGGAATGAATAGTAGGGAAGTTTGGCCTTTGATAAACAGTCTCAACACTGTTGAGACTGTTGAGGAAAGCCAGTTTCTGCTGAGTCAACAGCCACTGGCTGATAAGCAAAGTGCTTTATTTCCTTTAGACCGTACAGGACTCTTGGACACGTCAAGTAAAACAGGGAAATAAAGTGATCACTTTGATTTTTTGTTCACTTCAATATTTTTAAGGTAAAGAAGCGAACAAGAAACCTTTACCTTGTTAGGTTGTTAGTTTTCGAGTTGGAGCAAAAGTCGTCCCATGCTTTTTTATCCTCTAGATAATCTGATATTTTGTGAGTGGAGAAAGATAACCTTACCGGCTATTGTTTCAGGATGAAGAGTTTACTCTAAACGAGTACAACACACAAAGCGAGCCGGTGCAGCTACCTCCATTACTGCTGCGCGGAATAAAGATACTGTCCAATGCACTGAAGGAATGGCACGCGCTGAAGAGTGTAAGTATCGAAAAATATCTAGGTATCTATCTATTGTATTAATTATATCAGTTATCTAGTAACAAGCTCTGCTTAGTTTGGGGCTAGATGAGGTTGTGTGAATTGTGCAGCATCATAACTATTGGTCCGTAAAGAGATTTAATGGCGTCTGTGGCGCATTTGACCTTGGTCCGCTTAAGACACAATGCATCAGGTTCGATTTTCGCTATGGTGGATGTAAGCGATTCAAGCGATATAATTTTTTTGATTCAAAATATTGATGTCATGTTGTGTTAAATCTGTAAGCCGGAGGAACATAATCCAAATAATTTCATTCTCAATAAAACGCAGACGCTTCACGTACCTTAACATCAACTCCGACCCTCCCGTTATTTACTGAAAAGGGTAGCATATGGGCGGTTGGTTATTTGTGGTAGATGTTGATTTCAGATTTCAATTAACTTTATTTCTTTAGGCTTACAAAATAAGACAAGTAACCCTACCCAACCGCCACCAACCAATCAGAATGAAACTTTGCACATCGATAAAACACTAAGAAATATTGAACCCCTTGTTTTTTATTTTTCCGGAAAACGCTTTTTAGGTGTAGAAACCACCTCCAATAACCCCTAAGCAGGCTAACCCATGTTACTCTGGGTGTCAAAGTGCTTGGGAAAGCAAACCCAAAAGAAAACGACTTATTAACCACGTCGTGTTTGCCACACGACGTGGTTAATAAGTCGTTCCGTTTAGGAGTTCCTATGGCCACCTTCGGCGTCGCATCATCAGAGCTGCTCGATGATACCATGAAATTGCATTGTCACCGAACTTACATAGTACAAATTTGAGCTCAATCGATTGTGGTTAACTGGTCTAAAATTGAGTTGCAAGATTCCATCTGAACAAACATGTGTAGTTACATTGCAAGTTAAATTAAAGCTTGTAAAAATGTAAGTATTATCAGCCATCTAAAAGCCACAACACAGTAGAGCTTCTGCTTACGCTCATGTATTTCCAGACGGATGCGGTGAAGCGGGATAATGTCCCCAAACGTCTTAATTCGGGACAACTGGTGCGGGAGCTGTGTAAAGAACTGAGAACTTTGGAGAAACGGTCCACGTCCAACGCTAATAAAGACAAGGTACATATAAAACATTATTTATTTACAAGTGTCTCATGCAGGGCAATGATCAATTTTCCCAATTAAAATCCTCTGGATTCATTGCTGAATGTTATATTAACCGGACCAGCTTAGGACCATAGCTAATGGCATAAACATAATTATACAGACAAAATAAAATAAAGGTATCCTAACTAATATAAATGCGAAAGTGTGTTTGTTTGTCCTTCCTTCACGCCCTATGTAAGCAACCAATCGACTTGATTTTTGGCATATAGTTAGTTGAAAAGATGGAAAGTAACATAGGCTACTTTTTGTCCTGGTAAAAACTCAAATTCCCATGGGAGGATTACTGGAAAAAAATATATTTTTATCCTCCTAGAACTGTAATTCCAATTTAACGCGGGGAACAGCTAGTATACTAAAATGTGGGGTTTTCTCAAGATATAACAATAAGTATCAAAAATGTGAATGATCTTGTTTCATTATTATTATAGTTTTTCTGGATTCATATCGTTATTTAGCCTGTATCTATGCACTGTTGGGTGTAAGTTCCCCTAATCTGTACCATTCACTTGAGTCTTGTGTTGGTTCCATCGACCAAAGACTTGGCATAAATTAGAGATTGATAGATAGATCAATCAATCAAATCTTTATTTGCGAATGTATGATAGTAGGTACAGTGTAGATCTTAAAATAATGAAGTTCCCATACTAACGTTTAGCATGCAAATATTTTAATAGATCAAATTATAAAAAGTTAAAACCAAAATAATATTCAATATAAATTAATTAAAACCAAAATAAATCAACTCAAATTAATAAAATAATTTAAATTAGAATAGAGTAGGCATGTCACAATATTTTTCAAAAATGTAGGTAATTCTTTGTACCTAAGAACTTAAAAGACTCTTCAATATATTCCTGTTTAAAGCAAGGACGACAAAGATTTACAAGTATATATGTATGTACATAAATTATTTTTAAACTTCACAACCTTTTTACAGGATTTCAAACTAAAAAGCAGCGGATCACCAACAAAAAGCAAGAAACAATCCCCTCCCAAAAAACCAATCAAACTAACACTCCCCAAACCAATAATGCACATGGGACAAAACGGCGAGTTCGTTGAGGACAAATTTTACATCGAAGAAAAAGAACCCTTATTTCAAGAACGATACGTTCCACCAGACATCAAATATACAAACATCACCGAAACTAAGTACATCGAAAACGGAAAATTCATAGAAGAGCCCAAATACATCGACAATACCAAATACATCGTCGATGGCAACGGGAAATTCGTTGTCGAAAACAAATTCGTTATAGAAAATACTAAGTTCGTCGAGAATACTAAGTTTGTGGAGACGACTAAGTATGTGGAAGCAAGTACTAAGTTTCTGGAGAAGGATATAGATAAAGGATTTGTTTATCAGACATATGAGGAGGTGCCGTTTCAAGAGGGATTTGAGAGGGATAAGAAAGTTGGGAGCTTGAAAATCAAGTTAAGGTGAGTTTTACTCAACGAACTCAAATATTAGGTTGTTATAACCTGCATACTTAAATAATGGGATAGAGAATGACGTCATCTCTCATGCTGTCCTGCTCAGATCGGATTGGAACTGAGCAGGACATCATGGGTGAATACATCATTCACAATTGCATTCTATAGTATGCAGGTAATATTTAAAATATTTGTTTGTTAAATAAACCCTGTTAAAAGTCAAGTGTCAAAGCTGAGAAATGTCATAAACTTACTTGCATGTTTGAAAAATAGGAAATAATTCTAGAGAAAAATAATTAAGAGAATTGTACGAATTCGAATGGCACAAAATCGGAACCATTATTATTATTTAGATTAACTTAGATTGGCATAATTTTTGTCCTGTCAAATTAAATTAGGTTTTGTGTCATCTAATACATACAAATATGATGTGAGAGAGAGATTGTTTACTACCTATATTGATTGGAAGAGGATCTCAATTCTGTCATAAGAAGTTTTTATTTTTGTAAGATTTTATCTCCGGAACAACTGGTCAGTTTAAAAATATAGAGAGCTTCCATTATCCTTCCATCATTGCTGTAGGTTATCTATGTTATATTTAATAAACATATATGGTATTTACATGTAAGACTTAAGTATAAAACATTCTATCTCTTGCAGCGACTCCCCCTCTTCCTCCCGCGAGGAGCCTCCCCCCTACCCCCTGCCTCCTCATTCAATCCTAAAATCCCACCTAGTGCGCGCCCGGCCCCCAGCGCAGTGGACCATCTCCAAAAAAGAGGGGGGATTTCAAGAACAAGTGCTGTACACCAATGAACATCTGCAAACCAGGACGGACGACCCTCAGTATGGCCCTGGTGAGTTTAGATGTTTACCTCATCAGCGCACATGTCCACTGCTGAGTATGTTCTCTCCAAACAAAGGGTATTGCCATAATCCTAAATAACGGACAAACTGTTTTTTCCACCTTATTGTTTCTTCCGCTTCCCAAGCGTGGTGATTTCTATCAATCTCCGCGCAAATAACACCACTTGTCCTATCTCAGACCAGAAAGATCAGGATAGATCTCTGTAGATTGTACAAACATTCGTCCCGGTAGGAATCAAACCAGCAACATCTTGAGTCGGAGGTAGAGCTTTGCTCGCTGTGCCACTGAGGGCGCAAGGCACTGGGGGCAAAGCTCTACCTCCGTCGTCATATAATAACTTGTCAACGTTGTCAACAGGAATGTATTCCGCAGAAGATATACAACCAGACTACCAGTATTCAGAAGCTGCGAAACCAGGCTCGTATCAGCCGGAATACTTCCCGCAAGACATCGCCTACTCATACCCAAGATATGAGACCATACATCAGGTAAGAATGTTCGAAAGATAAATTTACTGGACACTGGATTACTGGTTATCTATAGCTTTATTTTGTTAAAATGTGGTATTTTAAATTTGAATCATAGGAAAATCTCTCAAATACTGTCACCAAGAAACTATTTTACTTTGAGTTTTTGAGCAACGATGCAACATTTTCGCGCGGGAAAGGTCATGATCCCTTTCATTTCGCTCTTCTCAATAATTAGAGTAACGTTTTGTTGTTGAGGATAACCTGAGTTGGTAACCTGATGTTTGTTTCAGGGAGCGAGTTACAGCAATGCACCGGTACAGGAGACCATAAACAATGGATACCATCAGAACCAACTGCCGTCGTATGACGCGGCTATAGCGCACCAATATGGCACCACCACCACTGATGCTTACGTGAGTGTTACTTTGGTAGAACAATAAATAATGGGTACGTACCACCAGAACCAAGTTTAGTAGTATGATACGGCCATTGCGCACCAGTATGTAGCAAACAAATATGTACCAATATGTGCTACAACATGGACGCAAATTTGTAGAACACGAGGTAAAATATGGCCAACACGTGCTTTGATAGTCCAGATTTTAACTGGGTAATGAAAACTTTAAGTCATGATTTTTCCAAAACCTAATTATTTATTTTAGAAATTAAAATAAAGTATTTTTTGTATTTGAGTTTTCATACGGACATGTCATTGTCGCCATGTGTCGTGAAATCAGGAAAGTACTTAAATGTACGATGCAGTATCTATTTCGCTCTAAGATTCCTTAATTAATATTAAGGAACAAAAAAATTCAAAATGCTGTAAATGTAGTGACGTATTTCTAGCGGCGAGCAAAGCGAGTCGCTTGTTTACATGTTGTGTTAGTGCGGCGAATCGCGCAAGACTTATACTCGCACAGCGTCGCGAGCGAAACGAGTCTTATACCCTTACATAGCGTGACGAACGAAGCGATCCGCGACACGTTTATAGACATGTAGTGACAGTGAGACGAGCGAAGCGAGCCATACTCTCACAAACTGTGATGCGGCTACACACCCTTGATAAAGCCAACCCGACTTTGACTCTTGTTAAATAGCTTCTGCGGATAAAAACTAGCCTAATTTCAGCCTGATCCGTGAGTAGTTTTGACGTGAAGAGGTAACTTACATTGAGACTAGCATTTATAATATTAGTGCGATATTCCGTTCCAGGTGGTAGAGGCCAAGAAGTCCCCCCCGCTGTCCCCCGTCCCGCGGCGGTCGGAGCGGCCCGTGCGGCGGCGCGTCTCCAACACGTACGACTACTCCGACTCGGACCTGTATGTGGACGAGGCGCCGCCGCCGCGCCGCAAGCGCCCCGCCAAGCACAGGGCGCCGTCTTACAGGGCACCAGGTAAGCACAGGGCATGAGGTGAGCATTGGGCATTATGTGAGCGCTGGACATTAGGTGAACAATGGCCGCCCCACTACAGGGCATCAGGTGAGTAAACACAACTGTCGCACGTAAAAGAGTCGAGAAGATAGGCTCTTTGAAACAAACAAAATTAGACGTGAAACGGATAACGTAATATCCTGAACTGACGATAAACAAGATACCAAATACTGAAGGAATTATGAGACAATCTAGCCTTAATTCTAATTCTAAGTGGGGAAACTGAGATCTGCACTGACATTTCGCATGGGAGTGTATTGTACATTATCCCCCTGCCTACACAGGCCCCAACCAGCCCAGTTCCTTGAAGTACCGGAGCAGGATTTTTATTGTTTGACAGCTTCTTTTCAGCTTCTCTGTGGCTGTAGATGGGGTTGGATTCCAATGAGACTCTTCAGCCCAGTCTTGTGTCTGGCCTCTGTGGTCGTAGAGTGTACCACAACGTGTTCCACATTTTCTTCTTCTTGGAAGCAGCTACGACACAGGCTGCTGTTTGTGGCTCCAGTCTTGAAAAGATGCTGGTTCAGTTCGCAGTGACCTGTGATGATACTGACCATCATTCCAGCTCATCTTGAGCATCGTGTTAGTGGTTTTCCTATCTTTGGAAGGGAATAATGATTTAGTATGCTTGCAGTCTAGTCCTAAGGAAATAAACTCGTCAAAACAGTCGACAATTTTGTCAGGGCTTCCTTGCTTCTACTGATGACTTCTATAAATACTTACATTTTAAATATTATTGAAATATCCAGCTTTCCTTACCATCTCTCTTGTTACAGCATCCAACGCGAGTCACACGTACCGAGCGGCCGCGCCGGCCAACGGCATTGAGTCCCTGATACAAGCGTCCGTCATCGCGGACGAACATCCCGTCGATGACACGTGAGTACAGCAAACATCTGACGTAAACACGTACCGAGCGGCCGCGCCGGACAACGGAAAAAAGTGATAAACCGGGACAAAAGTTGGGTTTTCTTATAGTTCTCAATTAATTACTTATTATACAATATTTGTTTCCAGCGAGGACGCAGCAGTAGCAGGCATGCTCTCAATCGGCGCGAGTGCTGCCTACTCACCGCCTCCCTTCGGACTGGCGGCGCCGCCCCCCACGGAGACTCCTCATGACAATCACAACAGGTTCTTTAATACTCCTATACTAGTATGATCATCCTAGACAAGATCTTGTCTTGGGTAGAACAGACAAAAATTACATCGATTGTGTAAATATTAATATATATAACAAATTTATTATATAAAAAAGAATGACACGAATTAAGAGGTTTAAATAGAAGCAAATTAGAAGTTATATTAACAATTGAAACAGTTAAGCTAACAGTATCCTCTTGCAGATACTCTAGCTAGAGGTAGGTAAATAAAATCAATCAATACCAATGGCGAGCGCCTCCAAGTCGCTGGCTCTCGCGAGACCTGGCTTATTTGCACTTCTTGATATTCTCAGTAAAATCTATACTAATATTATAAAGAGAAAAGATTTGTATGTAAGTGTGTTTGTAACGAATAGGTCAAAAATTACTGGACCGATTTTAAAAACTCTTTCACCATTTGAATGCTAAAATGTCAGTAATTTGGCCTATGTCCTTCATTTACTGTACGTTTAAGCCTAATGTTTAAAAAATAAATGTCTACTCGTGAGAAGCCGGGACGGGCCGCTAGTCGTAAATATAAATTCATTCTATCAACATTTATTATTCTTACACTGTTTGGGTGGCTACTGTTAGGTCTCAAGGAAATAAAGCACTTTCACATGTGAATATGATTTTTCAACAAAAAATTGCATTAATGTATCATTTATTCGTTTTAACAGCAGCAGTACATCCAACAAGCGCGTGCGTAAACAGACCGCGACGACGGACAGCGCAGACGAGAACTTTGACGATGAAGAGGATGTCATCAAGGAGGTGCATCGAGATGAGGAGTATGGTGAGTCGGCTGCCAGCTCATCTAGTATGACTTCAGATTTTCAGTTTTTTTTTTCACCCCAACTAGTTAAAATAAGTGCCGTAAAGAGAATCGATTAACCTTTTATTTCTTATCCTACTAATTTAATAAAAGTCAAAGTTGTACCTGAGTACGGACGGATGTACAAATGTTTGTTCCTCATTCACTCAAAAACTACTGAACTGATTGGGCTGAAATTTGGTATGGTAACTATACCCAGTTTGGTAGAGTTCGCGCAAATCTTTATGAGCTCTGTGAAGTTGGTTTCAACGGCTGCTCATTGAACCGTAAATAAGGCGTTGTGGGGAAAGAACGGGGTGAGAGGGGATCTGTCTGTCAAACCAGGGTTTACAGCAAGAATTCTGGCGTTTTTTTATTTTGTCTAGCACATTTTGTTCTGCATTTTTTTTTTCCCAATTCAATTTTTAAAAAATATATAAAAACATCTTACACTCAATGACGGATTATTTTAAACCCAAAATGTTAGAAAAAATTCAACTTTTTATCTAACGCAATTAACCGAAGTTCGAAAATAAAATAATTTCTATGTAGCAAATTTATTTATAATGTAGTGGGCAATACTGTCCAATGAATGCTTTTGAGTACAATGACGCAGCAAAGTCTTTGACGCTTCAGTGTTCGTGTCGTTGATTTGATAGTTTGTTCTTGCGATTTTGTGTTAATAGCTGTTTCTCTTGAACGTTAAATATGCCTCGCATGCGTTTTAATGTACTGCGTCGTCAAACATGGCAAATGGTGTTCTATGTCATGAGTTTCATGACAAAAGAAGACAATGAACGTCTTAATTTAACCTCAAAATGGTACTTCAGCGGACTGCAGCTGCAATAGGTGTGTCTATTAGCACCATAAAAAGGATTTCTAGCCGAAGCCCGGGTGGGTCGCTAGTTGATAAATATCACTTTTCTATTTGATTGTACTTGCGCAGTTTTGCTTCCGTGCCTAAGTTCACAGAGCTCATTAAGTTTTGCGATCACTTTACCTGGAATAATATATATTCTATTTTTTATCCCGATAAAACGCGGGGAAGGCGCGGGCAGCAACTAGTTTGATAAAAATTTAGTTTAAAATTTGCTTTTATGAGCTTATTTTGTATGTAAAAATATAAGCATTCTTATATTTCCAACATGGGGTTCAACTAGTAATCTATAGATATGATACATTGGGCAAAATGACTTACCGAAAGCTTCGAGTGAGTGGCCCGTGAACTGTCTGGTATCTGATGCACTCAATACAAAATACAAAAAAAAACAAAATTAATTTATTTACCAATATACAAAAATGCTTATACAGTTAACTGGTGGTCCCCGCACTACGTTCAGAACCAATCAATATAGAATGCATCTAAATTACGTGTTATATTTGCCATATTTGAATGCACGTTTTTGTGCTATGCGGCAGCGAAGCAATCCAGCTATCGCAGATCACCTTAAGTTTTACCAAGGCTCCACGTGAACCAGTTTTTGGCACGAATTGGTGGTAAATAACAATGATTTGTTTGTATTCAGTGTATCCGTCGCTAGAAATGTCGTCGGACGAAGATGAAGAGTGGTCGTCCAGTCGGCGGCGGCGGAACAGCAGGAATCGAACCGATAAGGGGAAAGGAGACAAGTAAGTCACTTCTTACACTTTTGGGGGCAGAACATGTAACATGCTCCTCATCATATCAGTCCACACGTCCACTGCTTGACATAGGCCTCCCCCATAAGACGCCACGAATAGCGGTCCTGAGCCGCCTCCATCCATCGACTCCCTACGACCGCTACGTTGTCTTCGGTCCATCGGAGTGGATGGTCTCCCAACACTTCGTTTCGCGTTGCATCGTGGCCGTCACTCGAGAACCTTTAATCCCAGCCCTCCACTATGTGGACCGATAACCTGGGGAAAGTAATCCGTCATACCAGGAAACCGCTGACGCATTCAGCAGAGTACTAATAGCGCTATCTACGTCGTCTGTCTTTGTGGCAATCGTTGAGGGGAATTTTTCTCTATACCCTGGCCGTAATCAAGATACAATGTTTATAAACATACTTTACCTGAGGATGTCAAGTCAAGTCTCTATTGGACCGACTGAGACTCAAACTTCAGTCAGACTTTTAATCCTTATAAGAAATAGGATCAAAAGGCATTAAAAGAGTTTTTGTGGAAAATTACCACTTCCTTGCTGATTGTACATTTTTTCCACAATCTATGGATTCAGTTCAGAATATATCGAAAAGATATGAATGGTCTCCTAGGATCGTTTTCTTGTAACTATCATTATCATCATCATATCAGCCGATCGACGTCCACTGCTGGACATACGCCTCCCCTAAGGATCTCCACAATGACCGATTTTGCGCTGCCCGCATCCAGCGATTTCCCGCGACTTTCACTAGGTCGTCGGTCCATCGCGTGGGGGGTCTACCTACACCGCGCTTTCCGGTACGTGGTCGCCACTCTAGAGCCTTGCGGCCCCAGCGGCCGTCGGTCCTACGAGCTATGTGCCCTGCCCACTGCCACTTGAGTTTCGCAACTCTGAGAGCTATGTCGGTTACCTTGGTTCTTCTGCGGATCTCCTCATTTCTGATTCGATCTCGCAGAGAGACTCCGAGCATACCACTTGTAACTATAACGGTACCTATTCTTACTGTCCCGTCTCAAAAATCCACCCTGTAGATGCTGCCATTTGTGTTTGTTTTGAAACCTATAAATGATTTGTTTATTACAGAGACGAATCATGGTCTCCCCGCGCTCGCCTCGGCCGGTTAGTTCCGCGTCTGCGCGGCCCGGCGCGCGCCAACGTGCGGCGAGAGTGCGTGCGCGCAGCCTTACACCACGCGGCGCACGCGACGCATCCGCACCACAATAACAACCATCTGCCGCAGGTAACTACGTCATCATCAGCTGTTCCACTGCTGGACGGTTCTTTTCTCGGTTTCAGGAATTAAGGCAAAATTATATGAAATAAATGAATTGCTTAAAAAATTATATTATTTCAGAATGCGAAACGAGCGGTTTTGTCGACTAAAAGCAAACGGCCGCCGCCGCCCGCACATATTACGACAAATAACAAGAGTAAGTTTATGTTTTAACTGTCTTATATTCTTTGCATAATATAAACAGATTTATCACAATATTTAATAGCTATACACTATATGTGTTTTACTATCTGCGGCTCAACAATGGTGCCGATTCTTTTGGAACTAATTAAAAAAAATTGCACTAAAATAACTATCACTTAAGTTTTTGTGTCCAAGAGAATCACTTAGCCTAAAGATAAAGGAATGAATATAATAGAAACCAAAATAACGATCCTGCTTTGACCTAGCCTAAAGATTTATCTTAATTGGAAACTTGTAATTAGCCCTCAGTATTATAATATGCATATTATATCATGCATGTTATGTTAAGCAAAGATCTTATTGTTAAATCCTAGCTGTAAGTTTTCTTAAAATTCGTAAAATAAAATAAAAATAAAATAAAATTAATGTATCGCAGTGAATTATTATAATAAAGCGCGTAGATAAAGATATTGAAAATTACTGCATCTCTCGTGCTGTCTCGCTTAAATCATATTTGATCAAACATTATTTAAGCGGTTATATTTTATCAATAACCGCTTACAATTAGATTGTGTTTAATGAGAGAGGCAGTAGTTTTCAATACTCAATCTTTATCTAAACGACTAATACAAACAGTTCACTGCAATACATTAAGATAAATGTGTAGGCTAAGTCAAAGTATGATAGTTATTTTGGTTTTTATAATATTTATTCCTTTTACCTTTACACACACAATCTGAGCGATAATCTTTGACCAAACATAATGTAAGCGGATAGTACCTCTCTTACATTCTAAGATCCATTCATCACCTTCTCATGGACATTCAGAAGTTGAGAGTTAATCGGGTGGGGCTATTCTTTGTCCAAGATTTTCATGACGGCCATATGTAATGGTCAAATTTTAAAGTTTGTTTGTTTTCAGATTCAAGACTGAAAAAGGGTATGAAAACAGCCAAGCAGCGCCTTGGGAAAATACTCAAAATACACAAAATGATGCATTAACTTATATTATATATTATAATATCTTGGTATACGCAGAATAACTATACTAAACTACCTGCCACTCAATATTACCTACACTCGGGAGCTTCTTTATATACGAACGAATACAGGCGATATTTGCGATTTAAATTTTAATCTATTGCTACGCAGAAAAATGGTTTATCAAGGAAAACGCTAAATAGCAAGTTTGTGAATATTTTAAAGTTTGGTTAGGAATTTTTCACTTCTCTTTCCTTCAAATGCCTTCAAATGTTGCTTGAATTCTTCTAAAAAATTCTGAGGTTACTTACAATTTCTGAACTTTTAAAATAGGTATTCTGCGTATATTCATCGCTTTTATTCCTAACATTTTATAGATGTTTCTATTAGACCTTTTAGAGCACATAAAGTGAACATAAGGTCCAATAGCTACCCAAAGCTATAAAACTTATGAATATGGAGTTTATATGTATATCTTGTAATTGACACGACGTAATATATTTTATATGTATTGTATAGCACGGACCAATACTGTTGATATCGGCTCCCGTATGTAGTTGTAATAGGGTGCATATTTCAATCACTGCTTAGGACATTCGGTTGAATTCATTAAATAACATAATAAAACACATTTAAAAAAATAGTTTGTGAATATATCAGTTCACCCATATTCATAGTGTCAGTTTCATACATTTATTTCTCATAGAAACGTTACTTGCACGTCAGTCTCCAGAATCAATAATTTTATTTCTTTAGGCTTACAAAATAAGCACTTAGACAAGTCAAATTTTATACTATAAACATAGTTATTATTATCAAATAAGAAATAAGGTGTTATTGATATTCTCTTCACTTAAAAATAATATCAAATAATAAGTAGTGGCACTTATTATCAATCAGCAAAAAGGAATAGTTGTCAAATGCGATGTTGTTCAAAAGATTGTGATCTGAAAGATAACTCTTAATATCATAAGTAACGTTCATTTGCGACGACAGTGTTACGAGAAAAAAAAGTCTAGAACATAGCGATTTTTTCTCTAAAGTAAAAAAAAAGCTAAATTGTTGCTTTTTAAAAACAGTCACAGAGTTGATACCTTAAGGTAAAGTTTTAAAATCATTTATTCTAATTCCTGGTTGAAGTATGCACCCCAAAATCACAATATTAAAAGTTTTCACAGGAATTGCCTTAACCTACCCAGTGATAATTTAGTAGTTAATACTCACTATCACAAATCATTTCTATTTTCGTACTTAGCTTAGTTTTAATCTTATCCTTCTAAAAAAAAAAAAAAAAAATATCTTACAATACAATCTCTGGCAAAATAATGGATTTTCGAGGTACTATATTCTCTGCATTCAGGAAGTTTGGTTCATAAGAAACTTTCTGAAAAACCATAAACAAGCAAATTTTATTGAATTAAAAAACACGACGGCCTCTCTATGGCTTAATATTTTATATTTACAATATATTAAGCCATTGTCACTCGGGAATTTGTATGAATTCTAAGTATTACATAGTATTATGTAATTTGTGGTATAATTAAGTACTTGGGTACTTATTATAGTACTACATCCAAATCTGTTCTGTAGACGAAGCACCGGGCTTGTTGTCTCGGGTAAATATACATGAATGTGTCACATTATCGTAATGTTCAATGTTTCTTGGTTTAATGACTGTGCGACTGATGGACACAATTTTGCCAGTGTCCGTACTGCTAAGGTCATAAACCTTACTGATATATAAAAAAAATAATCGCTACCAAGGCCGACAGCAAAGTCTGTTGGTTGGTTGATTTGATATGAACTCAAACAAATTATCGTCATCGTATGCGTAAAATATTTGAAACTAGCTGACCCGACAGACGTTATCCTGTCATTCAATTCAATCTTCAAATTTATTTCAAACGAGCTTAGCATAGAGTACATGTACAACGCTGGGGCTGAGGTTACATTAAAAAAGTTTATAATAAAGATAGTCGTTAAGATTTCTTAAATTTTCCAAGTTTGTGGGCTATTTTCTTAATTTTTTTTAAATGTAAGGGACTTCTACGAAGTATTAGAAAACGTTTCAAAAAAGATGAATGAAATCGGTAAAGTGGTTCTCAAGTTATAGCGTGACAAGGAGAAATAGACGTTCATTTTTATATATATTTGAAAATAATTCCTTAAACTACAATATTTCACGCTATGCATGAGGATTCGATGTTATTTTTGTGTATCATACCCTATACAACAATACCTGTGCTTGGCGTGGTGGTTGTTAGAAGTTATGCAAATTAAAGAAACTGTCATACCTATGAACTTTAAAACTATACAATCCTTTTCTGAGTCGTGTAAAACCTATGGAATAGATAAATTGTCAATAACACTGCGTTATCCATTATTTCGCCAAAACCTGTATAAAACGATGCTGGTAATATTTCCGAGTGGTGTGTCCCATACATTTTTTTTTAAACTGTGTGTAGTTTTTCTAAAGCTTTCTATTTAGTCTTATAGAAATTATTTCTTCGATTCGAATATTTTTGTATTAGTTTTGGTAACTCTAGTTTCCATTTAAAGTTGTTAAATAATGAACATTGAAGTAATATGTTTATTTGGTATTCAAATTATTAACTGCAAGTAAGACTAGGAGATCTGAATTTGTTCGTGTTATATTTTGGGTTAAATTAGTTTACTAAGTATAGATGTAACTTATTGTTTTGATTTGTAATTTGTATTTTTCATATTAGACATATTCACGCAATTTTTGTAAACACCACCGACCGAATGAATTGTATATAAGAGAGATGAAAAACAAATATAAAAATTACAAAAATATCGCTTTAGATGTATTCATTAGCATATCTTTTGTTATGTTTTTTTAGTGATAATAGATTTAAGAGTCTTACATGTTTTATGGTGTTAGTGGCTACAAATCATAATTTTTCTCTCAGAGTGGTGATTTGCTATAACGCATACAGTTAGGTGCCTTATTTGAAATGTAAGCAGGTTTCTTACAATATTTATGTGTACGCTGGACGATACTTTCAGGCCTGTTCACACGAACTTTAAATGTAAATACGTTATTGATAGTGGTGATTGTTCTTTGTCATGTTACTAGTAAGTGACCCTCCATGCGCGGTCGGGTATTTTTTTTTAAAGTAAAACCAGACTTCAATCGGTTTTCATTAATCCAGACGTACACACGACATATGGGTCGCTTTTCCTAAAAAAAAATATAAAATTTATATTGATTAGTGTTCAGCTACTTTCATTGCGTTCTCTTCGTAAAAAACAGAAAATTTAGAACCTGTTCCTTTTGAAGTCGTCACAAAATTACATAATATTACATGTAATGTATGTATAATGGTATTGGTCAATCACCAGTCGTCGACTTACACCGCGTATGATCAAAGTTGGATCACGGTTAATTTTTAGGCGGGATTTAGCTCATCATTACTCTGAGATATATTCATAGGTTTTGGTATTTGTAGTTAAAACTGCATTAAATAACGAAATAAAATACTTATATAAAAAATAGAAAAATAATATAGCAGATATTATTTAGATACCATTTTAAAACGAAGTTAAAACTTTAATGCAGTTTTAATACTTTATTTAAAGTCCAAGACAAAATATATACAGGATTATTAGAGTATGCATATTAAATGCACTCTGACATAAAGTTGATTTGATAAAAATAAATTAAAATAAGTGAGTAAGAATAAACAAATATTTAAATATGAGATTTTTATTTATCAAAGCACATTATATATATATATAAGTGAATAAAATATGTGCGACAATTATTCGTGCTCCAGAGTGTTTTGCGCATGCACTCTTCAATCCCATTCACCCATACAGTTATAGGAACAAAACGAAAGTCACACAAAAAATGTAAGATAGAGAAACACAGAACCACATTTTACGGCCGTTTTTATAAAATAATCGCATCGCGCCTATACAACAGAATCAATAAGGACCTCTATATACATCAAATGACGAGATATAAGGCAAAAATTAAAATAACTGATTGGTTAATGCAGCTAAACTACACTGACACTGAAAAGCTCCTTAGCTACTCTTCTTAACCCGGCTACCTACTTACTAGTAGCTATTATCTATAAATTACTAATACCTATTGTTTTCCACTGCGTTCACATTCTTTGCGACGAGTATTTTAGTTATTTTTTTTTTTCTTCTTTTTGTCTAGGTGCCATAATGCCAAATCGGTTTTACTGCCTAAGTGTATAAATGTATACCTATCTATATCTACATTATGGTCACTACTTTGACTACTTTTCTATTATTTAAGTTTTTTTTTTATTTTTTTTCTCTCTCTCTCTAAGCTATGGTTTCGCTGCTTAATCTTAGTTTTACAAATCAGCCGAATCAATCATGTAAGGTTGAGCTAGGCTACCTGTCGGGGAGGCGAGTGCAAACGGGCGTTTACTGCCCCCTGAGATACAGTACCAACTAGTTCGGGGGATGGTGAACAACCAATGTCGTCCGACTCACAGACAGTGGCCTGGCCTAACTTCTACACACAGCTAGCTACAACTAGCTAGCTCATAGGTAGCCTTAAATAATAAGGTGCCTTGAATTATGGTTGTCTGGTAGAAATCTCTGCAAGGGATAAGACCGCCAATTGCAGGATACGGTAATTAGATTTTAAGAACTCCCTGTACCTACTATACTATACTGTAATTTCTCCTGCAATAAAGCCTTTTTATTATTTATTATGTACCTACCTACATAATGCATGCATTGTTTTAACGACGACCCCAGTGGTGCGGCGGGCGAAGGTTCGCCTGCGACGCAGGAGGTTGCGGGTTCGATTCCCGCCTTGGGACAAATGTTTGTACGATGTAAAGTTCCATAGTCAAACTTTCTGCTTTCCATTCACAATCCTTCATTGACTAGGCTAATTTTGTATTTTTACAGATGTTCAATCAGGCGTTTAAATTACTTTTTCAGAATACAAATATTCAAAAGAATAAAAAAGTAAACCTATTATTTTTGTACGCTTCCGACGTGTCCGTCAAGGTATGCAGCGTAATAAGCGAATTCACATTTGTTTTTTATGGCAATATTTAGAGCAGAATTTGTGTAAAAGTGAAACAATTTTTCCTGTTTGGTTTAAGAAATAATGACCATTCTTACAACATAACAATAAAATGTAGGTACCTACTTACGATCTGCTAATAACCTAGGTAGGTTTGTATTCAATTAAATATCCATCCGACCGGGAATCGAACCTTTTGGGTATCGCGCCAAGTGCTCTATTTTCTCGTTTTGGGTTATCTGATACTATATGAAATAGATTTTACTTAACCTATATTGTGGGAAGCAAAAATTCAAGGCGAATTTTTGCTTCCCACAATATTTGTTACAAATATTTGTTACACGTAAATATACGTGTAACAAATATTTGTAACAAATGTTCATCAAACTTTACTATAAATAACAAAATATGGCTAGCTCTGAGTATAATAAAACAAACACAAGGTACTTATGGTGGTTTAATCGTAATTTTTGACCAAATCTAATTTGCTTACATAGAACGCGCGGCTCCATAAGCGCCCACGCTGCGTGAATGTCGAAGCCACACTTAAGTACAGTGTACGGATTGCAGTGCAGTTCAGTCAAAGAAAATGAGTGTTTGCATCGGCAAATCTACTGAGTACTACTACATATAAATCAATGGACGCCGGATGGTGATGTCGTTGTCTAACGCGGCACGCTCCTGTTACGTTAGATGTGAATAAACGGTGTCTGTCGTTGTCTGACGCGGCACGCTCCTGTTACATTAGATGTGAATAAACGGTGTCTGTCGTTGTCTGACGCGGCACGCCCCTGTTAGGTTAGATGTGAATAAACGGTGTCGGTCGGTGTCTGCCACGGCACGTGTCTGATACGCTCCATACCGGTAGATATAAACGGACAAATGTTTTATGTTTGTATACTTTCTAGGACTTATTATTTGCATAATAAAGAACAATAAAAAAAATTATTTGAATTTAATCGCTTTCCTGTTTTCCTGAGCTCTTGTTTGCGATAGTTACCTTATTTGAATTTTAACTGCAAATTTAAACTAATCTGTCCGATGGATTCCGGTGGAGTCCTGCACCAAGGCTTCCGAAAATATAGGACCTTACTTGTCAAATTTCATGATTCTAGGTCAACGGAATGATTTGATCGCTGGTAAAAACAGAAAAATTGTTTTTGTGAACAAACTACAAATGTACGGTCTTCTGATATTTCCCTTTACTTGTGCTTTAAGGCCTTGCTTCTTGCCAAACTTGATGATTCTAGGTCAACAAACCTATACCTTCGGTCCATGGTGAGAATCAAATAGCATTTTTTATTTTTGAATAAACTATCAGTTCACGGTTTTCGCGTTTTCCTCTTTACTTGTGCTCTAAAGCCTTGCTTCTTGCCAAATTTAATGATTCTAGGTCAACGGACCTAGAATCATCATCAACTTATAGGGTACTTACCCTATAAGTTTTATGTGCATCTGAACAACTAAGAAATTAAAAAAATGAGCATAAACGGCTGCAACTTTTGATTGCGTTGACTTAAAAGTTTGATTTTTATCACGGCTCCAAGAAGTTACGAACCTGAGTAGGTACTTATTTGATAAGAATAAGAAAATCATTATTTATAGTATTAACCGCTAAGGAATGGAACTTGCTGCCTGCTTTAGTTTTTCCGGAGAATTACAATCTGGGTCAAGACAAGAGTGAACAGCATAGCTATTCTAACTCGATCGAAAAGTTTCCGTGTCTCGAAATCTTGCACAAATCCGCGCGAAATTCAAATAATCCGCGCGATATTCAAATATTTTAGCGGTTTTTAATATTTTCTGCGTTCTACAAGGAATAAAACTACCTAAAAAGTCGTTTTTCATAAATCGCTGATCATTTTCTTTGAATCTATGTTCCAATGAAGTACGATTAATGGGGTTTTTGATAATGATGTTGATTTTTAGTAATACATCTCATAAATTATTAATTTCTCAAAAAGTAGAGTTGAATCGAAATTAGTTAAAACATACGTTCATAGAAAATGTTTTACGATTTACGGTAAACTAATTTTCTGCTTTTGATATTGCTTGTAGAACGCAGAAAATAATAAAAACCGCTAAAATATTTGAATATCGCGCGAATTATTTGAATTTCGCGCGGATTTGTGCCAGATTTCGAGTCACGGTAACTTTTCGATCGAGTTAGAATAGCTGTGCAGGTGTCTTATAGACCATCGAGATATATCATCGGCCACATCATCACTTTCCATCAGGTGAGATTGTGGTCAAAAGGTCTATATACTTACTATAAAAAAAAAAATACATTATTTACAATAACATAATAATAGCCCGGCTACACGCTCAAACATTTGCGCAATCATGCATTTGCGCAAGCAAGATGAGCCCGGCCACACGCTCCGTCTTGCTTGCGCAAACTGTGTTTGTGCAATCATGCATGCACAAATGTTCGAGCGTCTAGCCGGGCTATAAGAACTACATAACTAATAGCTATATAATTAATTAGTGATTGATGTTAATTTGAACTCGATAGCTCCACGCGTTCCAGACAAAAGAGGGTTGATAGACAGACGGACAACAAAGTGATCCTATAAGGGTTCCTTTTTTCCTTTTAAGGTACGGAACCCTAAAAAGTAAAAAGACCCAATATTTCAATGTCAAGTACAATGTAGAATATACTATTATCATTCCAAAGAGAGAAAGTAGCTCAACTTCGTACGAAATTTACGTTTTCGTAAGATTACAGTACCGACCGACGGAACGAAATAAATCGAAATTTCATAGTGAAATTCGGCCTCCTGTATACGAAATACAAAAGAGAATAGCGCCAGGTTTCAGTAATTTACCTACATAGGAAGGTGCCTAGGAACACGGTGAGTAAATAAAAGAACTTCGATAATTTAAACTATGTAGGTATTTATTAACAAAATATTTGAAAGCTCCTAAACTAAACATGTTTTGCTTGAAATAAATAATGTTGGACAATTCACACAGCATTTTCTAGCTCTAAGCTAGCCAGAGCTTATGCTATGGGCACTAGATAACTGATAGTCTTAACAATACAATACACTATATGGATATTTTTTTATTAGGTATACTAAGAAACCGTCCAGAACTCCCGGAACTAATATCTGAAGATCGTACAAACATGTCCCGCGGCGGAAATCAAACCAGCACCCTCCTGCGTCGCGTTGCGGACTTTCGTCCGCCGCGCCGCACCTTATAACATTCATTTATATCAGATATAACTAAATAATCCATATCACGCATACAAAAAATAACATACAATTCAAAATTACACAGTCAATAAATAAAAATTAGGTTACAAAAAGTTATTAGATTAAGTTAAATTATAATAAACTAGCTGACACGACAGACGTTGTCCTGTCATTCAATTCAGTTGTCCTGTCATTCAATTCAGTTGTCCTGTCATTCAATTCAGTTAGCGGACAGTTTTTTTTGTTACTTTGTTCATTTTAATAATGAACAGGCGATAGCGTTATTAGCCATATTGCCTTGTCTTACGTTAGTTTTGTGTAAAATTTGTGTAAACGTCTTTACTGGTCAGCCATTTTCTTTTTTTTCTCTGGCGGACAGTTATTTCAAACGTGCCTAGCAAAAAGTAGGTAGGTACCTTTAAAACGCTGGGCCTACGGTTATAATAAAAGCATTCGTTAATTTTCTAAATTTCTGTGCAATTTTCTTATTTTTTTTTAACGTATGAACCTTCTACGACGTTTTAGAAAATATTTTAAATAAAAATTGAATAAAATGGATGAAGCCGTTCTCAAGTTATAGCTGAACCAAGAGAAATAGGGGTTCATTTTTATAAATAAAGATAAAATTACATACGAACAGCTGCACGCACAGCATGTTTAGAGCTATCTTAATTATAAATAAATAACATAAAATAAAACTTAAGACTTAGGAATCACCAAATAATTTAGAAACCCGTAAATTCGGTCCGACGGAGTCTGGATGTAAAAAAAATTAAATGTTATTGGATTCAAATAAGTAGGTACCTAGATAAATAGGTTACATATGCAGCATCAAGCTTAACTGCTAAAAGATAACAGAAAAACATTAAGATAAAAGAATCTCGTACAAAGTCAATATTATGTAATTGGGCAGATCATACGCGCGAGCACAAACACCTCCATAACATACGAGTAAAGCAGTTTTATTTGCGAAAGATTTTGATCTTACGATAACTCTCTTCGGTCTCGTATCTCTATGACTTAATTAATCTTTACCACATTTCTAAATTCCATTTAAAAACAACTGCCTGGGAAGTTCCGACTATACCAACCGGTCGGTACCAATTAATTGTTTTCCGAAAGAACCATTTTAACTTTTTCATCATCCCTCTCTTCATCAGCTTTCGTATCATAAGTTCCATAGTTGAAGTAGTTCTCGATCTCTTGCAGAGTCTTGTCCTTTGTCTCTGGTAGTAAAAAGAAGAGAACCAGAAGCGTAAATGCCGTTAATCCACCATACACTGTGAAAGCGCCATAGATTTTCAAGTTTTCTAGCAGCAGTGGTGTTGATTGAAGACCAAACATCAGTACGAGGGACATCGCGATACCTGTTGTTGCAGAGCCAGCTGCTCTATGCGCTAATGGGAAGACCTCGCCTAACAACGCTAGAGGTATCGGAGTGCAGCCCAAGTTAGCCAGCACAAAGAATAACACAAACAGCGCGATGGGTACTATACGACTTTGAGAGATCACGGCTCTTGAAGCCAAGAATAGATACGCGCAGCAGGATAGCAGCACTACGCATGATGCAAACCCAGTTGAGAACAGAAGCGTACGGCGTTTGGTGCAACGGATCAATGCTGAAGATGACAGAGCACTGGCAACAATGATCAGATCCAGACATAAGGTGTAGAAGAAGGAATTATCCGAATCCCCTGTTATCTTTCCGATGATCAGCAACGCATAGGCTGGGAATATATGTCTTCCGGAACTTTCTAGCAGCACAGCGCCCATAAAACAAATGCATAGCGGCTTCAGAAAATCTGAACGAGTGAATTTCTTCATAAATTCCAAAGCCTTGTCGGAGAATCTGAGGTCTTTCTGTGATAGCGATCTCTCGTTTTGAGCACTGATCAGGTCTTCCAACTCTTGGTATGTCTTGTCGTCTTTACCGCGAAGGTAGAAGAAAGAAGCCTCGCACTCCTGGAACCGTTGCTTGCTTGCCAGCCAGGCGGGACTTTCACGCCATGTCATTATGATTAAAATTGCGACTATGTATGGCACTATCGAGACCAACGCAATGGTTCTCCAAGCGAAGTAGTGTGCTAAGATGTGTACAATCATACCGCCGAGGGAGACCGCCACAGTTTTGAGGTTTAAGAACACGCCTCGGTATTTAGGACTGGTATATTCTCCAATCGCGATGGCTCCGAGAGATACCGTAGCGCCTGCGGTGAAGCCTCCAAGGATCCGTCCAGCCAGTATGGTGGGTACATCAGAGGATAGGTAGATGAGGACCCAGCCGATTGCCCCTGGGACTATCACGAGGGCGTGCGCTATCCGTCTGCCGTAGAGGTCCATGAGGATCGCGGATACCAAGAAGCCGGGGATGCCCGAAGCGCCGGCTGATGATGCTGGAAATACAAAATTTGTTAGCAAAAGAAATCGGTCGTAGTATTACTGTTTGGCTATGGGGCAAAAGTTTGTTTGAGTTGCAAATATTTATTGCAAAGATCGAAGTAGCATACATTCCACTATCTTGAGTTCTGGGAGTGTGGTTTCGCATCTCTCTTTAGTAATGCTACTTTTTATTTACGTTCATCATCATCATACCAGCCCATACACGTCGGGTTGTAAGACAACAAAGTCGCGAACAGAAGATAGTGAACAAGGAACAAATAAATAACGCTCCACAAGGTTGTGGCAGGTGTAGGTATCATTAAACGAAACAACTGAATTAATTTTAGCCCTGCAATAAAATTAAAGTAGGTAATGAGAGTATCTTATATCGTATATCGCAGCCCTGAAGATAGCGTTTACTGCGACTGTGGAGTAACAGGAGTTCAAATATTATGATCAACAGTCAACTAGCCTTAATCAGTGTCGGATCTAGGGCATGCCTAGCAACGCTTGTCTCAGGCGCCCTGGCTTCTGGGGGCGCCAAAATTCTTGTTTGAATAATAACATGTCTCAGTGAACATTACAAGAGATGAGAAGTGCCCTCAGAGCACACCTTGTATATCTCTTGGATCATCACATCACAATACCAATTTATTATAATAATGTGCAACACTAATAAATATGTACATTTACATCATAATGCTCGGCAAGAAGGTTTTACAAATTAAACAAGTAGGCTGTGTAAGATGGTATTCGCAACACCAGACAATACATTTTATAGGAATTCCATTTTCAAATCTCATTACGTCACACTTTGTTTGAATTGTAAAGTATGCAAAACTCCTTGGTGAAACATCTCTTTTCTTATAAAATGATAAGAAAACTTTTTACTGAAAAAAAAAAAAACTGTGGAAATGGCGGCATTTCATTTCATTTGATATGTGCGACTGTAATAAACTAAAGTTAAAAGTTAATACTGTAATAAACAAGTTTAAAGTGGTAGTTCAGTATGTCAAGTACTTCATCAGATGAAGAACTGGTCCGCACGCCTGATTTCTGTCATCTCGAAGCAGAAGATGTTGTACAAAATCTTTTAATAAATAATTATTTTTTTTAATGAAAATTACATTTTGTCATACCTAAGTATATATATGGATGGAGGCGGCTCAGGACCGCTATTTGTGGCGTCGTACGGGGGAGGCCTATGTCCAGCAGTGGACGTGTATAGGCTGATGATGAAGTATATAAATGTTTTATTTGCCTCGCCATTATGATGTAAAGTAGAATGCTTACCTCGGTTGCAAGTAGCTATTACACCCTCGAACTATGTTCTCGGGTGCACTCGATCCATTAGCGCCCTTTGCGAGCGCTCGCAAGGGCGCGAAATTGTATTGAGTGCACCCTCGAACTATATTCGCCCTCGCTTCGCTCGGGCGTCTAAATATCTCGGGTGCACTCAATCCAATTTAGGGCCCTTTGCGAGTTGAGCTCGCACTGGCGCCAAATTGGATCTTGTTCTGTAATAGCTCCCTTACAACCCTTGTGTAACAATCTACTATTATTTGCCTCGCCATTATGATGTAAAGTAGAATGCTTACCTCGGTTACAAGTAGCTTTTACACCCTCGAATTATATTCTCGGGTTCACTCGATCCATTAACGCCCTTTGCGAGCGCTCGCAAGGGCGCGAAATTGGATTGAGTACACCCTCGAACTATATTCGCCCTCGCTTCGCTCGGGCATCTAAATATCTCGGGTGCACTCAATCCAATTTAGGGCCCTTTGCGAGCTGCGCTCGCACTGGCGCCAAATTGGATCTTGTTCTGTAATAGCTCAATTACTACCCTTGTGTAACAATCTACTATTATACTACACCTGCTCGGAAAGTTGCCTATTCCTTTTCCAAATAGATAGAATAGTACATTGTACACCTAGGTGAGAACGTGCCTAATTCTTATCGAGTGTGTCATTTGAGGCCCGAGGCGCAGCCGAGGGCCTTAAAACACACGAGGTAGGAATCACACTTTCTGCCGAGTGATACATAGTGCTTTATACTACACCTTCGAGGAAAATAAAAAACCGAATAAATATTTTATTTCTGGCGGTGTCATAAAACTTTCACTATCACTCGACGACATTCTGTAGAAAATTGCATACACCAAATTCAAAATTAGAAGAACTTCCCGTGCCAGCCTTTATCACTTGGGTTCTTTTTTCAAAATATTGTTCGGAAATCGGAAGAGGCAAGCGGACTTAGAGTAAAACTTTTTGTCGGTTGACCTATTATGAAAATAAACATAGCTACCGGCCGATCTTCCAGGAAATAAAAAAAAAATAACACGTTAGAAATGGATTTCCATACAGTTTTCCCTCTCGCTAAAACGCGTGAGAAATGAAATTGAAAGAGTTTTTGCTCCCGTATTCGTATACGCCTGCAATGACTTACTTTATGCGCATGCTATACTTTACGAGCATGGCGTTACCTATGCATTTCAATATGTAATTTAATTGTATGACGCTTTGTAATTTTTCTGTAAGCTAAGGCAACAATAAAAAAATATAAATTAATAAATAAATTCCGCTATCCTTGGTGAATGGATCTGAACTAAGTAGACAGAGAACCAAAGTT
This sequence comes from Eupithecia insigniata, assembly GCA_947859395.1. NCBI lineage: Eukaryota > Metazoa > Arthropoda > Insecta > Lepidoptera > Geometridae > Eupithecia > Eupithecia insigniata. The sequence continues at coordinate 731,456 of OX402018.1, read as the reverse complement.
AGTAACATATGTACGTAGCTTACATTAATTGGCAAGCTGAAGTGACCGGGTTAGCCGGCTATAATATTTTTTTTTCTTGAGGAACCCTAAATTCGTTTAATATGGCTGGAGCATGTACTATAAGTGTAGGTTTATACAAAATTACTGGAATCATAATTGAATAAAAGTGATGGAACAAAAATTAGATTAGAAAATAATAGTTTGCAAAATGTTTACTTTATTTCAATTAATATTAAATTATTCAAGTGGTATGTGTATCGTGATGCCGCGTGAATATTTTATGAACAAATGCCTCAGGTTTTATCAGTAAAATATGTTTCGCACGATGCTCTTTTATGTTACGTGTATAAAAGAGTTATAAAGGCGGTTCCCAGACCCAAACCAGCGCCGCCACCTGTTTTATCGTATTATTACGTTAAACAAAGGAATTTTCAAATATCCCTTGGCCAATTTGTGATGCCTCTGTAATAGTTTTATTTTGTATAGTTTAGGAAGAGATGCGCAGTTGCACTTTTTGGCCACCAAACTCGGTTTTGGCATCTCCTCCTAAGCTAAGCTATACAATATAAAACTATTACAGAGGCATTAAAAATAAGCTTATGTTGGGTTTCATAAACTTACCAAGGGATTTTTGAAAATTGCTTTGAAAATCTTCCTTTGCGAAATCTGTTTACAGAACTTTTACTCGAGTGTTATTAATTTATGATAATGATAAAATTTATATTTATAATTGAAATATAAATTTATATTTATAATTGAAATAGAAATTTTATTTTATAATTGACATATAAATTTATATTTATAATTGAAATAGAAATTTATATTTATAATTGACATATAAATTTATATTTATAATTGAAATAGAAATTTATAATTATAATTGACATATAAATTTATATTTATAATTGAAATATAAATTTTATCATTATAATAAATTAAAACTTTGAAAATCTATGTGTAAAAGTCGAGAGCACGTTCCTATTTTTGCTTTTTAGTGCTATACATATATTTATAATTACTTTGTTTTAAAAAAAATATATTTTTGCTAGTTGGGATACATTCGCAAATAAAAATTTGATTGATTTAACTTTGTGTCCATGTGGGATAATCATCTGCGAAAGACTATATTCTGGATGCGGCAAGATGAATGGTCCAATAGTCAATATTCAAATAATTTATTGCACTCTATAGGCCAGGCTAGATCCAGCAGTGGACTAGACATCTTTATTATAATACATCTTGGTGCAGAGACTCACCGACCCAGGCAGCGGTATTGAGGTCCGTGTGGACCGGAGAGCGAGGGTCCCGCAGCGCCGGCATCAGGCTGGATGTGTAGCTCAGCATCATGCCCTGACCCACCATGTTGATCAGCACTGCTGAGACTGTCCACGACTGAAACGAAATCATTTATTATTTATTTATTTTATTGTTTTTCTGCGATCGACTTTTCTGCGATCGAGTTTTCTGTGATCTCGCGCCTTGTGTTTTTGAAACATTCAACGCAGTTTATTCGATGGATTACAAAACGTATCGCGTTGAAATTGCATAGAGTTCAAGACCGGACATAACATAATAGGCTACCTACATTAATAATAAATATAATAAATAAATAATGATGGACAATCAACACAGCAATAAAAAATTGACACTATTCTTATAAAATAGGGTTTCTTATATTTATACCCTAAGTTAATGTAGGTACCTACAGCATGAGTGATAGACTCATGCTGTAGGTACCTACATTAATAAGTCACTACCACAGACACATACTCGTAAGTATTACACACAGAAAATAGCAAATACTTATAAAACAATTTTTGTTTGCTTCGATCTAATCAAATGCTAATATCGTTTGTTCGCACACACATGCTTGAACTCTTTGAAATTGGCTCCTTTTTAGCCTGAACATAACTACTGGATACATACAGAAAATAACCTACGATAAAAACAATATAAAAATTATTTACCTGTCTAACAGACGGGGACACCATTTTTTTTAGATAAAATTAGGAAAACTTGTTATTTATAATCAAAAGATCATATAGAAATTATCATAAAACCAAAAAATATGCAAGCATTATTATATTAAAAATTGTAAACTGATTCTCTACAGCTAAATTATATGGCACTATAGAGAAGCTTACTATAGCGAATAAAAAAAACGAATTTCAGAAAATCACAGTTTCGTATCGAAAGATCTATGACAGATGCACTAGGTAATATTAATTATGAGATCCTGGTGATATGTTTATATGCGGTTCGAAACGGTTGTATGACTGGCTGTATATCTACTTATTATACAGGTGATAGGTAACCTAAATAAACATTTAGTGCTGAGGTATCCATGGTTTCGGAAAAAGCAGGAATCTCGGTTTGCTTGAAAATAAATTCCCGAATATGTATTATTTGGAAAATTTAAGATCAGTTAAGATATGATATAATATTTTTTATTGGTTCACAAGAAACAAGAAATTAGAATATTAAAAAAGTATTAAAGAGAGAAAAAACAGTGTGAGACCAAAAAGCTGCCACTCAGCGTGTGCTGCAGGAACTTGGGGAGCAACTGCAGCGCTGGTCTTTCGTGGCACCTTAACGTAGAGTGCGTCACTGGCTATGAACACACTATTTATGTAGGTAGTAAGCAAATAACATAATATATAAAATAACGTGTTAAGTTGAATTTTATAAAAAAAAAAGTAACAACACATTTGCAATTCAATAGGTGATGAACTATAACAGAATTTATTACAGGACACACATGTTGAAATAGAAAACAAACAAACAGAAAACAATAAATAAAAAAAAAAAACGATGATCGACCAAATGAATGCGAACATTAGTTTTTTTTATATTATGTACGATATTTACTGTCTTCTAATTTTGTTTTATTGTTATATCGTAGAGACGAAAGGAATACTCATATACGTACAAAGAACATAACATAAGAAAAACAGCAACTATTTATGTTAAAAAAATTCAGACGATTTTAGATATCAATGTTTTTTGTTTTTTAAGAGCGGGTGCGCGTTTAAGTGTTTTGTATGCTACGCGGGTACAGCGTAGCACGCGCTCAGATTTCTACGATCACTTGTTCCAGAGATTGAAGTTGAGTGACTTTTTCGCGATAATATAAAAAAATGAAATAGTTTACTGCAAAAAGAATTATTTAAAATATATAATACATAATTTAATTTAGAAATTTCGTTTAAAATGTAAAAACAATCAAATAATATAAACAAATTAAACTAGTATTTACAATTGAAACAATTGAGCTAACTGCAGACTGTTACAAACAATCTACAGATAGCTGAAAGGTCCATATCAATACCAATCGGAAGCGTCCCCAAGACACTGGCTGCATTGCCCCGCTGTATAGCAATGCTAATGCGCTGCGCCATATACTCACCAGCTCTCGGGTGTAATACATGTCTTTCACACATTTTAGTATTTTAACTTAAAATTATCATACAGGTAAGTCCTAATGTTCCTCTTGCGCAAATTTCCCGCCGTTCTTAACGTAGAGTGCGTCTTCCCCGCCGCCACCTATTTTATCGTATTTTTACGTTAAACAAAGGAATTTTCTAAAATCCCTTGGTCCGTTTGTAATAGCTATCATAAGCTTTTTTAATGCCTCTGTAATTGTTTTGTTTTGTATAGTTTAGGAAAAAATGCGAACACCGAGTTCGGTGGCCAAAAAGTGAGTGAACGTTCGCATCTCTTCCTAAGCTATACAAAATAAAACTATTACAGAGGTATTAAAAAACTTTACATCAGGAACATTCATGTGCTGTGCAACCTCGTTGCCTAACGAGTTCCGTAAAATTACTAATCCTTGGTCACCCAGCAAGGCAGATTAAGGCACAAACAGCCTTACGGGCCTATAAACGGCCTTATAATCTTCACGACAATTAAAGTAAGATATCAAAATATGCGCAGGATTGTCAGTTATTTTATAATGAACATTATCTATTGTTTCAATGCACGAGAGATAATAAAACTCAGATTTTCAGTCAGATTTGTGCAACTACACTTTGAAGTTGGCGACACAGCTCACCGGGTTGATGCGATATTATTTTTAACCTACTTCAAAAAAGGACGAGTTTATATGTTCGGCTGGACATATCTTTTTTTTTTATAAATATTTGTCAATTTTTTCATCAGTTTTGGACGGATTTTTTAAATTCTTTCGCCTTTGTATAGTTTGGAGATAGAGAATTATTTCGAGGTGGTTTCATGAAAAAAGTATTTAGAGGGATTAATGACATTGTGAAATTAAGGAATTTGAAGAGTTTGAAATTTATTTATGGTTTTTTTTAAACTATCAATTATATTATATATTGTATAAATGTAAGTGTAAAGTGCAAAACAATGCAGGGTCGGTATCAGCTTAAAACTTTTACGGAGTGAATATTACTAGCTATATTAGTCTTTATTATCAAGTAAAAAAATTTAATAAATTAAAGAGGGTCCTCCCTCATACACGCTCAATTTAATAAAAGTACATATATATGTTCAGCAGTGGACGTGTATGAGCTGATGATGATGATGATGATGACATACATATGTACATAGTCCTAAAATCTTGTATAATGTCACGGAATGTGTAAGTCAGACTCGCACTTGGCCATCTAGCATGTTGACACGGTAGATTTACAAGGTGCTGAAAAACCTGAAAAAATGCGCGCCTGTCAATAAAAGAAAGGCACTCATGGACAAATTTTGCGGAACGCAAAAAATAGAGGCAAATCTCTCCACTTTATGGCTCTCTTCCAACAATGAGCGTATCTTCCTTATCTTCTTCATACCTCCTTCCTTCCATCAACTGCCTTCTGACAGAATCTGGATTCATTAGGAAAGAGTACTTCTCCCCGATCATTATCCACCCAGTTAAGATGCGAATGAGTAAAGCTGGACCGAGCTACTCGATGACATGTGGTGAGTAATGGGCATCTGGCCGGCAAGAAATGCCCCAAGACCAGCTGCCTTAACTCTTCTTCTTATTGTTTTGGTGCCAACCACTGAATTGGGTATAATGTTATTCCCAATTCTGTGGTGCCAACTGTTACACTTTTCGAACTGTAGCCTTTTTCGTACTTCGGAACAAGTCGAAGCGAAAACTGCTTACAATAAATCTGCCGTCCTTCTCTGTTGTTATTCTTTTGCGAGCTTGCTCTGTACGTCTGCTATACTCTCTAGTCTGTCGGTATCGTTTAACATTGCGAAAAATCATATACTTGGGAACAAGAAAATATTTTATATCGTTCTACCTTTTTTGCGTTCTCTTGTCCATGGGTGTATTTAGCCTGATTTTCACCTACTATTTTGAGTTTTAACTACCATCGAACCAGTTGATTTGTGATCCACCATGCGTTTATTTTGCAGTTAAGGAAACTGTGCAACATGCATGCTAGTAAATAAGCAATTATAACTTGGGTAGTAGAGGGCCATGAATAGTCTAACGTCCTTACGTCTTGTCATTCGTATCACTTCCAACGATTCGTTTATGTTTAACATTGAATTTACCAAGGTGGAGATTTTTCTCATTCATTCACAAAAGTATGTATCTTTAATAGACAACAATGTACCTACCTAAACATAGGTAATCATGTGGTTTTTCCTTTACGTAGTATCTAACTCGTAACAGTCGTAACCCATTGAGGGAAGCTGCCAAGTCACATGGCAACTAATTTTATAGAAATTCATCACGCGGTCTATGACTCCTGTGTAAATATATCACTATGGTAGAGTAGGGAGAGATGAACCCCGAAGTAAACGGGCTTGCCACTGGAGAAAAAAAGTATGTTTTTCTATATGTACCTATAGTTTTTTTAGTTGTAACTTTCTGAAACTGTCTGACATTTTTATGGATCTTTGTGTTCTCTGAATTGTCAATAAATGAATTTAATTTAACAGCATTGTACTGCATATATATGCACGTACGTGCATTGAAAACTCGAATACCTACTTATGCGACATCTGTGGCGCATTGGGCGAAAGTACGCCTGATCTGAGACGTAAAAGACGCAGGTTTGATATAATCAATTTTTTTTTTGTTTGATTTACAGCAAAATATTGGTTCCGGTTCCCTATTCTAAGTCAGTTTATGTGTTGTATATTCATAACAATAATTTAATAGAGTACCTAACTACCTACCTACTCCTATTTTATGACCTCTAAGTCCGTGGGCCCACAGCATCGGGAGCACAGTTCGATCCAGATACCTACTCCTATTTTATGAACTCTAAGTCCGTGAGCCCACAGCATCGGGAGCACAGTTCGATCCAGATACCTACTCCTATTTTATGAACTCTAAGTCCGTGGGCCCACAGCATCGGGAGCACAGTTCGATCCAGATACCTACTCCTATTTTATGAACTCTAAGTCCGTGAGCCCACAGCATCGGGAGCACAGTTCGATCCAGATACCTACTCCTATTTTATGAACTCTAAGTCCGTGGCCCACAGCATCGGGAGCACAGTTCGATCCAGATACCTACTCCTATTTTATGAACTCTAAGTCCGTGGGCCCACAGCATCGGGAGCACAGTTCGATCCAGATACCTACTCCTATTTTATGAACTCTAAGTCCGTGAGCCCACAGCATCGGGAGCACAGTTCGATCCAGATACCTACTCCTATTTTATGAACTCTAAGTCCGTGGCCCACAGCATCGGGAGCACAGTTCGATCCAGATACCTACTCCTATTTTATGAACTCCGTGGACCCACAGCATCGGGAGCACAGTTCGATCCAGATACCTACTCCTATTTTATGAACTCTAAGTCCGTGGGCCCACAGCATCGGGAGCACAGTTCGATCCAGATACCTACTCCTATTTTGTGAACTCTAAGTCCGTGGACCCACAGCATCGGGAGCACAGTTCGATCCAGATACCTACTACTATTTTATGAACTCTAAGTCCGTGGACCCACAGCATCGGGAGCACAGTTCGATCCAGATACCTACTCCTATTTTATGAACTCTAAGTCCGTGGGCCCACAGCATCGGGAGCACAGTTCGATCCAGATTTTTCAGATGCGAGTAATTAACTAAACTTACCTTTATCGCTATTTGGGTCTATTTATTAATTAAACTAAATCCACAGCCCTTATGAACTAAACAAAACAAACTTATAGCGTATAGAAGTTTATGCTTATAACTTATTTTTGTTGTTGTTGTTTTGTTTTACTAACTCTGCTCAAAAAATCTTGGAGCGCAGTGGAATCAATGTGCATAAATGGATTCCACTACTTTAAAATCAGAGAACAATGGGTTTTAGAGCGCACTGGAACTACACTGTGAAATAACTTCTTAGAATAGATTCTTAAACCGATTTTATTACTGTAAAATTTGAAACAAATTGACTATTACGATCATTCATTAAACCTATACGTGTTTATTTACAGGTTCATTTACTTGTGTTCCTTATCGAAATGCACCCAACGAGCGGTGAAAATAATGTAAATGATGTGATTCACTCACGAATATATTATGAACTAGCTGCTGCCTCCGCCTTCGCCCGCGTTGTATCGGAATAATAAATAGCATAAATGTTATTGCAGGTCCTAAACTATACTCATACCAAATCCGCCCAATCGGTTTAGTAGTTTTTGCGTGAAAGAGGAACAAACATCCATTTATTCACACGTCCAAACTTTGACATTTATAATATTAGTAGCAGTACTTAGGATAGACTGGCAGCACCCTGCCAAATATTTAAAACAATGTTAAAACTACTTAAGTATATAAAATAGATAAATAGACCTACTCCTTTATTTCATCCATTCAGCCTTACAAAACATTCAATAGGTTCAGTAGGAAAGTTATTCTATACTATAATTGACATTGGCGGCCTTATCGCCTGAAGCGATTTATTCCAGGCAACCAAAGTGTACGGAGAATATCATGGGATATAATGAAATACATACCAACCTAAATATTACTTAAGTATCATGAATAATGAATTACATTTCTATGCATCATATCAGCCCATACACGTCCACTGCTGGACATAGGCCTCCCCCATGCGACGCCACAAATAGCGATCCTGAGCCGCCTCCATCCATCGACACCCTACGACCGCTACGATGTCGTCGGTCCATCGAGTGGATGGTCTCCCATGTAAGAGGGTTTTGCCATAATCACCATGCTTGGCAGGCGGATTGGTGATCGCAGTGTTTGTGCTGAAAATACTACTAGACGCAAGCTGCTGTCCTTCCTCTTGAAGGTTCCCTCAGTCGGATCTTACGACATCCACGGGTTGAGTTGTAGGGGTCGATATTCGTACGCCGCGGCCCCACGGCCTACACATTTCTACACATGTATAACTATGTATAGCTAATTTGGAATCCCGGGTTTCGTATGAATGGGGACTGATTTTCTGTTAAGGTTGTGGAATGATCTCCCGGCTGAGGTTTTCCCAATGGACTATAGTATGAGGTCTTTCAAACAGGGCATTCTTAAGCATTTACGGGGTCGCGCGTGTAACGTCCCTGACGTTGCAGGTGTCTATAGGCTGCGGTAACCGCTTCCCATCAGGTGGACCGCACGCCTGACAGCTATCTTTGTGGTATAAAAGAAAAAAAAGTCATTTGCTACCCATCTTCGACCCAAGTATTTTACGAATGTGTAGCATGCTGTACGGCTAGATTTTGTGGTGCGAATCGTCCAATTCTGCTAACAAATCGCTTTACTATGACAATAGTCCTTAGAAAAAATAAAAGAAAATCTAGACACCCACCACACGTGTTATTACGGAGAGATTGATAGTATGTTTGGTAAAGTAACATTACTTAATCTGTGGTATAGTTTCAAACTTGATACTTTTGACCCACGTCCCTCCACCAGTAGTGTCTTTCATCTAAGATAGAATGCCATACTGCGACGTGATGCCATCGTCAAAATGAAGCGAATGGGTCAGATTAGTATTGGAGAATAGGGCTCCAGCATCATTGACTTATTTATTTTAATCAGTATTTAATTCTCAAGTCCTAATCAGGTTCACGAACTCGCAACCTTAAGATTGTAACTGGAGGGTTCCCCACTCGGCCGGCACGACTCATTGTAGTGTCTACGTTTGATAACCTAGCACTATCAAAATTGTTTTACTAATTGATTGTATAGTTAGAGTACAAAATTATTGCCAGTGTCAAAAGCAATTCTTAGATTTGGCAGCATGCCACTATGTAAACTTAGTACATATTCTATTTGTTACGCCACGTTTACCTACGGAAAACGTTAATCGCAAATTTGTCAAACAGAAATTATGTCTTCACCATTCATTTGAGACACCATAATCACGTGGGGCGTCTCCAGCTTACGTCATCATCGCCATCGGCGAAGGAGAAGACGAATCTGTTTCCTGGTGTAACCAGTAGCGTAAAATCGTAACTCCCCGAACTCCTTGTATTATACCAGCACCTACCTGCTGATAAAAGTAGGTGGTTTTGTATTTACCAATTATTTATCACATTGACTCGTGTTTAACTAACGCTGTTTTGACTGATCTAACAAACATAATTGACGATTTATATTTTTTTATTGTTTTTTCAATTGACCCATAACACATTTCATTCCCAACTTCTACATTTAGTTGAATTGAAGTGGCAATTGGACAGTGACGTCACCTGGAATCACTCCCGGAAGAGCAGACCTGTTTTGGATCATGGTCTTCACGATGTAAATACTCTATCTCAAGTTTCACTTCAGTATTGAAGTAAAAACGTCTATAGGCGCACTTTCAGAATCTTCGAGATTCATCCTCGCACTCGGGGTAAACTTCGTAATAAGTATGGTCTTCTAGAACTTCGTGATACATCGTCAGCCACATCATCACTCACCATCAGGTGATATGGAGGTCAAACAAAGGTCCATTCAGAATAAAGAAATATTACAAAAAACGTTCACGCTTAATCGCCTCTAGATTTCAGATTTCTATTTATTGACCTTACAATTGGTTCCTCGGCTCAAGTCGTCATCAGCTGTTTTCGGTCATGTTTTGTGTCCAGGAAGGAGAGAACATATTCTCTTTTTTACCAGCAGCTTAATTTTGTTTTGAGGTATTGCTTGTTTACTGCCTGGTAAGCAAAGCGGAAATAAGGGGATATTGGGAATGCCTGTGCATTTGAGAAAACTGTTGCCGTCTACACCGCTTGGCTTCCTACCAACTACATACATACATATACTATAAGCAATCTAAAGATATAAAATAAGCAAATGAATTCGCTTAAAACCGGATTCGACGTCTTCAGATGATTTGAATATTTTTATCTTTTTCGTAAGTAGGTAGGTACACACACTCGTACCTACATCTAATAATAATAAGTTCACAATGGCGGCATAGCGCGGTGTTTATCAAACTTTTACCAAAAAAAAACCATAATAAATAAAAATAAATAAAATAATGGCCGCAAAAGTTTAAGTAAATTTTTGATAGTCACATATTTATTTCATTTCATTTATTTCGCAAACAATTGTTACATTGTGTCGAAATTTCACACGTTGTTATTATTATTTATTCACACGTACATACTACTTATTGAAGAGTATCAATAGTAGATTGTATCATAAGTGAGCAAAATAATATTTTTACGGCGAGGGCGCTTTTTTGAATCCAGAGCGAAGTGAGGGATTCTACAGTAGAATCCCGAGCGAGCGAGGGATTCTTTAGTAGAATCCTGAACGTAGCGAGGGATTCAAAGTATGTCGCCCGAGCCAAAAATATATTTTGCGCCCGAGTGGTACACTCTACTATTCATCACCCTCTATGAGAAAATAAAAGGTGCCTCATATTTTATTCTAATATTATTATTTAATATAAAATAGTAAGTACATAACAAATAAATGAAATTAAATAGTACATAATTAATAATAAATCAACTAAATGCTTATATTTACATTTGAGACATTTTCGCAATTATGAAAATTTATTGGAACAGTTTTATTAGGATGAGAGATTGTTGTAGATTTCATATTCTGCGTGTTTGAAATTATGTCCGACTTTGGCTCATATTGAGGAAAATGTAACGGTGAATCTCGTTGTTTGGATGTAGATGGGCGCGGCGACAGTGGCATGGATGGATTAACTGAAGGTTGCAGTTTAATGTGTTGCACAATGCGTTCACATGTTTTCTCCTTGTTCTCAATGGAATCTTCTATATACCCCTCTGCTACAGCACTCGACTTCCATCCTCCATGTCGCTTGAGAACAGTTAAGTCCGCTCCTGAATCTGCCAAAAGGGTAGCAGAAGTACGACGAAAACAATGTCCTGTATACAGCTTGATATCTGGCAACTTCAAATAAGTAGTGATTTCTTGTGGCATGATAGAAATTTGATTTTTTCCCATAACTTGTTTGAACCTTGATTGTGATAACGGATGAAAAACCGATTGGTCTTCATATCAGCAGGACGCAGGTCCAGGTATTTCTGTACAATAGTTTTGTATTTTCCTTGGATTACGAAGGATCGGTCAATTTGTTTTTGTTTCTGTCAGCTTTACTAACAGTAAATCATCCGAGTGATTTTCGACATCATCAACAGTTATGTTTATAAGTTCATTGCCACTCCGAAAATTAAAGCCACCTGTAACAAAACCGAATGTGAATAAGACAAGTATCTATCGAAGTAAAGTTTACAATAAAATGCACATTTTAAAACACTATGGTTATACTTTACTAATCCACCATACATAGTCACTTACTTTTACGGCAAGAAATACTTTGTCGGGTGCCTCATTAAGGAAAGTCTCCACGTTTTTGACTGAGAACACTTTGGATTTTTTAGGTTTAAATCCATCAGAAATCCTCTTAAGATACGCTATTAATTTCGATGTGTCCAGTTTTACGTCGTTATTAGAACTGACTGTTGATTTTAGCATTGGGTAGGTACTCCAAAGAGTGGAAGGTTGTTTAGTTTTGGCTAAGTACTGGAAGTAGGCCAAAAACACTGATTCTGAAAAATTCTTGGCGCCTCTTGCATTTCTCCATTCAATAAAATTACCATAGGCTTTCATATATTTCTCCCGGGATTTTGCAGGTAATAGATTATCTATCACATTTCTTGCCTCAGTTCGAATACTTTCAGGAGTTAATTCTATTTCACTGTCACTTGAACTCATTTTTCAAAACAAATCCGTGAAAATTTACGAAAACGCGGCGCGTTTTTAATTTGATTTCTTTTTTTTTTCATTCAGCCGGCGCGGCGGCGGCGGCGCAATATTGTCCGTCCCGTCTTACCAGCCAGTATTTATTCAAACAATATTTGCGTTCGATTTTGCTGGCGCTGAAAACTAAGACGTTCCGAATTCAATAACTGCGCGGCAATACACTTTCCGCGCACTTTTTGAATTAGGAATCTATTTATAAAGAGAAATAAAAGTTATTTTCTGCCCGCTAAAAGTTCACGTAAGTGTACGGTTTTCAGTAGGTTATGAGTTCATTACAGTTCCGTTTATTTCTGTTGGTTGGTAATGCTCGTCATTGCCTATGGTTTTTGAATGCATTAGAGAGGGTTTATGATATTTGGGTAGATAAACTACTATAACAGCTAGTGGAGCGAGCCCTGAAAATATGAGAGTGTTTGCTCTGCGGTCGCGGCTGAGAAAATTATAAAGAACCTAATATTAAATAAATATCGACAAGGGAGGAACCGCGGCGCAACCTGAATTTGGTAAGGGAATGGATGCTTAACTAGACAAACAAGAAGCTCAGAAGAATTGTAAGTTTTTTGGCGATTAACAGTAAATGACAATAGACTACATGCTATAGAATGAACAGCGAGCGAAGCGAGCCGCGAATATTTTCAAAAAATATACAATAGATTTAGATTTATTAATTTTGCTCACATATGTATATGTGTACATTATTCCTACAGCTAAGGTCTTAATGTTAGCTTAGGTCAATAGTATATGCATCATGTAGGACACCAAATGAAATAAATAAATATAAATTGGAATCTATCTGTTATATTTCTTTGATAATACTTACCTACTTCTGGTTAATAAAATTGAAGTGATCAGAATCAGAATCACTAACTGAATTTCTTTAGGCTTACAAAATAAGCACTTAGACATGTCAGATTTTATACTATAAACATAGTTCATCATCATCATCAGCCCATACACGTCGACTGCTGGACATAGGCCTCCCCCGTACGATGCCATAAATAGCGGTCCTGAGCCGCCTCCATCCATCGAGTCCCTACGACCGCTACGAACATAGTTATTATTATCAAATAAGAAATAAGTTGTTATTGATATTCTCTTCACTTCCATTTTTTGTCCACTAGTGGAAGAAGTGAAAAAGAAACCACTAGCACATTTATAATATCACTTATGTGTCTAACACATGTTTATTTTGCCTCTAAATATAAATTTAATCCGTTTTGGATATGTACATGTCAATATTTCTATAAAGCTAAACAGAACACTGAATTTCTTACATACTACTGTCAGTGCGGAACGGTCAGACGGGTGAATTTAACATAACAATTAATTACTTACTGTAAGCGGAAAAAAAACGATTTTGAATCTGTATTTTTGGACTCACGGAAATAATAGGAATGTTAGAGATATCACTGGATTTTTATCACACTGAATAAACCATCCGCTTTAGATTATTATATTACTCAGATAAGTAAGATTTTATTATACAGATGTTGCTAACCTTAAAAAATAAAACCCTGCTTTACCTTCAAGATGAAAAACAATGCCATGGCAAAAAGATGCACTGCTTTGATAACTGTAACCTTACTTACGCTTCCTACCTTTATTGGTTTCGGCAATAGCATGAGTTTTGCTGAGTTTACGAAAATTATAAAGTTTTCGTTACCATTAATTTACCAAGCGCTTTGCAGCGCCCCTTCCGAGAGAGGAACTACTTTTCATGTTATAACAGCTACAAAATATTTTCGCAACTCGATTATCGCTTTAAAATTATTGTCATTTATTGCATTTTAGCAGTACAACTTTGACAAGTCAGCGGTAGTAAGCATAAACATTTGCCGTTTTGGTAGTATGCAAACTCATACTATACATTCAGATCGATAACTACTGTCACGGATAACATCTACAAGTCTGTACCTACTGATTGTGGCGACTCTTAGATATTGATAACGTGTTCCGTTGATGATTCGAGTATGTAACACATTGTTTAATCTGTGGTTCTAAAGATGTGACCACACTATGAATTTAGCATTTTGAAAAATCCAAATATATCGAATTAGACAATTTTTTACCACTCAACAGCGGCTATTCAGGATTTTTCTTTTTTTCTTTTTTAATTCAACAACTAACCGATAAATAAATAAATAATGCTAGAGCTCGACAATCCACACAACATCATCTAGCCCTAAGCTTAGCAGAGGGTGCTAGATGACTGATATATGTACTTAATACAATATTTATTTAAATAGATGGATATTTATATTATACATAGAAAATACCTAGAACACCCAAGATAAATATTTGCAGATCGTACAAATATTTGTCCCAAGGTGGGAATCGAAACCGCAACGTCCTGCGTCGCAGGCAGACCTTCGCCCGCCGCGCCAGATCCGTCGTCGATCGGTCGATATTTTTCAGTAGGCTATGTATTATTTACCTATTGCTATGTTATTATAACAATTCACCGGTATTCACCGCGTTTATTTACATATGTATATTTTTTCCTCGATGTTTCAACAGTTTTACACACCATCGTGGTCATAGTATGTCTGGAGCTACCGCCTCAGCGAAGCGGGGCATTATTCGCAACTACCTTCACTTGGTCTTCGGAATTAGGGATGGCAGCTCCAGTAGACTAGTCATCCGGTGACCACAGAGGTGTGTAACCTGTTGAAACGTCTTCGTCGGGAAAAATATTGACCTATTTCCCGACGACATTTCAACAGGAAAGGCGATACACGTAAATAGATAACATAATACGCATCGCGTAAGTTTAATAATCTTTATAGAATAATCAAATTTCCAAAATACACATGATTTGACTTTTTTAAATGTCTTATACAAATAAACATGTGAATCAGCATTTTAATCAACTATGTTTGGACTTGCAAAAATGATCGAACACCTGCGTGCGCGCAGCCCAAGCGAAGCGACGTAATAAACAAATCCTTAGCCAAGTTTCAAAGCAGTGTTCGTACAATAGTGTAACTGTGCGCAAGAGTGGAATGAATGTTCACGCGGGAAAATGGGAAAAACCACGGGATGGATTACGCCTTTTAAGAAACAAGTGAGTTTTGTGGGATTTTATGTTTTTAACAGATGACAATAGTAATATTAAGAACTGTTTTGTATTGTAGTTTGTTATTTTGTAATTGTGTGCAAATTTCTCTAGTACTTTTGATCTA
Organism: Eupithecia insigniata; assembly: GCA_947859395.1. Taxonomy (NCBI): domain Eukaryota; kingdom Metazoa; phylum Arthropoda; class Insecta; order Lepidoptera; family Geometridae; genus Eupithecia; species Eupithecia insigniata. The sequence goes on along the minus strand of OX402018.1, from coordinate 716,110 downwards.
GCTAATTATGTGTTCAGGTTTTTATACCTAAAGCTAAACATGGAATTGTTAGCGACCAAGCGAACAAAATCTGCAATGAAATTAGGTACTTACTATTTGATAGCTTCATAAAAAATCTTATTTCGATAGCACTTGGGTACTTCAGATCTTGAAATTAATTTGAACCAAAGCCTCATTTGGAATATTCAGCTGAATACTGAAGTTTTCTGATAGTCTTCTGATAAGACTTCCTGTGAGGAACTAGAGGAATACTCGCTAATTTTATCACATTAGACACATGTGTCTAATATAAAGTAGTAATATTAAATTAGTATGAATGCGGACGCCTGCCATATTTTTATAGAAACTCTGCTAAGAGTGTGTTTATAATTATTAAAATATTTATTAAATATCTATATCTGCCTAATTTCATTAAGTACTACTTACGTACGAGTACTTACGTAAGTACTAATTTCATTTAGAAATTGAATCATTTGATTTTTTTATTATTGAATGTACGTAATTAAAACAAATGTGACGTGTTATTCCTGAAATCAACGAAATAAAAAATGGACAAAAATGATGGGGAGGTAATTCTGAAGGTAGACGTCAAAAACGCCTTCAATTCCGTAGACAGGGGCGTCTTGCTAAAAGAAATTAAAAACAAAATTCCAGAAATTTATCCTTTTCTCTTTCACCGTCAAAATTAATTTACAGAAACAATGTCATTTCGTCCGCGGTTGGTTGTCAGCAGGGCGACCCTCTTGGTCCGGCCATATTTAGCCTTGCTACCCAACCAGTAATTCAACGTCTTAAATCCAAACTTAATGTTTGGTATTTAGATGACGGAACGATAGGGGGAGACTTGGACAAAGTTTGTAATGATCTAAAAATCATCACAGATGAATTTCGGCAAATAGGTTTAAACCTAAATTTTTCAAAGTGCGAGTTTTTTATTTCGGACTCTTGTGTAGACAAAAACAATATCATAATAAAATTCAATAGTTTGGCTCCCAACATTACAGTTATAGATAAATGTTCACTTCGCCTCCTAGGTTCACCAATTTTTGATGAGTCTTTTCAGTCATTTGTAGATGAGAAAATACAAAATTTCAACAAAACCTCGGACAGACTTCTCAAAATTAATAGCCATATGGCTTTTACAATTATTTGGTTTTGCTTGTTTGTACCTAAATTTACGTATTCTTTGAGATGTTGTCAACTGTGGAAACACAGCGAGCTCTTAGAAGGCTTAGACAACATAATAAAGAATACTTTATCATCGGTTTTGAATATCTGTTTCGATGACAAGGCATGGTCGCAGGCCTCCCTGCCTGTCAAATTGGGAGGCTTAGGTATCAGCACAATTTCAAGTGTCTCCCTGCCAGCATTCTTGTCTTCTGTCTACAGCACTAGTTCTTTAGTGGAAAAAATTTTAAAGCCGTCTTTGGTCTCACCTGGAAATTCATTCAAAATTTCATTTTTAGACGAGGCTCGAATGGCTTGGCATTGTACTTGCCCTGATGCTGCTCCCACAAAATTTCTTTTGTCCCAACGGCAATGGGACAGGCCTCTGTGTGAGTTGACACGGAATTGTTTGTTACAAACGTGCTCCAGCTCTGCAGATCGTGCCCGTCTCCTGGCCGTTTCTAAATGGGAGTCAGGACATTGGTTGCAAGCACTTCCTTCATATAATACTGGCACTCTATTGGATCCCGTAACTTTCCGTATAGAAACTTGTCTTCGGTTGGGTGCAAGGTGTTGCGCGCCTCATCAATGCCAGTGCGGTACTGTTGTCGAACAGCTTGGTCATCACGGATTATCGTGTACTAGGGCTGCCGGTCGGATATCTCGCCATGCCAGCCTTAACGACATCATCCGACGGGCCTTTGTCACCGCTAACGTACCAGCTATTCTCGAACCGAATGGTCTGTTGCGTGACGATGGTAAGAGGCCCGACGGCATGACTTTAGTCCCTTGGGAGCTGGGGAGGCCTATTGTGTGGGACGCTACATGTGTCGACACACTTACGCCTTCCCATCTTTCAAGGACATCCGTGAGGGCTGGTTCGGCGGCAGATTTGGCCGAGGATCTCAAGAGGCGCAAATATGCAGGTCTCGACAGAGCCTACGCATTTGCTACCCTTGGAGTCGAGATCCTAGGTCCGTGGGGTACCGAGGCTCTCCGGGTTTTCAAAAAGTTATCTGAGCGCCTGGTCGAAGCGACGCATGACCCGAGAGCTGGTGAGTATCTGGCGCAGCGCATTAGCATTGCCATACAGCGGGGCAATGCAGCCAGCGTCTTGGGGACGCTTCCGACTGGTATTGATATGGACTAGTTGAGCTATCTGTAGATTGTTTGCAACAGTCTGCAGTTAGCTCAATTGTTTCAATTGTAAATACTAGTTTAATTTCTTTATATTATTTGATTGTTATTTTCTTTGTCAATAAAGACTTTATGATTTCAAAATAAATGATTATTTGATTAAAATTTGATTATTTGCCCGTGCGAAGCCGGGCCGGGCCGTTAGTTATAAATAAATAAATAATGGTGGACAATTCACACAGCATCATCTAGTCCCAAGCTAAGCAGAGCTTGTGTTATGGGTACTAGATAACTGATATACATACATACAATATATTACATATATAGATAATTTTTATTATACATAGAAAACAACCAGAACACCCTGAACAAATATCTGCAGATCGTACAAATATTTGTCCCGAGGCGGGAATCGAATCGAATCGAACCCGCAACCTCCTGCTACGCAGGCGGACCTTCGCCCACCGCGCCACAGAGGTCGTCGTATAATATTATCGTTATGTATGTTAATAATATGGCAGGCGTCCGCATTCTGCCCCATAGCCCGATTACCTAGATAGTTCATCCGCCCATCACATTAAAAAGAATATCTCAAAAATTTGCGTTTGCGAAGGCAGCGGGATCCATTCTCGTCGAATTCAACAAAATGTTGATGTCTCGTTTAATCAAAAATCTACTTTTTTTCCATATATACAATAAATGTATACTTAGTCTCTTAGTCTTGTCAAATTCTAGGAAATTAAAGACTGACATGGAAACAAACAGATATTTTTGATTTTTGTCGCTTCGTATGTAAAATTTCTTACTAGGCCCACTTTAATGAGAAAACACCTTGTTTTTGTTCCTTTCTTCTTCCTTTGCAATATTCTTTACACCTGGCCTGCCTGTAGCTCCGACTAGATTAGGTATGACTTCGGTGGATGTTTTCCAAAGTCGGGTGATCTCTACATTTAAAGCTTGATATTTACATAATTTTTCAGTTTCTATAGACTATTTATTATTTTTTTTCTTTTAATACATGAAATTGGTATTTAACAACCTAATAAATAAATTTCTTTTGCACAAATGTAGTCGCATGGTAGAGTTACATCGATTAAATATGTTTTATTTATGTATATCGAGTCTATTGTATAGTATTGTTGCATCTGTTTGTACTGATATTTTCCACATAACATATTTTCACATTCATTTCAGATACAATATGTACTCTTACAATACATACATATATATTTTTTATAATAGTACTTAGAAAACATCTGTTTGTTTACTATCTCTTTGTGAATAAATGTTGCCTGCATATTATGCTATGTAAGTACAAGTCAAATTATAACTATCAAATTGCTTGTTTATATATTTTTAAGTGGATAATTAGCTAGAGTTGGCTATTAGAAGGTTACCCCCTTTTTCATAATAGTTTGCTAACTTAGAGCATTGCTAATTCTCACTCTGTCTTCTTCTATTGACATAAGTAAGAGTGAGAAATAACACAGCTTAGCAGCTGTTTTAAGTTAGCAGACCATTATGAATAAGAGGGTAAGTATAGAAGGTATCAGCGACCTCGCTGAAGCGAACAACTCTATCTGTCATTATTTCATTAAAGGAAAATCAGGAAACCTTACCTATATTATAAACCCAAAACTTTGTGAATTGTGGATTTTATTTTGTTTCCTCCGATCTCTAAAACTACTAAACATTTCAAGATGAAATTTGGCGTACATATAGAACATAGCCTGACTCAGATAATGGGCTATGCCTCTTGAGATCGTCGGCCAAATCTGCCGCCGAACCAGCCCTCACGGATGTCCTCGAAAGATGGGAAGGCGCAAGTATGTCAACATATTAAAGATTCGCGTCCCTTTTGTTATATTTTCTAAAGCAAAAGGTTCGCGATAAATAACCGATAAATAATTTTTAATAGGTAGAATAAACTTAATACATTACATAGTTATATAGATATTTCTTATATTTCGTTATTGAAAACAGAACACCCGGAACAAATATCTACAGATCGTATTTTTATTTTGTCCCGATGCGGAAATCGATCTCGCAACCGCTTGCGTCCCATGCGGACCTTCGCGCGCTCCGCCACTGATGTCGTAGCATGGAGTCGATGGATTGAGAAGGCTCAGAGGGCTTATTTTAATTATCCTAATACAATGAATACTAATACGCAATTGCGTGTTTCGTTTCGTTTTGTATTGCATATTGGTTTATTACTCTTACTCGATTAGGAGCCTATATGAATGGGACGAGAAAATTAAAATAGACCTCCAAGAGCGCTATTCGGGGCGTCGTCGGTTATTTGGGGAGGACTTGTCAGTAGCGAATGTGTACCTATACATTAAGAAGGCTACGAACCTCTCCCAAACGGAAACGGATAGGCCCATGCGGATCTGTTGTTGTTTCACGTCGAATGAAATGGGGCGCGCTATTAGTGAGAAAGCGCGTCTAACCATCTAATACGAAGCTGTCATGTGGCTGTGTGCGTGTGCTCGGTGTCGGCACCATCGGTAACCTTTTGATATTTTTTCGTACTTTCCGATTCATTTTGAATAAACGATTGATTTCAGAAATATTTTTGATTATTTATAATGTTGAATATAATTAAGAACGCGACAGATTTTCGAATAAAGGACCTACATAAAAAATAGCGATACAGGGATACAATTTATTAGAAAATCAATTTACATGTCAGATTTTCTTATAAATAGGTAGTTCAAATACAAATTGTATCTGATCACATTCAACAAAATTAAGTAAAATATATGAAAGAAATAAATTAACATCGAAAGTCATAAAATTTAAGTACCTACCTACAATTACTTATAAATTCACTGTTCTAGTAGTTCATTTACAGAATAGCAATTCTGCTCGATAAGCCAACGTTTCAGCTTGATTTTGAAGCAATGTAGACTGCCTTCAGCTGTGACGGAGTCTGATAGTTTATTGTACACTGCCGTATCCATAACATGCGTTAACTTTGTGGACTTCGTGAGGGAGCGGGCGATCGTAGCAAGCTTGCCTGCGTTCCGCGTCCCGTGCGAGTGGGTGTCGGCGTTCTTCCTGAATTCGTCCAGGTTCGAGCGAACATACACGCCACCTGCATTATTATAATGCATGGCAGGGTAAGTACCCCTAGTTCCTAGAGATATGGCTTTGCGGAGACGTCGCGTCGGATGTTAACCAAGGTGCGCATGGCTCGTTTCTGCATACGGAAGGCGCGCTCCCAGTCGGCAGCTCGCCCCCATAGCTCAGCACCATACTGTAACACCGAATGCACTGTTGCGAAATATCAGCGTCGTGCCACCTCCGCTAGTACCACGTGAGCCACCCGTCGGAACGCGAAACACGCGCTGCCTATCTTCCCGCACAGCTTACTGATATGACTCTCTCATGTAATCGCTTTGTCAATTTCAAAGCCAAGAAAAGTGGTAGATTCGGTTTGTCTGTAGTGTCTTGTAGTTCACCCAAACTTTTGTACATAAAGTAGTAGAATAAATAAATATTAAAACTACGAAAGTTTGCAAAGAAATTTTGATGAAGAATATTAACAATACTGGTATCATCGGACGGTTCCCGTGATTATTAACAATACTTATTCTATATTTTCCACCACAGAGGTATCCCCCAATGAGTGACACTGGGATTAGTAAAATAAATTGTGCCTTAGTCCCCCTGTCGGAAAAATAAAGATTTCAATTCTCAAATCTTTTCCACGTTCAAAACAGTTCACAGGATGAATCTACACTGGTAGATAGCCGGCCATCTATCGGACGTATACCTATCTACTGACGTATACGTCCGATAGGTGGCCGGCTTTATGTATACTGGAAACTTGAAAAAACCTGCGCCATGCGATCCCAGCCCGTATTTCCAGCGTGGGATTTATTATTATCCCCTAATGATAAGAGTCAATGAGTCACTTGTGTGAGGATTATGTCCAGCAGTGAACGAGTATACCTGACGTGGTGTGGTGAGCAAAACAATAGGAAATATTACAGTTAGGGATATTTTGGTGGTGGAGGACGGGAATTACCTGCAAGCACGACAAATCGCAGAAGTTCGAAACTATACTTTTTTTTAGACACATTTCATTCGCCTCATCGTCGTTTCCGAACTCTAGTTTGCTCCTTTTTTGTTTCACGTGTGCAATCATGCCAAGTTTCTTTTAACGGTTAGGTACTGGTTGTACTAGCGGTTTTCTTGATAGCGAAGTTAAGTATAGTTTATTGCATTAAATACGTACCTACATATAAGGTATAGGTGTTTTTATGTCTACGAGAGTCAATGTATTCATTATTTATATCTTTACGATGTGCAATATCTTTCTACAAATAACAACTATTAAATAAACATAACTAACAATAAAACTGAAACTCCATATTCGGCAGTAGTCATATAAGTTGATGTTTCCTGGTTTTTAGTTTTTGGTAAGTATTTAATCATAAATGTAATACGAAAATACCTAAGATTACCTACGTAGAACAGAGTTTAATATAGGATTGTATATTTATTGACAAAGTAAATGACAAGCAAATAATATAAACAAATTAAACTAGTATTAGCAATTGAAACAATTGAGCTAACTGCAGACTGTTGCAAACGATCTACAGATAGCTCAACTGGTCTATATCTATACCAGTCGGAAGCGTCCGGCGGCGTCCCCAAGACGCTAGCTGCATTGCCTCGCTGTATGGCAATGCTAGTGCGCTGCGCCAGATACGCACCACAATAATGTAAGATTGTATTTTTTTGTTTTTTTTTTTAAATGTTTTACATTAATTACTTATATAAAAGAAACTTAAACCGTAGAAAATTATGTTTGTATGTAAGCCTATTATGTTATATCTACCACGAGAGCGAAGCCACGGTCAGAAGCTTATATTACAAATAGAACTCATTTATTGCAGTAGACATAAGCATTGACCAATCATAATTATCAAAACTAATTCTTTAGTTAACTCATCCCGTGGGATGAGTTTAGAGTGGGATCAGTTGACTAAAGAGCCAACATACTTGAGACGAGATACAGAACATAGGTAGTTTTCCGAGTATCGTTGCACAATCATTAGGTATTTATTACAGATATAGAATTTTTACTGATTTACATAGGGTACAATGTACAAAGGTTTCTCGCTTATTCGGTTTATAACCTTCTTTGTTGTTTTATTTTATCAGGGTTATCATATCACAGCATTATCATTAGCACAGCATTAGTTACTCCCGTCACACACACTCTGATAATGGAGAAAGTTGGATGGATACAAATAAATAAAAATATATTATTAAAAATGTAGATATATAGAATATACTTTATTGCACAAAAGTTGTACATAGGCGAGCATAATGCTAGATAGCATTCTCTACCTGCTAACCTTTGGGTAGTGTGGACAACAGTTTAGTCGGTAGTGCTAGGTTACAGAAATTATAGGAACACAAAAAATAATAATGCAGGGCAGCTTGTGGTGGTATCCCAAGAGAACTAGATCCCCACCTCTTGCTTGCCTTCATTGGCCGGTCTGAGTGGAGTCGCGAGGGATGCATCTTTGGATGTAGACTCGGGGGTGGAAGTGTCTAATGGCGTAATAACGAGGAAACCCGCTAACGTGTCTTCGTGATGGTGAAATCGGGGCCGCACCTCTCGACACCCCTTAGTCGTTTGCACCGATGTTGTTCCTTTACCGGCATTTACGTCAACATTTTGAGGAACCCATCCAGCATTCCACCGTCTGCCGCTTGTGACAGTATTGAGAGTATGTTTATGGCAGGCGTCCATAGTTTCCCCCATAGCTCAATTACCTATTGCAGTCCATCCATTCGCCACAATAACATGGCTTTTTTTGTTTTGTCATTTTCCTTTACAATAGTCTCTACATCTGGCGGATATCATATTCGGGTGTATCATATTGTGCAACCAAGGATGATACCCGCTATGTGTAGCTCTCGCCTTTACATTAATTCTCATAAAGGGCCTCTGTGCTGTTGGCTTCGGCTCCACGCATGCCTCCCAGACGCGTATTGTCAGGAAGTTCCTCTCTCTGCAGCCCTAGTCACCGGCCGCTTGAGCCTAGCTTCGCGGCCGGTGATCCACCGTTTTGATATATTTTTTACTGTAGATTAGTTTTATATGTTACGTATTGTATTTTCTATAGTAAAAAAAGTAGATTGTTTTACAAGGGACTAAACCATCCCATTATATACGAGGTTGTTATACTTCCGAGCGAGGGAGGATGGCAAGACCGAGTTATAATGGGTGGTTTTGGCCCGAGTAAAACACTCTACTTTTCACTTCGATTGCGAGAAAATAAAACAATTCAAAATTAGACAATTTTCAGAAATTTTATATTAAATGTGTTGTTAGAGCAATTTTGAATGTTTAGTGATATGTTTTTCCCAGGCAATTTTATTTCGGTTCTCTGTGATTGGGATGTGATAATATTTTGAGTTGATTGTTGTGGAGTAAAAGTTGGAGAGACTGGACTCATGCTTGAGTTTCCTGCATTATTAAGATCTGAGTGCGGCTTCAGCTGAGTTGACATATTCATCCAATCCCGCGATGTAGATGCTTGGGGTTCTGTAATGTTTGGTAGAATATTGATTCCTTCCGTAATCCGCTGCGTGACGCGATACTTGTTTTGTATAGAGTCCTCTATATAACTTTCAGCCACTTGATCGGACCTCCATCCACCGTGCCGTTAATGTCGTTATATTCGCACCAGAGTCCGCCAACAGAGTCGCGGATGTTCTGCGGAAACAATGGCCCGTGTAGAGTTCCGGATTTGGTAAATTTAGACAAGTGGCAATATGGAGCCTTATTTAAAAATGTTTCGATTTCTTGTGTCGTCAAGACTTTCGATTTTTTTGCCTTGTATCCAGTGGACAATTTCTTCAGTAAAACCGTTAAATTTACATATTTTTTAATATCGACGTCGTGTTTCGTTTGTAAAGTCATTCTTAACATTGAATATGTGCTCCAAAGAGTCGACGATTTGAATTTTTTCGATAATTCATCAAAATAAGTGAGAAAAACCCCTTCTGTAAAAGAATCCACACGTTTCTCACTCTCCATTTCATAAAATTTTCGTAACTCTTTAAATATATTCCACGTGATTTTGTCGGCAACAGATTTCCTTTTCTTCCATTTGCATATTAGCATCTTCACTATCACACTTGATGACATTTTTCACGTTCACAATTTGGAAGTAAAAGTCAGGAAGTTAAACGTAAAAGTTTGTGATTTGGAATGAAGAAAATTCTAGAGATTTAGCGCCAATACTATTTTTTTTTTAATCTCTTTAACCCGCAACGAAACAGTTCGCATTCTACCGTGAAGGGAAGAATCAACCTTCATAAAACATCACCAAGACGGTTCTATTTTAAAAATAAAAGATTGACGGAGCACCAAGAAGTCGAGTTTTTATGTAAGAGAACGAATGCTTTGTACGGGCTGATGATTTTAGACAAAAATTAAAAAGAAAAAATACTTTTTAGCCCGAGGTATTAAACTCGAGTTTTAGGCCCGCTAAGCTACACTAATATGATACACTTTTTCAGCAAGAGAAGTGAAAATGTATTTTTAGCGAGATTTAAAATAAATGTAGTAAAATAATAATAAAAGTAGGTACAATTAATAATTCATGTTTTTACCATTAACATAAATAAATACACACAGGGGCCGTGGGGCCGCGGCCGGCCGGCGTACGAATATCGACCCCTCCAACTCAACCCGTGGATGTCGTAAGAGCCGACCTGCGACCGCTACAATGTCGTCGGTCATACACATTAGAATATATATACATATAATATAATATTATTTACGTACCGAATTATTCTTGCGAAAGAAAATGTGTATTAGATTACTAATTCACGTTGCGAACGGACTCGTGTTAGGGATGGTACGTATTTACTCGACCAGGTTTTGATACCTGGTATTTGCTTGCAAGTACGAAAACCTGGTATGTGTCGAAATACTTTTGAGTCTTGCAAGTACGTACTTGCAAGACCGAATACCGAGGTATTCGGGGCGTCCGCGGACTCTATCGATGACTTACTTCTGACTGCGACAGTGACAGTGACACGAAGTTCAAGTACTAGGTACGTACTTACCTACGTATTTTTCAATCCCCAAAAATCACCATTTTGTAATTTTCATCAAAATGGTTTGAGGAATTTCCGACATCTTTACAAACAAATACGAATATGAATTTTATTTCCATGGAAACTTAGATCAATTTCCTTACTCTGAACGTATTCATAAGACAGTGACAGACGTGCGTACATTATTTTATGCTAAAAGTATCGGCTAACTAACTGAAACACAATATCGATTTTATTAGTTGACAATGACAAGTGTGATCGTCACGGGTTGGCGCGAGATTCAATTTGTTTTAGATTTTAATTCCAATTGCGGTTTACCAATAATAAATCTACTTAACGGAAAGGCAATTTGGGGAAAATCGAGATCTATTTTATATTAACCCATAATAAAACAAAAATCGATTTAATTGTTTTTTGGGAGCATTCTAAAAAAGTTGATTTTTGGCCCAAAATCTTTTAATTTTCCAAATGCTCCCAAAGAACCAATGAGCCGCAGTTAGCTTTTTCATAAGGTAAATAGAAAATGGTTTATGGTTTGCGCCAAATTACTTTTCCGCTCTTTTATTCCTTATATACCTTACAAAAGTCATGTAGGTTAAATCATGCATCTGATAATTATTATGTAATTAATATGTAAAATTATGCATCTGATAATTATTATGTAATTAATATGTAAAATTACAATCAAATAATAGAAACAAATTAGAACTAGTATTCTTTTAGAAATTAGGCACCTACTTATCTATCTAGTATCAATCTACTTAGCCACCGAACCTACCATACCTACTAGGTACTCTCGGTACATAACTAGATAGCGCCTGGGTGAGTTCTCTCTGGAAAACTCTGAAAACACGGTTTCCCAGAGACAAGACGACCTATTTAGCTAAATTTATTTTTTGGTCCTGAATATCTCAATAGGTAAGTAATTATAGCAATTTTAATTAAAATTGTTTTGTACCTACAGCACATTTCAGAGTTCACAATTTGATTGACATTCGTATCAAACAAATGAGGTATCGGTATTTAACTGTATTTAATAGTCTATGACAAAGTTTATCATTTACGTACCTACAGTAAGTAAATCATTTAGGTACTGTTCTTAAAAAAGTAAAGTACCTACCTAGATAAATATCAATTTTAAATAAAGATAATGTAAGCACCTACATAGGTTAGTTAGTTGGGTATCTGCATCAAACTTATGTAAATTAGATGAGTGAGCACAATCTCATTTTATATTATTACTTATGAAAAGATAATACTTATTTTGTAAATAAGTACGTCATAACTACCTAGAGTGCCTGGAGTGAAAAGTGAGTCCCGTACTAATAAAAACTAATAATAGGTACCTACCTACATCCCGTCTCGTCTGCTACAATTTTTATGCAGGCGTTAGGGTTAGATATAATTATGTATCTAGGTACAACATAGGTAATCTCCCTATTAGGACTAGGTATTAGGATATACCTACTGGTATATCCTAATACCTACCTATTAATCTGTCAGCTATATTTACTTACAATTAATAATATGAGTATTGTACCTAAATCATAGTCATAGTCAATCATGCTGATAAATTAAAACATTCAAAAGTTTCTAATTGTACAAGTATTTTTTTGTTCACACTATTTTGTTCTTTATAACAAATGACGCGCGGATCAATTTCCTATGAAAGTATTTTTACCCGTACGAGAGCATGGAAGTATTTTTTCTGTAAATTCAATTACGACCTTTATTCTCACACAGACTGTGATCAATTTCCCATGCAAGTATTTTACTTTCAAAGTGCTTGGCGTACTGAGACCCGCCACGAGTCGCACCCGCCCGCGCTATCCGTACTTCCGAGCATTTTTGATACCACATGGTAAAAAATACTTGGAAGTATTTGAGCCCTGGTTTTTGGCGCTGGTTTTTATACGAGGACGTACTTGGAAGACTTGGTACTCGTTCTTACAAGTACGTCTCATCGCTAACTCGTGTCCAGTTCGTTTTACATTTTACATATCAGTATACAATAAAGAGAGAATATGGATGAAATTGAAGATGTCTATGGGTGTTTCTAAAAATCTATGTTTTTAGCTTATTTTCTAAGGTTTTGACGTCCATTGATATTTCCCGATTACTGATTATTATGTAATATTTATCAGATAAAATCTTTTATATCAGCATATCATAAAGGTGATGAGACCTTGAAATTGGCAAGTGATAAACAATACACAATCACTTATATATACATATCTGCATAGTTATTATCTCATGAGGATAGGTATGTATTAACCGCCAAGGGTATTGCATAGTTGTTTACCTACCATTAACCACTTATTAATTACCTGGGTACAGGTCGCGTCATGGTTTAATAGCGCTGACTTTGATGCGCAGAAGTCGAATTTTATATTTTTACAACGCTTTACACCTGCGCAGAAACCCCCTCCACTTTCGCCGGGCGCTATTAAACCGTGACGAGACATATACCTATATAAACACTTTAGCTAGGTATTAATTTGTCGACCGATTTGGCGCAGCAGGCGAAGGTCCGCCTCCGTTGCCGGAGGTTGCGGGTTCGATTCCCACCTTGGGATAAATGTTTGTTAGGTTCTGCAAAAAAATATTCCGGTTGTTCTGGGTATTTTCTATATATGATAGATAAAAATATAGCTATCTAGTTAAAGTTTGGAAATATTCAAAAAGTAATAAAGCCCAATGTCCCGACGACCGGCATCGGAACAGGTTGGTGTTTTTGAACGTATTTTAAATTACCTGTTGCCCGCGCCTTCGCCCGTGTTTTACCGGAACAAAAAATAGCTTATATGTTATTCCGGGTCCCAAACTATACCCATACCAAATTTCAGCCTAATCGGTTCAGTTTTTGCGTCAAAGAGTAACAAATATCCATACATCCATCCTTACAAACTTTGACATTTATAATATTAGTAGGAAGTAGGATGTATAAATTGAATATGCCCACTATCCTCTACAACTCGAATCGCCTGGTCATTATTACCACTCAATGTAACATTGTTTCTCCAATACTTCAAACTCCTGGAATCTTACATTTTGGCACCGCACAACAATTAGCGATCCACACTATAACATTGCGGTTTATATTTATAAACTTTAAATCTATTATATTTAGAATAGATTTAAAGATTTATTTATGAAGAAAGGTACATACTTAAAATAATTACAAACTATGAGCTAATTACAAGCATAAACAGACAATCAAGTAGGTAATCATTTCTAGGGTAATTAATTAATTTTAAATTAAATCTATACTTTAAAGTAAGTAGGTACACAACTTAATAATGTCAATATATGTATGTCCGCCGTGGGGTCGCCGCGTACGAATATCGACCCCTCCAACTCAACCCGTGGATGTCGTAAAAGCCGACTAAGGGAACCTACCAGAGGAAGGGCAGCAGCTTCCTTCTGAGTATTTTTAAACACCAACACTGCGATCACCAATCCGCCTGCCAAGTGTGGTGATTATTGCAAATCCCCCCCTACATGGGAGACCATCCACTCGATGGACCGACGACATCGTAGCGGTCGCAGGGAGTCGATGGATGGAGGCGGCTCAGGACTGCTATTTGTGGCGTCGTACGGGGGAGGCCTATGTCCAGCAGTGGACGTGTATGGGCTGATGATAATGATGATGTATGTATGTATTTATGAAATCTTGTTGTACACTCATATAAATATCAATCGGTTGCCTAGAAATAGCGACGTACATATGTAAGTACATACATGCGCAGCGCATTATCATTGCCATCATCATCATCATCAGCCCATACACGTCCACTGCTGGACATAGGCCTCCCCCGTACGACGCCACAATTAGCATTGCCATACACCGAGGCAATGCAGCCAGCGTCTTGGGGACACTTCCGACTGATATTGATATGGAATAGTTGAGGGATTATTCCGCTAATCCCCCAAATGAAATCGAACCATCGCGTGGGGGATTTTCGGAAAACAGATTCCGGAAATCCCCCTAATAGCTCGAGCACAAGTAAATTAAAACTCCAAGTGAGTTGCAAAAATATAAATAAATTCAAACATATGTATACTTTGAAAAAGGCTTACCTGCAGCAGAGCAGCCATACTAAAAGCGTGCTCCGCGGAACCCTGGGGCCACGAAGCCTCTGTACTGCAAAATATTGGTCTTAATTAGTATAAAATACCAGAGAATAATTGCATACAAAATGATAGGTGGATGTTTTTCCGTGATCATAAGGTTGTAGATTTGGTACCCAAGTTGTAGGACGAACGGGAATATACATTTATTCTGTTCACCACCCCATGAGAAGGATTATAGGGAAATAAAGACATATCATAACTCGACAACAATAAAACGAGTTGGTCTTGTTCTAGGTATGTATTTTAAGAAAAACGAGTCATTGTTCCAAAATATTATAATTGTATTTCAATTTGTCATACCCTGGTGGGGCTATGCTCAATTATTATTATTATTTTAGTTATATCACTCGGTAACTTAAACATTTTAGTATAAATAATCTTGAAATTACTGCATTATATGTTAAGGTATCAAATAGGTCAGGGCTGAGCTTCAGTGGTGTGTGGGTAGAGCAATGTTCGCAACGCTGAAACCTGTCAGTGAATATGTTAAAGATGAGTCTAGTAAATTGTCACTCCATCGCTTAGTAATTAAAACCTAACTACAGCTATTTTACGCGACTGCGATGCAATACGAAATGGAGTATGGAAAGACATCCTACTGGATGGACTGACGACATCGTAGCGGTCGCAGGGAGTCGTTGGATGAAGGTGGGCGGCTCAGGACCGTTATTCGTGGTGTCGTTTGGGGGAGGCCTATGTTCAGCAGTGGACATATACGAGCTGATGATGATGATGATAATGACATCTATTCTTACATCTTAAGTACATCCTCTGCGGAATGAGCCACCCCAAACACGGGAAGATTTGACATAATCCCGCCGCTTGGCAGGCGAATTGATGATCGCAGCTGATTGAAAGTGACGATGTGGCCGACGGTGTATCACGAAGTTCTAGAAGATACATATTCAATCTTATTTTGAAGAAACTCAGATTTTAATTGGCCGGAAAAACAGAAGCAGGCAGCGAGCTCCAGTCCTTAGCGGTGCGAATAATGAATGTGGAGAAAAACCGCTGTGTACGAGTGTAGATATATCCACCAGATAAGGATGTTATTTTTTCGACCGTCTGCTTGACCTGGAGTAGAAGGGAGATGGTACGAGCAGGTTATGAAGTTCCTGGGAGCATCCTCCGAAATGTATCCTATATCAAAGATCGAGAAACAAGCAACCTTGAGGCGGTGTTCGAGACTTTGGACCTTAGACTGAGCAGGGGACTTGCTCGTCAATGAGTCTGAATTTTCTTATTATCTTCCAGTGTTTCGTGACCCTGGGTGTTTGCTTGAACATGGCCGCTCACGGGCTGGTGATGGGCTTCGCGGCAATTCTACTCCCTCAGTTGCGGAAACCAGAATCACTGATCCCTATTGATGATGCCTCTGGATCTTGGATAGGTAAGCTCTTGATGATGTCCTCCTGGCCGAATTTCGGTCAAGGCCGCCGCCTTAGCGGAGAAAAGTCAAGTGCGCACAGGACATATTAAGTGTCTGCGCAAATACAGTTGCACTCTCTATTCCCTCACTCTCATGTTAATGGTATGGCAGACCGACACCCAAACCCGACATGAGATATGAACCCGGGACCATGTTAGCGGTCGAACACATTATAGCCCAGTCGATTTGACTAGAAACCGAAAAAAATTGCAACTAAATTTTTTTTGCGAGTTAGCCCCTTTTTTATATTTTAGGGCAACTTAAGATGCAGTGTTTTGTTTTCAGTGAGATGAAATGTTAATGACTTTGGTCCAATTTCAGTGTTTTTAGCCAAGAATAAGGCCAAGAAAACATAGTTCGGCTTGATCCAGTTCAAATTGCTGTAAAATAGTACGTTTAAAGAAACATTAACCTGCTTGCTGCTCTTGAACAGTCAAAAACAAGAAAAACGTGTGATATTGCACTCACCTTTTATGTCAAAAAACCTATAATTTTGAGTAATGACAATTTTTTTACGGTTCATGTGATAATTAATCCATAATATGGTAAGTCTTGTCAAGAAGATTATCTTAAAACACCCCTTTATATTTTGATAACCTAACAAAAATAGTACCTATACTAATTTAACAAAAATACAATAACAAAGGCAGTGTTTTTTTTCAAAAATAAAAATGTAAGCCAGTGTCATTTGTAAGGATTTTAAAAGTAAATTAAACATCCAAATCTGTGCAGGCATTTTAAAATTATGGCGGAATAAAGAAACTCACTCAAATAAAACCAGAAAAAACAGTCCTTTTTTGGGCAGTCGTGTAAAAATTATTAAAAGCTTGTTTGCCTATGAGTAGGGGAATCTATCGATTTTGAGATTGCAAAATAAATACTTGAATACGTCCACAGCTGAACATATAAGATAATATATAAACACCACCTTAGTGAGGGTCGAGCGGTTGGAGTCGCGTCGTCGTAATGATTTTAAATCATTTGTGGTGCTTATTCCAACTGAGAATATTTCGACCTTCACTAATGAAGAATTCTGGCCGAAAAATGTGCTGTTCCGGCGTTTTCGCGGACGATTACCGGTCACAGCACATAATATTGCGTGTCACACGTCGCCGACAATACGTGTTAGTAAATAAGTCTATTTTATGTATGTTAGACTAAGGTGTAACATATGTATATTTTTAGACAGGCCGTAGTTTTTAAGTTTTTTACATTCTGTATTTGACTACATGTGTTGCCTTTTTTTTATATTATCCTGAGGGAAATGCTCACGCATATCGTACTGTCACGGGGGACAGTACGATTATATGGGACTTTAACCCACTAAAACCCTCAGGGTGTTCCGCTTCTGCCGCTTGTGGTGGGTACACGGGAACGTTTCCTCTTCCGCGAACCCACCGCGGCTGCCCGATATCGGGCCCCTCACTGGGGGGTGCACCCCCCTTCGCGACGCACCAGAAACACATGATGCGCCGCGACCACCTCGGGGATCTTACCTTGCCAAATGGGCACCAGACGACCCCGTGTCAAAACGCCCCTAGGTCCCCTTGTGACGAGTCAGTCGAGTGGCCCCGCCGCCTGCCACACGGTCACAGAGGATAGGGAGAGCGGCCCTCGCAATACCGACACTCCTCCTCCCCTGTGACCCCACCGCGTCCGCCATCAAACGGTGGCGACCCCGTCAAGGCCGCGGAAGGCAGGGAGAGCGGCGCACCTCTATACCGGCACTCCTCTCCCGCCGCGGCCTCCACCTTTCTGTGGCCATGCCGCCCATACGGCACAGCCACCCGCCTCAGTTGCGGTGCCTCACATACGACACCGCAACCTACTACCGCTCCAACTAGGCTTAGAGGGCAAAACCCAGAGGAGCGGTCCGTCTCGGGGCCGGCCGTGTCGCCGTCTGCGTTGCCTCGGCCCCATGGGTTTCTCTTAGCTTCATCGCGGGTGACCAGGCCGCGATTACTAAGCCCCCCCGCCACGGCAAGGCGGGAACCCTTTGGGGGCCTGAAATAAATGATTTATTTATTTATTATTATTTATAACTTATGTTTGGGGGTTCTCCGTATATAACCTGTAACCTGGGGGCCTACTCGGAAAAGGAAAATCGAAGTTTCTTTTTCGTGTTCGTGCAAAACCAACTCTTATGTCCATTGCATAAGATTAGCGTTTGCACGAAAAAGAATCAGATACTTCGATTTCGTTTTTACGAGTAGGGGCCCTGATCAAAAATATCTGTCAGTCATCTAGTACCCATAACACAAGCTCTGCTTACTTCAAGGTTAGATGATGCTGTTTAGATCATCCAGCATTATTTATTTATTTCTATAATTTTAATTTCAGCGGCAATCCTCGGCTTCGCCCTATTGGCTGGTAACTTCATCGTGCCAACAGTGATGGCCAACTACGGCCGGCGGACTGCCAATCTCTGCAGCATCCTGCCCATGATCATTGGCTGGTTCTGCATCATCACAGCTAACAGTGTTCCAACTCTGCTGGTCGCCAGGTAAGCCAACCTAACCTGGATAAAAAATTACTAACTTATTATGTAAATCATGGACGAAGTAAATGTAAATATACTCTGACGTTAGACGTTAATTATTATGCATGGATGAAATATCAAAATTCATTAACCGATAATCTGAATATGCCAAATGTCAGTGTCTGATTCTAAGTTTAAGTAATAAGAGTGAATTTAGAAGGGTATTTTGTACCACTAAAGTTAAAAGAAATCCTATAAATTCCAGGGTCCTTCAAGGCATCTCCATGGGTATGAGTTCTTCCCTCGGCCCAGTCCTCATCGGAGAGTACACCAGCCCTAACAACCGCGGTGCCTTCCTCACCAGCATATCCCTGACTATCGCCACGGGGGTTCTGATGGTCCATACCCTGGGTTCCTACGTGTCTTGGCAGACCACGGCGCTGGTCTGTGCGTGTATCGCGTTTGTGGATCTGGTGATAGTTATCTACTCGCCGGAGTCTCCTAGCTGGCTGGCTGATCAGGGCAGGTTAGTACTCTTTAGAATTTGTTATCCATGAAATCAGCTCGAAGAAGAGCATTGCCGGAAATGGGCATTACATACAAAATTTAATATAATTCACAGCAAAAACACTAGGTAGGAGACACTAAAATAATTATTTATAGAGGTAACAAGAAGGGTTTATTTATGTAACAAACAGGATAAGATAGATACATAATTTATACATTTGATAGATTATAATAGCCTACGAAACTTCATCATCGTCACCATCAGCCAGCCCGTATACGTCCACTGCTGAACAGACGCCTCCCCCAAACCACAGCCCAAACCATGAAACTTATGAAAAACTAATTGCCGAAGGCGTATAGACTACGATTTTGCAAATAGATCTCACACTAGGCCGAGCATTTGCCGTGAGGTCCTAAGGTATTGAATTAATGATTCATACAAATATATATAGGTACGTGTAGGTATTTTGGTACTTAGTCTTTGTATGACCGTCTAACACCAAGAAGACCTTGTTCAAAGCGACCAGAGTTAGTAAAACACAGTCTAACATTATCTTTAGGCACCATGTGCATTGTGCTTGTGCCCTACATTTTGCTGTAAAACTTGTAAAGTGTGAGAACCTAACCTACTACCCATGGATGAGGCTATCGCAGGACAGTGGTGGATGGCACAAACTTTGTAGGTTTTGCCAGCCAGCAGTGGGCAAAACCCGAGTACAAATGATGATGTTGATAACGACGTATGTGAATAGCTTAAAAATAACAACTCATATTGTTTACAATAGCTATTTTATCTTCCAGATACGAAGACAGTACAAAAGTCTTTCACTGGCTGAGAGGTGACATGGAAGAGGAACCAGAACTTAAGAGGATGCTAGAAGCTAGCGCCATTGTACGCGAGGGAAAAGCCGACGCCGACATCTCAGAGTCCTTCGTCGCCAAGGCTCGAAGAAACTTTGCTTACTTCAGTCTTACAATACGAAAGAAAGAGTTCTACAAACCAATTTTCATCATGATGCACATCTATACGCTAGGACAATGGGCTGGAGCGAACATCCTCGCTGCCTACGCCTCCGATATCTTCCACCACGTCATCGGAAGTGACGTCAACATCGCGCTGCTCATCATCACCATGGACGCTCAACGAATCATCTCCAACTCCATCGCCATATACGTCATCAAAAAGATCAATAGGCGCACTATGCTTTTTACCACTGTCAGTATTAATATTTTCGCTTTTCTGACAACTGCGGCGTATACGTATGCTAAAGGGCAAGGTATGCTGCCGTTCGACCATCCTATGATAGGGGTTGGGCTAATTCATATTCATATGTTTACTATAGCCACTGGTACAGTGCCACTACCATTCATTATCGCTGGAGAACTGTTTCCCTTGGAGTATAGAAGTTTGGCTGGAGGGATAAGTGTGTTGTTCTTATCAATGAACTTGTTTATAACTGTGAAGACTGTGCCTCTACTCTTTGGGAGTATAGGCATTCATGGTGCGTACTGTATTTACGCCATTGTTGTCGGCTACTGTCTGGTGATAGCGTTCTTCTTCTTGCCGGAGACCAAAGATAGGACGTTGCAGGATATAGAGGATGAGTTTAGAGGAAGACCTTTGACTCTTGAGGAGCTGAAGTCTACTCAGTCTCTGACGTCGTTCAAGCATCATATTAGGGACAGAAGATGTAGTAGTCCTGTAGTTTAGTAGATTACTTACGAGATGTTTGCTATAAAACTCGCATAATATTCTGAAACTTAGTGTGACTAGCAGTTATTCCGTGACAGCTATCTCCATAAAGTTGTCGAAACGTTGGGATTTAAAAACAAACAGGTACAAGATGAAAGCTCGATAGGTATTATTGATCTTTAGGCTCTTTAGATTTGCCTAACCTCTAATTGTGATATCGATATCAACGCAGGATATATAGATAAATAAAAGAAAATGTTCTTTGATGACGTGGAAGATTGTCACTATTTTTGATCTAGGGTTTAAAAGTCACAATTTGTTATTTATTTTGTTTGTTATTGGTAAGATTCAAATACCTTTATAGATAAATGTAAAGAAAATAAGTGATTAAAACGCCGAAAAAGACCCAGAAAATGTAATTGATGTGATAGCCCGGCTGAGACTTACAAGGTTTGGGTTCGGTTCCCGCCGGGTCACAAGCCCACCTTGGTACTAGCTTTTAATCGTTGTATAACTTAAATGTATGATTATGTAGGTACATATTTAATTATTAATTAAATGAAATTATAAAAATAAATGAAATTGACAATTTCTTCTTTGTTTGCCTTTTTGAAAACATTTCCATAAGTCGAGTACATGCCTAGACCTTTATTAACAAAGAAAACTACAGTTAAATAATAGAAAAAAAATTGAACTAGTATTTACAATTGAAACAATTGAGCTAACTGCGAACTGTTGCAAACAAACTACAGGTAGCTCAACTAGCCCATATCAATACCAGTTGGAAGTGTTCCCAAGACGCTGGCTGCATTGCCTCGGTGTCTGGCAATGCTAATGCGCTGCGTCAGATACTCACCAGCTCTCGGTTCACGCGTCGCTTCGACCAGGCGCTCAGATAATTTTTTGAAAACCCGGAGAGCCTCGGTACTCCACGGACCTAGGACTCGACTCCAAGGGGAGCAATTGCGTAAGCTCTGTCGAGACCTGCAGACCTATATTATGAAGGAATGCTCTTATAATTTAATAAGGCATTATATTAACAATTGCAACGAAAATTGAAGCAAAGCAGCACATCCCTAACAAAATATTTGAGCAATTGAAATGTTGCCGTTTGAAGTCAACTCAGGGCTTTGCTCATACTTTGCTCAAAGGCGTTGTTTGGTGGTATGATACGTCCCCCCACACACATCATACCTACGTAGGTAGTTTTCACACGGTGAAGTGGAATCTTTCCATTCCACATTGAGATTCTGAAATACCTTTGTCACTATAACTTTACTGGATATAACTTAGTTCGTCGGACAGATCAATAAACTCATGATAGCTTAGGGAAGATTACCTTAATTTTAAGTTTTGACTGTGAATTGATCATAAATTTACAAGTAACGTGTGTGTGACGAACGAAATGTAGGAAACGGATGGCGTGATGTACGAAAAAGCTCGAAAAACCAAAATAACGCAACAAACCGAAATTTCGTAATAAAATAAAAACAAGAGGATCGCTCGCGCCATGTTTCAGTAATTTACCTATACGTGCCTATACATACTGAATGTTATAGTTCGGCTACACGCTCAAACATTTATGCAAACATGCATGCTGACAAGAGAGAGACAAGATGACCCCGGCCACACGCTCCATCTTGCTTGCGCAAACCGGTTTGGGGCCGGCCACACGCTCCATCTTGCATGCGCAAACTATGTTTGTGCATGCATGTTTGCACTAATGTTTGAGCGTGTAGCCGGGGTTTTACAAGTACCTGAAGCCCACGAGGATGAGTAAGCAATTCAGCAATTATTTAAATGACGTCACCTATCTATTTATGCAATAAATATATGATTATGATGATTATGATTATCGATTTGACATTTGCTAAAGCTGTTTTCACACTATCAAAATTACTTGCAGAATTTGATTTGCGCAAGTAGCCAAGGTAACTTCCGTTGCTGTTGCGAATTGTGCAGTGCATAAAATTATGCAACTTACCATAAACGACCGCTGTGGCACATTAGAGGTGGTTTCGGATCGATTCCCGCGGCTGGACAAATATTTTTACGATCTCTAGCAGTTTCGAGTCTGTCATAGTAGTCGGTATGGGCATCAATAACACAAGCCATGTTTATTTTGGGGCTAGATGTTGCTGTGTGAATTATCCAGTCTGATTTATATATTTACTTGCTGTTATTTTGCTTACAATCCAAGTGCTTGCTAAAAATATTGCAGCACGAACTTGCTAGTGTAAACTTCGCTTTAGAAATATAGATTCACCTGCATTAGTATGCGTTTACTTCAAGGAAAACTGCCTTGAGGTAATACCTACTACTACTAAGTAGTAAAGTTATAATATCTGTAGGAACAGTCACCGCTAAATAGTATTGAACAATGAAGACTTTAAAACCCCGTGTACACTCAAAGCCACAAAAACCGCTAAGCCATACCATTATTAAAGCCACTAAATCCGCTTGACACGTTTTAATTTAGTTTGGCGCTAAAGATGCTGTGTTAATTGTCCGGAGTTATTTACTTATCATTTATTGACTCCTAAAGGCACTGAATAAAAACGACAATTAAAACGTAAATAAAATTGGGAAATTCGCTCGTGAAAGAAAGAAACCATTTCTGTTTTTTTTTTTGTTCTCTTTTTGATAACTTATGTTACTAACTCCTCTATTTTAATTCAATTTTGTTCCAAGCTTATTTGTTTATCTTCCTAACTCCAGTTTCTCTTTAAAAATCTTTGAAAAAACTCTAAAAAATATTTTATCAAGTATGTAGGTACTAATGAAAAGCACATTCAGATTGTTATATCGTTATTTCATAAGGCTTACAAAATAAGCACTTAGAGCAGTCAATTTTGCTGGTTGACAAAATGTTAAAGAATGTAAAAGTTCAGTGGAATCTATTGCCTTGTGTGTTTAGTAATCTATGTTGTTTTGCGTGTGTACCAGTTTTTGAAGATTGTACTTGTTCATCGCGTTATGGCGTTGACTATACGTATGTGTGTCGAATTTCTCACGCTGCTCTAACGAGCGAGACGAGGTCGACGAAGTGATATCACATGCGGTTAAAAGGTGAATAAAAAAAATAATGGGCACTTGTTTAACAACGATTTTATTAAAAGCAGGGTTGAAACCGCAGAATAAGGAAATAATATTATACGCCAGCCAAACTTGATGTAAACAAACTGCCACTGCTAATCATCTAAAATTCACCCACTTATACGGAATTTACATTCCTTGTTGATTCGATCTTTGCTTGAATATTGCTAGATTTTCTATCACTATATCAAGATCTCAACATCAGAATTTTAGTTATATTTGTTGTGGTTTGTTTACAAACATTTTACATAGAATTATGCTTTAGGTTGAATTTTGAGTAATCGGCTGAAAGTTTTCCCGGTGTTTTACGTAAAGTACAAGACACAAATAAATTTTTGTAAGGAATAATTAGGATAATGTTTGCTTTTTCTTTTAACATTCTACAAACTCATATTTCATTTAGATGTCTACGAAATACTGTATAACGTAGTGAAGTGCTCCGAGATGAGCTACAGGCACGCGCGTGCCCCCTTGCAGTAACAATACGAGCTGGAGCGGGTAGGGCTGCCGAGAACGACATCCATCCGCGACCTACGCCTCGAAATGGTACCCGACTTAAGGTTCACCAGCATTACTATGTAACCTTCATATGCTCTTATAATCTGTGGTATCCAAATGATTCCACAGATATTGTAAAAGGCACTATTGGTTCATGTGACGTCATAGTATATGAGTCACTCTATGTACCAACCTGTTGATTATATCAGGTCTTTACATATGAAATTGACGTTTTTTTGTGAAATAATTTAACGTATATATTTTTTATGCGGCCGTGGGGCCGCGGCGTACGAATATCGAGTTGGAGGGCCAACTCAATCCGTGGATGTCGTAAGAGCCGACTAAGGGAACCCCAGAGGAAGGGTAGCAGCTTCCTTCTGAGAATTTTTCAACACCAACACTGCGCTCACCAATCCGCCTGACAAGCGTGGTGATTATGGCAAATCCACCTACATGGGAGACCATCCACTCGATAGACCGACGACATCGTAGCAGTCGCAGGGAGTCGATGGATGGAGGCGGCTCAGGACCGCTATTTGTGGCGTCGTATGGGGGAGGCCTATGTCCAGCAGTGGACGTGTATGGGTTGATATGATGATGCTGATATATATATATATTTTTTATTATTTTTTTTATTAATCAAAAAGCATCCCTGCAAACGATGCATCTTAGCCAACGCAGCGAAAATTTATTCAAGCCCTTCTTAAAGAACACACACCGCACCGCTAAGGAATGGAACTGTAATGACTGTTTTTTTTCAGCCAATTACAATCTGGGTCTCTTCAAGACAAGAGTGAAAAGGTGTCTTCTAGACCTTTGTGGATACATCGTCGGCCACATCGTCACTTTCCATCAGGTGGGATTGTGGTCAAACGAAGGTCTATTGACTTTAAGAAAATAAGCTGGATGGGAGGCAACAAGTTCTTCAATGTCATTTTCTGTTGCTACTGTGCCGCTTGGCTCCCACGAGACGGTATGCATCCTACTAATATTATAAATATCAAAGTTTGTAAGTATGGATGTATGGATGTTTGTTCCTCTTGCACGCAAAAAATACTGAACTGATTGGACTGATATTTGGTAAAGGTATAGCATATTTTTCTATCCCGATAAAACACGGGCGAAGGCGCAGGCAGCAGCTAGTTTCCATAATTACTCGAATTTTTAACGTATCTATGACTAGCGGCCCGTCCCGGCTTCGCACGGGTGGACATTTATTTTTTAAACATTTAGGCATAAACGTACAGTAAATACAGGACATGGCCTTTATTAATTAATCAGTAATAATGTAGCATTCACATGGTGAAAGAATTTTTAAAATCGGTCCATTACTTTTTAGCCAATTCGTTACAAACATACAAATCTTTCCTCTTTATAATACTAGTATCGATGACGAAAAATATCAAATGCGATGTAAAAGTAAAGCTAATCAATAAACAAGTGATACATTTTGAAAAAGAATACTATGTTTTTAAAATTTTAATTTGAAATTGAAATTCTTAGCCACACAGAAATTATTTTGATTTCAGAATCAGAATCAATAACTTTATTTCTTTAGGCTTACAAAATAAGCACTTAGACAAGTCAAATTTTATACTATAAACATAGTTATTATTATCAAATAAGAAATAAGGTGTTATTGACATTCTCTTCACTTCAATTTTTTGTGATTCGGAATAGCCAGCACTGCAGAACGGCAATTTCGTAGGTAAAGACCTACATATTATATTATCTGTAAGCCAGTGTTTGTGGTGCTTACTGCGTGGTCATGCATGTGTGCCATGTTATCAGTAGTGTAGTGTGTGCTCAGAGTGTGCTACATACAGGGACGATAATCATTGTATCAAGACTTTATGTTATATGCTTACATATGCTCGATTTCCACAGGAAAATGTGTGAAATCTGTGGTAAAAACGATAAATAATGAATTATATTTGAGAATAAGAATGTATTTTATTTATATTATTTGATTGTTATTTTCTTTGTCAATAAAGAGGTACAAAAACAATAAACAATAAAAAACTTAGATGTTAGATTTATTTTAATTACTTTATACAGTTTGTTAGAACACTGTAAAACCAATTCAATTAGGTGAGAACGAGTGCCTAGGTGAACCAATTCAATTAGGTGAGAACGAGTGCCTAGATGAACCAATTCAATCAGATGAGAACGAGTGCCTAGATGAACCAATTCAATCAGGTGAGAACGAGTGCCTAGATGAACCAATTTTTTATTTATATCGCCTATTTATAGCCTAGGCATAGGCACTACTAAGTTAGTAACCCAAAAATGGAATGTTGTTTTACCAAATAAATATCTATTCTAATCTAATAATTTAACAATGAAAAACAAAACAGACCAATTTTTGCCTTGAGTCTCAAATCGGTCTCTGACTCAGCATGAGTTAGTTGTAAACACCTACGTCACTACACTACCAACGCTGCAGCGCTGGTCTTTCGATAGAGCCGTTTGGAGACGACACGGAAGATTTTATTATTTAACAACTAGCTGCTACCCGCGCCTTCACCCGCGTTTTATAGGGATAAAAAATCGCCTATATGTTATTCCAGGTCCCAAGCTTTTAGTTCAGTAGTTTTTGCGTAAAAGACGAACAAATATCCACACATCCATACTTACAAACGTTGACATTTATAATATTAGTGGTCAAATCGGTCCTACACTTATTGACTTGTTGTTCTGATTTTTTTAAACCTGATTACTCCCCGCGGCTTCGCAAGCGTTATTTCCTGGGTAAAAAGTAGTATATTAGAAGTACCGTTATTCCAAGTCAACGAAGACCTTACTATCATCATATCAGCCCAAACACGTCCACTGCTGGACATAGGCCTCCTCCATACGACGCCACAAATATCGGTCCTGAGCCGCCTCCATCCAACGACTCCCTGCGACCGCTACGATGTGATACTCCAACACTCCGTTTCGCGTTACATCTTGGCCGCTACTCAAGAGTCTTTACTCCCCAGCAGTTATCAATTCTGCGAGCTATATGACCTGCCCACTACTTCTTCAGCTTACTAATTCTGATAGCGATGTCGCTGGCTTTGGTTCTTCTGCGGATATCCATTATAGCGGTATTCAAAATTCTATCACATAGAGAAACTCCAAGTATAGCTCTCTCCATTGGCTGCTGAGCGACTCAGAGCTTATGAACGAGGCATATGGTTAGCGAGCACGTCTCGGATCCGCACGTCATCACTGGCAACACACATTGATTGAAGACTTTCTTTCCTCTTCGATCTTATTAAAGTTCTAAGAAAATTTAAAATTATTATATCTCATTGGAACTTATTTATGGGATAATAAGTGTCATAGTGTTATTCCAGGTCTAAACCACCGTCTACGCCAAAATCCCGATCCGTCGAATTAGGCGTGAAAAAGTAACAAGCTTCCAAATAAATATCACATCCGAACTTTTGCATTTTAAATATTAGTGTGATGTGATGACTGATGAGGAATTTAGTTTTTTTAATCATTATTCTACAGTCTTGTAAATCGTGGTCAGGTGTAAGAAATTTTCTTTCTTTCCTCGGAGGGGGTACTATAGCGGGAGCGCCAGGGAGCGCGTTTAAATATTTTGTAATGTACGCGCGGGTCTGGTGTAACGGCGTCGTAGCAGCCGCTACGAAGCTCTAAGACAAAACTCATTTTACTTTGTGTAATGCGAGATAGAAATGGGAGGGGTAACGAAATAAAAAATGGAGTGCTTTCCCATTCGACTCTAGACTGTTTTACCCAATAGGTATTTTGCTCCGTTCCACCCAAAACATTTGATTAAAGTTTCCCTATCTACCGATAACATTAATATATCCTTCGCACATATTTACTAGTCCCACTTTATTTCAGACAGTGATGAACTAGAAATTTTCGGTTTAAAGATGTTTATTTCTCATAAAAACATAAAATTTTCACTTATAATGAGTTACAAATTTCCTTAAATTATAAAATAAAATAATTTTTAAACTAATTATCGTGTAATTCGAGTACATTAATCTACCAATAGTAGTCTCATTTCTCTGTCGACGCATTTATTTTCTTTGACATAATAAAAGAATATTGTTTTCATACATAGAAAATAAGTACCGATATTTTCGTGTCGATAGATTCGCATCACTATTCTAAAAAAATAACCACAGTCTATTAAATATTGCTTTCTTTCATTCAGAAATAAATGCGTGAACGGAACATACTGATACATTTTCGAAAATTATTAAAATTAAATCATCATCATCAGCCCGTATACGTCCACGTGAAAATATGTAGGCCTCCCCCAAACGAGACGACTATCGACTCCCTGTGACTACTACTATGTTGTCGGTCCATCGAGTAGGAAGTCCTCCCACACTTCGTTTCGCATTGCATCGCGGTCGCAACTCGAGAACCTTTACTCCCCAGCGGTTATCGGTTCTACGAGCTGTATGGCCTGCCGATCGCCACTTCAGCCTGCTAGTTCTGAGAGCTATGTCATCATCATCACCCTATCTAGTCCACTGCTGGATATACGCATCCCCTAATGAGCGCCATAGCGCCCTGTCTTCAGTTTGCCGGATCCAGCATCTGCCTGTAGTCTTTCGCAAGTTATCATCACCCATGTCACAGGGTATCCTACACTACGTTTGCCGAGTCGCAAACGTAGTCCGGTCTCCACTCAAGAACACGTTTACCCCAGCAGTTGTCGCATTAGAATCTAATAAACATTTCCAACAGATATTAATATTAAAACATATTAATTTGTTACCTCTCGATCAAGTCGAAAGTATGTAAATACTAATTAAAATATACACATTTTAGAAAATAGAGAAACTGGTAGTAAAATAGATGAATAACTAGAATGAATGATCACATGGCTACCTAGCCTTCGCGTGTCGTCACACAAGAGTGGTCGCCGGTCAGACGAACAATTGACCATTACCAGATTACCACACCGGGGTAATGTTGCTATGGCTGAATGAGTCGACCTGGCTGAAAACTGAGGCCGAATACGTTTTAGTAGTAAATCTGAGATCGGAGATGTTTTGAACGTTTCCGCAAGAATATAATTGGGTTAACAATTCACACAGTATCTAGCCCCGAGCTAGGCTGAGCTTGTATTATGGGTACTAGATAACTACAAACTTATAGTATGTAACTATAGTATAAAATTTGACTTGTCTAAATGCTTATTTTGTAAGCCTAAAGAAATAAAGATATTGATTTTGATTCTTAAATAGGTATTTTTTATTATGGATAGAAAATACCCAGAGCAATCTGAAGATTATACTACTAGTAGATTATAACGAACCCGCAACTTCTGCGTCGCAGCCGGACCTTCGGCCGTTGCGCCACTAAGGCCCAACGTCAAATTAAATCAATGTTAGCCTTTTCAAGTATGTTTTGGCCCCCGAAATTACAGGTTCAATTCCCGTAATGTGTCAAACGCCTGATGTAGCTTACTGCTATCTAAGTTATTAGTGTTTTGTTCCACAGACTGCCATGATGGTTCGTTATCAGGAGTAATCAGTGCGTTTGATATCACACACGCATTAATGAGATAGCAGAACCATACCTACTTGTAGTTAGATGATATTTTTCCATGAAAACTGTCCTACTTCTGGTACCTATGTACTATACGGGGTGATTATTATCATTGACTCTATCGCGTCGGGAATACTTTTCGTGAGACGTTGCGACTGAGCACGTCTCACGCGAGACGTTGGGAATGACTCGACCTGTGTCGTAAAAGTACAGGATGTTATTTTTAAGATTTTGATTAACATATAAAGCCAGTATTGTTTTTATCTGTGAATGGTAAATGGTGATGTGTATGGTAAATAAAAGTTTCCTTACATTAAAATTTATCTATCATGAATATTTTGGGTACTTGCGCTTCAGTTAACGTTCGTTTGTTCCACCCTACATTAATTTTAGCATTTTTGGCCTAAAAAGAACCTTTACGCGATTCTAGAGGCAAAGAGATTTTATTAGAAGATAAAAAAAAATATGCATCAGACAAAAACTTAATAAAAACTGATAGCCATTACAGAAAAAAACAAGGTAACCACCAAAACAAGAACAAAAAGTGCAACAACGCATTTTTGCATTAATGTAGAGCCCAAAAACGGACGAGAGACGAACAAAATGATAAATGAAAGATGACAAAACCAATTTTAATTTATTTATTTATTCCCAATCTTTACAAAAAATATCGATGATTCTTTAAACAAGTAAAGGCCTTGTCTAGCGCAGGGCTGAATATAATGATATAAGCAGAGACTTTAAAAGGTTCTGGGTGGCCAAAGTTTCGGCCTATTTTTGGCCGAATCCGAAACTGCGGCCTAACCTTGATTTTTAGCTGAACCTGGCCGAAACTGAAACCGAACCTTCGGTCGGACACTAATATGTTCGGCAAATGGTCGCAAGGGCTGATGATGAAGGAAAAACAAATTAAATATTACTCTTAAACTCAGTCAATTGGTGTTTAGAAAGCTAATTCTGATTGGCTAGAGAAGAAACCAAGAGCATATCGTTCAGGGTACAAATACCTAAATTACGACCACCAATCTTCATGACCAAAATCAGAATCAATAACTTTATTTCTTTAGGGTTAAAAATAAGCACTTAGACAAGTCAAATTTTATAAACAGTTATAAATATAGTTATTATAACCAAAAAAGAAATAAGGTGTTATTGATTCTCTTCACTTAAATTTTTTGTCCACTAGTGGAAGAAGTGAAAAAGAAACCACTAGCACATTTATAATATCACTTATGTGTATTTTGAGAGTGCTGAATGTGCATATCATGGCAGAAGATGAGAGGTAGAGACTCTCTACTCTTGGTGGTTCATGTCCAACAATATGGGTATTGATGATAATGATGATCTTTAGAAATATAATTGACTAACTAACCATGCAGGCTTGCATGTTGAACGATATAAATTTATTATTTCATAAATTGGGCGTTTAAATCGCAGTACGGTAAATGTAACAGGTGAAGTCATTGCATCAAACTTCATGTCTGAATGATTCAACGTCATCATCAATGGAACTTATGTATATCTCGTAGGGAAGGATATCATTTATACATATATTCTGTATGTATAAAATGATTATGTATTTATGCAACAAGCAGCAGAATTAAAACCTGAAGGATACACCCCATTTCCAAGAATCTTACCTCCCATTATAGGCATGACGACTGATTTTAAGAAACTACACCGTGATATTTTTAGACATCTACTGAAGGCAAAATAAATCATATTTCTGCAAAAAAATGGACTTCGAAGGAAATATACAGCTTTAAAAAATGCATTTACAATTTTGCTCGAAAACGCTACAATACTCGTGGCGGCTGTCTATGCTATGTCTATGATAGATGCACGAACATGTGATGGTACAGAATGATCATAATATATTCAGCTTTACCAGCCGAGCAGTCTTCTTTACCAGCTATTCTGTGCCTTTACATTACATATTGTGACGGCATGACGTCACAGTTATGTATTCTCTGATTGGTTTTCAACGTGTCATGGCGGATTGTATTTCGTAGTTTTATTTTATCAAAATAATAATTAATCTCGATCAAAACATATAATATAATACGTGTTTCGTAGTCTATCTATGGCTCAGGTATAATTCGGTAAATACATAAATTTTGTTATTTTTAGTTATAGTCATCATCCCCATTGCAATGAAGTTTTGATAAGCTAAATGTTACCCGGAAAATAACGTAAATATCAAAATTTAATTGTGATTTTCAAAAGTAAGGTTTTTGGCAGAGGCACATCAGTACCTGATACAACTATCCCCACTTATACCCTACACATGTTCGCTTAGCAACTCAATATTCAATTACCTGGGTTCTTATCAAATGAAAATTACAGCATTAGGTAGGTAATAATATTTTAGTGCTTTTAAGGCTATATTTTTAATACACAGTAAGATCGGAATTTAGCCGTTTTTAGCACATTTTGGATGTTGACCTATTCACGCCAAAACCTGAAATATTGCATAAAGTCATAAGCCTGCAATTAAATATAAGCTACTTTTTATGCTATAAATCAGTTTCAAGGGACTAAAAATACTTAAACTTAACGTTTCCTGAAAAACAAACTTTGCGAAGCAAAAATTAGTCTGTAAATAATGAACTCCTTTTTTGCTGCCCACCAAAACACATCCTTAAAACGTACCTGTGTTTCAGTCCAGGGTCATCTTCAGTAATTAAGCTGATAAGGCGTTCAATGAAGCAGTGATTTATGACTGAAAAAAATCGTATCTATATTTTCAACCGCCTTCAAAAATATCAAATTATTTGAGTGTTTGCGTATTCGTCCCACTGGCTTTGGCCCAAAGTAGTCCGAACACGGAATTAAAATTCAGTGGTCATTCATTCGTTCCATTTTAAAATTTCTAACAGAAAAATAGCCAAAGTACTGTCATGCACATTGATATCAACTGTCATTCATTCAATTGGGATGGTTCTTTCGCTTTTATACAGGTAGCAAGATCCCCAGGTACTCCTATTTGACGACCGATGTGGCGCGGTGGACGAAGGTCCGCCTGCGACGCAGGAGGTTGCGGGTTCAATTCCCGCCTCGGGACAAATATTTGTACGATCTGCAAATATTTGTTCAGGGTGCTCTGGTCGTTTTTCTATGTATAATAAAAAATATCTATCTATGTAAAATATTGTATTATGTATATCAGTTATCTGGTACCCATAACACAAGCTCTGCTTAGCTTGTGGCTAGATGATGCTGTGTGATTTGTCCAGAATTATTTATTTATTTATTTAATCCCTGTAAATTTTTTATTTCTGCTTACACTTTGACACGTTAAACAGAATAAAATCATTACATTTTAGATGGAATTTGCAGTCGATTTTAGTTTTTGTAAAATAATATTCTTCCTTCCAACATAATCTTAACAAGAGCCTGGTATATTCACAGAGACATTTAAAAAATTCGGTTTGTAATATGTAGCGTAAATAATTACAATTGTGTGTGTATCCTATTCCGTGTTTTTGCGTTAAGGTGGATCGTTTCGTGTTGGCGCGAGTTAACTTTTTGGTTTTAATATTTTCTGCGTTCTACAAGGAATAAAATAACGGAAAAGTAATTAACAGAAAATCGTAAACTTTACCTATACCAGCACCGAAATCAAAGTTAGTTTTTTCATAAGTTAATTGAAAATGGTTTAGAATTTGCAGCAAATTACTTTTCCGTTAGTTTTATTCTTTGTAGAACGAAGAAAAAATTTCAAACCACAAAAAAATATCTCACGCCAACACGAAACGTTCCCCCTTAACCCCGTAGAGCCGCGCGCAATTTGAACCTTACATGTTTTATTAAAACATCAGCTCAAATGCGCACGAGTACCTTCCAACAGCATGATTGTGGAAACTACCTGCCTTTATAGCTATTGTTGTTACAAACCGTGAGAACCAGCCTATACAAACGTAATAAGGTTGGCAGGTACTATTAATTATTAATTATGTAATAATTATTTACTTTGAAGGTATTGTGGAATTAATATTGATTTTATTTTAGATTTAATTGCACAGTATTGCTTTGTTTTAAGCTAGATGGCGCTGCGCAGTTTTATTATATGCAAAATCATAAGGATATATTATAGTGACGACCTACTTTATATTAGGAAAACCTTTTTCGGTGACTATAAGGTAAGTATAATAATAAAGTGACTAGGTAGGTAAAGTAGGAAAAACTCATATTATCCTTAATACTTTTCGCTGACTTATGTAACAGTAAAGTATTTCTGATCGTAACCGAGGCTACTACGACATCATACACAGGTATGTATAGGTATAAATTATCTGTTTTGTGACCGCAAAGCCTGCGCCTGCGTCGCCGCGCCGGAGTGTGTGCGCGCGCACACAACCTTCAACACTCCTCCCCCCTCCCCCACAGGCACGTATCACACATACATACACAAACAGATAACACACACATAGGTAAATTCGTTTATTGACAATAATCAAACAATTGCACTTAGTTTAACTAACAATAAAGGTACACATTTAGATAATCATGTTATCATTAAAACGAACAATCGAAAAATAAATTATACATTATTTCCACATAATTCACTATTATACATATACTCGAGGTACACCTAGTCACCTATGTACAATTACGAACAGTTCGACTCAATGGCAATTTCTAGAACATTCAGAGGAACGTCGGCGCTCGACCGGTCGTCGGTCGAGGCATCGGTCTGGTCCGATCACACCTATCCACCGATACGAGGCCAGGGCCGGCGCAGGCCCGCGCTCCGGGGCAACACCGGACACAACACATCACAGCTTCTTAACTATATCAAACTTAGATTTCAGGTCCATCGGCACTTTCTTAGGATCGACCTTCTTTTTCGCGGCGAGGTGCGCCCGCATCTCAGCTGCGGACATTTTCAGGTTTAATTGTGGGGGGGCCTCGACGACGGGAGGAGTCGGGTCGGGTGTGGGTGTGGCGGGCGCGTCCAGGTCGGGCAGGGGGTCGCCCGGCGCCGGCGCAGCCACAAGCAGGGACGCGTCGTCGGGGCGCTCCTTGATGCGCGCCACCACCTGCTTGTGCGTCTCGCCCGCGATGCTGTGCCCGTTTACCTCGAGGATGCGATCCCCACGGCGCAGCCCCGCGCTTTCCGCGGGCGAGCCCTCGTCCACCTTCCCTATGTACTGCCCTGGCTTCCCCTTCTCGGCGTGTAGGTTAAAGCCGTAGCCATCGAAATCGGCCACCTTCCTCACGTGGCAGGTTCTCGGCTCCGAGGCCGCTGTGCCGTTCCCATTAGTGGACATGGTCGAGACGCGCGCTCGGCTCGACGCGCGGCGAGGGACTGCCGGAATGCGGTGCCGGAGCACCGCCTGCCCCCGCCGCCGCCCTCGCGGCACCTGTGGAGGCTCGCGCGGGCGCAGGTGCGCGGGGGGAGGAGCGCCGCGGCCCCCAGTGCGCACCGGATCGCCGCTGAGGCGCGAAGTCACCGCGACTGTGAACTGTGCGAGTGGGAGCGGCTGAGGACTCTAAACACGGTAAGTTACACAGAAGCTGAAGCTATACCACCACCGACGATCATGGAGGCTGCGGTGGTTCCCTGTAAATTGGTGGGAGGAAGTGAGGTACGGGGAAATTGGGACCCCATTCTGCTTTCTTCGATCCCGTTGTGTTGTGTGTCACTGTTCTTTGTGAGCGATTCCAACTCCAGCTGACGCTCTAGGGGTACGTACTACTTTATTCGTGTATTGAATACGTGAAAACGCCCGTGGAAAGCCATTCCTTTCGTTGAAAAGTGTCAACATTGACAGGTTCGTGTATATAGCCGGTAGATGGCGCGAGAAACGCGGGTTCGTTGCTCCGCACACGTTGCTACCCATGCGTCACTGTAGTCACTACTGCAGACATTACCTTCGCAAAAACGGTAAAAATCCCTTGACAGAACCCTGTTGGACTTCCCGCTGTAGAAATTAAAGTGAAGCTAGTAATGAGGAATGTAGAAACAGTTGGCAAAGTAACGGTGTATGATGACGGTATGAATGAGTCGCGGAAGGAAGCCACCGACGACGTGTATGGAGTTCTCGACACATAATGAATTCAAGTGACCAATATAATACCACTTGCTATGAGAAAAACTCTATACCTACTTTTACGGATTTACTAGATGGAATCAAAAATCCTGATTGTCAAAGTGCCAAAAATCAACTAACATTAAAGTTTTAAAGATTCTCATTTAGATTCAATATTTTATCTAATAACCTGAATCCTAAAACTATTAAATATTAATACGGAAATAAATTTGCAATCAATTAGTCATAATCACAAAACCAATCTGAATCGAAAGAATTCTACTTAGCAATCATAATATCACACTAACATTATAAATGAGAAGGTTTGGATGCATGGATAGTTGTTCGTGTGGTACAAATGGTTTTTTCATAGTCAACTAGCTGCTGCCCACGTTTTATCGGGATAAAAAATAACCTATATGTTATTCCAGGTCCCAAACCCATACCAAATTTCAGCCTAATCAGTTCAGTAGTTTTTGCGTGAAACAGTAACAAATATCCATACATCCATCCATACATACTTTGACATTTATAATATTAGTAGGATAGTCTTTCGTTTGACTACAATCTAATGATGGAAAGTGACGATGTGGCCGACGATGTATCACGAAAGTCTAGGAGACTTTACGTCTTGAAGAGACCCAGATGGTAATTAGCCAATAAAACAGAAGCAGGCAGCGAGTTCGATTCCTTAGCGAGCGGTACGAACGATGAGGGTACAGAAAAACCGCTTAGTACGAGTGGATGGTATATCCACCCGATAAGGATGGTATTGTGCCTAACATCTGCTTGTCCTCGAGTGGAAGGGAGATGGTGGGATCAAGTCATGAAGCTTATCTAGTTATTCTGCTGAGTACCCAGTATTTTTCTTATCGCTAATTATTGCTTACATATCTCCATAATCCTATTTAATATTAAAAATGTCAAAGTTTGTAAGTATGGATGTTTGTTCCTCTTTCACGCAAAAACTACTGCGTGAAAGAGGAACAAACTATATCCCGAGAATATCCTAAATATCCGCGGGGGAAGGCGCGAGCAGCCACTATTATAATAAAATTAAGTAAACGAAACTTTCCTTTAAGGGTGATCATCACGGGTTGGCGCGAGATTCAAATAATTTTGTTATTTTACATTTTTTCTGCTTAATATAAAGAATAAAATTAACGGAAAAGTAATTTGGCGCAAACCGTGAACTATTTTCTATGAACCCAACATAAAACCAACTTCGATATTATTTTATTTTGGGAGCATTTGGGAAAATGTTGATTTTTAATCCAAAATCTGTTATTTTCTCAAATGCTCCATAGTTGAGCAATGAGCCGAAGTTTCTTTTTTTCATAAGTAAATAGAAGATTTGCGCCAACTTACTTTTCCGCTAGATTTATTCCTTGAATATAGAGAATATATCAAAAACTACAAAAAAAATTGTCAAAAAAATCTCGCGCCAACCCTTGACGAACCACCTTAACTCAAATAGGTAAAGCTCGTATCTCACGACTATTTATTAATTAATATAGGTACCAACACCGAAAGTACACATATTAAGCTTATATAATAGATGTTGATATGATACAGGTTCTAATATATATATGTATGTATACCTATGAGAGGTGGACACAACATTCAATAAGCTTCTATCTAAGCTTATTGAATGTTGTGTCCACCTCTCTATAAACGGATTTGAGATTGGCAAGGAGACAGATTGTCTCTTTATTGTGAAAAAGCGCGTTAAGCCACGCGCTAGACCTAGTTTGTCATGATATGATAGATGATGATGATTCTTCCTAGCTGAATTTCGGCCTCGGCGGCCTATCTTAACGTAGACAATCAGAGTTAGGGCACTTGCATAAACATAACTAATAGGAACATAATAAGTCAATCCAACAGGTTATGCCATTATATATTGTGACGTGTCTAAGAGTCCTGTAAGGTCTAAAGGAAATAAAGCCATTACCAGTACAAAGTGTGTCTTGTGGAAATAGTCCGTAACCAGTGACTTTGCTTGACCACTCACCAAACACCACACCAAATAACCAATCTCAAAGGGCTGTTTGGGGACCAACCAGTACCATCTACCACAACCCCCAAGCAAAAACCTTTTCAACTTTGATATTTGATATATGGTACACAAATGTGTGCAAACACTGGCAGTCTCTTTTCCCATTATAAACTGTACATGTGCACTGTGCGTGTGCGAAATATTTGAAATCTCAAATTAATACAAATCATGGTAAATAAAGCGTGCTTAATGACTTGTGTTTGAAAAAATGATCTGAGCGTCTGGTCGAAGGTAGGGTCGAAGCGACGCGGGACCCGAGAGCTGGTGAGTATCTGGCGCAGCGCATTAGCATTGCCATTCAGCGGGGCAATGCAGCCAGCGTCTTGGGGACGCTTCCGACTGGTATTGATATGGACCAGTTGACCTATCTGTAGATTGTTTGTAACAGTCTGTAGTGTACTCAATTGTTTCAATTGCAAATACTAGTTCTAATTTGTTTCTATTATTTGATTGTGATTTTCTTTGTTAAAAAGCAATGGTCCTAAGTGATCTCCAAACACTAGTAGTAGCTCCAAACCTGCGCTGCAGCCTAGCGCGCTGGGCCAGTTACGCAAGTCGTCGCGCGCGCATACCGCGCCGGTAACGTCACACGCTGCCTGCTTGAGCATAACCACTGTGAATGTGAACCCTCGTGCCAGCCAACCGTGAATGCACGCGTATCATCGAGACCTTTTTATCTT
The DNA here is from genome assembly GCA_947859395.1 of Eupithecia insigniata. Lineage (NCBI taxonomy): Eukaryota > Metazoa > Arthropoda > Insecta > Lepidoptera > Geometridae > Eupithecia > Eupithecia insigniata. Next base: position 677,567 of record OX402018.1, on the reverse strand, counting down.
GTTTGGATGATACTCGATAAAAATAAAGCTGTTTGTTAATTCCGGGAGATGGGAGGCGAAAACGGGGTCGGTCGCGAATTAGGTGGCGAGAAGATTTCATTAGAGATGAAGCCTGTATTCAATAACTAACTCAGTACCTGTTAGCATGGTCCTAAAATATCTAACGCTATTGTAAAATCCGCATACCGCTAGGGAATAATTGTGCACAGAGAGCATCGCGCCTAACCGACCGTGAGCCATAACTACCCAACGCTTCAATACCTATACTTACCTAACTATCATCTACGCATAGATACTAGCGGACCGTTCACCCGTAAAGTTATGTAGCTGCAAAAAGTATTTGGTATTTCTAACCAAATCGGTTCGAAATATATTGGGTAGAAATCAGGACAGGTATAGAGTATTGTTGTACGTTATTGGGTATCAGTTGTTACTAGCGGTATTGAAACAAAATACCCACCTAATAACCGGTAGCCAAAATATCTTTATCAATAACTCCCATCCTTAGATCTCATGGCTTGTGACCCAGAGTGGGAGTCTGCAAAAGACCGGGAGGTTTCGAAGTGT